>CM067843.1:772275376-772875376 GCA_034509565.1 Triticum monococcum
GCACCGTGTGTTTGTCAATCTAAGTTGAAATTGCATCCTGCCTACAAATCTGAATGTGAACTGCCACATGCCTTCTGATTGAATCTTTGTTTGCAAAAATGCTGTTGTACTGTAGATGAACTGCCACATGACTGCTAGTATGACATTAGTTGGAGGTCACCTTTTTTTTGGGGGTAGTTTTTGTTTGGAGATTGCAATTGGAATTGTTGTATTTGGTGCATCTGTCAGTCAACTGCTGCTGACCATATGATACTGCTTGGAGATGCATATATTGTTTCACCTCTTCACATGCCAATGTATTTTCCATGTTGTGATGAAGGCCTTTTTTGCCTTGTCCACCCGAGAGGCCCTTGAGTTTGCTGGAATGTCGATTAACTTCCGTTCCGGCAAATTCGGGTACTCCATATGTCCTATTTTCAGCAAAGGTCATGCTGAAATTTTCCGTGAATTTTGGCATGACTTTGCTAAAAATAGGACATATGGGGTACTTGTGACTAATGCTTGGGCCGGGGTATCTTAGTAGTTAATTAAGTAGGATCAAGTTCCCCTTTATTCTAGCTGCATTAAACCATAGGCGGCAATAGAGCCAAGTGATTAGGCCCAACTTAGAATTCTCCTGGTGTCGACAAACCCTAAATGATGAGACCATGATCTTGTTCCTTGACAATAACCAACTTTTTGACCAAACTTTGTTCCTATTTAGAGAGAAACATGGCCAACAACGATGAGGCCGGGGGTTCGGGCGTCAAGGCATTCTGGGAGCTATCCCAGGACATGGAGGAACAACCTCACTTGTATGAGGTCGTCGCCTTCCCCACCGATCCTGAGACCACTGATGGTACCGCCAAGGATGACCCCACTGATGCCACCACTGATGGTGCCGCCGAGGATGCCACCACTGATGATGGCGGCGCACGCACAGATGGCAGCCAACCGAAGAGCAACGGAAGGACCGGCGCCCGACCATGCTCCGCACCCTCAAGGAGGAAGTTACTGAAGTGGACTCTGACGGGAATCCAACGGCGCCCGAACGAATAGTCAAGGGGTACTTGCTTCAGCTCGGGTGCATTCTCCAGAGCACCGTCTCGATCAACACCGAGAACGTCAGGCATCCTGACCGAGGGAATTTGCGCAACCTCCTCTTCACGAAGCTGCACGAACGATACAAGTTCCCCGCTGAATTTGAAAACACAAGCCTCAAAGGGAATAAAGTGAATAATGCTGCCCTCACGAAGATGAGCATGACCCTGTCTACTTGGAAAAGCAATGTGAAGAGAATGATCCAGAAAGGTGAGAGTTATGAGAAGATCAAGGAGAAAAATCCTTCGATCACCGAAGATGACTACAACGACTTCAAGATCAATTGCTCGAGCACCGCAAGCTCCGATTCAAGTAAGTGGGGGAAAGAAATGCGGGAGCTGAACTTAGGGGAACACACACTCAGTCCCGGCGGTTACAGAGTGGCGGAGCCTATATGAGACAAGGAGGATGCGGACCGTGCCGAGCAAGGCCTACCGCCCCTCTTCGATAAATACGGTGACAAGCAGACCAAGAACTTTGTCAGGGCCCGGTACAAGAAGGACCCGAAAAGAAAGGAGCTAACCACGGATCCGAAGACCAGGGAGCTTGAGCTTGTTCTGGTAAGGAATACACCCCCACGTAATTAGCTTCATATGGTTGCATTCTAATTAATGAAGCCAAATTTCTAAATGGTTCACATTCCTTCCGCAGGTGACTGAAAGTAGTAGTGCGGGGTCGACTAAGAGCAACCCTTGGGACACCACTCTAAATAGGGCGTTGAATGTAATGAAGAACAAGGATAAGCTCAGTAAGCCGACGTCAGCTGGTCGTGTGGCCGGCAAAGGCTTGTCGACAAAATGGTCGTCATACTATAACACTGGTGGGCGAAAGGAGAAAAAGACCAGCTCGGAAAGCCAGGCGCGCGAGGTTCAAGAACTCAGGGCACAGGTGGCGCGGATTCCGGAGATGGTCCAAGAGCAAGTGGAACAACAACTCGGAAGGACGATCACCGCCATTGTGCCTACCTTGATCCAGGGGATTAGTGCGGGATTTTGGGCGGCCAACAGGGGCCGCCCCCGATTCCTAGCTTCACGTCCAGCAACTCGCAGAACGCGATGGCGGGGCCATTGGTGTCTCCGACGGAGGCAGCATTGGTGTCTCCGACGCCGGCACGGGAGCTTAATGCACCCGGGTGTACGCCGGCCGGCACCTCTGCAGCAAGCGGCCCCTCCGTCAACTGCACGCCCGCCGTTGGCGGTGCCTCGACATTAGCCGAGCTCGACGCCATCATCACGGTAACTAATTAAGCCTCTCTCGGCCGAGGACTTCATCTCCTTGCCTTTGACTGGGCATCCCTGACGCCCTACATGTTTTCGCAGGGCACCGCCGACGTTCCGTGCACTCTCCTGCAATTCGTGAACAACGAGTTGGTCGATGTCGCCAAGGGCAAAATCGTTCAACCGGGCAACCCCTTGTTCCACGGTACCCAGATGCCACCCAACTTGTTTAGGGTTCAACTGGTTCGGGTGCTGCCAGGCTGCGACGAGTTGTTACCTCCGATTCGACCCATCGGGGCCGACGATGATGACGTGATGACCCTCAGCGCCTGCCTGAGCTGGCCCCTGCTTTGGCCGAAGAGCCAGATTTGTTTGGGGGCGGGGGACACCACCCCAAAGACAACACCGCCAGTCATGCCGGCGCCAAGTCGGCCTCATGGCAAGACCGCCGCAACGGTGCCGAACATCCCTATGCCACTGGATCCAAACATGCATATGGCACAGGATCAGAACGACGACGACGACGATACATTTGCCAACGTCGATCCGTACTTTGCCGATCATGGGTACGGTGGCGACTTCATGGGGCCTCCTTCTCAAGAACCCAACCCAACAAAAGACATGCGCGATCTAGCTGGTACCGCGGAGAAGCCAAGTTGCAACAGGCGTCGTCTAGCGTTCAACTCTCAGGAGACGCCTCCAGCTGCCGACTTCACCGAGCCTCAGATAGGTGAGGAGCGAAATATTATCAGCCCCAACACACTCAAGAAGGCGGTCTGTGAGCAGAACTCGGTCCCATTACAGGAGAAGAAGAAGGCACGCAAAAGAAAGACTAACAAGGGTGTGGGCCAGCCGGCACCGAGTACGATCCGTGCTCAGGACGGGCCACCTGCACCTGAGGATATCTCGAGGAGGGTGCATGTGGCGGGTAGGCCGATGCTACCGAGAAATATGCTCGATGCTGCAACCGGTGCTATGCGGAGTCTGCATGACAGTGTTCTTTCTTTGGAGAAGCGGCGTCTCGGAGAGAAGGATGTGGCATACCCGGTTTTCGCGGCCAAGGTGCCAGAGGGCAAGGGCTTTGTGGATAACTCCATCGGGGGTACGATCGTCCTGCAGTTTGATGACATCCACGCTATGTTGAACCTTCATCCGCTGCACTACACCTTCGTTCGGCTATTTTCGCTGAGTATGGAGATGCGGATCATTCGCGACAAGACCCCGGACATCGTGATAGTCGACCCCTTCTACATGCGTGCCAAGATCTTGGGCAGCGCTGGGGACCGGCAAGTCGCGAGTTCTTACCTCGAAGGCGTCATTCTGGCAAACCAAGATAAGGATAACTTCCTCGTGCCTTAATTTCCCGAGTAAGTCCTCCCCTCAACCGCCCCGTAACGTATGAATTCTTAGATTTCGATCGTTTTTCTTTTAACATTCCGTGTTTTCTGCAGTGACACACGTTGCACGCTCATCCTCCTAAGCCCCAAATATTCCATGGCCACATATTTCGACCCGGACCGTCAGTCGAACGTAGACTACACAAATGTCAAGAAGGTTCTTGATGATGTTCTCCCCGGCTACGTCAAATCTGGAGGCACCTTCACTAGGCCTATTCGTAAGTACGGCAAGCACGTGTTCTCGCACAATACGACGTTCTGCTGCGTCAAGCAGCCAACTGGCGGTCAGAAGGGTGCCTACTACGCCATCCATCACATGCGGGCGATCGCACGGGACCATCATCAACTTCTGCTACCGAGTAGACTCAAAGATTGGGCCGCGAGCATGTCGGCAATCCAGGACGCGGACATCAGACAAGAATTCTTTCACATCCAGTCGGAGTTTGCGGAAATCATCCATCAAGATGTCCTTCGTACCTCGGGGCAGTTCTACCTCAGAAATCAACCGTCCAACAGTGACATCGACACAATCCTACAAATGCAGGCTGACAACGCCCGTTGTTTCATGACTCCCACGATAGACGGCGGCTTCATCCACGCTCCGGTCCCTTGAGTCGAGTCGAAAACAGTGATGCTGTGTCTAGTTCTGAAACATTGATTGGCTCATATCTTGTAATTAAACTTTAATGAACTTGTAGTATGTCTCTTTGGTTTCGAGAGTCGTTCAACTTAGATGTAATCGATGCTATTAATGTTTTGCTTTTCTCTTCCGATCATTCTGTTGCATACTTATATGTTGCTTATGTATTGTCTGTGAATTGGTACTAACGTTTCGTTTGGCTACTGCATAGCGATGCCGTGGTATGTCGTGTACAAGGGTAAGGTTCCCGTAGTCTACAACGACTGGGAGGAGTGTCGGAGACAGGTTCACCGATTTAGCGGTAACAGTTACAAAGGGTACACCACTAGGGCCGAGGCCGAATCTAGATACGCCCGCTATCTAGCAGGAGAGGGGAGGGAGCGTTGGAGGAACCAGATGAAGACGAGTTTAATCGTGATGATGCTCATCGTGATGACCGCAGCTCTCTTCTATGTGATGGTAGTTTAGATGATCGATATCGACTTGTAATGTGAAGACAAACTTCAGAGACTAATCTTCTATTTTATTCGATGAATCTGTTGTTGATGTGTGCTGTCTATATTTTGTCCAATTATACATTTTGTAACCTGTGCAAAAAACAGAAAATTAAAAAACAAAAAAACCTAATATTCATACTAATGGCGCATCACATCATAGTGCGCCATTAGTGTGCCAAAGGATATTAATGGCGCATCATTAAACAGTGCGCCATTAGTATGCCGAAGTTACTAATGGCGCATCCTGTTGTTGTGCGCCATTAGTATGCCAAAGCACCTGGGTATACATGGCCCCCTGGGAGGCATACTAATGGTGCACCGTGGACTATACTAATGGCGCACCGCGTGGTGCGCCATTAGTATACCAGATACTAATGGCGCACCAGTGGTGCGCCATTAGTAAAATATACTAATGGCGTGCTACTAATGGCGCACCACTAATGCGCCATTAATGGCCAAATTAGGTGCGCCATTAGTAGGCCTTTTCCTAGTAGTGTACTGCTTACCAGCATGTCATACTATGGTTCGGCGGTATTGTTGGACGAAGCGGCCCGGACCGACATTACGCGTACGCTTACGCGAGACCGGTTCTCCCGACGTACTTTGCACATAGGTGGCTTGCGGGTGACAGTTTCTCCAACTTTAGTTGAACTGAGTGTGGCTACGCCCGGTCCTTGCGAAGGTTAAAACAGCACCAACTTGACAAACTATCGTTGTGGTTTTGATGCGTTGGTAAGATTGGTTCTTGCTTAAGCCCGTAGCAGCCACGTAAAAACTTGCAACAACAAAGTAGAGGACGTCTAACTTGTTTTTGCAGGGCATGTTGTGATGTGATATGGTCAAGACATGATGCTAAATTTTATTGTATGAGATGATCATGTTTTTTAACCAAGTTATCGGCAACTGGCAGGAGCCATATGGTTGTCGCTTTATTGTATGCAATGCAATCGCGCTGTAATGCTTTACTTTATCACTAAGCGGTAGCGATAGTCGTGGAAGCATAAGATTGGCGAGACGACAACGATACTACGATGGAGATCAAGGTGTCGCGCCGGTGACGATGGTGATCACGACGGTGCTTCGGAGATGGAGATCACAAGCACAAGATGATGATGGCCATATCATATCACTTATATTGATTGCATGTGATGTTTATCTTTTATGCATCTTATCTTGCTTTGATTGACGGTAGCATTACAAGATGATCTATCACTAAATTATCAAGAAGTGTTCTCCCTGAGTATGCACCGTTGCAAAAGTTCTTCGTGCTGAAACACCACGTGATGATCAGGTGTGATAGGCTCTACGTTCAAATACAGCGGGTGCAAAACAGTTGCACACGCGGAATACTCAGATTATACTTGACGAGCCAAGCATATACAGATGTGGCCTCGGAACACGGAGACCGAAAGGTCGAGCGTGAATCATATAGTAGATATGATCAACATAGTGATGTTCACCAATGAAACTACTCCATCTCACGTGATGATCGGACATGGTTTAGTTAATTTGGATCACGTAATCACTTAGAGGATTAGAGGGATATCTATCTAAGTGGGAGTTCTTAAGTAATATGATTAATTGAACCTAAATTTATCATGAACTTAGTACCTGATAAGTATCTTGCTTATGTATGTTTGATTGTAGATAGATGGCCCGTGCTGTTGTTCCATTGAATTTTAATGCGTTCCTTGAGAAAGCAAAGTTGAAAGATGATGGTAGCAATTACACGGACTGGGTCCAAAACTTGAGGATTATCCTCATTGCTGCACAGAAAAATTACGTCCTGGAAGCACCGCTGGGTGCCAGGCCTGCTGCTGGAGCAACACCAGATGTTATGAACGTCTGGCAGAGCAAAGCTGATGACTACTCGATAGTTCAATGTGCCATGCTTTACGGCTTAGAACCGGGACTTCAACGACGTTTTGAACGTCATGGGGCATATGAGATGTTCCAGGAGTTGAAGTTAATATTTCAAGCAAATGCCCGGATTGAGAGATATGAAGTCTCCAATAAGTTCCATAGCTGCAAGATGGAGGAGAACAGTTCTGTCAGTGAGCATATACTCAAGATGTCTGGGTATTGTAATCACTTGATTCAACTGGGAGTTAATCTTCCGAATGATAGCATCATTGACAGAATTCTCCAATCACTTCCACCAAGCTACCAGAGCTTCGTGATGAACTATAATATGCAAGGGATGAATAAGACTATTCCCGAGCTCTTCGCGATGCTGAAAGCTGCGGAGGTAGAAATCAAGAAGGAGCATCAAGTGTTAATGGTCAACAAGACCACTAGTTTTAAGAAAAAGGGCAAAGGGAAGAAGAAGGGGAACTTCAAGAAGAACAGCAAGCAAGCTGCTGCTCAAGAGAAGAAACCCAAGTCTGGACCTAAGCCTGAAACTGAGTGCTTCTACTGCAAGCAGACTGGTCACTGGAAGCGGAACTGCCCCAAGTATTTGGCGGCTAAGAAGGATGGCAAGGTGAACAAAGGTATATGTGATATACATGTTATTGATGTGTACCTTACTAATGCTCGCAGTAGCACCTGGGTATTTGATACTGGTTCTACATTGTTCTCGAACCCGTAGGGTCCGCACGCTTAAGGTTTCGATGACAGTTATATTATGAGTTTATGAGTTTTGATGTACCGAAGGAGTTCGGAGTCCCGGATGTGATCACAGACATGACGAGGAGTCTCAAAATGGTCGAGACATAAAGATTGATATATTGGAAGCATATGTTTGGATATCGGAAGTGTTCCGGGTGAAATCGGGATTTTACCGGAGTACCGGGAGGTTACCGGAACCCCCCGGGAGGTATATGGGCCTTAGTGGGACTTAGTGGAAGAGAGGAGAGGTGGCCAGAGATGGGCCGCGCGCCTCTCCCCCCCTTGTTCCGAATAGGACAAGGAGAGGGGGCCGGCCCCCCTTCCTCCTCTCTCTCCTCTTTCCCCCCTCCACGAATCCTATTCCAACTAGGAAAGGGGGGAGTCCTAGTCCCGGAGGGAGTAGGACTCCTCCTGGCGCGCCTCCTCTTGGCCGCCCCCCCTTTTGAGCCTTTATATATGGAGGCAGGGGCACCCCCTAGAGACACAAGTTGATCCACGTGATCATATTCTTAGCCGTGTGCGGTGGCCCCTCCACCATAGTCCTCGATAATATTGTAGCAGTGCTTAGGCGAAGCCCTGCGACATTAGTACATCGAGATCATCACCACGCTGTTGTGCTGACGGAACTCTTCCCCGACACTTTGCTGGATCGGAGTCCGGGGATCGTCATCGAGCTGAACGTGTGCTAGAACTCGCAGGTGTCGTGGTTTCGGTGCTTGATCGGTCGGGCCGTGAAGACGTACGACTACATCAACCGCGTTGTCATAACGCTTCCGCTATCGGTCTACGAGGGTACGTAGACAACACTCTCCCCTCTCGTTGCTATGCATCACCATGATCTTGCGTGTGCGTAGGAATTTTTTTTGAAATTACTACGTTCCCCAACAACTGTTTGGGGAGATTGTTCCTTGGTATGTGACTCCTCCATCGCTCCAATTAGTTTTTGTTCTAGTGCTTTATTCATTGCAAATTTTTGCTGCTTAGGTGACCCTGTTCTGGAGCTTGCATGTCAAATTTATATGGTTCCAAGTAGTTTTGATGCATGATATAGGCCCTAGGCACTTGTAGGAAAAGTTGCTATCAATATTATTCAGTTTGGTTTACTTTTATTTTGAAGTTACTAAAAAATTTCAGAATTTTTCAGAGAAAGAAAAATGCTTAGGAAAATGTCCCAAGTTGGTTCTTCAAGGAAGCAAGGACCCAGACTTGCAATGTGTGATGCTGATGAAGAGCCACCAAGAGACGCTCCAGTGCGTCCTTGTGAATGGCCTTCTGAGAACTTTATGGATCGAGCGGGATTTAAGGAATAATTCAACGCATATTTGCATAACGCTGATCTTGTGAGCTTCGAGGAAGAGAAGTGCAGCCAGTATCACAACCTCAGCAGTACCTTTGTGAGGAGGTTTGAATTTTCAACTTCACGTAATTCTCCAACTGTCCTGTTTGATCTTTATGATAAATCTTACACTATGTACTTAGAGGATTTTACCACTGAATGCAAACTTCCATAATGGGGTAGTATAAGGGATCCTCGCAAATCTGAATTTAGAGATTTTTTTGCTAGCATAACTGTGGGAGAATCTAGAGATATTACACAAGCTACCATAGGGAGCATCCACTTTCCTGCTATACATTATTTTGCTCTCTACATAGGTAGATGCATAAATGGTAAAGATGAGGTATGTCACATGTGTGTCCCCGATCTCAGTATTCGTAGGAGTGCTGTGTCAGGAGACAAATCATATAATTTGGGAGCCATTGTTGCACGTAGGTTGCATCTTAACAGACTTAATGGAGATTTTTTGGTGGAATTTATGCAACCCGCATAGCTAATTTTCTTGGTATAGCCATACGTGAAGATGACATTGAATTACCTCCTGCTTATCTAGATTTTAATGCTATGGTTCACCACCAGTTTGTCGAGAGGAATGAATCACCTCTCCAGTATCGACTAATCTTTGACAGACGTCGTGTTTTCTGTATTACTCTCCCTGCCCCTACCTTCTTTGATTATCAGGCATGAGGAGGATATACTATTACGAGAGAGGAGGCAGATGAGTACGAGAGGAGAGAGGAGCCCGCTCGTCGCCACACTGCAGCTCAGCAGGCGATAGCCGCTGCATCGCAGTATGACCCCAACTACTATTATGGATATCCGCCAGGCCAGCCGTGGCCATAGACCAACTTAGGCCAAAAGCCTAAGCTTGGGGGAGTACATATTTCCCACCGACATTACATTTATGTTCACACACTCATTGCTAGATGACAGTGCTAATACTTTTTCATTGTATCATCCATGCTAGTTTACTTTCCTTTTTATGCTTTCTTCTTGTGTGTTTAATAAACCTTAAGAAAAACCAAAAAACTAGTTGTAGCTTTTAATCAGTTTAATTTCCATGCTTGTAGTAGTAATTAAAAAGAAAACCCAAAAATATTTCATGTTCTTCTTTTGCTTGTAGGGAGCTTTCCCGTGTAAATAGTTTTATTTCTTTTCTTTGGGGGTCGATAGGAGAAGACCATAATTAAATTGTTGAAGTGGCTCTTATATGCATTATTGTTTATCTGGCGAAAGAGCCCGTATTGCCTTGTCTTCTCCTATTTATTGAATGCCCGTAGATTTCAGCTTAGTCCAATGCACGTGCACTATTATTATTCACATTGTTCGGTCGTGCAAGTGAAAGACAATTATGACGATATATGATGGACCGACTGAGATGAGAAAAGCTGGTATGAACTCGACCTCTTTTGTTTCTGTAAATATGATTAGTTCATCGTTCCTGATTCAGCCTATTATGAATAAACATGTTTGCAATGACAACTAGAGATCATAGTTTCTTATGCCATGCTTGATTAGTTATGAGTTATAATGGTTTACCTTGCGTGCCAACATGCTATTAAAATGGTTATGATGTGGTATGATAGGGTGGTATCCTCCTCTGAATGATTTAAGTGACTTGACTTGGCGCATGTTCACGCATGTAGTTGAAACAAAATCAACATAGCCTTCATGATATTTATGTTCATGGTGGGTTATATCCTACTCATGCTTGCATTCGGTGTTGATTAATTTTAATGCATATTCATGATTGTTGTCGCTCTCTAGCTGGTCGCTTCCCAGTCTTTTGGTAGCCTTCACCTGTACTAAGCGGGAATACTGCTTGTGCATCCAATCCCTTAAACCCCAAAGTTATTCCACAGGAGTCCAGTATACCTACCTATATACGGTATCTACCTGCCCTTCCAAGTAAATTTGTATGTGCCAAACTCTAAACCTACAAATAAATATCCTGTTTTGTATGCTCGAATAGCTCATGTATCAACTAGGGCTGTCTTTATCTTCCATGTTAGGCGGGTTATTCTCAAGAGGAGTGGACTCCGCTCCTCACTCACGAGATAAATGGCTGGTCACCCGAATGCCCAGTCCCCTGCTTTATGCAAACTAAACCAAAATAATTGCAAACAAAACTCCCCCTGGGACTCTTGTTAGTTGGAGGCACTCGTTGTTTCGAGCAAGCCATGGATTGATGCTTGTTGGTGGAAGGGGGAGTATAAACTTTACCATTCTGTTTGGGAACCGCCTATAATGTGTGTAGCATGGAAGATATCACCATATCTTGGTTGTTATGTTGACAATGAAAGTATACCACTCAAAATATTATTCATCTCTGTTTCAAAACCGAGCTCTGGCACCTCTACAAATCCTTGCTTCCCTCTGCGAATGGCCTATCTATTTACTTTTATGCTGAGTCATCATCCTCTTATTAAAAAGCACCAGTTAGAGAGCACCGCTGTCATTTGCATTCATTATTGTTAGTTTACATCAAGTATGACTTGACTAGATCTCTTTTACCATGAATAACAATGTCTAGTCAGTCCTTGGTCTTTAAAGGTGCTCTGCATTTATGTTTTGCGGTCTCAGAAAGGGCTAGCGAGATACCATCTTGTTATATCATCTTATGATTGTTTTGAGAAAGTGTTGTCATCCGAGATTTATTATAATTGCTTGCTAGTTGATTATGCTATTGATATGAGTAAACTTGAGATCTATGTGTTATTGTGAATGCGGTTAGTTATAATCTTTGCTGAAAACTTGAATGCTGGCTTTACATATTTACAACAACAAGAGCAAACAGAGTTTGTAAAAGTTTTCTTTATCACTTTCAGTTTGTCAACTGAATTGCTTGAGGACAAGCAAAGGTTTAAGCTTGGGGGAGTTGATACTTCTCCAACGTATCTACTTTCCAAACACTTTTGCCCTTGTTTTGGACTCTAATTTGCATGATTTCAATGGAACTAACCCGGACTAACGCTGTTCTTAGCAGAATTACCATGGTGTTATTTATGTGTAGGAGCAAACGTTCTCGGAATGACCTAAAACTTCACGGAGCCACTTTTCAGAAAATAAGAAAAATACTTGCCAAAGATGAGGGCCATGGGGCCCACCGTCTCTCCACGAGGGTGGGGGCGCGCCTGCCCAACTAGGGCGCGCCCCCCTACCTCGTGGGCCCCTTGTTGCGTCTCCGACTCCAACTCCAACTCCATATATTGAGTTTCGGGGAGAGAAAAAAATCAGAGAGAAGAAATCATCGTGTTTTACGATACGGAGCCGCCGCCAAGCCCTAAAACCTCTCGGGAGGGCTGATCTGGAGTCCGTCCGGGGCTCCGGAGAGGGGAATCCGTCGCCATCGTCATCATCAACCATCCTCCATCACCAATTTCATGATGCTCACTGCTGTACGTGAGTAATTCCGTCGTAGGCTTGCTGGACGGTCATGGGTTGGATGAGATCTATCATGTAATCGAGTTAGTTTTGTTAGGGTTTGATCCCTAGTGTCCACTATGTTCTGAGATTGATGTTGCTATGACTTTGCTATGCTTAATGCTTGTCACTAGGGCCCGAGTGCCATGATTTTAGATCTGAACCTATTATGTTTTCATCAATATATGAGTGTTCTTGATCCTATATTGCAAGTCTATAGTCACCTATTATGTGTTATGATCCGTTAACCCCGAAGTGACAATAATCGGGATACTTACCGGTGATGACCGTAGTTTGAGGAGTTCATGTATTCACTATGTGTTAATGCTTTGTTCTGGTTCTCTATTAAAAGGAGGCCTTAATATCCCTTAGTTTCCGTAAGGACCCCGCTGCCACGGGAGGGTAGGACAAAAGATGTCATGCAAGTTCTTTTCCATAAGCACGTATGACTATATTCGGAATACATGCCTACATTATATCAATGAACTGGAGCTAGTTCTGTGTCACCCTAGGTTATGAATGTTACATGATGAACCGCATCTGGCATAATTCTCCATCACCGATCCATTGCCTACGAGCTTTCCATATATTGTTCTTCGCTTATTTACTTTCCCGTTGCTATTGCTATCATCACTACAAAATACCAAAAACATTGCTTTTACTACTATTACCACTATTATCATATTACTTTGCTACTAAATACTTTGCTGCAGATATTAAGTTTCCAGGTGTGGTTGAATTGACAACTCAGCTGCTAATACTTGAGAATATTCTTTGGCCCCCCTTGTGTCGAATCAATAAATTTGGGTTGAATACTTTACCCTCGAAAACTGCTGCGATCCCCTATACTTGTGGGTTATCAATCACGACCAATATAGATGCTCATAGCCTTGTAAATTCTGGTGCGTTGCTATGACTAGGTGCCACCTCATCAGTTCTGCCTATGTGTCATGTCCATGTGTCAATTTTTGCCCTAGATTGTGAAGCGGCCTACATATCTGTCCTTCCCAAAATTCCCAAAAAATTCTCACAATTTTTTTGGATCATATATTCCTCAAATATGTCAAAATCCTTCCTTCCCTAGTTCAAAAATAATTCAGCAATATTCATTTTCCTATTGTGTTCAAAATAACACTTTGTGAAGGAAGTGCTATTAATATTTTCTTGATTCCCCTCAAAAATTTTGGGCACTCTTTCCTGTCCAAATGATTGCCTCATGAACAAAATGTATCTCCATTTTCCTAGTAAATCCCCCCCCCAGCAAATGTCCAAAGATTTTGTTCAGCTAGAAGCTTTGTGATGGCAATGATCACGTATATAGGCATGACGTCTGAGATAAGTAGACCGACTCCTTTCTGCATCTACTACTATTACTTCAAACTTCGACCGCTATCCAACATGCATCTAGAGTATTAAGTTCATAAAGAACAGAGTAACGCCTTAAGCAATATGACATGATGTAGAAAAAGTAAACCCACGCATGAATAAACCCCATCTTTTTATCCTTAATGGAAACAATACAAATACGTGTCATGTCCATTTCTATCGCTGGGATTGAGCACTGCAAGATCGGACCCATCACAAAGCGCCTCTCCCATTGCAAGAAATATAAATCTAGTTGGCCAAACCAAATCAGTAGATCGGCAAGAAATACAAAGCTATAACAATCATGCATAAAAGATTTTATAGAGAACTGAAATAATATTCATGGATAATCTGATCATAAACTCACTATTCATCGGATCCCAATAAACACACCGCAAAAAGTCATTACATTGAATAGATCTCCAAAAACATCAATGAGAACATTGTATTGAAGATCAAATAGAGAGAAGAAGCCATGTAGCTACTCGCTATGGACCCGTAGGTCTGTGGTGAACTACTCACACATCATCGGAAGGGTGGCAAGGTTGATGTAGCACCCTTCCATGATCGATTCCCCCTCCGACAGAGTGTCGGGGGAGGCTTCCAGATGGGATCTCGTGAGAACAGAAAATTGAGGCGACGAAGAAAGTATTTCGGGTGGCTCTGTGATGTCAGGGGAATATTTGAGAATTTATAGAGGCGGAATTAGGTCAAGAGGTGCCATGAGGGGCCCACAAGCCCTCCCGAGCTTGTCGCTCCCTCGTGGCTCTTCAGGTCTTCTCCCGAACTTTCTAGGGTGTCTTCTGGTCCAGAAAATATTAATCTAAAGTTTTTCCTCTGATTGGACTCCATTTGATATTCATTTCTTGAAAGCCAAAAACAGGCGAAAAATAGCAATTGGCACTGGGCACTAGGTTAATATGTTAGTCCCAAGAAATTATATATAATTGCATTTAAAACATCCAAGATTGATACTATAATAGCATGGAAAAATAAAAAATTATAGATATATTGGAGACGTATCAGCCACCACGCCACCGGGTATGGAGCTACAAATATTTAATCCCGGAGTGACGCTTGCAGCTCCTTGAGTAGATCCGGGCAAGGTGTGAAGCCCCAATTGCCTTCGGACTACCTCCGAACGCGGTGGATCCGGAGAAGGAGTTGGAGGAGGAGGAGGACGGGGACAAGGGGTAGGAGGAGGACGTGCAGGACACTGGGGGACTCGGATCTGCACGCGAAGCAGCCGGCAATACTTCCCGTCAGAGAGAGAGGCCAACTGCCATATCCTCCAAGAGACGAACGTGGAGCACGCTGCAGCCATCGACGATGCTCGCATATAGGGGCGGGGCTGAGCCTCGAGCACCCAGGGCCTAAGAAGGCCCAAAGCCTGGATCGGTTGTCTTACCAGAAACCCATGCACGAGGAAATGCCACCACACCATGATCTAGAATGCACGAGGGAGACCCTAAAAAAGGAACGGACAAGGGCACAGGAGAACACACCACTTTTGGATGAAACGCTCATGCGGCCGCCGCCAAGTCACACGCACGCGGGCAGCGCGATCGATCTCCAGTAGCAGCAGGGACTCCAGCACCCGCGCCGCCGTCTATCGTAGCTGTGCCCCAGGCCCACCCACTCCCCCTGCTTTCGGGCTGTGGGCCACCGCCCTCATGTTCGTCGTTCGTTCGCCCGTGTGTCACTGCTTCACTACCGGCTGCCGTAGCTTGTAACTTTCTTTGATGTTTCCCCTGTTTCCTCCTTGATGCTTTCTACTTAAACCATGTTCAACTTGTATAAGTTGTATCAGTGTACAAGATGCTTTGAACTAAAATTTATACCATGTTCTTTTGTATCCAGTCATATATCTAGGGTATTGTTGAACTCAAATTGATGTAACTACCAATTTTGTTTTAAATTGTAGAAAAATAAGATGAAGACATTTCTTTCACTGGTGTCCGTAACAGGGGTGTCTACACCTATCATTTCAGATGGGTGGAATCAAGCGGTTGAGGGGGCTGAATCAACACGCCAAATAGAAACAACAGTAGAAATGGGACCACCACCTTCGACTTCAAGCAACCCACCTGCAATGTTTATTCGAGAGAGTGACAATCATGGTATTTCTTCTAGTGCCCCTGATCAATTCCGTAAAGGTGATATTGAACATGATCATGATCTTAGAAACCAATTGAATTCCAACCAATTTATCATAAATATAAAAAAAACACCACAAGGGAATTCTTCAGAAAAAAAGCTTTCATGCTCGTTGGTTCAAGAACCATGGAGATTGGTTGGAATATAGTGTTCGTAAAGAAGCAGCCTTTTGTTTCTATTGCTTTCTTTTTAAGCGACCAAGAGTAGAAAATTTTGGTATTGAGGCATTCCCAAGGATATGATTTAGAAATTGGAGGATGGACCTAGTGTTCGTGATACACATGTTGGTAAACATAATAGTGCTCACAATAAAACAGGACAACATTATGAGGCTTTAAAAAATCAAAGGCAATGTGTGGTGATACGTCTTGGCCTCCGATTAATAGGTTAGTCCCAAAAGTAATATAAGGCTATGTAGCTATATTCTCCCTCGGGGCTGAGGGTATGTACCAGTAGCTATGTGTTTGATCTCTCTCTCTCTCGTGTTCTTGATTTGGCACGATCTTGATGTATCGCGAGCTTTGCTATTATAGTTGGATCTTATGTTTCTCCTCCCCCTCTTCTCTCTTGTAATGAATTGAGTTTCCCCTTTGAAGAAATCTTATCGGATTGAGTCTTTAAAGACCTGAGAACACTTGACGTATGTCTTGCCGTGGATATCTGTGGTGACAATGGGATATCACATGATTCACTTGATGTATGTTTTGGTGATCAACTTGCGGGTTCCGCCCATGAACCTATGCATCGGGGTTGGCACACGTTTTCGTCGTGATTCTCCGGTAGAACTTTGGGGCACTCTTTGAGGTCCTTTGTGTTGGTTGAATAGATGAATCTGAGATTGTGTGACACATATCGTATAATCATACCCACGGATACTTGAGGTGACATTGGAGTATCTAGGTGACATTAGGGTTTTGGTTGATTTGTGTCTTAAGGTGTTATTCTAGTATGAACTCTAGGGCTGTTTGTGACACTTATAGGAATAGCCCAACGGATTGATTGGAAAGAATAACTTTGAGGTGGTTTCGTACCCTACCATAATCTCTCCGTTCGTTCTCCACTATTAGTGACTTGGGAGTGACTCTTTGTTGCATGTTGAGGGATAGTTTTATGATCCAATTATGTTAGTATTGTTGAGGGAATTTACACTAGCGAAAGTATGAACCCTATGCCTTGTTTACCATCATTGCAATACCGTTTACCTCACTTTTATCACTTGCTACCTTGCTGTTTTTATTATTTCAGATTACAAAAACTATTATCTACTATCCATATTGCACTTGTATCACCATCTCTTCGCCGAACTAGTGCACCTATACAATTTACCATTGTATTGGGTGTGTTGGGGACATAAGAGACTCTTTGTTATTTGGTTGCAGGGTTGCTTGAGAGAGACCATCTTCATCCCACACCTCCTACGGATTCATAAACCTTAGGTCATCCACTTGAGGGAAATTTGCTACTGTCCTACAAACCTCTGCACTTGGAGGCCCAACAACGTATACAAGAAGAAGGTTGTGTAGTAGACATCAAGCTATTTTCTGGCGCCATTGCCGGGGAGGTTAGCGCTTGAAGGTATATCTTTAGATCTTGCAATCGAGTCTTTTAGTTTCTTGCTTTATCACTAGTTTAGTTTATAAAAGAAAACTACAAAAGAATGGAATTGTGTTTGTCTCATACGCTTCATCTTTTTAATATCTTTTGTGAGTATGATGGAAAGCATAATTGTGCTCAAGTGCTAAAAGAAGAGATCTCTAAAATGTTTGGCACTAAATATTTGAATGATGAGCATGATTGTAATGTTGTTAGTATGAATTCTTTGAATATCCATGATGCTAATGATGATTGCACTAGTTATGATGAAAATACCTCCTATAAACATGTCAATTTCTGTGGAGTAGACTGGGTTTGCAAGTACACACCAAATAGGGAAGATAGATATTGCAAGAGGCATAAGTACTTAGAAACCAAATTGTTGCAACAAGAGCTAGATGAATGTGCTAAAAATTTAAGATATCTTACCCATACTTGCAAACTTTGCAATGAACATGGTCATTTAAATATCAAATGCAAATTGTTTCATGACCGTATCGTGTCCAAAAATTGTGATGACTTGATTTCCCTTGCACATCATAATGAACTTAGTTTGCTCTTGGGTTATGAAGAAATGAAACGTATAACTGAGGGTATTCCAAAATTTAATCTCGATAAACTTCTTGGTTTTGATTTAGAGAAGATTTATATGTATTGTGCTGTGAATTGCATTGAAAATCCTTATATTGCCAATTACATAAAGAAAAGAAAACAAATAGGAGATGAAGAGAATACTAATGAAAGGGAAGAGACTTCCCAATATCCTCCTATTATTTCTTATGATGAATCAGGTAACGAGGAGGAGCCTCCTATTCAACCAATCTCATTAATAAGGAGCTCCAAAAAGAGGATTGAACCCACACATGATGTGGTGAAGAAGAAGAAAAGAAAAAGGAAGAGAGGTAAAAAGATGTCTCTCCCAAATAATGCTGCTCCTATTACTATTGTGCCTCATGAAAATATAATTGTGGACGATAATGATACTTCTTATGATCTTGAAAATCTTTTTGGCACTTGCTTGGAAGAATATAATGATTGCTATACTATCGGTGCTATCTATACTATTAATGATGATAGTGATTATGCTTATGATATGAAAAGGCCCAAGCTTGGGGAAGCTATGTTTGATGAGGATGACATATTTGAGAATATATTTGCTGCAATTAATGTTTGTCCCAAGCTTGGGGATGCTACGCTTAATGAATATGGTATTTTTAGTATCCCAAGTTTTGATATGCAAATTTATAATGATAATAACATGCCTCCTACTTATGATAATTATCGTGAGGATACATATGCTATAAAAATTAGTGAGGATTATATTTATAAAACTTGTCATGATTATGGTTACCCCTTTTCTGAACATTACTCTTTTAATGTGGAAATAATTTATAGTATTCAAGTCTCTTATGATACTCCCACTATCCCGAATGAGAATAATCTTGCTTATGTGGAGAGTAATAAAATTTCTATGCTTATAGATCATGAAAAGAATGCTTTAGGTGCTGGTTATATTGTTGAATTCATTCATGATGCTGCTGAAAATTATTATGAGGGAGGAATATATGCTTGTAGGAGTTGCAATAATATCAAGTTTCCTCTCTATGTGCTTAAAGTTTTGAAGTTATGCTTGTTTTGCCTTCCTACGCTAGTTGATTATTGCTCCCGTAAGTTGTTTGCTCACAAAATCCCTATGCATAGGAAGGGGATTAGACTTAAATGTGTTAGTAATATTCTTCACGATGCTCTCTTTATGTTTCAATTCTTATCTTTTATATGAGTATCATTGAAATCATCATGCCTAGCTAGGGGCGTTAAACAATAGCGCTTGTTGGGAGGCAACCCAACTTTACTTTTAGTTCCTTGCTTTTGTTCTTGTTTAGAAATAAATAATCCATCTAGCCTCTGTTTAGATGTGGTTTTATGCTTTTAATTAGTGTTTGTGCCAAGGAGAACCTTTGGGAAGACTTGGGAAAAGTCTTGTTGATCATGCTGTCAAAAATGGAAACTTTAGCACTCACGAGAATTGCTGCCATTTTTATTTGGAGAGTGATATTTAGTTAATTCTTTTTGCAGATGATTAATAGATAAATTCCTCAGGTCCAGAAATTTATTTGAGAATTTTATGAGTTCCATAAGTATACGTTTGATCCAGATTACTACAGACTGTTCTGTTTTTGACAGATTCTGTTTTTCATGTGTTGTTTACTTATTTTGATGAATCTATGGCTAGTAAAATAGTTTATAAACCATAGAGAAGTTGGAATAAATAGATTTAACACCAATATAAATAAAGAATGAGTTCATTACAGTACCTTGAAGTGGTGATTTACTTTCTTATACTAACGGAGCTTACGAGTTTTCTACTTTAAGTTTTGTGTTGTGAAGTTTTCAAGTTTTGGGTAAGGATTCGATAGACTATGGAATAAGGAGTGGAAAGAGCCTAAGCTTGGGGATGCCCAAGGCACCCCAAGGTAATATTCAAGGACAACCAAGAGCCTAAGCTTGGGGATGCCCCGGAAGGCATCCCCTCTTTCGTCTTCGTCCATCGGTAACTTTACTTGGAGCTATATTTTTATTCGCCACATGATATGTGTTTTGCTTGGAGCGTCATGTCATTTTCTTTAGTTTTTCTTGCTGTTTGAATAAAATACCAAGATCTGAAATTATTAAATGTTAGAGAGTCTTCACATAGTTGCATAATTATTCAACTACTCATTGATTTTCACTTATATCTTTCTGAGTAGTTTGTCATTTGCTCTAGTGCTTCACTTATATCTTTTAGAGCATGGTGGTAGTTTTATTTTGAATAAATAGATGTACTCTCATGCTTCACTTATATCTTTTAGAGCATGGTGGTAGTTTTATTTTGAATAAATAGATGAACTCTCATGCTTCACTTATATTATTTTGAGAGTCTTAATAGCATGGTAATTTGCTTAAAATCCTAATATGCTAGGTATTCAAGAATAATAAAATTCTCTTATGAGTGTGTTGAATACTAAGAGAAGTTTGATACTTGATGATTGTTTTGAGATATGAGGATGGTAATATTAGAGTCATGCTAGTTGAGTAGTTGTGAATTTGAGAAGTACTCGTGTTGAAGTTTGTGATTCCCGTAGCATGCACGTATGGTGAACCATTATGTGATGAAGTCGGAGCATGATTTATTTATTGATTGCCTTCCTAATGAGTGGCGGTCGGGGACGAGCGATGGTCTTTTCCGACCAATCTATCCCCCTAGGAGCATGCGCGTAGTACTTTGTTTCGATAACTAATAGATTTTTGCAATAAGTATGTAAGTTCTTTATGACTAATGTTGAGTCCATGGATTATACGCACTCTCACCCTTCCACCTTTGCTAGCCTCTCTAGTACCGCGCAACTGTCGCCGGTACCATAAACCCACCATATACCTTCCACAAAACAGCCACCATACCTACCTATTATGGCATTTCCATAGCCATTACGAGATATATTGCCATGCAACTTTCCACCATTCTGTTACTATGAAACACTCCATCATTGTCATATTGCTTTGCATGATCATGTAGTCGACATCGTATTTGTGGCAAAGCCACCGTTCATAATTCTTTCATACATGTCACTCATGCATCATCGCACATCCCGATACACCGCCGGAGGCATTCATATAGAGTCATACTTTGTTCTAGTATCGAGTTGTAATCATTGAGTTGTAAATAAATAGAAGTGTGATGATCATCATTCAATAGAGCATTGTCCCAATTAAAAAATAAAAAAAGAGAAAGGCCATAAAAAAGAAAGGCCAAATAAAAAAATAGAAAGGCCAAAGAAAAAAAAAGAAGACCCAATAAATAAATAAATAAGGGGCAATGCTACTATCCTTTTTCCACACTTGTGCTTCAAAGTAGCACCATGATATAGCAAGTCTCATATATTGTGCTTCAAAGTAGCACCATGTTTTTCATATAGAGAGTCTCATATGTTGTCACTTTCATATACTAGTGGGAATTTTACATTATAGAACTTGGCTTGTATATTCCAATGATGGGCTTCCTCAAATTACCCTAGGTCTTCGTGAGCAAGCAAGTTGGATGCACACCCACTTAGTTTCTTTTGTTGAGCTTTCATACATTTATAGCTCTAGTGCATCCGTTGCATGGCAATCCCTACTCACTCACATTGATATCTATTGATGGGCATCTCCATAGCCCGTTGATACGCCTAGTTGATGTGAGACTATCTTCTCCCTTTTTGTCTTCTCCACAACCACCATTCTATTCCACCTATAGTGCTATGTCCATGGCTCACGCTCATGTATTGCGTGAAGATTGAAAAAGTTTGAGAACATTAAAAGTATGAAACAATTGCTTGGCTTGTCATCGGGGTTGTGCATGATTTAAATATGTTGTGTGGTGAAGATGGAGCATAGCCAGACTATATGATTTTCTAGGGATAACTTTCTTTGGCCATGTTATTTTGAGAAGACATGATTGCTTAGTCAGTATGCTTGAAGTATTATTGTTCTTATGTCAATATTAAACTTTTTTCTTGAATCTTATGGATCTGAATATTCATATCAGAAGTAAGAAGAATTACATTGAAATTATGCCAACTAGCATTCCACATCAAAATTATCTTTTTATCATTTACCTACTCGAGGACGAGCAGGAATTAAGCTTGGGGATGCTTTATACGTCTCCAACGTATCTATAATTTTTTATTGCTCCATGCTATATTATCTACTGTTTTAGGCAATATTGGCCTTTATTATCCACTTTTATATTACTTTTGGGACTAACCTATTAACCGGAGGCCCAGCCCAGATTTACTGTTTTATGCCTATTTCAGTGTTTCGAAGAAAAGGAATATCAGACGGAGTCGAAACGGAACGAAATCAACTGGAGAAGTTATTTTTGGAAGGAAACACACCAGATGGACTTGGTCCCCACGTCAAGGAGGGAACGAGGTGCTCACGAGGGTGGGGGGCGCGCCCCCCTAAGGCGCGCCCCCTGTCTCGTGGGGCCCTCGTGGCTCCCCTAACGTACCTCCTGCACCCATATATACCTACGTGACCTAAAACTTTCAGAACGCACAATAGATCGGGAGTTCCGCCGCCAGAAGCCTCCGTAGCCACCGAAAATCAATCTAGACCCGTTCCGGCACCCTGCCGGAGGGGGCAATCCTTCTCCGGTGGCCATCCTCATCATCCCGGTGCTCTCCATGACGAGGAGGGAGTAGTTCTCCCTCGGGGCTGAGGGTATGTACCAGTAGCAATGTGTTTGATCTCTCTCTCTCTCTCGTGTTCTTGATTTGGCACGATCTTGATGTATCGCGAGCTTTGCTATTATAGTTGGATCTTATGTTTCTCCTCCCCCTCTTCTCTCCTGTAATGAATTGAGTTTCCCCTTTGAAGTAATCTTATCGGATTGAGTCTTTAAAGACTTGAGAACACTTGACGTATGTCTTGCCGTGGATATCTGTGGTGACAATGGGATATCACGTGATTCACTTGATGTATGTTTTGGTGATCAACTTGCGGGTTCCGCCCATGAACTTATGCATAGGGGTTGGCACACGTTTTCGTCGTGATTTTCCAGTAGAACTTTGGGGCACTCTTTGAGGTCCTTTGTGATGGTTGAATAGATGAATCTGAGATTGTGTGACACATATCGTATAATCATACCCACGGATACTTGAGGTGACATTGGAGTATCTAGGTGACATTAGGGTTTTGGTTGATTTGTGTCTTAAGGTGTTATTCTAGTACGAACTCTAGGACTGTTTGTGACACTTATAGGAATAGCTCGACGGATTGATTGGAAAGAATAACTTTGAGGTGGTTTCGTACCCTACCATAATCTCTTCGTTCGTTCTCCGCTATTAGTGACTTTGGAGTGACTCTTTGTTGCACGTTGAGGGATAGTTTTATGATCCAATTATGTTAGTATTGTTGAGGGAACTTACACTAGCGAAAGTATGAACCCTAGGCCTTGTTTACCATCATTGCAATACTGTTTACGCTCACTTTTATCACTTGCTACCTTGCTGTTTTTATTATTTCAGATTACAAAAACTATTATCTACTATCCATATTGCACTTGTATCACCATCTCTTCGCCGAACTAGTGCACCTATACAATTTACCATTGTATTGGGTGTGTTGGGGACACAAGAGACTCTTTGTTATTTGGTTGCAGGGTTGCTTGAGAGAGACCATCTTCATCCTACGCCTCCTACGGATTGATAAACCTTAGGTCATCCACTTGAGGGAAATTTGCTACTGTCCTACAAACCTCTGCACTTGGAGGCTCAACAACGTCTACAAGAAGAAGGTTGTGTAGTAGACATCATCTGGCATATGTGATGGATCGTGGTACCAAAAAGAGTGAAGACGACTATACAGATCATCTTATCATTATTTTGGGTGTAATCAGATTTCTTCTATATGAGGTCATGTTTTTCATGGTCATGATGAGAGTTAGGGCCCAAATAATAGGGGAGGGGGACTTTTTGGAGATGATGAGTTGGTACAGGTAGAAGGATCCAATTGCTAGGACTTTGCTTGATAGTACGGTTGGGAACCATTTGATGACATCACATGAGATACAATTTCAACTTTGCCAAGCTTGGGCAGAAGAGACCACCAAGTCCATTATTGCTCATATTGGCGATATGATTTTTTCCTTACTTGTTGATGAGTCCAGAGATGCATCTATAAAAGAGCAAATGGCTATGTTTTTTCAGGTAAGTAACTTAGTATTTGTTATGTTAGTTGTTATTTTGTTCATTACTAATAGTAAAGAAACACCTAATTATTTGTTACTTGTGCCTCTTTGTCTCATGTAGGTATGTCAACATTCTTGGGTGTACGATTCAGAGATTTATTGAGATTAAGCATGTTGTGACACAAGAGTAGCTTCTCTAAAGGAAACTTTGGATGGTATATTTGTTGAATATGGCTTGTCTATGTCTAAATTGAGATGGGACGGGTATGATGGAGCTTCTAACATGAGAGGACAATTTTGTGGGTTGCAAAAGTTGATACAAGATGAAAATCCTTACGCATTTCATATCCATTGTTTTGCCCATCAGTTGCAGTTAGTGGTTGCTGATGTTGCCAAGTGTTGTTCCTCTGTAATGGATTTCTTTAATCACATAACTTTGATTGTCAATACCATCCATGCTTCTTGTAAGAGACATGATGAATTAGCCCAACAACAACATGACAATATTGTAAGCCAATTAGAGTTCGGGGAAAATAATTTAGTAAGAGGGAAAAACAAACAACCAACCTTGTTCGACCTGGGGATACACGGTGGGGCACACATCATAAAACTTTCTGTCGATTTCTAACTATGTGGAGATCTGTTTTGCAAGTGTTAGAGAACAATCATGATGATGCAGAAACTTTAAGACAAAGAAGCACAATAGGTGTCTTTATGTCTCGGATGGAAAGCTTTGAATTGGTTTTCATGTTGCATCTTATGATCAAACTGTTGGGCAAGACTAATGAGTTGTCACAATGTTTGGAAAGGAAATATCAAAACATTGTTCTTGAAGTGAGTTTTATTGGGGTCAGGTTGCAGAAATTTCAAGATATAAAGGAAAATGGTTGGGATCAGCTCTTGGAACAAACAAATGACTTTTGTGTTAAACACAACATTATATTGCCTAACATGGATCATACAATACCTACTCGAGGTTGTTCGAGGGGCGTGGTGGTCAAATGGTAACTTATTATCATCGCTTCAGTTATGAATTGTTCAATGTTGTGCATGACCAAGTTATTACTGAGTTAAATAATCGAGTTGCTGAAAGATCTACTCAATTGCTAACATGCATTGCTTGTCTTGATCCAAGGAACTCATTTGCTAATTTCGGTGAAGACAAAATTGTTGAACTTGCTAAGTTGTATGTTGATGACTTCTCCATATAAGAGATTTCTTTTGTCCTTAGAAATCAACTTGAAACATTCATTGCTGATGCCAGAGCTAATCTAGATTTTGTGAATTGTAATGACCTTGGTAATCGTGTTGTGAAGATGGTTGAGACTAGTAGACACATCATTTTTCCTTTGGTGTATCGCCTGATTGAGTTGCCATTGATTTTTCCTATTGCAACCGCATCAATGGAAAGAGCTTTCTCAGCTATGAGTATTATTAAGACTGAGTTGAGGAATATGACGAGTGATAATTGGCTGAATTATAGAATGGTTTGCTACATTGAGTGACATGTATATATTTGCAAGTATTGAGGATGATGGTATTGTGTATCGCTTTCAATCATATAGGTCTTGCAAAGGGATTTTAACTCATCAAAGGGGTATGTTTTAAAAAACTTTATCAATGATAATTGTTTCACTTGATGTTTATGCCATCTTTTATGAAAAATTTCTTTGATGTCCTGAAGGTGTCGACTCTTCTTCCAACGTTGATGATGCTATGCAAGGCACTAGTGAATCAAACTATTGATTTGGTACTCCTTTTATCACATATTGTTCTTTGTAATTTTTCTCATTGTTTTATCTATTTTGTTGCATTGTTAAGCATAGAGTTTAAATCCTAAGTTTTTCGTGCAATGGAGCCATACTTTGTATGAGGTTTCTTTTGAGGTAGTTAAAATCCTTATGAATGTTAAGTTTTTCACTTGTCGCAAAAAAAATTAAATTTGGGCCCGAGGCTTGTGCCAATCCTGGCTCCGCCACTGCTGGCCTATATGGATGAGGAGGAGGTGGCGGAATGAACTAGAGCCCTCCTATGCGTTCATCTACCCGTCGCTTGACATGGAGATTGTGGACATCTCCGACGACGAAACGTAGTTTAGACTTGTATGATTTGCATGTTATGTAGGATTTCAGAATGAGTTTAGACGATGAAACATCAGGTACTCGAATATATAGCACAATGTATAACATGTAAGGGCATCTCCAACGCCGACCCTCAAACCTCCCGCAACCGTTTGGACTGGCTATCTGGATCGAGGAAGCCATCCAGCGGGGTCCAATATTAGTCTGTGGAGCGGTTCGGACGTGATTTCTCCCGCAAACCAGAGACAAAGGTGAGGGAGGTTGGCGGAAGTCAAGACCGATTTCAAGTCCGCTTCTGACCGCCCTGGCCGACCAGAAATCCCTCCCCGTCCCATGCGGGTTCCCACTCGGCGCCAACTGCTCGCATTCATGCCGTTGTAGAGCGCCTGCTCCCCATTGAAAACCGCACACGACTTCTCATTAGCGCCAGCATTGAAGCAGCTCGCCGGCCGAGGGCGCCGTCCGCGACGCGTCTCTGTTGTCCGTGCGTGTTCAATACCGGAGATGCGTGACTGGATGGGATGAGACGGATATCTACCCCACCCGTTCAATGTTGTTGTATGTCCGTATGTGCTGGCGTTAACCAGGCTCGTCGAACGAGAAACCCTCTCCGGTGCCGCGCATTGACACATCCGGACACCTCGCCTCACTAGAAACCGCTATATAGAGGCGATCACACCCGGCTAACTCCCTACCACCACCCAAGCCCATCCCCATCCTACTCCCTTGCACTGCATCCGCCATGACTACATGCGGCGAAGCTCTGTGGGAGAGCCTTTCCACGGAGATGAAGCACGTCGTGGTCGCCCTCGCTGCCGCCTGATAGAGCCGACTTGCCAGGCGGATCAAGGCCGGCTTGCTGGCTAGCTCCCCCAAGGTCTCCGATGACGAGGACGAGACCACGATGGAGACGGACTCTGACGACACCGCCCCCGCTCCTGCGCCTCCTTTGCACGCTAGCTTCACCATGAAGCAGGCGCACTACGACGCCGCCATGGCAGAGGTGCAGCCGGCTTCCTCGCCTTTGTCGATGTCCCGTCAGGTACAAGAGGAACAAGGGTACAACCTGCTCATTCTGGAGCAGCACCGACTGGTGGATGCCAGATATAAGGCGAGCGGGTGAGCGAGAAGGTCGTGGCGTCAATGGCCGCGGTGAACCCCAACTTCGTCGCGGAGCAGCATGCCATCTATGATGCCGTCTGCACTCAAGTTGCCGCTCGCCGGGAAGTGGCCACCACGGAGGTGCACGTCCTGGTGATCGCAGAGGAGAATAATGCCAACTGCGCCTCCTACGCACCATCGACGAACCATCAGGCGGCCACCAATGTAGGATAGGTTTAGGGTCGAGTTTTTTTCTAGATATTCGAAATATAATAAGATACGTCGTGTTTGTATGAAATCCGTCGATGTTGTATGAAATCCGGCCGAGTTTGCATGAAATCCGGTCGTGTTTGACCGTATTTCATCCGGTTCGTTTGAGTTATTGTATGGCGTTCTCCTGACTCCCGCATTTGTATCCGTGGATTGATCCCCTATCCCAAACGGATGCAAGAGAAAATTTAATTATCGTTGGTGATGCCCTTAGAGCATCTCCAATAGCTTGTCTATATGGATGTCTATACTCGTTTTCCACGACGTGACCTCAAAACAGGCGTCCAACAGCTTGTCTATATGGTCGTCCAAATATACACATCCTCTATATCGACCTCGACAATGTCCATGCCTGGACAATGTGAAGACATTCTCTAAACTCAGCTACAGTCATGATTTCTTCCTCTCCCCAGCGATGGTCCACCTATCATGGTCCCTGTATATAGACATTCTGATGCAAAACTTTTTTTTAGAAGAAGAGGGCCCAGCCCCGATTCCATTGCAAAGCAAAGAAATCACAACAGTTCAGTACATCAAAGAGCACGACATCTCAGTAACTACAGAAGTGACACTACCGCACACTAAACAAAAGGAGAAAAGGCTAGTAGCCAGCTATTACAAGTAATACGGCCACAAATTAAGCATAGAACACTAGCCACCTCCCCTGTCTAACTCCAGAGCCACAGGCTCAATAACCAACTAAAAGCAAAAAACTGCACCCAGCTCTTCAGCCTGGATCCGGCCACATCAACGGTAATGGAGCTTTGCTTAGAATCTCCAGCTCCCACACCATGTTCTGAATTTGCTTCTTAACAGGGTCTACAGACAGCGTTTCCCACCGTGCAGCGTATGAGGCCGTCTTGCGCCATAGCACCTGTATATTAAGCCATTTGGCGCGGTTAAAAATTAAGTCATTCCTGGTATTCCAGATGGCCCAAAGGCCGGCTGAATGCACAATATTTGTGGCACTCATATTGCCCCCTCTAAGCCAACAGTCTGACAAGGATAGCATGTTGACTGTTCTATTGTAGCCAGTGATCCTGGAGATGTTTCTCCAAAATTCAGTCATAACATCGCATCCAAAAAATAGATTGTGGCAAGATTCATCACTCGAACAGAAAGCACAAGATAAGTCAGGTACATTCTGTCTTTTATCCAGGTTATCTCTGGTCAAAATCTTGTTATTGACCACCAGCCACAAAAAAATATGAATCCTGGCAGGGATCTTAATATTCCACACAAAAGGAGTGTTATTGGGAAGCACACCCCTAAAATTAACTACATTATACAAAGATTTAACAGAGTAAACCCCGCTGGGATTAAGGTCCCAAATGAGTGAGTCCTCATCCGAAGTAAAAACAATAGATTTAGCAATCTCTACTAGCTCCAACCACAAAGAGAGAAGCTCACTAGAAAAACATCTCCTAAAAGTAATCTTAAGGTTAGAGCCATCCCAAACTTGGTCTAAAGTGCAATCTTGTTCATTGGCAATGTTATATAAGTCCCAGTATAGAGTAGCGAGAGGGGCCGACCCAAACCAGCGATCCTCCCAAAACCTGACTTTCTTACCATTGCCAACATTCGAGGAGTAACCAAACTTAGTAGCTTGGGCAGCCCAGAGAACACCTTTACAGAAAGGTGAAGCACCAGCAGAAGGGCAAGTAAAGATGTTAGGGGACTGGGTGTTATACTTAGCATCTATTATGCTTTTCCAGATCTTACCCTCATCTCTATTATATCTGCTGACCCAAGAAGCAAGCAGACATAAGTTCATATCAGAGAGATCAGTAATCCCTAACCCTCCATATATGTTTTTCATAGTAAGAGACCCCCAACTAGCAAGGTGCTATTTGTGATGACCTTCATAGTCATCCCAAAAACAATGTGCCAGTTGAGAGTTAATAAGCTTAATAGCCCACTTGGGGAATTTAATATACCCCCATAAGATAAGAAGGGATGCTGGCTAGGCAAGCTTGCACCAGAATCAACCTCTTACCAAAGGAAAGCAGTCTCCCCCTCCAGCCAGCGGCTCTTTTAATAATAGAGTCAACCAAAGGCTGGAGGTCCTCTCTTCTAATTTTAGAGTAGTGGAGGGGAGCACCAAGATATTTAATGGGGAAAGAGCTTAGCTTAGAACCCAAAGACTGAGCAAAACTAGTAGCCTCCTCCATATCAATATTGATAGGAACCAGATCACATTTGTGGAAGTTGATCCTCATACCAGAAAGTTGCTCAAAACAAGAGAGGAGCCACTTTAAATTCCTAGTATGCTCTAAATTCTTATCTAAAAACAGGAGGGTATCATCAGCATATTGCATACTTATGACCCCAGCTGGGTTAGAAGGAGGAAAAACCCCAGCAATCATGTTCTGGTTAGCAGCTTTGGCTAGTATTCTAGTGAACACATCAGCAGCCAGATTAAAAAGCAAGGGTGAGGCAGGATCACCCTGCCTCACACCTTTGCCTGCAATAAAAAACTCACTATTGATGTCATTAATTCTGACCCCAACAGATCCATTGTGAAGCAGAGAGCCTAATTTGTACATCCATTTAGGGCCAAAGCCTCTCCTTCTAAGAATGTCCAAAAGGAACTCTCTATTCACCATGTCATAAGCTTTTTCATAATCTAGTTTAAAACAAAATCCCTGGAGATGGTTGCTAGCTACAGCATGCACCACCTCATGGGCTGAAACAATACTCTCCAATATAAACCTGCCTTTAATAAAAGCAGTTTGATTAGGAGAGATTAAATCATTGCAAACTGGGCCTAGCTTATTAGCAGCACATTTTGCAAAGATCTTGAAACTACAGTTAATCATTGCAAGGGGTCTGAACCTGTCCAAGGAAACATCATTTGGTTCCTTTTGGACAAGGGTCAGAAGGGAGAAGTTTAGTCTGTATAAATCTAGCTCCCCCTTCTCCCAATCTCTAAAAAGTGCAAACAAATCATTTTAACAAGATCCCAAAAATGTTGATAAAATAAAAAAGGGAAACCATCAGGTCCAGGAGCACCTTCAGCATACGAGCCAAAAACTGCATTTTTAATTTCTTCTTCAGAAAACGGTTTTTCCAAGAATTCAATATGATCAGCAGTAGCCATGCTAGACTGATCCCAGAAATTATCAACAAGTTTAAGATTAATAGCAGGAGAGTAGCCAAAGAGATTTTTATAGTAATCTACTGCATTAGCAACAATACCTTTAGTGTCTTCAACTGGGCCAGCAGCAGTTTCCAGTACAGCAATATGCTTCTTCCTCCTCTTCTGATTGGCCAGGGCTTGGAAGTAATCAGAGTTCAGATCCCCCTCTCTGATGTCCCTTTCCCTAGCTCTTTGCCTGGCCTTGATTTCCTCTTTCTTCCAAATCTCATTTAGCTCACCTGAAATCACTTTAATTCTAGCTTTAGAATTAGGAGAAAGAGGCTGAGTTTCTGCAAGAATGTCTAAGCAATTATATTCAGCAACTAGAGTTTGCTTAGTCCTGTTTTGAGAAGCCTCATAATTGAGACTCCACCCCTTGGTGGCTTTTCTAGTATTCCTGATCTTGAACTGCCAAATATCAATAGCAGAGGAGTACTTACAATCAGCATTCCAAGCTTTGTGAACAATCTCATCAAAGCCAGGAACTTCTAACCACCACTTTTTAAATCTATAAACTTCATTCTTAAGAATGGGAATAGCATCTGAATTGTAAATAAGAGGAGTGTGATCACTCCCAATTCTAGGAAGAGATTTAACCTGGCTAGCAGGAAAAAGTCTTTCCCAGTCAGGAGAAACAAAAATCCTATCTAGAGCAGCCATGACTAAATTGTCTTGGTTATTGGCCCAAGTAAACTTTCTACCAGCATTCTCGATCTCAATGAGGCCAAATTTATTAATCCAGTCATTGAAAAGATCAGCCCAATGCTGGATAACTAGTCCAGTGTTCTTGTCCTCAGCAGTTCTAACCAAATTAAAGTCACCTCCCACTATGGTGGGCCCAGTCCAGTTATTTAGGAGGTTATGAAGCTCATTAATAAAATCAAGCTTAAATTCCTCATAAGCAGAACCATAAACAGAGATAAGCCTCCAAACAGTGTTATTACACTTGTTCTTCAGCAAACAAGAGATACTGTAAGTGAATACTTCACAAGCTATGATCTCAAATTTATCTTCCTTGACCCCTACTAATAAGCCTCCAGCAGTGTTATTAGCAGGCAGCCAATTCCAAATAAAACCATTTCTAGAGTCTATAGCCTCTAGCTGAGTAATACTAAACTCAGTTTTCTTGGTTTCAGATAAACAAACAAAGTCAGGGCAGTGAGCTCTAATGAGCTCCTGCACCTTAGTGATCTTCTGAGGGCCATTGAGCCCTCTAACATTCCAAAATAGACGTATCATCTAAATCTAGTGGAAATTTTAGCTTGACACTTTTTGGACCTCTGACTTTTAACCTCCATCCAAGAAGAGGCATCATCAGACTCTTTTTCCATATTTGGATCAGAGTAATGGTCAATTTTTGTGTCAATAGTAGCAACAAAATTGTAAATATTGCAGTATTCTTCCTCGGTGACATCAATGTCTCCAGGAAGAAAAATATCAGGATTATCCTGTTTAAACTTATCTAATCTTTCTAGTTCTAATTTCTTAACAACTTCAACATTATTGCTAGCTTGAGAAGGATTATCTCCCATCACAATTCCAGCATTGAAGGCTTTAGAACTTAGATCATCATTGTCAAGACAAGCAAAAGAATTATGGAAGACCTTGGGGTTATTACCTCTGGGAATCTCCAAGTTCTTCTTCAGCTTAATCTCTTGAGCTTTGACCAGGGCTGGTTTCCCATCTCTCTTGATCCTGTCACTCATCCTAGTGGAAACAAGAGGGCCCCATTTATCTCTCCCAGCTTTAAGGCTAGCTGTGTGGGAGGGGCAAGGGATTAACCCCCCAAGAGAAGCAGGAAAACTATCATAACTGGTCATTCCAGCCTTTGAAGCAGCTTCAAACTCAGGAAGCAGGATAGTACCACAATTCTCAACTGGGGTTCTCTTAACAGCTTGCAGGTAGCTTTTGGTAAGAGGAGCATCCTGAATCTTCAAGAAAACTGATCTCTCCAAGGGGATGTTGTTACTCATCTCCACCCCAGAGAGAGCAGGAGAAGAGACAACTTCCATAGTATGAGTTCTGTTTCTAGTCCCACTAGGAGCTGAGGCAGTTCTTGGCCTGAAATTGGAGTTCTTCCTACTGTTATCCTGGTCATGTTCCATCTCCTCTCCCAGCAGGTCATCATTGCTGAACTCATCTTCACCCTCCTGTTTCTTGCTACTATCATCATCATCATTTTTGTGGTCTGTGGGATGAGAGGGGTTATCAGACTCCACATGCTCTCCCTCCTCAACTTTGAAGGTGAGTAGGAACAGCTCTTGTTGAATTTCAAAAAGTCTGTCTCTAGGAATCAAAGCAGGGTCTTTCTGATGCAAAACTAGACGTGTATATTAAAGAATCTTTTTAGACCATTGTTTATATAAATATATAGACATCCAAATATACACGTGCTATTGAAGATGCTCTAATCGGTCACTGTCCGCGGTCGCGCTGAGCTGCGTCCACGGTTGTTTCTCAGATAAGCCTGCAGAACGACGGGACCATCCATCAATCGGTCGTCGTGCCTGCGATCGCTATATGCTACGCACCGGCGGTGCATGAGCTGGATCCTTCCACGGATCCATGGCTGCTCTGCTCCCGCCTGTACGCGCCGCATGCACAACGACAACGCGAATACACACACAGAGACAGACATCAACGTACGCGCGTGATGGGATGAGCAGCTCCTTTCGCCCCGAAAACAAGGAGCGCACACATGCGCGCCAGCCCGGAGCTGCGCATGCATGGACGCATGCACACACGGCCACCGTGTATTCGTATCCCACTGCGCAAAACGGCCAAACTCTTGATAGTGTACGTACATATTTTTGTGCGGGATAGTGTACGTACATATTATCAGTGTATGCGTATTCACATGACAGTGACGGTGTTTGTTTGGCGTTTGTACGTACGAGTGTAGTGGTGTGGCGACAAATCGCACCCCATATGTTTTGTAAGTACGTACGTATACCCGGCCGATGGATGGAGGCGTCTCTTTCGATCGGCGTGTGGCCAGAACCGGACACCGAGGAGGGCTTGTTTGTGACATTTCTACTTCGAGCCAGCGGTAGTGGGGGCGATACTGTCCAAAACGGACCGGTGCACATATGGATTTTTTTTTTTTGCGAGGTCGTGCACATATGGATTTGAAGGTAAGGTTTCCGGTAGCAAGCATACCAATAGCAATTTGAACATAAGGTTGCTATTGAAAACCATTACGACTTGATTTTTTGTCCATGCAAAGCCAGGCTTGTGCACAGTGACGTACGTAGGAGGTGTGCCGGGTGTGTGCCGTGGCACACCCAGAATTTTATGAAAACCTTTTAACCATGTAATAATCAGTTTATTTTCAAGGCCCATCCAAGCTAGTTAAAACATATCTCAATTTTTTAAAACGGTGCACACCTTCCCTTTTATTTCTGGGTTAGCCACTTCTTCTGCGCAGGCATCCTTTTAGTAAGACGCTATATATTTTTACAGATCATGGTTCATATATCCCCTCAAATCAACCATTTATCACCACTCAATGAATAAAATTTGAGGCAATTTCTCTACCTAAAGGCGTCTCCAACGCTGACCCGCAAAATTGCTCCAGCATCCGTCTGTAGACAGAAAGGAACCAGTCCGCAGACAATGATGCGAGACCCGGCCATCAAATGCTACCCGCATACGTTTGGTTCCAATTTTATTAATAGTCATATATATAGTTTAGAATAGTTCAAATGTTGAAATGCAGCAGTAGTTCTAATTTAAATAAGTTCAGATATTACAATCCAACATTGTTGTCCCCTTTAACCGCCCACAAATTCTTAATTAGATATTCCTTTGGTTGCTTGTGAGTTACTCGATGTCGAATTTGTTGATGCATTTGTACAAACTCTTCAAATGTGGCTGGAATCTGGTTAGGAAGTTTGATAGGATCACCAATGTCCTCAAATTCAAGACTCGCGGCAGCATCGTCACCCTCATCCTCCATGATCATGTTGTCCATGATCACACAACACGTCATCACCTCCCACTAGCTCTCCAAATCCCATTGTTTAGCAGGGCCACGAAAAACTACAAAACATGCATGCAGAACTACAAATGCCCTCTCAACATATTTTCTAGCTGCTTCTTGTCTTTGGGCAAAGTGAGCTTTTTTTGGCCAACTGGGTTAGAGATAGTGTTAACAAAGGTAGCATACGGAGGATAGATACCGCCAACCGGATACTAATTCATGTTGTACTTATGCCCATGAACACCATGCACATAATGAAATCATGCAACATACCCTGCCTATGCCAGCAGCAATCTACCTTTGAACATCTAACACAAACCCTACATGGGCATATGCCGGCTCTAATCTGCCACGATGTGCTAATTACAATGTAACTACCTATCATGCAAGAACCAATCTACCCTACCTATGAACACCATGAACACCCATTGCAACAGTAGTAGGCAAGAAGGAATCTACATGTATTAGCAGGTGGGAAATGTGTAACTTACCATAGCGGTTGGAGTTCGAGCATACGCCGGCCGGGGAGAGAACCCCGGCAGGAGATGGCGTGCAAACTGGAGGAGGAGCCGGCAATGGCGACGACTGATGGCATAGCCCCGATGCTCATGGCCACACACGAGGTTGAGGAAGATGGTGCCGTCGTCCATGGTCCTGCAGCGCTGCCCGAAGAAAACCCTCGAGTGGGGTTTAAAAAACCCGGCTCACAGGGGTTTCGTGCAGTGGCGCGGTGGCCGCCCCCTCCAGCGGCACCATCGAACCCGCGACCACGAGGTCCGGATACGGTGGCAGAGCTGGAGCGGCCGGCACCGCATTGGCCGGACGAAGAGGCCTGGTGCAGATCGACGACGGCGTGCGAAGGGCCGCCATCAGGTCGATGCCCGAATTCGCAAGGCCGGCAATCCACCGCTCCTGGGGACGACGCGGCGACGAGCGAGCTATCAGAGAAGAGGAGGGCAAGGGGCGGTGAGAAGAGTGAGGGAGAGTGGTGTGAATGAAGGCGTGGGCGGTGACACGCGCGAAAGTGGAGAGTTATGAAACGTCCCCTCCGTCTCCCGCGCTCCTGGCTGCCGAGAAACTGCCGAAACGGCCGTCGCTCGCGGCCCTAGCCGTGAACTGCTTTATGTTCCGTGTAGTACGAGATGTAGATGCGGACGAGACTTGCCTGCTCCCCTAGCGTGCTTCCATCCGTGCTCCCGCATACGTGGCATGATTTAATTGGAACAAAATAAGGCCCGGCCCCACCCCCTTAAAATCAGGGGGGAGATGATTAGATTAGAAAGAAAAAAGAGAAAAGAAGAGCCGTAGGATGGAGTGGGAGTACGGATGGGAGCATGGCGAAGGAGCAGGTAAGCCGGATCCTGTAGATGCAGCCCAATCAATCAAACAATTGTTTTCTTTCCACGCGGGCCAGAATGAACATTATGCAGGCATCCAAACCACGTAGTTAGTGGATCAACCGATCGATCTGACGTCGATCTGCATTAAGCATGAATTTACACGTACGGGTCGGTGTATATGTTTCGATCGACGTCCTGTGCCGTGCCGGTGCCGGCAGCTGAAACTCGAAGATCGACCTACATCAACGACTTCGGTCATTGCGTGTACCTAGGCCCGTACTGACATAGTACGACCGTGCGCAAGTAGTACGACGTATGAGCCTGCATGGGCAGCCAGAGAAGCTGCAGGATCGTCATGCCGTACGCGCGTACGCATCGCCCACCGACGGCCAGCTGACAACGACCTGCGGATTCAGCTAGCACGAAACGGCCGACGGTTAATTGCACCATAGACACGTGTTTCTATACGTGCGTGCATGGCGCAGTAACAGCACGCACGAAGTGTCCAATCAGAGATGAATTAAGCCGTAGATTCTTTTTCTGAGCAGGAACTTCAATTCCCATCAACACGGCCGGATACGTACGACCGAAGCCTGGTGCGTTCTCGATCCAGGCAACGGTGGACACATGACACCCCTCCGGATAGCCAAATATAGAGTAAAACCATAAGCGTAGAATTTAATCCACCGTAGGTTGAACCACTGAGGGCTGTTGTAGTATCTAGGTACGTACCACCTACACATGGAACGATCGCGGCCTGGATTCGATCTGATCACGATCGACCGATCCAGCATGCACGGCCGAATTACAGCGGCGATCATTTCGTCCAGTACGTACCAAACGTACACGGTTTACTTTTTGATGAGCTGGCTCCATTCTATATACTCCTTCGTTTTTAAATATGTATTTTTGGAAAACACAATATAAACTACATACGGAGCAAAATAAGTGGATCTATATTCTAAATTACGTCTATGTATATTTATATGTAGTTTATATTACAATATTCAAAAGGACTTATATTTAGGAACGGAGGAATACTCCTACTCTACTATTGCCAGCTGCGCACCGCAGTCGATTCTACTCAACTACTGGCAAAATACTACTCCCTCCGTTTCTAAATATTTATCTTTCTAGAGATTTTAATAAATGACTACATACGAAGCAAAATGAGTGAATATACATCTGTATGTAGTAGCGATTTGAAATCACTAAAAAAACGAATATTTTGAAACGGAAGGAGTAGCAAGTACGTATGGAATGGTACAGTTCCAGTGGTATATGGGCCCATTTCTACGTATGGCTAAAAGCGAGATGCATGCAGTGTATGGGAGTACGTACGTGTGTAGATACGAGTAGCGCTTCGTCTGCACCCACGTTATCGTACGGAAACATATCTATCTTAGTAAGTCCAGAGACCTGAGCCGTCGACGTCTGAGGGAAATCCTACTTGTCTCCATACTTTTTTTTTTGCATGGGTCTACATATGCACCTTTTTCGTTGCATCTTTTTTGTTGATAGCTAACTGGCGGCACATGCGTTCCACAAGCATCTATATACTTCCTCCGTTCCTAAATATTTGTGTTTCTAGATATTTTAACAAGTGACTATATATAAAGCAAAATGAATGAATCTACATTTTAAAATATGTCTACATACATTTGTATATGGTAGCTATTTGAAATGTCTAGAAAGACAATTATTTAGAAACGGAGGGAGTATACGTACAATATATGGATAAGTACGTACAGTGTCGGTGCCGTCGACGTGGATCGCGAGGAAAATTTTGCGATCGACGTGCATGTAGCTAGCAGCTCTAGCATGCGATCCTTGGTCCCATGCTTCTTGGAGCCAGGAACCTACTAGCGCCGCGCAGTCTCTTCCGTTTTTTTTTTTGCACTGTCTATTTCATTATTCGACGTATTAGTACTTTTTTTGTTTCTTTTTACTACATGTATTAATAAATAATTCAAACCATGCAAAGTTTGATTAAATTTTTATTTCAAAATATGAACATCAATACTATAGTTATACAGTACTATGAAAATTCATTTCATTGTGCATCTATTGATATTGATTTTTATTTATTTTGAATGGTGTTGTTTCCTATAAAATAGTTTATACTTACTAAGAGCATCTATAGCCGACCTCCTCAAATCTCCCTCAAACGTCCACAGGCGCACCCGGGCAGGAGAGAGAAGAGAAAAAATGACACAACTGGACTCCTCATATTTACCATATCTATTGATGATATATGTAGGGAGAATATGAGGTCTTACGGACGTGCCTGGTCAGTCTGCCACATAGGACGCGGCCCATCCCAGACCACTTTTTCTCTTTCTTTATTTATTTTTCTTTCTCTTTCAACATCTTCATCAATCAAATGCAAGTAACCGGACATATAAGGAAAAAAATTTATGGTTCCACGAGCGGATAAATAAGAACTCAACCTGCGCACATCCACTGATGTTTATTCGGTCAGATTTGCTAAGTCTTATTGTAAATGCTCTACGTTTGACTTTAGACAAATTTTATATGGTAACTACAAAGAAACGGTGGGGATAAGTAGAATACACATAAGACACGCCTTAATTTTGATGCTATGATACAGTTTGGAATTCGACGTATGTCACGAACGTCATATTAGGCTCTGTCATTATATTTTTCACATAGATGATCCGTGAGTACATACTTGGGAGAAGATTTCCATTCCATAAATCCGCCGGCACGAACAGCGGTTGCCGGTTCACACGGTTTACTCTACGCTGCACGGGCATACATGTGTGCCCCCTCTTCTGTAGACATACTAGAAACTGACTAAATGGCCTACTTACGTACAAGGTTTTGGTTACCAAAAGGGGCATTTTTACCGAGGGGGAATCGGTACACATGGTCACCATAGTTACCATGAAATTTTGAGCAAATTTTGAACGAAATTTACAATTCAATTTTGCATTCAAATTCATTCAAAATATATATAGATAGCACTTGAACTTATATTTATCATAAAAGAGCTACTAGCTTAGTGGAAGGTTGTCTACGCAAGTGTTGTGAGGTGTTGCTGTTGGGGAACGTAGTAATTTCAAAAAAAATCCTACGCACACGCAAGATCATGGTGATGCATAACAACGAGGGGGAGAGTATGATCTACGTACCCTGGTAGATCGCAATGAAAGCGTTGACACAACATAGAGGAAGTAGTCGTACGTCTTCTTCCCGAGCCGACCGATCCAAGCACCGTTACTCCGGCACCTCCGAGTTCTTAGCACACGTACAGCTCGATGACGATCCCCGGACTCCGATCCAGCAAAGTGTCGGGGAAGAGTTCCGTCAGCACGACGGCGTGGTGACGATCTTGATGTTCTACCGACGCAGGGCTTCGCCTAAGCACTGCAACGATATGACCGAGGTGGAATATGGTGGAGGGGGGCACCGCACACGGCTAAGGAACGATCACGAAGATCAACTTGTGTGTTTAGAGGTGCCCCCTGCCCCCGTATATAAAGGTTTCCAGGGGGAGGGCTGGCCGGCCAAGCTGTGGAGGCGCAGGAGGAGTCCTACTCCCACTCCCCCCCCCCCCCCCCCAATCCTATTCCTAATAGGATTCCCAAGTGGAAAGAGAGGGAGAGAGGTGGCCGGCCACCTCTCCTAGTCCTAATAGGACTAGGAGGGGGGAGGCGCGCAGCCCTCCATGGCAGCCCCTTTCACCTTTCCACTAAGGCCCATGTAGGCCCATTTGGCTCCCGGGGGGTTCCGGTAACCCTCCCGGTATTCCGGTAAAATCCCGATTTCATCCGGAACACTTTCGATGTCCAAACATAGGCTTCCAATATATCAATCTTTATGTCTCGACCATTTCGAGACTCCTCGTCATGTCCGTGATCACATCCGGGACTCCGAACAACCTTCGGTACATCAAAATGCATAAACTCATAATAACTGTCATCGTAACGTTAAGCGTGCGGACCCTACGATTCGAGAACAATGTAGACATGACCGAGACACGTCTCCGGTCAATAACCAATAGCGGGACCTGGATGCCCATATTGGCTCCTACATATTCTATGAAGATCTTTATCGGTCAGACCGCATAACAACATACGTTGTTCCCTTTGTCATCGGTATGTTACTTGCCCGAGATTTGATCATCGGTATCCAATACCTAGTTCAATGTCGTTACCGGCAAGTCTCTTTACTCGTTCCGTAATACATCATCCCGCAACTAACTCATTAGTTGCAATGCTTGCAAGGCTTATGTGATGTGCATTACCGAGAGGGCCCAGAGATACCTCTCCGACAATCGGAGTGACAAATCCTATTCTTGAAATACGCCAACCCAACATCTACCATTGGAGACACCTGTAGTACTCCTTTATAATCACCCAGTTACGTTGTGACGTTTGGTAGTACCCAAAGTGTTCCTCCGGTAAACGGGAGTTGCATAATCTCATACTCATAGAAACATGTATAAGTCATGAAGAAAAGCAATAGCAACATACTAAACGATCGGGTGCTAAGCTAATGGAATGGGTCATGTCAATCAGATCATTCAACTAATGATGTGATCCCGTTAATCAAATAACAACTCCTTTGTCTATGGTTAGGAAACATAACCATCTTTGATTAACGAGCTAGTCAAGTAGAGGCATACTAGTGACACTCTGTTTGTCTATGTATTCACACATGTATTATGTTTCCGGTTAATACAATTCTAGCATGAATAATAAACATTTATCATGATATAAGGAAATAAATAATAACTTTATTATTGCCTCTAGGGCATATTTCCTTCAGTCTCCCACTTGCACTAGAGTCAATAATCTAGTTCACATCGCCATGTGATTTAATAGCAATAGTTCACATCACTATGTGATTGACACCCATAGTTCACATCGTCATGTGACCAACACTCAAAGGGTTTACTAGAGTCAGTAATCTAGTTCATATATCTATGTGATTAACACCCAAAGAGTACTAAGGTGTGATCATGTTTTGTTTGTGAGGTAATTTTAGTCAACGGGTCTGTCACATTCAAATCCGTAAGTATTTTGCAAGTTCTATGTCTACAATGCTCTACACGGAGCTACTCTAGCTAATTGCTCCCACTTTCAATATGTATCTAGACCGAGACTTAGAGTCATCTAGATTAGTGTCAAAACTTGCATCGGCATAACCCTTTACGACGAGCCTTTTGTCACGTCCATAATCGAGAAACATATCCTTATTTCACTAAGGATAATTCTGACCGCTGTCCAGTGATCTACTCCTAGATCACTATTGTACTCCCTTGCCAAATCAATGTAGGATATACAATAGATCTGGTACACAACATGGCATACTTTATAGAACCTATGGCTGAGGCATAGGGAATGACTTTCATTTTCTATCTTCTGCCGTGGTCGGGCTTTGAGTCTTACTCAACTTCACACCTTGTAATACAGGAAAGAACTCTTTCTTTGACTGCTCCATTTTGAACTACTTCAAGATCTTGTCAAGGTATGTACTTATTGAAAAAACTTATCAAGCGTCTTGATCTATCTCTATAGATCTTGAAGCTCAATATGTAAGCAGCTTTACCGAAGTCTTTCTTTGAAAAACTCCTTTCAAACACTCCTTTATGCTTTACAGAATAATTCTACATTATTTCCGATCAACAATATGTCATTCACATATACTTATCAGAAATGCTGTAGTGCTCCCACTCACTTTCTTGTAAATACAGGCTTCATCGTAAGTCTGTATAAAACTATATGATTTGATCAACTCATCAAAGTGTATATTCCAACTCCGAGATGCTTGCACCAGTCCACAGATGGACCACTGGAGCTTGCACATTTTGTTAGCACCTTTCGGATTGACAAAACCTTCTGTTGCATCATATACAACTCTTCTTTAATAAATCCATTAATGAATGCAGTTTTTTTATCCATTTGCCAGATTTCATAAAATGCGGCAATTACTAACATGATTCGGATAGACTCAAGCATAGATACGAGTGAGAAGCTCTCATCGTAGTCAACACCTTGAACTTGTCGAAAACCTTTTGCGACAATTCTAGCTTTGTAGATAGTAACACTACTATCAGCGTCCGTCTTCCTCTTGAAGATTCATTTATTCTTAATTGCTTGCCGATCATCGGGCAAGTCAACCAAAGTCCAAACTTTGTTCTCATACATGGATCATATCTCAGATTTCATGGCCTCAAACCATTTTGCGGAATCTGGGCTCATCATCGCTTCCTCATAGTTCGCAAGTTCATCATGGTCTAGTAACATGACTTCCAGAACCGGATTACCGTACCACTCTGGTGCGGATCTCACTCTGGTTTCCCTACGAGATTCGGTAGTAACTTGATCTGAAGTTTCATGTTCATCATCATTAGCTTCCTCACTAATTGGTGTAGGTGTCACAGAAACCGGTTTCTGTGATGTACTACTTTCCAATAAGGGAGGAGGTACAGTTACCTCATCAAGTTCTACTTTCCTCCCACTCACTTCTTTCGAGAGAAACTCCTTCTCTAGAAAGTATCCATTATAAGCAATGAATGTCTTGCTTTAGGATCTGTGATGGAAGGTGTACCCAACAGTCTCCTTTGGGTATCCTATGAAGACATATTTCTCCGATTTGGTTTTGAGCTTATCAGGATGAAACTTTTTCTCATAAGCATCGCCACCCCAAACTTCAAGAAACGACAACTTTGGTTTCTTGCCAAACCATAGTTCATTAGGCGTCGTCTCGACGGATATAGATGGTGCCCCTTTTTTAACGTGAATGCAGCTGTCTCGAATGCATGACCCCAAAAACGATAGTGGTAAATCGATAAGAAACATCATAGATTTGCACTATATCTAATAAAGTACGGCTATGACGTTCGGACACACCATTATGCTGTGGTGTTCCGGGTGGCACGAATTTGTGAAACTATTCCACATTGTTTTAATTGAAGACCAAACTCGTAACTCAAATATTTGTCTCCTGCGATCAGATCGTAGAAGCCTTATTTTCTTGTTACGATGATTCTCCACTTCACTCTGAAATTCTTTGAATTTTTCAAATGTTTCAGACTTATGTTTCATCAAGTAGATATCCCCATATCTGCTCAAATCATCTGTGAAGGTCAGAAAATAATGATACTTGCTGCAAGCCTTAATTTTCATCGGACCACATACATTAGTATGTATGATTTCCAACAAATCTGTTGCTTGCTTCATTGTTCCGGAGAACGGCGTTTTAGTCATCTTACCCATAAGGCATGCTTCGCAAGCATCAACTGATTCATAATCAAGTGATTCCAAAAGCCCATCAGCATGGAGTTTCTTCATGCGCTTTACACCAATATGACCTAAATGGCAGTGCCACAAATAAGTTGCACTATCATTATTAACTTTGCATCTTTTGGTTTCAATATTATGAATATGTGTATCACTAAGATCGAGATCCAATGAACTATTTTCATTGGGTGTGTAACCATATAAGGTTTTATTCATGTAAACAGAACAACAATTTATTCTTTTACTTAAATGAATAAGCGTATTACAATAAACATGATCAAATCATATTCATGCTCAACGCAAACACCAAATAACACTTATTTAGGTTCAACACTAATCCCGAAAGTATAGGGGAGTGTGCGATGATGATCATATCAATCTTGGAACTACTTCCAACACACATCGTCACTTCACCCTTAACTAGTCTCTGTTTATTCTGCAACTCCTGTTTCGAGTTACTACTCTTAGCAACTGAACCAATATCAAATACTGAGGGGTTGCTATAAACACTAGTAAAGCACACATCAATAACATGTATATCAAATATACTTATGTTCACTTTGCCATCCTTCTTATCCGCCAATCACTTGGGGTAGTTCCGCTTCCAGTGACCAGTCCCTTTGCAGTAGAAGCACTTAGTCTCAGGCTTAGGATCAGACTTGGGCTTCTTCACTTGAGCAGCAACTTGCTTGCCGTTCTTCTTGAACTTCCCTTTCTTCCCTTTGCCCTTTTCTTGAAACTATTGGTCTTGTCAACCATCAACACTTGATGTTTTTCTTTGATTTCTACCTTCGTTGATTTCAGCATCACGAAGAGCTTGGGAGTTGTTTCCGTTATCCCTTGCATATTATAGTTCATCACGAAGTTCTACTAACTTAGTGATGGTGACTAGAGAATCCTGTCAATTACTATCTTATCTGGAAGATTAACTCCCACTTGATTCAAGCGATTGTAGTACCCAGACAATCTGAGCACATGCTCACTAGTTGAGCGATTCTCCTCCATCTTTTAGCTATAGAACTTGTTGGAGACTTCATATCTCTCAACTCGGGTATTTGCTTGAAATATTAACTTCAACTCCTGGAACATCTCATATGGTCCATGACGTTCAAAACGTCTTTGAAGTCCCGATTCTAAGCCATTAAGCATGGTGCACTAAACTATCAAGTAGTCATCATATTGAGCTAGCCAAACGTTCATAACGTCTGCATGTGCTCCTGCAATAGGTCTGTCACCTAGCGGTGCATCAAGAACATAATTTTTCTGTGCAGCAATGAGGATAAACCTCAGATCACAGATCTAATCCGTATCATTGCTATTAACATCTTTCAACACAATTTTCTCTAGGAACATATCAAAATAAACATATGAAAGCAACAACGCGAGCTATTGATCTTCAACATAGATATGCTAATACTACCAGGACTAAGTTCATGATAAATTAAAGTTCAATTAATCATATTACTTAAGAACTCCCACTTAGATAGACATCCCTCTAATCCTCTAAGTGATCACGTGATCCAAATCAACTAAACCATAACCGATCATCACGTGAGATGGAGTAGTTTTCAATGGTGAACATCGTTATGTTGATCATATCTACTATATGATTCACGTTCGACCTTTCGGTCTCTGTGTTCCGAGGCCATATCTGCATATGCTAGGCTCGTCAAGTTTAACCTGAGTATTCTACGTGTGCAAAACTGGCTTGCACCCGTTGTAGATGGACGTAGGGCTTATCACACCCGATCATCACGTGGTGTCTGGGCACGATGAACTTTGGCAACGATGCATACTCAGGGAGAACACTTCTTGATAATTTAGTGAGAGATCATCTTATAATGCTACCGTCAATCAAAGCAAGATAAGATGCATACAAGATAAACATCACATGCAATCAATATAACTGATATGATATGGCCATCATCATCTTGTGCTTATGATCTCCATCTCCGAAGCACCGTCATGATCACCATCGTCACCGGCGCGACACCTTGATCTCCATCGTAGCATCGTTGTCGTCTCGCCAATCTTATGCTTCCACGACTATCACTACCGCTTAGCAATAAAGTAAAGCATTACATCGCGATTGCATTGCATACAATAAAGCGACAATCATATGGCTCCTGCCAGTTACCGATAACTTGGTTACAAAACATGATCATCTCATACAATAAAATCAGCATCATGCCTTGACCATATCACATCACAACATGCCCTGCAAAAACAAGTTAGACATCCTCTACTTTGTTGTTGCAAGTTTTTACGTGGCTGCTACGGGCTTAAGCAAGAACTCATCTCACCTACGCATCAAAACCACAACGATAGTTTGTCAAATAGAATCCGTTTTAACCTTCGCAAGGACCGGGCGTAGCCACACTCGGTTCAACTAAAGTTGGAGAGACAGTCGCCCGCAAGCCATCTATGTGCAAAGCACGTCGAGGGAACCGGTCTCGCGTAAGCGTACGCGTAAGGTTGGTCCGGGTCGTCTCGTCCAACAATACCGCCGAACCAAAGTATGACATGCTGGTAGGCAGTATGACTTGTATCGCCCACAACTCACTTGTGTTCTACTCGTGCAAATAACATCAAACCATAAAACCTAGGCTCTGATACCACTGTTGGGGAACGTAGTAATTTTAAAAAATTTCCTACGCACACGCAAGATCATGGTGATGCATAGCAACGAGGGGGAGAGTATGATCTACGTACCCTGGTAGATCGCAACGGAAGCGTTGACACAACGTAGAGGAAGTAGTCGTGCGTCTTCTTCCCGATCCGACCGATCCAAGCACCGTTACTCCGGCACCTCCGAGTTCTTAGCACACGTACAGCTCGATGACGATCCCCGGACTCCGATCCAGCAAAGTGTCGGGGAAGAGTTCCGTCAGCACGACGGCGTGGTGACGATCTTGATGTTCTACCGACGCAGGGCTTCGCCTAAGCACTGCAACGATATGACCGAGGTGGAATATGGTGAAGGGGGGCACCGCACACGGCTAAGGAACGATCACGAAGATCAACTTGTGTGTTTAGAGGTGCCCCCTGCCCCCGTATATAAAGGTTTCCAGGGGGAGGGCTGGTCGGCCAAGCTGTGGAGGCGCAGGAGGAGTCCTACTCCTACCGGGAGTAGGACTTCCCCCCCAATCCTATTCCAAATAGGATTCCCAAGTGGAAAGAGAGGGAGAGAGGTGGCCGGCCACCTCTCCTAGTCCTAATAGGACTAGGAGGGGGGAGGCGTGCAGCCCTCCATGGCAGCCCCTTTCACCTTTCCACTAAGGCCCATGTAGGCCCATTTGGCTCCCGGGGGGTTCCGGTAACCCTTCCGGTATTCCGGTAAAATCCCGATTTCACCCGGAACACTTCCGATGTCCAAACATAGGCTTCCAATATATCAATCTTTATGCCTCGACCATTTCGAGACTCCTCGTCATGTCCGTGATCACATCCGGGACTCCGAACAACCTTCGGTACATCAAAATGCATAAACTCATAATAACTGTCATCGTAACGTTGAGCGTGCGGACCCTACGATTCGAGAACAATGTAGACATGACCGAGACACGTCTCCGGTCAATAACCAATAGCGGGACCTGGATGCCCGTATTGGCTCCTACATATTCTACGAAGATCTTTATCGGTCAGACCGCATAACAACATACGTTGTTCCCTTTGTCATCGGTATGTTACTTGCCCGAGATTCGATCGTCGGTATCCAATACCTAGTTCAATGTCGTTACCGGCAAGTCTCTTTACTCGTTCCGTAATACATCATCCCGCAACTAACTCATTAGTTGCAATGCTTGCAAGGCTTATGTGATGTGCATTACCGAGAGGGCCCAGAGATACCTCTCCGACAATCGGAGTGACAAATCCTATTCTCGAAATACGCCAACCCAACATCTATCATTGGAGACACCTGTAGTACTCCTTTATAATCACCCAGTTACGTTGTGACGTTTGGTAGTACCCAAAGTGTTCCTCCGGTAAACGGGAGTTGCATAATCTCATAGTCATAGGAACATGTATAAGTCATGAAGAAAAGCAATAGCAACATACTAAACGATCGGGTGCTAAGCTAATGGAATGGGTCATGTTAATCAGATCATTCAACTAATGATGTGATCCCGTTAATCAAATAACAACTCCTTTGTCTATGGTTAGGAAACATAACCATCTTTGATTAACGAGCTAGTCAAGTAGAGGCATACTAGTGACACTCTATTTGTCTATGTATTCACACATGTATTATGTTTCCGGTTAATACAATTCTAGTATGAAAAATAAACATTTATCATGATATAAGGAAATAAATAATAACTTTATTATTGCCTCTAGGGCATATTTCCTTCGGTTGCCATAATTTACTATACATTAAGCGTTTGAATTCTAGAAATTTAAAAAATTAGACTTTTGCTCGAAATGACCATTTATCGAGGGGGCTGAAATATGTGGAAACCATGGTAAATCTTGAAATTTTGAGCGGTAACCTACACCCTGCTTACGTACCACCATGCACTCGTTTAGTTATCACACATGCATCTTGAACCGCGCATACGAGCGGAGCACTACGCCTTAATTTGGGTCGACGTGTCTGTTGTATGGGCGATGGATCGATGTGGCTGCCATGGTGGCATGCCATGACACGGTTGTGGCTGGCCCAAGGACACACAAACACAACAGCTGGCCTGTACACTAACTCACCATTTGCCCTGCTACAGACCCCAAACCGAACATGGAGGTAGAACAAAATCATCTTTTAACCCTACCCTGACTGCCCGCCTGCGCTTCCAACCGCGAGCCAGCTCACCTGCACTGCACCCCACTCCACTCAGCTCTGCTGCATCCGTAGATTTCCTTGTTCCAATCGTCTCACCGCTGCTTTTGTGCTTTCCACCTGTAGTTGAATACGTACAGCATTTTGTGTGCTTTTCTTTTGGCTACCAGGAGCTGGAACAGAGTAATAATCAGCACAAGTGAGGCACACTACTTGGTGTCATTTCTTGGGCTCGATGGACGCGACTGCGGAAGCTGTTTTTCAGGTCAGCGGCTCAGCGCTCCTCCCCCCCTCTCTCTGTCTCTCTGTTTCCAGCTAGCCCGGGGCTTCGAGAGGTTCGAGGTCTCGGTTGGTCACGCACGGAGCAGCAGCGTCCGGGTCACGAGCGATGATAGAGGGAGCACGGACGTGTCGACCGAACGATTTATTTGCCACAGCGAATCCGGCTACAGTGGCTACACTGCATGCATGCATGCTTCCTGGAAGGCGGAACATGACAAGGTGGCCTTGGGCTGGGCCTGCAGCCGAAAGAGAGAAACGAAAAGCTCTTTCCGCTCCGCGGCCGCTCGCGCTCGGCCACCCATGCCGATGCAACAACCACAGTCGAGCAGCAAGCACCCAGCGGCGCGGCGGCTGGGGCAGCACAGCGAGCGCAGCAGTGCCGTCCTCGCTGGTCGCTGCCGCTGTCGGCCCAGCGGGGCCGGCGGCACAGCCGTCCTCGTCGCTGCGCCTACGCGGCTACGCGCACTGGCCGGCCGGCACGCGCCCCCAGGTTCACCCCCGTGCCGAAATCAAACCATCCCATGCCCCGGCCTGCACCCCCAGCTGCCTCTCTCTCTACAGCTGCACCGCGGGCCTACGTACGGGCTACTCCCAGCTAAGCGGCCTCGCCTGCCACGCTTCGCCGCCACCCCTTCCACGTGCGCCAGCTCACGGGCCTGACGCGCCCCATACCCAGCCAGCGAGCCGCCGCGCGCGCCGTCCGATGGCCATCGAGCGGTCCGGGCGCGCGCACGGCCAGGCACGGGTTACAGTGCGGTGCCAGTGTGCTGGCTCCACTCGAGCCCCGGGCCCCGGCTCGGGGAGTGGGCCGCCGTGGGCTTCCGCGCGATCACGAGGATGGTGGTGGATGGCTCCGCCCACCCGGACTTGTCCCCAGCAAAAAAAAAAAAACGGCTTTCCTTTTCCTGCTTGTTTGTGAGCACTAGCATCTGAGAGCATGTGTCTTTGCAAGTGTAGAGCCAGAACCAACGACAACGTGGTGTATCGAAGCAATCAGGAGGAAGGGCTCTCCTCTCCTTTGGACCATATTCGGCGGCCCGAAACTCTACAAAATCTACCCATGAAAAGTCATGGAGGGTAGGCCTAGGTCCACCTGGTTGCTAGCTAACTTTGCTGCGAGAAATATATATAATTGCATATAAGCCGTGGACCACCGGAATATTTTAATCCGTTCCTTAGCCATATGATGATGATTGGAAAGACTCTCCTCCGCCAGCAGATTTAGTAAGCAGTTGGTTGATTTTCTAGTGTAATAACAAAAGAATGTACAGCTAGCACATGAAATGGTACGCCAGGATTAGACGGCGGTTGTGCATCCAAGCTCATGATTGAGCATATAAGCTGTAAAGTCGTCCTTGTATATTGGATCTATGCGCCGCGCGCATGTAGATGCTAGCGATTTTTCAGCTACAAAATCGGCACACTGGCGCAATGTGTGTATCAAGTGAACCAGCTCCAGGAGAAATTATATAGTTTTTACAGAAAACATCGAAGTTGTTGATTAAGTCGGTATCATTCTATGCTTACATTATTCCGAGCAACGTCTGCAGCTCAAGTTTTGGAGTGGAATATTTTCCAGAAACCCTTTACGGGCATGCAGGGGAAATTATAATCATCGTTAACACATAAAATACCTGCCCGCGAACAGCTGCTTGCTCCTTTTATTTAAAGCGGATTTTGTTCAGTTCCAAAAACGAGAGTCCTACGCAATGCAAACCCAGGGAACTAGCACACGGAACCTGCAAAGTGCAGTTACCTATTTTTCATTTACTATAAACCAAAATATTATTCATATACTATGCTATTTTTATTTTGAGGGAGGAATATACTACTATGATATCGAGACAGTTGTTGATTATATACGCAAAAAAAGGAGAGCTGTTGATCAAGTGTATCTATGTTTTTCTGTAAAAAAAATTACTTTACCTATGTTTACATTACTCCAGCCCTCCCTCGGCAAACATATGTAGGAGGTAGGCCATTTTTGCATTTGTGTATAGAGCCATAGAGGTACTACTCCCTCTGTAAATAAATATAAGACCCTTTAGATCACTAAATATCAGAGTATTGGAGTGGAATATTTCTAGAAATTACATACAAGCACGCAGAGTTCATCATGATAATCGTCAACGCGTCAAATACATTTCATAGAGCAGCTACGAAATTATTGTTGGTACTGCTGTGCTACTTTGCGGGAGTAGAGTACTATCAGACCACGGGGAACAATAGTAGAGCAAGCAGTTTGCGTGGGCGCGAGCGAGCCTGCATGATTCTTGGGTAGTTGATGGCGGGGAGGCGTGGCAAGTTGGCGGGAAGGATGGTGGCTGCCTGACTGCGCGCCTACGTGGAGGTGGAGGGAAGCGGCATCTCGAGGAGGACTGGCAGCGCGTGGCGCGGGTGGGCCACTTTTCGGCCCGTGTTTTTTTATTAGTATTATAGTCGACCAAGGAGAACGAAAAAAAAGGAAATCAAAAGGCGCGGGCGGGCCGGCAGGCGGAGCAGAGCGCAGGGAAGGGCGTGATGAGCTGGGAATGAGCGGAGGCCAGCTGGGAGTCTCTCTCCGGTACGGCCCGGACGCAGCTCCCGTCGCCGCTCGCCTCGACTCCGCCGACGCGCCCTAGGCCCGGTCCATGGACCGCCCCACCGAGAAGTCCGCCCCCCAAGCTCCTTCCTTCTTGCGCGGACGCGGCGACTAGCTTTTGCTTGCGGTCCATGGACGGGGCTCACTCACGCGCTGGTCGCGCCGCTGCAACCTCGCCTTTTGTTTCTTGCCCACAACTCTCCACTGTAGCTTGCCGTGCTGTCCTCGCTCGCTCTCTCCCATGTGTCCCACACACTTTACCATGCACTGGCCCACCGCCTCATTCCATTTCGCCCCCCCCCCCCCCGCTGCTCGCCAAATACCCGTCCTACCCCTACCCCTACCCCTACCCCATACTACAGTAAGCCATTTTGGGGTTGGGTCCCCGCAGATCTTTGTTTGGGCTGGAACGGAATTGGCGTCTCCTCCCGGAGGAAAATGCATGCGGCTGTGAGCTGTGAAACATGCATGCATCGCCCATGGATTCACCGGCATTAGCGACACTGACAGAACGCACATGTGTTCTGAATACAGTCGATGCAAGAGTTAAGTAGTAGTAATAATAGTATTAACTCCCGTTTGGGCAACATGAGATTTAGGTATATTGGGAGTAGCGCTAGTGGGAAGGCCCTGCATGGATTAGTTCCGGAAATTAACTCCTCCTGTCTACATTCATTTTCGACAGCACCATGTTGCTCCCAGGTCCATTTAAAGACACGTTGATACACGACCAATATCCACAAGGATATAGATACAGTACTCGCCTAAGAAAAAATGCTGTTAATTTCCCCCCTTGAAAAACCAATGTTTGAAGGCAGGAGATAACTTGAGCAGTGAGGACACGCGCAAATAGGGCAGAACACAAGGAAAAGGCCAGCAAGCCCGCTGCGTACAATGAGAAGCGTATGTATTATGCAGTCAGGATAAATTAAATTATCTAGTTAACGGTACTCGTGGAACTTTAACGGCCTCAGATTCTTCCAAGCGCATCGATTCGAACTGCGTTTCTTCTGACTCGAACGCTTGACCGGTCTCGCATGCAGCTTCACAGACACTGCATCACCACGTAATTATTGCGCCACATGGATGATAACACTCCACGTAGTACGCGACAGCACCCATGCATATGGTTCCTGTAATCACGTGAGGCGGCAAAGATAAATACGCTAGTACTGACGGAAAACTCATCCCACTGTTCGTTTCCACGCATGCAGTTTCCTTACTGAGCCGTTTCTGCGCATGCAATTTCGTTACTGCATGCGATCGTTTTTGTTATCCGGCGAGGCTCCTAAAATACTAATCACGGACACTCCCGCTGCGACAGTAATGAGCAGTTAAGTGCACGCTAATGCAGAGTCGCAGGCAGGGCGGAGAGTGGTAGTAACAGGAGTAGTGGCGTGGCGTGGTGCAATGAACAGTGATGTCGTTGGCGTGGTGATGGCACCACGTACGGCGGTTTCGGACAACTGTAGATGCATGAGTGTTGTGTACTCGTGGTCGTGTGGTAGACTGGTGGTAGAATACCCGTACGAAAGCAACACCTGGTGTGGTCTGGTCGTGGTCGACGACAACGACATGGCGTGCTTGGAAATACCACTGCCACTCATCATTCTTATTTGGTTCATATTACTACATGACCTGACTCTCGTCTAACTTGTGCATGTTTCCTCTTCTCTGCACGTGGAATAAGTCCACATTCGATTCCTAATTTTATTCAATTTTTCGTCCGTTGATTAACCTGTATGCTTGTGTGGTCCAAGGAGTAGCTATTGCAAATTCGAAAACAGTCTCGAGTTACAGCCTCTGTCCGAGACGGTGAAAAGACGCAGAGATCGACCCAGCGGGGGAGGGAGCGAGCTCGCGTGGTGGCAGCAGACCGCGCAGTCGTGTTTGTTGGTGCGGGTCGGTGGGTTAACGCTAAGTGGCGTTGGTGGTTGCACCTCGCCGCGCGCATGCCTGCTACGTACTGCGTCGTCACGCGGGGCTGCCTGCCCGCAATCAATGCCGTCGATCGCTAATCTACCAAGATAACCGTGGCCGTACTGGGAGATTTCGAAAACATGGCGTGCGCTGCAGACCGATCTTCTTCTACTTGGCCGGCCGAGAGGCCCGCACGTCACGTACAGCGTACCGGCAGGTCGGTGCGAGCGCGCGCAGGGAGGCTAGAGTGGGCACTGGCGGCCGGCGAGGGATCGGAGGGCGGATTGGCACGGCGGGTACACGGCATTTATGGATAGGTCGTGCGGCGGCGGTGCGTGGTGCCGAGGCCGGCGCGCGGCCCGGACATGGAAACAGGCAGACAAGGCGATTCATGTGGTGTGCTGTGTGATTTACCGGCACGAGCCCGCGCGCGCGGCCGGTCAAAAGGTGTAGACGGCGCCGGCCCACGCGCACCCGTCCACGCGCCCAGCGTCCAAGCCAAGCGAAGCCAGTGTCAGCGTCGTAAACACGCGCCAAACCCCCAGGCAGCCAGCGGCCGCGCCGCCCGAGCCGAGCATGCATCCAATCCAACCCCAAAATGGGCGGGCCGTCGCCATCGTGGCCGCCCCCGACACAAGTCAAACCCCCCAACCCGCACCGCACCGCCTCCGTGCCCATACCCGCAATTCGGGCTCGCGCGCCGGGGCGCTCCCGTCTTTTCCCTCGCACCACTTGGCTGGCTGGCCGTGCTGGCTGGGTCGGCAGAGAGCCGGGCCCCATGCATGCATCCCCGGTGATGCGGAGAGTGGACTGGACTGGGGGGCCTCCACTCCTGGAACTTCACACGCGCCATCGTTTGCGGGTGGCCGGACGGATTCGTGGGTTTGGCGGGGGTGTTGCTGCATGTTTCCCGCGCCTCCAGTCTCCGGGTCGCCACGCCCACGCGCATGTGGGAGTTTTGTAACTCGACTCGAGGTGGGCGGGGCGGCCATATGGCACGAGTAGGTGGGGGTGGAGCGTGGCTTTCCGGTCTCAAATTTGGGTTTGGTCTCAGGTTTCTAATAAATCCCCAACTCGCGGGAGTGGAGCGGCGGCCCAATCCGGGCGGCGGCTCGCTCGGTGGTTGACTGCGGGCATTGACTCGCCGTCAATGCTTGCTGACACTCGCATCACCATCCGCCCATCCAATCGTGCTGCTAGTGATGCATCCGGTTCCATATATATACCCCTCCACCGCCGCAATTCCTGTATATACTATCACTGCATTCGGTCATGCTTATTATTCGAGTTGCTATAGCCAGTTTTTTTTTGGGGAGGGGGGGGGGGGGGGGGTGCTTTTGGATCTGGTATCATGTTTATTTTTATTTTGTGTGGGTGGTATCAGTTTTATTTATATTCAGAGAAAACGATTTTTTATTTTTGCGGGTGAGAGAGCTATTTGAGGTGCAAAAAAAATTCTGAAGAAACTAACATGCACAGGCAGACTGATGTGTGCGCATATAAATTTTGAATTTTCATCTAATCTGCGATTCTGACATGCGTACATGAAAAAGGACAAATGCGTCTTTTATATACAGATGGCATAGTTTCTCCTGATGAAATTTTGCACTTGCAAATAGTTTCAGATATTTCCCAAACCTACTATAAAGCAACAAGTTTTGATTAAAAAAATGGTGCATTCTAACCCACGCTCGAAGGCGCCTCACTCTTTTCATCATTCTTCATTTTTTTCACGCCATTGATTGTCTGATCTAACATGGAGAGTTTGTGTTAGATGCAAGGAGCCGAGGACATGCAAAAATTATAGTGCTCCGATCCATATTACTTGTCGCGGCTCTAGTACAACTTTATCAAAGGGACTAGTATAGTTTAGACTACTCTTAGAGCCCCGCCTCTTATGGGTAAATGTTATACGATTTGATTGACGAGCAAATTCAAACATATCAACTTTTTTACAAAATCTGTGTATGCTAACTTTAGTGTGAAAAAGCTTATTGAAGGGAATTCTCTTGATTCCAATATTGTTGCTTCTAGTAATTCTCTTGATTCCACTAATGATTATCTTAGCCAAGTTACACTCGAGCAAGAAAATAGCTTATTGAAGGGAATTATAAAGAAAGGTGTTTACAAGAGTATTGCCGGGAGTAAGCAATTTGAAGAAATTATACGCAAGCAAGGAAGACACCGGAAAAATCAAGGTGTTGGTTTTGAATGAAAGTTCAATGCAAATGGAGTTGAATGGGAAGAAGATCAATACCCCATGACAAAGTTTTTTCCTCAGCAAGAGATATATGACCCCACTTCTTTTGAGGGAACACAAGCTCAAGATGATCTTCCAACACAAGACCACAAACTAAAAGGCAAGGACAAGCTTCGAGAAGAGATTGACTCAATTGAAGAAGCACCTCAAGCCTTGGTCAAGTTGGTTTCCAAGACTTCATCAAGTTCAACTACAACTCCAAGGATTCCCATAAAGTTGATGTGGGTCCCAAAGAAGAAGAACTAGAGAGTTCTTAAGGGTGACCCGCCAATATATTTCACTCATATTCATTTTGGCAAGAACTTGTGCAACCAACTTCAACATCTTGCGCTAGTTCATGGAGTCACAAACGTTCTTGTTGGTAAGACAAGGGACAAGGAAACTCAATGCATTAATGTACATCATCATATGTACAATTCACTCTATGTCTATGGATATCCTTGCATGTTCCTTGTGGGACTAACCCATGTAGAAATTGAAAGTGCAAAATTCCAAAGGATTGCTCCCAACTCTTGATGGATTACATCAACATTGAGCACCCACATCTTCACTATCTACTCGAAGTCATCATTGACAAAACCCAAGGTTAGTTCATCCCTCTTTGGGGGGATGTCACATCTAGGGGTGCTTTGCTCTAAAAATTGAGCTAAAGCAACTCTAATGGTGCGAACATATTAATGCTTTATGTAAAACTGGTAACCTCACTTCTGCTCAAACGATGAGTATGACCTATGATCAAATCTTCTCATTTGACTCCTAAGTCAATATACTGATATATAGATGACCTAGTCATCGCCAATTGCTTGATAGATGCTACAATTGGTTGTGCATGTTTGAAACATATTTCATTTGCTATCTTATTGTGTGAGCATGTTGGTATGCATGTTTTCTTCATTCGATGACACCCATTTGTTGTTTTGTTTGTCTTGGTTTTTCTGGCCAAGTGGATGTTCAAGAATATCTAAGCACCTCATGTAGCTGTCTATGCCTTCTTGTCTCAAATTTTATTCTTGCTACACCACAAAAATTGAACAGGTCATTTTTGGACCCTCCGGGTGAGGCGCACTTGGTGTCACTGATCTGAGAAGGACCGAGCTCGAAAACCTTCCACGTGCATTTTGGTTGGACCAATTCAATCAAACTTGGTCAAACTGAAATCCTTTAGATTGATCTAATTTGTCTTCTCGGTGTCACCGAGTTGAACCGGTTCAGAGTCATCGATGTGCTATACTGCTAGCAGTTATACATATCGGTGCCACCGAGTTGTTCCACTCGGAGCCACCGACAACACACGACAACATATCGGGGTGCGGGAACGTGACATTTCAAGAAATTTCAACGTACGGGCCGCAAACATATACATACATACATACATACATACATACATACATACATATATATATATATATATATATATATATATATATATAATGTCACGTTCCCGTACCCCATTGATACTGTCGCCCTGGTCTCCGGATCGTCTCCTGCACCCTCGCCGCTGGATTTCCTCGCCGTCAACGGGAATCTTCCCCGCCGTTGCTATCGTATAGAATCTCCACCAAGTTAGGTGAGATTCGACCCCCTCCGTGTTCTAAATTCTGATCCAATGCACGGACGGATTGCCATTATTCTTGCCATGGATTGAAATCTTCCTGTCCACTGTGAATTCCGTAGATTAGATTCGAGTAAAAAAAATTAGGTTTAAGTTTCCGTTGAATGCATCTCGGACCGACCAATTTGAAATTTTCGAAGTCACCTATTTGGCTCTGGACATTGCACTAGTACGTCTCGGTGCCACCGAGTTGTAGTAATCGATGAGACTGAAAGTAAAGTTTCAGTGAAACCCTAGCATATTAGAGACACATAGCCACTTATGGTCTGACTGAAACTGTGTGCCATGTTTCTATTAAGTGCTTCGGCATCACCGAGATGATCAACTCGGCTGATCCGAAATGCCTTCTGTGAAAACTTGAATCTAAGATTTGAACTCATTTTTCTTCAAAACTATCTTCTTTTGTGATGAGTCATCTACGCTACCGATACCCAACTATTCACAGGGTCAATTTGCAAGATGTCAAAAGGCAGTGACAGTCAGAATGCCTCAGAAGCAAATGTTGATCTCAGTGCAAGCTCTAGTCCTGATGGCAGCTATTATGAGGGAGAAAGGAGTTGTCCATAATTTCCCAAAGCTTCTACAAGGGCAAGGAAGAAGAGAACCTTAGATGATGAGGATGAGGATTTTGTTGTAAGTGAAGCAACTTCCAAGAAGAAAAAGGTAGTACTTGCGAAGGAATATGGAATAGCTGCTAGCTCCGGACTGTCTGCCAGTCTTAAGGAGAGGACCGAAGTAAGGAAAGTCCGAATCTCCAAGGCAGACAAAGTTCACTCTCACACTTGAGGAGCCAAGTGGCTCAAAGGGTGAAGCTGCAGGCAAGAACAGGAAGAGCCAGCAAATCCACCTCCTACCAAGTCTCAGAAACTGATGGTAGATTGTCGGGGGTTGGGTGTGACATATGCCAAGGGATGGCTTATCATGGTGGGGGCGAGTAGAACGTTGCCGGTGCCTGGAAACGGAATGAGGCGTAGACACGAACGCCGGCGTACTTTACCCAGGTTCGGGGCTCTCCTAGGAGATAACACCCCTAGTCCTGCTCTGCGGGGTCTCCGCATGATCACTAAGGCCAAGTGAGTACAAAGGTGCTCCTCGAGCTGTATCTGTGGACAGGAGGAGGCTAGGCTAGCTCTCTCCCTTGTCTAAGGTCTGGTCTAGTTCTAATGGATCGGAACCCTTTGCATGGGTGCCCTGGGGGGTTTATATAGGCCTACCCCCCAGGGGTACAATGGTAAACCGACTGGGCGCAGGGCCCAGCCGTCAGTCTCTTCGCCTGTCGGCCTCTCTGCCGACTGCCGGGGCCTGCCGGCTGGTGGGACCCGCCGACTGGTCTGGTACAGAGCCGACAGGCCGTACCCGCCGCTTGCGGGTCTTGCCGGCTACTGATTACTGTAGCCGTGCTTCTAATGACGCAGGCTTGGTCATGGGGTCGTGGCTATAGCCCCGCTGTCGGTGTCAAAACCGGCGGATCTCGGGTAGGGGGTCCCGAACTGTGCGTCTAAGGCGGATGGTAACAGGAGGTAGGGGACACGATGTTTTACCCAGGTTCGGGCCCTCTTGATGGAGGTAAAACCCTACGTCCTGCTTGATTAATATTGATGATATGGGTAGTACAAGAGTAGATCTACCACGAGATCAGTGAGGCTAAACCCTAGAAGCTAGCCTATGGTATGATTGTATATTGTCCTACGGACTAAACCTTCCGGTTTATATAGACACCGGAGGGGGCTAGGGTTACACAAGGTCGGTTACAAAGGAGGAGATATACATATCCGTACTGCCTAGCTTGCCTTCCACGCCAAGTAGAGTCCCATCCGGACACGGGACGAAGTCTTCAATCTTGTATCTTCATAGTCCAACAGTCCGGCCGAAAGATGTGGTCCGGCTGTCCGGAGACCCCCTAATCCAGGACTCCCTCAGTAGCCCCCGAACCAGGCTTCAATGACGACGAGTCCGACGCGTAGTATTGTCTTCGGCATTGCAAGGCGGGTTCTTCTCCGATCTTCAAGTGTGCGTAAGCAGTGTCCGGCTCCATAAATGTTGAACCTCTTGGCTTCTGTGCCCAGTAAGGGCTATCTCCCACGTGTCGAATGAATACGAGGTGCCAGGGCATTTTTACATTCACCCCCCTAGCCAGATAAGTAAAGGGATTGGGATTCTTAGATCCGATCCACACCATCCTCCCTTAGCGAGAATCCATCAGAGCGCGTTTCAGAAAGATCCATTCCAGCATGGCCGACCTCCGCAGCTCCTCCTCCTGCCCCCGTAGCCCTAAGCTTGGTGATTGGGAGAGGTGTTCAGTCACACATAGTCGATTGGTCGAACTACAGACCAATGGATTTCTTCCTCCGGCATACATGGTGCCCGTTCGAGCCGGGCTCGCCACCTACAATGGTGGGGAGCAGGCGGAGAACTTTCCCTGTCCCTCCATGGGGGAACGGGTTTGCCTTGTTCCTTACTTATTAAGGGGACTCAAATTTCGAATTCATCTGTTCCTCCGCGGGCTCCTGGAGTTCTACGGCCTCCAACTACACAATCTCACCCCTGCCTCCATCCTACATATCGCTGGCTACGTTGCCGTCTGCGAGTTGTTCCTGGGCTTCGAGGCTCACTTCGAGCTGTGGAAAAGGCTATTTTGCCTCGTCCCTCGCACACAAAGGGAATCACTTTATCAAGTGGGCGGAGCCGAAGTATGGCGCATCGCTGATACCGGATATCTGTCTGGTACTCCGAAGAAGCCATCCGAAGACTGGCCTTCAGAATGGTTTTATATGGAGGATGTTCCCCTTCCGGACCCTATTCGGCGGGGTCTTCCTGAGTTCAGCAATGCTCCTCTGAAGAAGCGCCGAAGTTGGCGCCCACGGAGCCCCCCAGGTGGAAGACGACAGAGAAGTCCTCTATCTGATGAACGGGATTAAGGCTCTGGCTCAGTCAGGATTGACAAGAACCGAAGTTATGTCGATTTGCATAATGCGGGGAGTGCAACCACTTCAATATCGTGGGCACCCCTTGTGGTGTTTCAACGGGGAGGATGATGCCACCCGCTACGGGCGTAAGGGTCTGGGCGATGCTGCCGCATTAGCCAAAATTCTATCCGAACTGTACAAGGGAGAGGAGGAGGAGTTCACCCGCATCAAGCCACGGGACGGATTATCCATGTACAATCCTCCAAGCTGGGTAAGCTATATCTCCTTATTTCCATCTTCCCGCATTTTTCATTGTAGGTATTTACCTTGCCAATTTATGGCAGGAACTGCGAAAGGCCATAAAGGAGGTCAGCAGCCCTTCTCCACAACCGAAGGATCCTGACCGGGCCCTCGACTCCGGACTCGAAGAAGATCTAGTTATCTCCATGGAGCTGATAAACCGGCAGTTCTATCAGTTAAGCTGCGACGATGCCATGGTGGCCATTACGACCGACTATCCCGGACTGCTCCCTGCATCGCATGTAAGAAAAACCGAAAAGTCCCAACTCAAAAAGGTAGGATCCCCTTTTGGACAATTCACCCACCATATTCATGTTGGGGATCGTAGCAGAAATTTAAAATTTTCTACGCATCACCAAGATCAATCTATGGAGTAATCTAACAACGAGGGGAAGGAGAGTGCATCTACATACCCTTGAAGATCGCTAAGCGGAAGCGTTGCAAGAACGCGGATGAAGGAGTCATACTCGTAGCGATTCAGATCGCGGTTGATTCCGATCTAAGCGCCGAACAACGGCGCCTCCGCGTTCAACACACGTGCAGCCCGGTGACGTCTCCTACACCTTGATCCAGCAAGGGGAGAAGGAGAGATTGGGGAAGACTCCGTCCAGCAGCAGCACGATGGCGTGGTGGTGGTGGAGGAGCGCGGGACTCCAGCAGGGCTTCGCCAAGCACTACGAGAGACGAGGAGGGAGAGGGGTAGGGCTGCGCCAAACAGGGAGATCGAATCGTGTGTTGGGCTGCCTCTTTGCCTCCACTATATATAGGGGGAGAGGGAGGGCTGCGCCCCCACCTAGGGTTCCCACCCCAAGGGGTGCGGCAGCCCTAGATCCCATCTAGGGTGGCGGCCACAAGGGGGAGAGGGGGAGGCGCACGTGGGGTGGGCCTTAGGGCCCATCTGCCCTAGGGTTTGCCCCCTTCCCCTCTAGGAGGCGCCTTGGGCCTTGGTGGGAGGCGCCCCAGCCCACCTAGGGGCTGGTCCCTTCCCACTATTGGCCCATGTAGGCCTCCGGGGCTGGTGGCCCCTCCCGGTGGACCCCCGGGACCCTGCGGTGGTCCCGGTACACTACCGGTGATGCCCGGAACACTTCCGGTGGCCAAAACCATACTTCCTATATATAAATCTTTACCTCAAGACCATTCCGGAACTCCTTGTGACGTCCGAGATTTCATCCGGGGCTCCGAACAACATTCGGTAACCGCATACATACTTTCCCTATAACCCTAGCGTCATCGAACCTTAAGTGTGTAGACCCTACGGGTTCGGGAGTCATGCAGACATGGCCGAGACAACTCTCCGGTCAATAACCAACAACGGAATCTGGATACCCATGTTGGTTCCCACATGCTCCATGATGATCTCATCGGATGAACCACGATGCCAAGGATTCAATCAATCCCGTATACAATTCCCTTTGTCTAGCGGCACGATACTTGCCCGAGATTTGATCGTCGGTATCCCGGTACCTTGTTCAATCTTGTTACCGGCAAGTCTCTTTACTCATTCCGTAACACATCATCCCGTGATCAACTCCTTGGTCACATTGTGCACATTATGATGATGTCCTACCGAGTGGGCCCAGAGATACCTCTCCGTTACACGGAGTGACAAATCCCAGTCTCGATTCGTGCCAACCCAACAAACACTTTCGGAGATACCCGTAGTGTACCTTCATAGCCACCCAGTTACGTTGTGACGTTTGGCACACCCAAAGAACTCCTACGGTATCCGGGAGTTGCACAATCTCATGGTCTAAGGAAATGATACTTGACATTAGAAAAGCTTTAGCATACGAACTACACGATCTTATGCTAGGCTTAGGATTGGGTCTTGTCCATCACATCATTATCCTAATGATGTGATCCCGTTATCAATGACATCCAATGTCCATGGTCAGGAAACCGTAACCATCTATTGATCAACGAACTAGTCAACTAGAGGCTTACTAGGGACATGGTGTTGTCTATGTATCCACACATGTATCTGAGTTTCCTATCAATACAATTCTAGCATGGATAATAAACGATTATCATGAACAAGGTTGTCAGAATCGCGATTCTGCTATACGATTCTATGACTTTACGATCCAAACTAACCCCTATGATTCTACGATTTTAGTTCATAGAATCTACGTTTCTACGATCCTGATAGTGAAGATTCTACGATTTGCGATCCTACCATCGGAGCTCCGATCCGATTCAAAATCACGATTCTGACAACCTTGATCATGAACAAGGAAATATAATAATAACCAATTTATTATTGCCTCTAGGGCATATTTCCAACAGTCTCCCACTTGCACTAGAGTCAATAATCTAGTTCACATCGCCATGTGATTAACACTCACAGGTCACATCGCCATGTGACCAACATCCAAGAGTCTACTAGACTCAATGATCTAGTTCACATCACTATGTGATAAAAACTCAAAGAGTTCTGGGTTTGATCATGTTATGCTTGTGAGAGAGGTTGTAGTCAACGGGTCTTGCCATATTCAGATCCCTATGTATTTCGCAAAACTTTATGTCATATCATAGATGCTGCTACCACGTTCCACTTGGAGCTATTCCAAAATGTTGCTCCATTATACGTATCCGGTATCTCTACTCAGAGCTATCCGGATAGGTGTTAAGCTTGCATCGACGTAACTCTTTACGTCGAACTCTTCATCACCTCCATATGCGAGAAACATTTCCTTATTCCTCCAAGGATAATTTTGAGCACTATCTGATGGTCTACTCCTAGATCACCTTTGTACCCTCTTTCCAGACATGTGGCAAGGCACACATCTGGTGCGGTACTCAGCATCGCATACCGTATAGAGCCTATGACAAAAGCATAGGGGACGACCTTCGTCCTTCCTCTTTCTTCTGCCATGGTCAATCTTTGAGTCTTACTCAACTTCACACCTTACAACTCAGGCAAGAACCCCTTCTTTGACTGATCTATTTTGAACTCCTTCAAAAACATGTCAAGGTGTGCGTTCTTTGAAAGTACCATCAGGCATTTTGATCTATCTCTATAGATCTTGATGCCCAGTATGTAAGAAACTTTATCTAGGTCTTCCTTTGAAAATCACTCTTCAAACAACCGTTTATGCTTTCCAGAAATTCTACATCATTTCGAATCAACAATATGTCATCCACATATACTTATCAGAAATGTTGTAGTGCTCCCACTCACTTTCTTGTAAATACAAGTTTCTAGCAAACATTGTATAAACCTAAAAGCTTTGATCACTCTATCAAAGCATATATTCCGACTCCAAGATGCTCGCTCTAGTCCATAGACGGATCGATGGAGCTAGCATACCTTTTAGCATCCTTAGGATCGACAAAAACTTTTATTGTATCACATACAACTTTTTCTTACGAAAACTGGTAAGAAAACTTGTTTTGACATCCATCTGTCAGATTTCATAATCGAAAAATATAGCTAATGCTAACATGATTCCGACAGACTTAAACATTGCTACGGGTGAGAAAATCTCATCGTAGTCAACTCCTTGAACTTGTGAAAAGACTCTTTCCCACAAGTCGAGCTTCATAGACGGTAACATTACGGCCCACGTCCGTCTTCTTCTTAAAGATCCATTTATCTCAATGGCTCGCTGATCATCGGGCAAGTCCACCAAAGTCCATACTTTGTTCTGATACATGGATCCTATCTCGGATTTCATGGCTTCTAACCATTTGTTGGAATACGGGCCCACCATCGCTTCTCCATAGCTCGTAGGTCCATTGTTGTCTAACAACATGATATCTAAGACAGGATTACCGTACCACTCAGGAGTAGTACATATCCTTGTCGACCTACGAGGTTCGATAGCAACTTGATCCGAAGCTTCATGATCACTATCATTAACTTCCTATTCAACAGAAGTAGGCTCCACAGAAAACATCTTTCTGTGTTGCATCACTCTCTGGTTGAAGTAAAGGTTCGACAACCTCATCAAGTTCTATCTTCCTCCCACTCAATTCTTTCGAGAGAAACTCCTTCTCGAGAAAGGACCCGTTCTTAGCGACAAAAAAATTGCCCTCGGATCTGAGATAGAAGGTATACCCAACTGTCACCTTTGGGTATCCTATGAAGATGTGTTTGTCCGCTTTGGGTTCGAGCTTCTCCGGCTGAAGCCTTAAGCATCGCAGCCCCAAACATTAAGAAACGACAACTTTCGTTTCTTGCCAAACCAATGTTCATACGGCGTCATCTCAACGGACTTATATGGTGTCCTATCTAAAGTGAATGCAGCTGTCTCTAACGCATAACCTCAAAATGAAAACGGTAGATCAGTAAGAGACATCATAGATCGCACCATATCTCATAAGGTTCGATTACAACGTCCGGACACACCATTACCCTCTGGTGTTCCAGGTGGCTTCAACTGTGAAACAATTCCACAATGTCTTAAGTGATTGCCAAACTCATAACTCAGAAATTCTCATCGATCAGATCGCAGGAATTTGATCTTCTTGTTATGATGGTTCTTAACTTCACTCTGAAATCGCTTGAACTTTTCAAACGTTTTAGACTTGTGCTTCATTAAGTAAATATACCTATATCTACTCAAATCATCAGTGAAGATGAGAAAATAGCGATATCCACCGCACACTTCAATTCTCATTAGATCACACGCATCAGCATGTATGATTTCCAACAAGTCACTTGCCCGTTTCATTGTACCTGAAAACGGGGTCTTAGTCATCCTGCCCATGAGGCATGGCTCGCATGTGTCAAGCGATTCAAAATCAAGTAACTCCAAACATCCATCGGCATGGAGTTTCTTCATGCATCTTACGCCAATATGACCTAAGCGGCAGTGCCACAAGAAAGTGGTACTATCATTATTAACTCTACATCTTTTGGCGTGAACATGTGTATTAACACGATCGAGATTCAATGAACCATTCACATAGGGTGCATGACCATGAAAGGTATTATTCATGTAAACAGAATAACCATTATTCTCTAATTTAAATGAATAACCGTGTAGCAATGAACATGATCATATTCATGCTCAACGTAGGCACCTGATAACATTTATCTAGGTTCAATACTAATCCCGAAGGCAGATGGAGCGTGCGATGGTGATCTCATCAACTTTGGAAACACTTCCAACACACATCGTCACCTCGCCCTTAGCCAGTCTCCGTTTAGTCCGTAGCTTTTGCTTCAAGTCACCAATAATAGCAACAGAACCGGTATCCAATACCCAGGTGCTACCAGGAGTACTAGTGTGGTACACATTAATAACACATATATACTTTGAAGTTGCTAGCCTTCTTATCTACCATGCATTTGGGGTAATTCCGCTACCAGTGACCGTTCCCCTTACAATAGAAGCACTTAGTCTCGGGTTTGGGTTCAACCTTGGGTTCCTTCACTGGAGCGGCAACTGGTTTGCCATCCATGAAGTTTCCCTTCTAGCCCTTGCCCTTCTTGAAACCAGTGGTCTTGTTAAACCATCAACACTTGATGCTCCTTCTTGATTTCTACCTTTTGCGGTCTTAAGCACTGCGAACAGCTCCGGGATCAACTCCATCCCTTGCATGTCATGGTTCATCACGAAGATCTAGTAGCTTAGTGATAGTGGCTAGAGAACTCTATCAATCACTATCTTATCTGGAAGTTTAAGTCCCACTTGATTTAAGTGATTGTAGCACCCAGACATTCTGAGCACATGCTCACTAGCTGAGCTATTCTCCTCCATCTTGTTGGCAAAAGAACTTGTCAGAGGTCTCACACCTCCCAACACGGGCATGAGCCTGAAATCCCAATTTCAGCTCTTGGAACATCTCATATGTTCTATGGCGTTCAAAACGTCATTGGAATCCCGATTCTAAGCCGTAAAGTATGGTGCACTAAACTATCAAGTAGTCATCAGGATGTGTCTGTCAGGTGTTCACAACATCCACAGACGACGTTGTAGGGGTTTGCACATCGAGCGGTGCATCAAACACGTAAGCCTTCTGTGTAGCAGTGAGGACACTCCTCAGACTATGGACCTAGTCCGCATCATTGCTTACAATATCTTTCAACTTAATCTTTCTCTAGGAACGTATTGAAACAGGGAGCTACAACGTGAGCTGTTTATCTACAACATATTTGCAAAGACAATTTAGACTATGTTCATGATAATTGAGTTCATCTAATCAAATTATTTAATGAACTCCCACTCAGATAGACATCCCTCTAGTCATCTAAGTGAAACATGATCCGAATCGACTAGGCCGTGTCTGATCATCACGTGAGATAGACTAGTCATCAACGGTGAACATCTCATGTTGATCGTATCTTCTATACGACTCATGTTCGACCTTTCGGTCTTCCATGTTCCGAGGCCATGTCTGTACATGCTAGGCTCGTCAAGTCAACCTAAGTGTTTCGCATGTGTCCCGAGGCCATGTATGTACATGCTAGGCTCGTCAACACCCGTTGTATTCGAACGTTAGAATCTATCTCACCCGATCATCACGTGGTGCTTCGAAACAACGAACCTTCGCAACGGTGCAAAGTTAGGGGGAACACTTTTCTTGAAATTTTAGTGAGGGATCATCCTATTTAAGCTACCGTCATTCTAAGCAAATAAGATGTAAAACATGATAAACATCATATGTAATCAAATAGTGACATGATATGGCCAATATCATTTTGCTCCTTTTGATCTCCATCTTCAGGGCTCCATAATCATCGTTGTCACCGGCATGACACCATGATCTCCATCATCATGATCTCCATCATCGTGTCTTCTTGAAGTTGTCTCGTCATCTATTACTTCTACTACTATGGCTAACGCTTTAGCAATAACGTAAAGTAATTACATGACGTTTATGTTGACACGCAGGTCATAAATAAATTAAAACAACTCCTATGGCTCCTGCCGGTTGTCATACTCACCGACATGCAAGTCGTGATTCCTATTACAAGAACATGATCAATCTCATACATCACATATATCATTAATCACATCCTTTTGTTCATATCACATCACAAGGCATATGCTGCAAAAACAAGTTAGACGTCCTCTAATTGTTGTTGCAAGTTTTTACGTGGCTGCTATAGGTTTCTAGCAAGAACGTTTCTTACCTACGCGAAAACCACAACGTGATATGCCAATTTCTATTTACCCTTCATAAGGACCCTTTTCATCGAATCCGATCCGACTAAAATGTGAGAGACAGACACCTGCTAGCCACCTTATGCAACTAGTGCATGTCAGTCGGTGGAACCAGTCTCACGTAAGAGTACGTGTAAGGTCGGTCCGGGCCGCTTCATCCCACGATGCTGCCGAATCAAGATAAGACTAGTAACGGCAAGCAAATTGACAAAATCGACGCCCACAACAACTTGTGTTCTACTCGTGCATAGAAACTACACATAGACCTAGCTCATGATGCCACTATTGGGGATCGTAGCAGAAATTTAAAATTTTCTACGCATCACCAAGATCAATCTATGCAGTGATCTAGCAACGAGGGGAAGGAGAGTGCATCTACATACCCTTGTAGATCGCTAAGCGGAAGCGTTGCAAGAACGCGGATGAAGGAGTCGTACTCGTAGCGATTCAGATCGCGGTTGATTCCGATCTAAGCGCCAAACAACGGCGCCTCCGCGTTCAACACACGTGCAGCCCGGTGACGTCTCCTACGCCTTGATCCAGCAAGGGGAGAAGGAGAGGTTGGGGAAGACTCCGTCCAGCAGCAGCACGACGGCATGGTGGTGGTGGAGGAGCGCGGGACTCCAGCAGGGCTTCGCCAAGCACTACGAGAGACGAGGAGGGAGAGGGGTAGGGCTGCGCCAACAGGGAGATCGAATCGTGTGTTGGGCTGCCCCTTTGCCTCCACTATATATAGGGGGACAGGGAGGGCTGCGCCCAACCTAGGGTTCCCACCCCAAGGGGTGCGGCAGCCCTAGATCCCATCTAGGGTGGCGGCCACAAGGGGGAGAGGGGGAGGCGCACCTGGGTGGGCCTTAGGGCTCATCTGCCCTAGGGTTTGCCCCCTTCCCCTCTAGGAGGCGCCTTGGGCCTTGGTGGGAGGCGCCCCAGCCCACCTAGGGGCTGGTCCCTTCCCACTATTGGCCCATGTAGGCCTCCGGGGCTGGTGGCCCCTCCCGGTGGACCCCCGGGACCCTCCGGTGGTCCCGGTACACTATCGGTGATGCCCGGAACACTTCCGGTGGCCAAAACCATACTTCCTATATATAAATCTTTACCTCCGAACCATTCTGGAACTCTTCGTGATGTATGGGATCTCATACGGGACTCCGAACAACATTCGGTAACCGCGTACATACTTTCCCTATAACCCTAGCGTCATCAAACCTTAAGTGTGTAGATCCTACGGGTTCGGGAGTCATGCAGACATGGCTGAGACAAATCTCCGGTCAATAACCAACAACGGGATCTGGATACCCATGTTGGTTCCCACATGCTCCACAATGATCTCATCGGATGAACCACGATGCCAAGGATTCAATCAATCCCGTATAAATTCCCTTTGTCTAGCGGTACGATACTTGCCCAAGATTCGATCGTCGGTATCCCGATACCTTGTTCAATCTCGTTACCAGCAAGTCTCTTTACTCGTTCCATAACACATCATCCCGTGATCAACTCCTTGGTCACATTATGCACATTATGATGATGTCCTACCGAGTGGGCCCAGAGATACCTCTCCGTTACACGGAGTGACAAATCCCAGTCTCGATTCGTGCCAACCCAACAGACACTTTCGGAGATACCCGTAGTGTACCTTTATAGCCACCCAGTTACGTTGTGACGTTTGGCACACCCAAAGCACTCCTACGGTATTCGGGAGTTGCACAATCTCATGGTCTAAGGAAATGATACTTGACATTAGAAAAGCTTTAGCATACGAACTACACGATCTTGTGCTAGGCTTAGGATTGGGTCTTGTCCATCACATCATTCTCCTAATGATGTGATCCCGTTATCAACGACATCCAATGTCCATGGTCAGGAAACCGTAACCATCTATTGATCAACGAGCTAGTCAACTAGAGGCTTACTAGGGACATGGTGTTGTCTATGTATCCACACATGTATCTGAGTTTCCTATCAATACAATTCTAGCATGGATAATAAACGATTATCATGAACAAGGAAATATAATAATAACCAATTTGTTATTGCCTCTAGGGCATATTTCTAACAATCCACGTGGCCTTTTTTTACAGGGAAGGCATTCGGGATGCCCTGCAGCAACGCGCCAACAGGAGGCATCGAGGCAGGGTAGGCCAAAAAGGAAGGCGGTTAGGACGGAGACGCTGGCGCAAAGGTACAACAAACCCCGCTCCGTGGTTGTCGTCTTTTTCGAAATATAATGACGCCCGTGTTTCTTTAACAGAAAAAACGCTCGCCGGAATATGTCCGGCAATGTCGCCCATCACGCTTCCACCAGTCGGGCACGAGGACCGGACACGGAGGCAGAAGCCGATATGGGGCAGGCGCCAGATAATCCCCCTACAGAGGATGCGGAAAGGTTATCTACTACAAACTCAGAAGTGGAAAGCGCCTTGAATCATAGGCACCGCCGGGCCGTTCTCCGTGACGCTTGTTTCTCACCAGAGGCGTTTGATGCCTTTAATACTGGAGAGGCGTACCTCCATGACGCTCAAGATGGTCTAGCCAGAGCCATAGATCAGTATGTAAAGGATGTACGGGTGAGTGAATCTGACGATTCGTATGTATCAGTAGCCCCTGAGACTTGAAACAGTTAGCAGAACTGATTTAAGGATCATCTTTATTATGCAGGTTCTTACACAAAATAATACTAGGTTGTCCCAGGAGCTGGAGGAATGCAAGACCCAACCGCGGGCCGCTATTGCCGCATTGCAGGAATAGAAAAAGCCTCCTGCTGGTAACATTTTAAAGAATGATGGTTACCATATAGTGCGCGGCGTGGCTGCAAATCTAACAATAGATTTTGCAGATGAATCCAGAGAAAATCCGGGGGACCAGCATGTTATGGGGCAGCTAGAAGCTGGCAAACGCGTGCTGACTGAGGTTAGGTGGGAGAAAAACAATCTCCAAGATGCCAATATAAGGCTGAGCGTGGAACTAAAAGACGTTAGGTGCCAGCTTGCAGACTCCGAGAAGGAGAATAAGAGGCTTCGACGCGGCATTTTTAGTAAGTGCTTGAACGAATCCTTTAAAGGTATTCGGCGAAGGAGCCGACTAACAGCGTTATGTCTGTAGGTATGCTGACGGGTCGTCCCGCGGAGGAAATGCCCGGGACTACGGGTGATCTTCTGTCCGAGCTGTCACATCTGCACGAACAAGTTTGGCAGGTGATGCAGGGTGTTGCCCAGGCCTTGTGGCCGTCCATCTCCCTGCTAGAGGGTGTTGCGGAGCTTGCGGAGAAGATTAAAGGAGCGTGGCGGCGCTTCCGATTATGGAGGATATCAGCCTGCCGACAGGGTGCCAGAGAAGCCTGAGCCATGGGGAAGACGCGGTATACCAAAGCAGACCCAAATCACATGGCCGAGGTCGGACCTGTGGGGCCTGATGGAAAAGAGATTCCCATTAGCTTAGTTTATGGGCAAGTAGAATTAGCCGCAAAGTATTCCCAACAGGATTGTAAGCTAGACCGCCTGTTGGATGGTATAGAAGAAGAATTTAGTCAGTCTGCATGACTATGTAATTGAAGTGACATGTATAATGCCTTCTAGCCGGATTATAGATCATTTGTCGTTGCGGACCTTTTTGCTTCAGCCTCCAAGCCCAATAATCCGGAGTGTATCCGAATACCCGCTCAGTTATATAAGAACATGGGTATGCGTGGAGACTAGGCGTAGGGGTCATTAGTGCTTTATTCGACAAGTGCCCAACTAGTTATGTTATATTACATGGGTAGTAAGAAACATCTTCCAGGGAGAATAGTTCCGTTAAGGGTTCCTTTCCCTGGGCAAGCATGCCCTAAAGTGCATGTCCGGACTGCGATAGGAAACGCAGGAAAAACATCTGGGGGCAGATATGAAAAATAAAAAATCATCTTTTGTTCACCGACCGAATATTCCCTTAAGAACGCTAGCTTTCGGCTTCACCCAGTCTGAGGTACACATCTGGCTGACCCGGCAGTAACAATCGCAGAGGTGCTCCCCTTATGCCCTAGACGAATTAACGGGAACGTAGGGCATAAATACAAGAGCCAGGCAACCCATCTTGGCCAAAACTTAAGTCATATCGATGCATATAATGGTGAAAAAGGTACATGCGGAAGTATAACACATGTGTTGGGCCTGAAGCCCGGATAAATAATTTAAGCTTCCGTGAAAGAAGCCCCCAGGTATGAAGAGTGCGGCTAGCGCATCTGTCATGTGCGAACGAGGCACAAGGTGACCTTTGAGGGCCTAGAGAAATAAGAAAAGAAAGAGAGAAAGGAAAACAAGACCGATAATGCATTTGTGAAAAATGGACAAAGGGAGGGGACTAACATAGAGTCCGGCTCTAGGCGTAGAATCTTCGGAGCCTAGCCGCGTTCCATGGGTTCGGCTCGAGTCGACTAGTCGATGCATCCCGCAGCCGGTACACTCCACCGATCAGAACTTGGTCAATAATGAAGGGACCTTCCCATTTGGGCTCGAGCTTGTTCTTTTTCTTATCCAGCAGGCGTAGAACTAGTTCGCCAACGTTATAAGTTTTGGCCCGTACTTCTCTGCTTTGGTATCTGCGAGCCTGTTGCTGATAAAATGCGGAACGGGCTTCGGCTACATCGCGCTCTTCTTCCAAGGTGTCCAGACTGTCCTGCCGATCAAGCTCGGCTTCTCTTTCTTCGTACATGCGCACTGTAGGTGAGTCACGAATTATGTCACAGGGTAAGACTGCCTCTACGCCGTACACCATAAAGAAGGGTGTATATCCGGTACTACGATTCGGCGTGGTCCTCAACCCCCAAAGTACGGAGTCGAGCTCCTCTACCCAGTGCATGATAGACTCCGTTAAGGAACACACTAATCTAGGTTTAATGCTGCTCATTATAAGACCGTTTGCTCGCTCGACTTGACCGTTGGTTTGTGGGTGATAGACTGAGGCATAATCGAGCTTGATGCCCATTTTGCTGCACCAGAGTTTTACCTCGTCGACCGTGAAGTTTGTGCCATTATCAGTGATGATGCTGTGGGGGACGCCATAATGGTGTACCACCCCGGATATGAAATCTATCACCGCTCCGGATTCGGCTGTTTTAACTGGTTTGGCCTCTATCCATTTGGTAAATTTATCCACCATGACCAATAAGTATTTTTTTCTTGTGGGTTCCCCCTTTAAGGGGTCCAACCATGTCGAGCCCCCAGACCGCAAAGGGCCATGTAATGGGGATTGTTTGGAGGGCGGTGGGTGGCATGTGGCTTTGATTTGCAAAGAGCTGGCAACCGGTGCAACGTTGGACCAAGTCCTGTGCATCTGCCCGGGCCGTTGGCTAATAGAATCCTGTACAGAAGGCCTTGCTGGCAAGAGCCCGGGCTGCGGCGTGATGACCGCCGAGTCCGGCGTGAATTTCTGCCAAAAGATTCCACCCTTCCTCTTCGGAGATGCACCCTTGCAGGACTCCGGTAGTGCTTTTCTTGTACAATTCTCCCTCATGGACCCTGTAGGCCTTGGATCGCCGCACTATGCAACGTGCCTCATTTTGGTCCTCCGGAAGTTCCTGTCTAGTTAGGTAGCCCAGGAATGGTTTTGTCCACGGGGCAATAATGGCCATTATTTCGTGGGCTGAAGGTGTTATTTCGATGGCGGAGCCTCCGATTGTGTCGGAGAGTTCGGTATCGGGTATTTTGGCTGGGTCCGGACTGTTGTTACCGGTGTCCCCTTCCCATACTACGGATGGCTTGAAAAGCCTTTCCAAAAATATGTTGGGAGGGACCGCGTCGCGTTTTGTGCCGATGCGGGCGAGGATATCCGCCGCCGGATTGTTTTCCCGAGCCACATGGTGAAATTCGAGTCCCTCGAACCGAGCTGACATTTTTAGGACGGCGTTTTGATAGGCCGCCATTTTCGGATCCTTGGCGTCAAAATCTCCGTTTATTTGGGATATTGCGAGGTTTGAATCTCCACACACCTTCAGGCGTTGAATGCCCATGGAGACTGCCATCCGAAGACCATGCAATAGAGCTTCGTATTCGGCTACATTGTTGGAGTCTGTGTACAATATTTGCAGTATGTACCGAACGGTATCTCCGATTGGGGACGTCAGGACGACGCCAACCCCTAGACCTGCCAACATTTTAGAACCGTCGAAGTGCATGATCCAGTTGGAGCATGTGCCGTACTCTTTAGGGAGTTCGGCCTCCGTCCATTCGGCGACGAAGTCAGCCAGTACTTGCGATTTAATGGCTCGGCGAGGTTTTATGTTATGTCGAATGGGAGGAGCTCAATGGCCCATTTGGCAATCCGGCCGGTAGCGTCGCGGTTGTTGATAATACCATTAAGTGGCACTTCCGAGGCTACTATAATCGAACACTCTTGAAAGTAGTGTCGCAGTTTCCGCGATGCCATGAATACCGCATATGCTATGTTTTGGTAATGCGGGTACCATGATTTGCATGGAGTGAGGACAGTGGATACATAATATACCGGCTTTTGAAGAGGGAATTTGTGTCCGTCCTCTTCCCATTCGACAATGAGCACCGCGCTTACAACTTGATGAGTTGCCGCAATGTATAACAGCATTGGTTCATCGATGTTTGGTGCGGCCAGGATTGGGTTGGTTGCCAAAATGGCCTTTATTTCTTCCAATCCGGCTGTGGCTGCGTCCGTCCACTCGAAGTGTTCGGTGCACTGAAGGAGGCGATAGAGGGGTAAAGCCTTTTTCTCCTAAGCGGGAGATAAAGCGGCTTAGAGCCGCCATGCATCCAGTTAACTTCTGGATTTGTTTGAGGTCTGTTGGGGTAGCCAACTGTGACAACCCTCGGATTTTGGCCGGATTAGCTTCAATACCTCTACTGGAGACAATGAATCCCAGGAGCTTTCCGGCTGGTACGCCGAAAACACATTTTCTGGATTGAGCTTGATGTCATATGTTTGGAGGTTGTCGAATGTGAGCCTCAAGTCGTCTATCAAAGAGTCGATGTGTTTGGTTTTGATGACCACATCGTCTACGTATGCCTCTACTGTTTTGCCAATTTGTTTCTCCAGGCATGTCTGAATCATGCGCTGATATGTTGCACTGGCATTTTTGAGCCCAAAAGGCATTGTGTTGAAACAGAAGGGACCATATGGTGTGATGAATGCCATTGCGGCTTGGTCAGACTCCGCCATCTTGATTTGGTGGTAACCGGAGTATGCGTCAAGGAAACACAATGACTCGTGTCCTGCGGTAGCATCAATAATTTGATCGATGCGTGGGAGGGGGAAGGGATCCTTTGGGCAAGCTTTATTGAGGTCTTTGAAATCGACACAAAGGCGCCAGGATTTGTCCTTCTGTGGTACCAACACCAGGTTTGCTAGCCAGTCTGGATGTTTTATTTCTCTAATGAATCCGGCCTCCAATAACTTGGCTAGTTCTTCTCCCATGGCCTGTCACTTAGGTTCGGAGAAACGCCGCAGAGCTTGCTTGACCAGCTTCAATCCCTTTAGGACTGGCATGTCCGAGGGATGCTAGGCGAATATGTCCCAGTTCTCGCGCAGGAACTCTTGTAGTGCGGCGTCCACAACGGGGTATAACTGTGCCCCGATGGAGGCTGTTTTTTAGGGTCCGTTGGGTGGACTTGGAATTTTACTATTTCATCCGCTGGTTTAAAAGAGGTGGACTTGGACCTCTTGTCGAGTATCACGTCGTCCTTGTCCACTGTGGAGCGTAGCGTGGTTAATTCCTCGGCCGAGAGGGCTTCAGATAATGCCTCGAGGGCCAATGCCGCTGTATCGTTTTCGGCACGGAGTGCTGTGTACAGGTCACTTGCGAGAGTGATGATTCCGTTGGGCCTGGGCATTTTAAGCTTCATGTACCCATAATGGGGTACGTCTTGGAAGATTGTGAACGCATCCCGTCCTAAAAGAGCGTGATAGCCACTGCTGAACGGGGCCACTTGGAATGTAATTTCTTCGGACCTGTAATTGTCCGGCGTGCCGAATACCACATCTAGTGTGATTTTCCCAGCACAGCGTGCTTCCCGACTAGGGATAATTCCTCTAAAGGTTGTGCTACTTTGCTCGATGCGGTTCCGATCTATTTCCATCTTTTGAAGAGTTTCCTCATAGATGAGGTTTAGTCCGCTGCCGCCGTCCATGAGTACTTTGGTAAGTCAAAAGCCATCCATGATTGGACTAAGGACCAGTGCGACTGGTGCTCGGGCTGTTCGGAATTTAGGTTCATCACTGGCATTTAAGGTAATAGACGTGTCACTCCATGGATTTATTGCTGCTACGTGGCAGATTTCGGCCATGCTGTCTTTGGCCAAAAGTAGCTCTTCGAGAGCGTGGCGAACGTCTTGTCGCGTCCGAAGTGTCCCATTAAACCTCCTCCATGAGATTCCTGCAAAAGCACCAAACGGAGCAAGGACTCGGGAATGCAAAGTTTGTTAGCTCTCATAAGGTAGCCATCTTTGATGTAATAGCGTTCCCAAGATGTATCCGACTACCGAGAGTTTTGTGTGTGTGTGAGAGAGACGGTAGTCGGGAAGGGGAGTGGAAGCAGGAGTTGTGTGTGTGTCTGTGAGAGAGAGAGAGGAGACGGTAGTCGGGGTTGTCTGATCGGTAAACAAATGTTGTGTCTACAGGAGAGAGAGAGAGAGAGTAATTTTAGTGGTATGAGTCATATGTAGAGACATATAGGGTGTGTGATAGAATCCCATAGAGAGAAAGACAAAGTGAAAGACGAGTGGAGACTGTGTGTGTGGCGGTGAAAAAGAAAGCTTAGGTACCGAGTGATACCAGAGAGTAGTAGAGACGTGAGAGATAATGAAAACCGTGTAATGTATAATGATAGGGAGAGTGTGACACTTCTCAAGGGAGACGTCGAGAGACCATGTTTGCGAGGATAGGTGAAACATGAAGCGAGCGTGCGGGTGAGCTGGAGAAAAGAGAGTGATAGCTACCTGAAGGAGCATGCATGCGAGAGAGATGGGCGTGAAAGGAGTGAACAAAAAATCGATTCAAAAATTTGAATTCGAGATGATGATACATGTAATCCATACTCGAACCAAAATTGATCTATCAAACATGCATACTCATATGAATTCACGCACATCTATGTTATTTAATATGTAGATATTACTGATCCATACATTTTAGTAGAACATAAATTTGGTTAAATTTTTTCGAATTCAACCTTAAGATTTTGAGATTGTTGTATTTGTAAATCATATTATACATATAAAGGAGCAGAATTCTTTGTTGTGCTTTTGAAAGTATATATAAAAAATGATGTATATAGAATGTAATTCCAATTGAAAATCGATCCCGCCTGGAAAAAAATAGAATACAAACGGGATTCGAATTGAGTTGGCACGGTAAACGTGCACTCTGCAAAATTTGGATGAAGCGGGGAAAGTCGCAGTAACTGCCCGAAACCAAAATCTTTGAAATGTAAATCACTACTGCCTATCCCTGCCATGCAAAGCCTATCTGCTGGGTTTCTATAGGTTTCGATAGGGGTAGGTTTGTAATTTCACCCAAACATGACGTAACCGCCTCTCACCCAGATTCATACACGGTGGGCACCAAAACACAATGTGTCCTCGGCCGAAATCGACTCCCTCCCCGATTCAAATTCATACACGGTGGGCGCCAAAAATAAACTCTTGTCGGCAAATATTCGGTGTATGCGAGATTACCGTCCTATCCCCAATCGACTAATGTTGCTGTGATGTAGTAGAAATTTGAAACGGGGGCTAAGTCTGTAAATTTCCTCGCATTTGAGACAAGCGCGCCCTGAATACATGGTCCCCCTTCCTCTCTACCTCCCTTTTCCCCATTCGTACTCTGTGGGCGCCAAAACACCCTCTCCACCCCACCCTCCTCCGTCCGCCGTCGTCCGCCACCCCATCCACCGCCGTCCTCCTCCACCATGCCCGAGCTGATACCCCGATGCCGCCGTCCATTACAAGAGATCGACCTCTCTCATCCACGGCTTCGGACCGGGATCCTTGCATCCCGTCCTCTCGCTTCATCCCCGCCGTCGTCCACCTTGCCGGCGCCACTCCTACGACCTTCTCGTCCACCGCGCCCTGCCGCCACCGTCTACCCTCCTAGATCTGCTTCCACGCCGCCGACAGCCATCGCTACTGCAGCACCGTCAAATTCTCAACATATGCGTACACGGCGCTGCACCAGAGGCGGTACTCTTTCGTATCTGCTCAACTTATTTATCGCAGCAAGAAAAATAGATCACCACTACTTTACTCTGATTTCTTGTCTTGGTTGCAAAGTTGCGTTTGTCCAGTTTGAAACTTCAGATCTGCCATGGCACACTCAACACTATACTCCCAATGCTTATGGTTTTCCCCTTTTATATTCCACACTAGTTAAATCACAATAGACTAAATTTCAGAATGGGTCAGTCGATTTTTCAGAGCTCGCCGGAGTTCGCCGGTGCGATCGAAGGGGCGCGGGTGGTTGTGGGGCCTCGCCGAACGAAGAAAACTCGACGCGGGTGGGGGTTGAACATTCGAAAGCCGTGCCCGCGGTTATGGGCAGATGGGAATTTGTTAACGTCCGGTTGTAGAAAACCTGAAGTTGACCTTAATTAAAATGAATCAACCGCGTGTGTAACCGAGTGCCACAAATAAGTTGCACTATCATTATTAACTTTGCATCTTTTGGCTTCAATATTATGAATATGTGTATCACTACGATCAAGATCCAACAAACCATTTCGTTGGTGTGTATAACCATAGAAGGTTTTATTCATGTAAATAGAACAACAATTGTTCTCTAACTTAAATGAATAACCGTATTGCAATAAACATGATCAAATCATATTCATGCTCAACGCAAACACCAAATAACACTTATTTAGGTTCAACACTAATCCCGAAAGTATAGGGAGTGTGCGATGATGATCATATCAATCTTGGAACTATTTCCAACACACATCATCACTTCACCCTTAGCTAGTCTCTGTTTATTCTGCAACTCCCGTTTCGAGTTACTAATCCTAGCAACTGAACTAGTATCAAATACGAAGGGGTTGCTATAAACACTAGTAAAGTACACATCAATAACATGTATATCAAATATACTTATGTTCACTTTGCCATCCTTCTTATCCGCCAATCACTTGGGGTAGTTCCGCTTCCAGTGACCAGTCCCTTTGCAGTAGAAGCACTTAGTCTCAGGCTTAGGACCAGACTTGGGCTTCTTCACATGAGCAGCAACTTGCTTGCTGTTTTTCTTGAACTTCCCCTTTTTTCCCTTTGCCCTTTTCTTGAAACTAGTGATCTTGTCAACCATCAACACTTGATGCTCTTTCTTGATTTCTACCTTCATCGATTTCATCATCATGAAAAGCTCGGGAGTCGTTTTCGTCATCCCTTGCATACTATAGTTCATCACGAAGTTCTACTAACTTGGTGATGGTGACTAGAGCATTCTGTCAATCACTATCTTATTTGGAAGATTAACTCCCACTTGATTCAAGCGATTGTAGTACCCAGATAATCTGAGCACATGCTCACTAGTTGAGCGATTCTCCTCCATCTTTTAGCTATAGAACTTGTTGGAGACTTCATATCTCTCAACTCGGGTATTTGCTTGAAATATTAACTTCAACTCCTGGATCATCTCATATGGCCCATGACGTTCAAAACGTCTTTGAAGTCCCGATTCTAAGCCGTTAAGCATGGTGCACTAAACTATCAAGTAGTCATCATATTTAGCTAGCCAAATGTTCATAACATCAGCATCTGCTCCTGCAATAGGTCTGTCACCTAGCGGTGCATCAAGGACATAATTCCTCTGTGCAGCAATGAGGATAAACCTCAGATCACGGATCCAATCCGCATCATTGCTACTAACATCTTTCAACACAATTTTCTCTAGGAACATATCAAAATAAACACAGGGAAGCAACAATTTGATCTACAACATAATTTGCAAAATACTACCAGGACTAAGTTCATGATAAATTTAAGTTCAATTAATCATATTACTTAAGAAATCACACTTAGATAGACATCCCTCTAATCCTCTAAGTGATCACGTGATCCAAATCAACTAAACCATGTCCGATCATCACGTGAGATGGAGTAGTTTCATTGGTGAACATCACTATGTTGATCATATCTACTATATGATTCACGCTCGACCTTTCTGAAGGAAATATGCCCTAGAGGCAATAATAAAGTTATTATTTATTTCCTTATATCATGATAAATGTTTATTATTCATGCTAGAATTGTATTAACCGGAAACATAATACATGTGTGAATACATAGACAAACAGAGTGTCACTAGTATGCCTCTACTTGACTAGCTCGTTAATCAAAGATGGTTATGTTTCCTAACCATGAACAAAGAGTTGTCATTTGATTAACGAGGTCACATCATTAGTTGAATGATCTGATTGACATGACCCATTCCATTAGCTTAGCACCCGATCGTTTAGTATGTTGCTATTGCTTTCTTCATGACTTATACATGTTCCTATGACTATGAGATTATGCAACTCCCGTTTACCGGAGGAACACTTTGGGTACTACCAAACGTCACAACGTAACTAGGTGATTATAAAGGAGTACTACAGGTGTCTCCAATGGTAGATGTTGGGTTGGCGTATTTCGAGATTAGGGTTTGTCACTCCGATTGTCGGAGAGGTATCTCTGGGCCCTCTCGGTAATACACATCACATAAGCCTTGCAAGCATAATAACTAAGATGTTAGTTATGAGATGATGTATTACGGAACGAGTAAAGAGACTTGCCAGTAACAAGATTGAACTAGGTATTGGATACCGACGATCGAATCTCGGGCAAGTAACATACCGATGACAAAGGGAACAACGTATGTTGTTATGCGGTCTGACCGATAAAGATCTTCGTAGAATATGTAGGAGCCAATATGGGCATCCAGGTCCCGCTATTGGTTTTTGACCGGAGACGTGTCTCGGTCATGTCTACATTGTTCTCGAACCGTAGGGTCCGCACGCTTAACGTTACGATGACAGTTATTATGAGTTTATGCATTTTGATGTACTGAAGGTTGTTCGGAGTCCCGGATGTGATCACGGACATGACGAGGAGTCTCGAAATGGTCGAGACGTAAAGATTGATATATTGTAAGCCTATGTTTGGACACCGGAAGTGTTCCGGGTGAAATCGGGATTTTACCGGATTACCGGGAGGGTTACCGGAACCCCCCAGGAGCCAAATGGGCCAACATGGGCCTTAGTGGAAAGGTGAGAGGGCAGACCACATAGGGCTGCACCTCCCCCCCTCTCCCTAGTCCTATTAGGACTAGGAGAGGGCCGGCCACCTCTCTCTTTCCCTTCCCTCTTGAGGAAACCTAGTTGGACTAGGATTGGAGGGGGGAGTCCTACTCCCGGTAGGAGTAGGACTCCTCCTGCGCCTCCCACCTTGGCCGGCCAGCTCCTCCTCCTCCATCCTTTATATACGGGGGCAGGGGACACCCCAAGACACACAAGTTGATCCTTGAGATCGTTCCTTAGCCGTGTGCGGTGCCCCCTGCCACCAAATTCCACCTCGATCATACCGTTGTAGTGCTTAGGCGAAGCCCTGCGTCGGTAGTACATCAAGATCGTCACCACGCCGTTGTGCTGACGGAACTCTTCCTCGACGCTTTGCTGGATCAGAGCCCGAGGATCGTCATCGAGCTGAACGTGTGCTAAGAACTCGGTGGTGCCGGAGTAACGGTGCTTGGATCGGTCGGATCGGGAAGAAGACGTACGACTACTTCCTCTACGTTGTGTGATCGCTTCCGCAGTCAGTCTGCGTTGGTACGTAGACAACACTCTCCCCTCTCGTTGCTATGCATCACCATGATCTTGCGTGTGCGTAGGAAAATTTTCGAAATTACTACGTTCCCCAACAGTGGCATCCGAGCCTAGGTTTTATGGTTTGATGTTATTTGCACGAGTAGAACACAAGTGAGTTGTGGGTGATACAAGTCATACTGCCTACCAGCATGTCATACTTTGGTTCGGCGGTATTGTTGGACGAGACGATCCGGACCAACCTTACGCGTACTCTTACGCGAGACCGGTTCCCTCGACGTGCTTTGCACATAGATGGCTTGCGGAAGACTGTCTCTCCAACTTTAGTTGAACCAAGTGTGGCTATGCCCGGTCCTTGAGAAGGTTAAAACGGAGTCTATTTGACGAACTATCGTTGTGGTTTTGATGCGTAGGTGAGATGAGTTCTTACTTAAGCCCGTAGCAGCCACGTAAAACTTGCAACAACAAAGTAGAGGACGTCTAACTTGTTTTTGCAGGGCATGTTGTGATGTGATATGGTCAAGGCATGATGCTGATTTTATTGTATGAGATGATCTTGTTTTGTAACCAAGTTATCGGCAACTGGCAGGAGCCATATGGTTGTCGCTTTATTGTATGCAATGCAATCGCGATGTAATGCTTTACTTTATTACTAAGCGGTAGTGATAGTCGTGGAAGCATAAGATTGGCGAGACGACAACGATGCTACGATGGAGATCAAGGTGTCGCGCCGGTGACGATGGTGATCATGACGGTGCTTCGGAGATGGAGATCACAAGCACAAGATGATGATGGCCATATCATATCACTTATATTGATTGCATGTGATGTTTATCTTTTATGCATCTTATCTTGCTTTGATTGACGGTAGCATTATAAGATGATCTCTCACTAAATTATCAAGAAGTGTTCTCCCTGAGTATGCACCGTTGCCAAAGTTCGTCGTGCCCAGACACCACGTGATGATCGGGTGTGATAAGCTCTACGTCCATCTACAACGGGTGCAAGCCAGTTTTGCACACGCAGAATACTCAGGTTAAACTTGACGAGCCTAGCATATGCAGATATGGCCTCGGAACACAGAGACCGAAAGGTCGAGCGTGAATCATATAGTAGATATGATCAACATAACGATGTTCACCATTGAAAACTACTCCATCTCACGTGATGATCGGTTATGGTTTAGTTGATTTGGATCACGTGATCACTTAGAGGATTAGAGGGATGTCCATCTAACTGGGAGTTCTTAAGTAATATGATTAAATTGAACTTAAATTTATCATGAACTTAGTCCTGGTAGTATTTTGCAAATTATGTTGAAGATCAATAGCTCGCGTTGTTGCTTCCCTGTGTTTATTTTGATATGTTCCTAGAGAAAATTGTGTTGAAAGATGTTAGTAGCAATGATGCGGATTGGATCCGTGATCTGAGGTTTATCCTCATTGCTGCACAGAAGAATTATGTCCTTGATGCACCGCTAGGTGACAGACCTATTGCAGGAGCAGATGCAGACGTTATGAACGTTTGGCTAGCTCAATATGATGACTACTTGATAGTTTAAGTGCACCATGCTTAACGGCTTAGAATCGGGACTTCAAAGACGTTTTGAACGTCATGGACCATATGAGATGTTCCAGGAGTTGAAGTTAATATTTCAAGCAAATACCCGAGTTGAGAGATATGAAGTCTCCAACAAGTTCTATAGCTAAAAGATGGAGGAGAATCGCTCAACTAGTGAGCATGTGCTCAGATTGTCTGGGTACTACAATCGCTTGAATCAAGTGGGAGTTAATCTTCCAGATAAGATAGTGATTGACAGAATTCTCTAGTCACCATCACTAAGTTAGTAGAACTTCGTGATGAACTATAATATGCAAGGGATAACGGAAACAAACCCCAAGCTCTTCGTGATGCTGAAATCAATGAAGGTAGAAGTCAAGAAAAACATCAAGTGTTGATGGTTGACAAGATCACTAGTTTCAAGAAAAGGGCAAAGGGAAGTAGGGGAACTTCAAGAAGAACGACAAGCAAGTTGCTGCTCAAGTGAAGAAACCCAAGTCTGATCCTAAGCCTGAGACTAAGTGTTTCTACTGCAAAGGGACTGGTCACTGGAAGGGGAACTACCCCAAGTGATTGGCGGATAAGAAGGATGGCAAAGTGAACATAAGTATATTTGATATACATGTTATTGATGTGTACTTTACTAGTGTTTATAGCAACCCCTCGGTATTTGATACTGGTTCAGTTGCTAAGAGTAGTAACTCGAAACGGGAGTTGCAGAATAAACAATGAATAGTTAAGGGTGAAGTGACGATGTGTGTTGGAAGTAGTTCCAAGATTGATATGATCATCATCAGACACTCCCCTATACTTTCGGGATTAGTGTTGAACCTAAATAAGTGTTATTTGGTGTTTGTGTTGAGCATGAATATGATTTGATCATGTTTATTGTAATACGGTTATTCATTTAAGTAAAAGAATAAATTGTTGTTCTGTTTACATGAATAAAACCTTATATGGTTACACACCCAATGAAAATAGTTCATTGGATCTCGATCTTAATAATACACATATTCATAATATTGAAACCAAAAGATGCAAAGTTAATAATGATAGTGCAACTTATTTGTGGCACTACTGTTTAGGTCATATTGGTATAAAACGCATGAAGAAACTCCATGATGATGGGCTTTTAGAATCACTTGATTATGAATCAGTTGATGCTTGCGAACCATGCCTCATGGGCAAGATGACTAAGACTCTGTTCTTCGGAACAATGGAGCGAGCAACAGATTTGTTGGAAATCATACATACTGATGTATGTGGTCCGATGAATATTGAGGCTCGCGACAGGTATCATTATTTTCTGATCTTCACAAATGATTTGAGCAGATATGAGTATATCTACTTGATGAAACATAAGTCTGAAACATTTGAAAAGTTCGAAGAATTTCAGAGTGAAGTGAAAAACCATCGTGACAAGAAAATAAAGTTTCTACGATCTGATCGCGGAGACAAATATTTGAGTTACGAGTTTGGTCTTCAGTTAAAACAATGTGAAATAGTTTCACTACTCACGCCACCTGGAACACCACATCATAATGGTGTGTCCGAATGTCATAACCGTACTTTATTGGATATAGTACAATCTATGATGTATCTTACCGATCTACCACTATCGTTTTGGGGTTATGCATTAGAGACAGCTGCATTCACGTTAAAAAAAGGGGGCACCATATATATCCGTCGAGACGACGCCTTATGAACTATGGTTTGGCAAGAAACCAAAGTTGTCATTTCTTAAAGTTTGGGGTTGTGATGCTTATGTGAAAAAGTTTCATCCTGATAAGCTCAAAACCAAATCGGAGAAATATGTCTTCATAGGATACCCAAAAGGAGACTGTTGGGTACACTTTCTATCACAGATCCGAAGGCAAGATATTCGTTGCCGAGAATGGATCCTTTCCAGAGAAGGAGTTTCTCTCGAAATAAGTGAGTGGGAGGAAAGTAGAAAACTTGATAAGGTAATTGTACCTTCTCCCTTATTGGAAAGTAGTACATCACAGAAACCAGTTTCTGTGACACCTACACCAATTAGTGAGGAAGCTAATGATGATGATCATGTAACTTCAGATCAAGTTACTACCGAATCTCGTAGGTAAACTAGAGTCAGATCCGCACCAGAGTGGTACGGTAATCCTGTTCTGGAAGTCATGTTACTAGACCATGACGAACTTGCGAACTATGAGGAAGCGATGATGAGCCCAGATTCCGCGAAATGGTTTGAGGCCATGAAATCTGAGATATGATCCATGTATGAGAACAAAGTTTGGACTTTGGTTGACTTGCCCGATGATCAGCAAGCAATTGAGAATAAATGGATCTTCAAGAGAAAGACGGACGCTGATAGTAGTGTTACTATCTACAAAGCTAGAATTGTCGCAAAAGGTTTTCGACAAGTTCAAAGTGTTGACTACGATGAGAGCTTCTCACTCGTATCTATGCTTGAGTCTGTCCGAATCATGTTAGTAATTGCCGCATTTTATGAAATCTGGCAAACGGATAAACAAAACTGCATTCCTTAATGGATTTATTAAAGAAGAGTTGTATATGATGCAACCAGAAGGTTTTGTCAATCCGAAAGGTGCTAACAAAATGTGCAAAGCTCCAGCGATCCATCTGTGGATTGGTGCAAGCATCTCGGAGTTGGAATATACGCTTTGATAAGTTGATCAAAGCATATAGTTTTATACAGACTTGCGGTGAAGCCTGTATTTACGAGAAAGTGAGTGGGAGCACTACAGCATTTCTGATAAGTATATGTGAATGACATATTGTTGATCGGAAATAATGTAGAATTATTCTGTAAAGCATAAAGGAGTATTTGAAAGGAGTTTTTCAAAGAAAGACCTTGGTGAAGCTGCTTACATATTGAGCTTCAAGATCTATAGAGATAGATCAAGACGCTTGATAAGTTTTTTCAATGAGTACAAACCTTGACAAGATTTTGAAGTAGTTCAAAATGGAGCAGTCAAAGAAAGAGTTCTTGCCTGTATTACAAGGTGTGAAGTTGAGTAAGACTCAAAGCCCGACCACGGCAGAAGATAGAAAGAGAATGAAAGTCATTCCCTATGCCTTGGCCATAGGTTCTATGAAGTATGTCATGCTGTATACCAGATCTATTGTATACCCTGCACTGATTTGGCAAGGGAGTACAATAGTGATCTAGGAGTAGATCACTGGACAACGGTCAGAATTATCCTTAGTGAAATAAGGATATGTTTCTCGATTATGGACGTGACAAAAAGGTTCGTCGTAAAGGGTTACGTCGATGCAAGTTTTTGACACTGATCCAGATGAATCTAAAAGTCTCAATCTGGATACATATTGAAAGTGGGAGCAATTAGCTAGAGTAGCTCCGTGCAGAGCATTATAGACAAAGAATTTTGCAAAATACTTACGGATCTGAATGTGACAGACCCGTTGACTAAAATTATCTCACAAGCAAAACATGATCACACCTTAGTACTCTTTGGGTGTTAATCACATAGATATGTGAACTAGATTAATGACTCTAGTAAACCCTTTGAGTGTTGGTCACATGACGATGTGAACTATGGGTGTTAATCACATGGTGATGTGAACTATTGCTGTTAAATCACATGGCGATGTGAACTAGATTATTGACTCTAGTGCAAGTGGGAGACTGAAGGAAATATGCCCTAGAGGCAATAATAAAGTTATTATTTATTTCCTTATATCATGATAAATGTTTATTATTCATTCTAGAATTGTATTAACCGGAAACATAATACATGTGTGAATACATAGACAAACAGAGTGTCACTAGTATGCCTCTACTTGACTAGCTCGTTAATCAAAGATGGTTATGTTTCCTAACCATGAACACAGAGTTGTTATTTGATTAACGAGGTCACATCATTAGTTGAATGATCTGATTGACATGACCCATTCCATTAGCTTAGCACCCGATCGTTTAGTATGTTGCTATTGCTTTCTTCATGACTTATACATGTTCCTATGACTATGAGATTATGCAACTCCCGTTTACCGGAGGAACACTTTGGGTACTACCAAACGTCACAACGTAACTGGGTGATTATAAAGGAGTACTACAGGTGTCTCCAATGGTAGATGTTGGGTTGGCGTATTTCGAGATTAGGGTTTGTCACTCCGATTGTCGGAGAGGTATCTCTGGGCCCTCTCGGTAATACACATCACATAAGCCTTGCAAGCATAATAACTAAGATGTTAGTTATGAGATGATGTATTACGGAACGAGTAAAGAGACTTGCCAGTAACAAGATTGAACTAGGTATTGGATACCGACGATCGAATCTCGGGTAAGTAACATACCGATGACAAAGGGAACAACGTATGTTGTTATGCGGTCTGACCGATAAAGATCTTCGTAGAATATGTAGGAGCCAATATGGGCATCCAGGTCCCGCTATTGGTTATTGACCGGAGACGTGTCTCGGTCATGTCTACATTGTTCTCGAACCGTAGGGTCCGCACGCTTAACGTTACGATGACAGTTATTATGAGTTTATGCATTTTGATGTACTGAAGGTTGTTCGAAGTCCCGGATGTGATCACGGACATGACGAGGAGTCTCGAAATGGTCGAGACGTAAAGATTGATATATTGGAAGCCTATGTTTGGACACCGGAAGTGTTCGGGTGAAATCGGGATTTTACCGGATTACCGGGAGGGTTACCGGAACCCCCCAGGAGGCAAATGGGCCAACATGGGCCTTAGTGGAAAGGTGAGAGGGCAGCCCACATAGGGCTGCACCTCCCCCCCTCTCCCTAGTCCTATTAGGACTAGGAGAGGGGCCGGCCACCTCTCTCTTTCCCTTCCCTCTTGAGGAAACCTAGTTGGACTAGGATTGGAGGGGGGAGTCCTACTCCCGGTAGGAGTAGGACTCCTCCTGCGCCTCCCACCTTGGCCGGCCAGCTCCTCCTCCTCCATCCTTTATATACGGGGGCAGGGGACACCCCAAGACACACAAGTTGATCCTTGAGATCGTTCCTTAGCCGTGTGCAGTGCCCCCTGCCACCAAATTCCACCTCGATCATACCGTTGTAGTGCTTAGGCGAAGCCCTGCGTCGGTAGTACATCAAGATCGTCACCACGCCGTTGTACTGATGGAACTCTTCCTCGACGCTTTGCTGGATCGGAGCCCGAGGATCGTCATCGAGCTGAACGTGTGCAAAGAACTCGGAGGTGCCGGAGTAACAGTGCTTGGATCGGTCGGATCGGGAAGAAGACGTACGACTACTTCCTCTACGTTGTGTGATCGCTTCCGCAGTCGGTCTGCGTTGGTACGTAGACAACACTCTCCCCTCTCGTTGCTATGCATCACCATGATCTTGCGTGTGCGTAGGAAAATTTTCGAAATTACTACGTTCCCCAACACTTTCGGTCTCCGTGTTCCGAGGCCATATCTGTATATGCTTGGCTCGTCAAGTATAACCTGAGTATTCCGCGTGTGCAATTGTTTTGCACCCGTTGTATTTGAACGTAGAGCCTATCACACCCGATCATCACGTGGTGTCTTAGCACGAAGAACTTTCGCAGAGGTGCATACTCAGGGAGAACACTTCTTGATAATTAGTGAGAGATCATCTTAAAATGCTACCGTCAATCAAAGCAAGATAAGATGCATAAATGATAAACATCACATGCAATCAGTATAAGTGATATGATATGGCCATCATCATCTTGTGCCTGTGATCTCCATCTCCGAAGCACCGTCATGATCACCATCGTCACCGGCGCGACACCTTGATCTCCATCGTAGCATCGTTGTCGTCTCACCAATCTTATGCTTCCACGACTATCGATACCGCTTAGTGATAAAGTAAAGCATTACAGCGCGATTGCATTGCATACAATAAAGCGACAACCATATGGCTCCTGCCAGTTGCCGATAACTCGGTTACAAAACATGATCATCTCATACAATAAAATTTAGCATCATGTCTTGACCATATCACATCACAACATGCCCTGCAAAAACAAGTTAGACGTCCTCTACTTTGTTGTTGCAAGTTTTACGTGGCTGCTACGGGCTTAAGCAAGAACCAATCTTACCTACGCATCAAAACCACAACGATAGTTTGTCAAGTTTGTGCCGTTTTAACCTTCGCAAGGACCGGGCGTAGGCACACTTGGTTCAACTAAAGTTGGAGAAACTGTCACCCGCAAGCCACCTATGTGCAAAGCACATCGGGAGAACCGGTCTCGCGTAAGCGTACGCGTAATCTCGGTCCGGGCCGCTTCGTTCAACAATACCGCCGAACCAAAGTATGACATGCTGGTAAGTAGTATGACTTATATCGCCCACAACTCACTTGTGTTCTACTCGTGCATTTAACATCAACACATAAAACCTAGGCTCTGATACCACTGTTGGGGACGTAGTAATTTCAAAAAATTTCCTACGCACACGCAAGATCATGGTGATGCATAGCAACGAGGGGAGAGTGTGATCTACGTACCCTTGTAGATCGACAACGGAAGCGTTTGGTTGATGTAGTCGTACGTCTTCACGGCCCGACCGATCAATCACCGAAACTACGACACCTCTGAGTTTTAGCACATGTTCAGCTCGATGACGATCCCCGGACTCCGATCCAGCAAAGTGTCGGGGAAGAGTTCCGTCAGCACGACGGCGTGGTGACGATCTTGATGTACTACTGTCGCAGGGCTTCGCCTAAGCACCGCTACAATATTATCGAGGACTATGGTGGCAGGGGGCGCCGCACACGGCTAAGAATAAGATCACGTGGATCAACTTGTGTGTCTCTGGGATTCCCCTGCCTCCGTATATAAAGGATCAAGGGGGGGGGGGGGGGTGCGGCCGGCCTAGGAGAGGCGCGCCAGGAGGAGTCCTACTCCCTCTGGGAGTAGGATTCCCCCCCAATCCTAGTTGGAATAGGATTCGCGGAGGGGGGAAAAGAGAGAGGGGGGCCGGCCCCCTCTCCTTGTCCTATTCGGACCAAGGGAGGGGAGGGGCGCGCGACCCATCTTGGGCTGCCCCTTCTCTTTTCCACTAAGGCCCATATAGCTCCCGGGGGGGGGGGGGGGGGGGTTCCGGTAACCTCCCGGTATTCCGGTAAAATCCCGATTTCACCCGGAACACTTCCGATATCCAAACATAGGCTTCCAATATATCAATCTTTATGTCTCAACCATTTCGAGACTCCTCGTCATGTCCGTGATCACATCCGGGACTCCGAACAACCTTCAGTACATCAAAACGTATAAACTCATAATATAACTGTCATCGAAACCTTAAGCGTGCGGACCCTACGGGTTCGAGAACAATGTAGACATGACTGAGACACGTCTCTGGTCAATAACCAATAGCGGGACCTGGATGCCCATATTGGCTCCTACATATTCTACGAAGATCTTTATCGGTCAGACCGCATAACAACATACGTTGTTCCCGTTGTCATCGGTATGTTACTTGCCCGAGATTCGATCGTCGGTATCCAATACCTAGTTCAATCTCGTTACCGGCAAGTCTCTTTACTCGTTCCGTAATACATCATCTCGCAACTAACTCATTAGTTGCAATGCTTGCAAGGCTTAAGTGATGTGCATTACCGAGAGGGCCCAGAGATACCTCTCCGACATTCGGAGTGACAAATCCTAATCTCAAAATACGCCAACCCAACATGTACCTTTGGAGACACCTGTAGAGCTCCTTTATAATCACCCAGTTACGTTGTGAAGTTTGGTAGCACACAAAGTGTTCCTCCGGCAAACGGGAGTTGCATAATCTCATAGTCATAGGAACATGTATAAGTCATGAAGAAAGCAATAGCAACATACTAAACGATCGGGTGCTAAGCTAATGAAATGGGTCATGTCAATCAGATCATTCAACTAATGATGTGATCCTGTTAATCAAATAACAACTCTTTGTCCATGGTTAGGAAACATAACAATCTTTGATTAACGAGCTAGTCAAGTAGAGGCATACTAGTGGCACTCTGTTTGTCTATGTATTCACACATGTATTATGTTTCCGGTTAATACAATTCTAGCATGAATAATAAACATTTATCATGATATAAGGAAATAAATAATAACTTTATTATTGCCTCTAGGGCATATTTCCTTCAGCAGGTATATATAGGAGGAAGAAGTATGTCAGTGGAGCTCCGAGGGGCCCACGAGGCAGGGGGCGCGCCCTAGGGGGCCCCCACCCTCGTGACCGCCTCTTTTGTTCATTGGTGTAGGGGTCCAAGTCTCCTGGATCACGTTCGGTGAGAAAATCATGTTCCCGAAGGTTTTATTCCGTTTGGACTCCGTTTGATATTCCGTTTCTTCGAAACACTGAAATAGGCAAAAAACAGCAATTCTGGGCTGGGCCTCCGGTTAATAGGTTAGTCCCAAAAGTAATATAAAACTGAAAAATAAAGCCCAGTATAGTCCAAAATAGTAGATAATATAGCATGGAGCAATAAAAAATTATAGATACGTTGGAGACGTATCATGCTTTAGCAGTTTTCCAGATGAGATACATCTGTCTCTATACCGTCTATGATGCTAATTTTGAAAGGTTATATATATTGCATGTAAAACTTGGTGCTGGTGTAGTTGTGTAACGGGGTAGCTAACTGTTGAAGCTATATGATGTTGTACTCTGATGTATTTCAATTATGAAGATGAAATATATTGTGTGCTTAATGTGAAATGTCAATTGGATTAATAAATGGATTATTAATAATAGAATAATTAGCCTGTTAATTGGGTTTTTCTATGGCAAACGGTTATTGAGAAAACACCGTGTGTGATGCATTCAATAACGCACACAGTTTCTAGGAATAAACCGTGTTAGATTAATGAACAATCACACACGACATCCTCTTGAAAAGTATTTGCGTTAGGCCACCTGGCGCAAACGTTTACCGCTTCAAAACTGTGTGTGATGGACAGGCTTTGCTACACAATTTCTTCTATGCATCGTGTGTGGTGCATTCAATAATGCAAATGATAAAATTGTTAATACTGTGCGAATGGAAACGCTATCACAAACGATTTAACGGGGAAAATTGTGTGTGATGTACTTGCGAATAGAAACATTTTCCTTGTAGAGACTGTGTGGGATGTATATACGAACGAAAACGTTTAGCGAGGACTGACTGTGTGGGATGTACTTACGACCGAAAATGATTTCGCCTTTATAATTGTATTTTTTTAACACTGCTATACGTATAACCATATTTGCCCGCTCGCAAGATCATGGTGATGCATAGAAATCTTGTGGTGTCCTTTCGGTTGGGGAACGTTGTAATTTGAAAAAAATTCCTAGGCACACGCAAGATCATGGTGATGCATGGCAACGAGAGGGTGAGTGTTGTCTACGTACCCTCGTAGACCGTAAGCTGAAGCGTTATGACAACGCGGTTGATGTAGTTGTAGGTCTTCACGATCGACCGATCCTAGCACTGAAAGTACGACATCTCCGCGATCTACACACGCTCGGCTCGGTGACGTCCCATGAACTCACGATCCAGCAGAGTGTCGAGGGAGGGCTTCGTCAGCACGACGGCGTGATGATGGTGAAGATGAAGCTACCGGCACAGGGCTTCGCCTAAGCACTACGACAATATGACCGAGGTGGATTATGGTGGAGGGGGGCAGCGCACACGGCTAAGAGATCAATGATCAACTTGGTGTCTATGGGGTGCCCCCTGGCCACTTATGGTGGAGGAGGCCGGCCCTCATAGGGCGCGCCCAAAGTGTGGAGTCCTACTAGGACTCCCTAGTCCTAGTAGGATTCCACCTCCCACATGGAATAGGAAAAAAGGAAGGGAGAAGGAGAAGGAAGGGGGCGACCCTTTACCTAGTCCAATCTAGACCGGTCCATGGGGAAGGGGCGCGGCCACCCTTGAGGCCTTTCTTTCCTTTCCTATATGACCCATTAAGGCCCAATATGAATTCCCGTAACTCTCTGGTACTCCGACAAATACCCGAATCACTCGGAACCTTTCTGATGTCCGAATATAGCCTTCCAATATATCAACCTTTATGCCTCGACCATTTCGAGACTCCTCATCATGTCCCCGATCTCACCCGGGACTCCGAACAAACTTCGGTCATCAAATCACATAACTCATAATACAAATCGTCACAGAACATTAAGCGTGCGGACCCTACGGGTTCGAGAACTATGTAGACATGACCGAGACTCATCTCAGGTCAATAACCAATAGCGGAACATGGATGCTCATGTTGGTTCCTACATATTCTTTGAAGATCGTTATCGGTCAAACCGCATAACAACATACGTTGTTCCCTTTGTCATCGGTATGTTACTTGCCCGAGATTCGATCGTCGGTATCTCAATACCTATTTCAATCTCGTTACCGGAAAGTATCTTTACTCATTCAGTAATGCATCATCCCGCAACTAACTCATTACTGACATTGCTTGCAAGGCTTATAGTGATGTGCTTTACCGAGAGGGCCCAGAGATACCTCTCCGACAATTAGAGTGACAAATCCTAATCTCGATCTATGCCAACTCAACAAGTACTATCGGAGACACCTATAGAGCACCTTTATAATCAGCCAGTTACGTTGTGACGTTTGGTAGCACACAAAGTGTTTCTACGATATCCGGGAGTTGCATAATCTCATAGTCATAGGAACATGTATAAGTCATGAAGAAAGCAATAGTAATATACTAAACGATCAAGTGCTAAGCTAACGGGATGGGTCAAGTCAATCACATCATTCTCTAATGATGTGATCCCATTAATGAAATGACAACTCATGTCTATGGCTAGGAAACTTAACCATCTTTGATTCAATGAGCTAGTCAAGTAGAGGCATACTAGTGACACTCTGTTTGTCTATGTATCCACACATGTACTAAGTTTCTGGTTAATACAATTCTAGCATAAATAATAAACATTTATCATGAAATAAGGAAATAAATAATAACTTTATTATTGCCACTAGGGCATATTCCTTCCGTCTCCCACTTGCACTAGAGTCAATAATCTAGGTCACATCACCATGTGATTTAACACCAATAGTTCACATCACCACGTGATTAATACCCATAGTTCACATCGCCATGTGACCAACACTCAAAGGGTTTACTAGAGTCAGTAATCTTAGTTCACATCGCCATGTGATTAACACCCAAAGAGTACTAAGGTGTGATCATGTTTTGCTTGTGAGAGAAGTTTAGTCAACGGGTCTGCCATATTCAGATCCGTATGAATTTTGCAAATTTCTATGTCAACAATACTCTGCATGGAGCTACTCTAGCTAATTGCTCCCACTGTCAATATGTATCCAGATTGAGACTTAGAGTTATCTGGATCAGTGTCAAAACTTGCATCGACGTAACCCTTTACGATGAACCTTTTGTCACCTCCATAATCGAGAAACATATCCTTATTCCACTAAGGATAATTTTGACCGCTGTCGAGTGATCTACTCCTAGATCACTATTGTACTCCCTTGCCAAACTCAGTGTAGGGTATACCATAGATATGATACACAACATGGCATACTTTATAGAACCTATGGCTGAGGCATAGGGAATGGCTTTCATTCTCTTTCTATCTTCTGTCGTGGTCGGGCTTTGAGTCTTACTCAATTTCACTCCTTGTAACACATGCAAGAAATCTTTCTTTGACTGTTCCATTTTGAACTACTTCAAAATCTTGTGAAGGTAATGTACTCATTGAAAAAAACTTATCAAGCGTTTTGATCTATCTCTATAGATCTTGATGCTGAGTATGTAAGCAGCTTCACGGAGGTATTTCTTTGAAAACCTCCTTTCAAATACTCCTTTATGATTTTCATAAAATTCTACATTATTTCCGATCAACAATATGTCATTCACATATACTTATCAGAAATGTTGTAGTGCTCCCACTCACTTTCTTGTAAATACAGGCTTCACCGCAAGTCGGTATAAAACTATATGCTTTGATCAACTCATCAAAGCATATATTCCGACTCTGAGATGCTTGCACCAGTCCATAGATGGATCGCTGGAGCTTGCACATTGTTAGCACCTTTAGGATCGACAAAACCTTCTGGTTGCATCATATACAACTCTTCTTTAAGAAATCCATTAAGGAATGTAGTTTTGACATCCATTTGCTAGATTTCATATAATGTGGCAATTTGCTAACATGATTCGGATAGACTTAAGCATCGCTACAAGTGAGAAAATCTCATCGTAGTCAACACCTTGAACTTTGTCAAAAATCTTTTTCGACAAGTCTAGCTTTGTAGATAGTAAGACTACTATCAACGTCTGTCTTCCACTTGAAAATCCATTTATTTTCTATGGATTGCCGATCATCGGGCAAGTCAACCAAAGTCCACACTTTGTTCTCCTACATGGATCCCATCTCAGATTTCATGGCCTCAAGCCATTTCATGGAATCTGGGCTCATCATGGTCAAGTAACATGACCTCCAGAACAGGATTACCGTACCACTCTGGTTGACCTACGAGGTTTGGTAGTAACTTGATCTGAAGTTACATGATCATCATCATTAGCTTCCTCACTAATTGGTGTAGGAGTTACAGGAACAGATTTCTGTGATGAACTACTTTCCAATAAGGGAGCATGTACAGTTACCTAATCAAGTTCTACTTTCCTCCCACTCACTTCTTTCGAGAGAAACTCCTTCTCTAGAAAGGATCCATTCTTAGCAACGAATGTCTTTCCTTCGGATCTGTGATAGAAGGTGTGCCCAACTGTCTCCTTTGGGTATCCTGTGAAGATACATTTCTCCAATTTGGGTTTAAGCTTATCAGGATGAAACCTTTTCACATAAGCATCGCAACCCCGAACTTTAAGAAACGACAACTTTGGTTTCTTGCCAAACCATAGTTCATATGGTGTCGTCTTTACGGATTTAGATGGTGCCCTATTTAACGTGAATGCAGCTGTCTCTAATGCATAACCCCAAACTGATAGTGGTAAATCAGTAAGAGACATCATAGATTGCACCATATCTAATAAAGTACGGTTATGAAGTTCGGACACACCATTACGCTGTGGTGCTCCAGGTGGCGTGAGTTTCGAAACTATTCCGCATTGTTTCAAATGAAGACCAAACTCGTAACTCAAATATTCTCCTCCACGATCAGATCATAGAAACTTTATTTTCTTGTTACGATGATTTTCCACTTCACTCTGAAATTATTTGAACTTTTCAAATGTTTCAGATTTATGTTTCGTCAAGTAAATATACCCATATCTGCTCAAATCATCTGTGAAGGTTAGAAAATAACGATACCTGCCGCGAGCCTCAACACTCATCGGACTACATACATCAGTTTGTATTATTTCCAACAAGTCTATTGCTTGCTCCATTGTTCCGAAGAACGGAGTCTTAGTCATCTTGCCCATGAGGCATGGTTCGCAAGCATCAACTGATTCATAACCAAGTGATTCCAAAAGCCCACCAGCATGGATTTTCTTTATGCGCTTTACACCAATATGACCTAAATGGTTGTGCCACAAATAAGTTGCACTACCATTATTAACTTTGCATCTTTTGGCTTCAATATTATGAATATGTGTATCACTACGATTTAGATTCAATAAACCATTCACCTTGGGTGTCTGACCATTGAAGGTTTTATTCATGTAAACAGAACAATAATTATTCTCTGACTTTAAATGAATAACCGTATTGCAATAAACATGATCAAATCATATTCATGCTTAACGCAAACACCAAATAACATTTATTTAGGTTCAACACTAATCCCGAAAGTATAGGGAGTGTGTGATGATGATCATATCAATCTTGGAACCACTTCCAACACACATCGTCACTTCACCCTAAACTAGTCTGTATTCATTTTGCAACTCCCGTTTCGAGTTACTAATCTTAGCAACTAAACTAGTATCAAATACCGAGGGGTTGCTATAAACACTGGTAAAGTACACATCAATAACATGTATATCAAATATACCTTTGTTCACTTTGCCATCCTTCTTATCCGCCAAATACTTGGGGCAGTTCTGCTTCGAGTGACCAGTCCCTTTGCAGTAGAAGCACTTAGTCTTGGGCTTAGGTCCAGACTTGGGTTTCTTCACTTGAGCAGCAACTTGCTTGCCGTTCATCTTGAAGTTCCACGTCTTCCTTTTGCCCTTTTCTTGAAACTAGTGGTCTTGTCAACCATCAACACCTGATGCTTTTCTTGATTTCTACCTTCATCGATTTCAGCATCACGAAGAGCTTGGGAATCGTTTCTGTTATCCCTTGCATATTATAGTTCATCACGAAGTTTTAGTAACTTGGTGATAGTGACTAGAGAACTCCGTCAATCACTATCTTATCTAGAAGATTAACTCCCACTTGATTTAATGTATTGTAGTACCCAGACATTCGGATCACATGCTCACTAGCTAAGCAATTCTCCTCCATCTTGTAGGCAAAGTGCTTGTCAAAGGTCTCATACCTTTCGACATGGGCATGAGTCTGAAATACTAATTTCAACTCTTGGAACATCTCATATGCTCCGTGGCGTTCAAAACGTCTTTGAAGCCTCGATTCTAAGCCGTAAAGCATGGTGCACTAAACTATCAAGTAGTCATCATATCGAGCTTGCCAAACGTTCATAACGTCTCCATCTGCTCCTGCAATCGGCCTGTCACCTAGCGGTGCATTAAGGACATAATTCTTCTGTGCAGCAATGAGGATAATCGCCATATCACGGATCCAATCAGCATCATTGCTACTAACATCTTTCAACTTAGTTTTCTCTAGGAACATATCGAAAATAAAACAAGGGAGCTAAACGTGCACTATTGATCTACAACATAGATATGCTAATACTACCAGGACTAAGTTCATGATAAATTTAAAGTTCAATTAATCATATTACTTAAGAACTCCCACTTAGATTGGCATCCCTGTAATCATCTAAGTGATCGTGTGATCCATATCAACTAAACCATGTCCAATCATCACGTGAGATGGAGTAGTTTTCAATGGTGAACATCACTATGTTGATCATATCTACTATATGATTCACGCTCGACCTTTCGGTCTCAGTGTTCTGAGGCCATATCTGCACTTGCTAGGCTCGTCAAGTTTAACCCGAGTATTCGACGTCTGCAAAACTGGCTTGCACCCGCTGTATGTGAACGTAGAGCTTATCACACCCGATCATCACGTGGTGTCTCGGCAGGATGAATTTTTGGAATGGTGCATATTCAGGGAGAACACTTATACCTTGAAATTTAGTGAGAGATCATCTTATAATGCTACCATGGAACTAAGCAAAATAAGATGCATAAAGGATAAACATCACATGCAATCAGTATAAGTGATATGATATGGCCATCGTCATCTTGTGCCTTTGATCTCCATCTCCAAAGCACTATGATGATCACCATCGTGACCGGCGCGACACCTTGATCTCCATCGTAGCATCATTGTCATCTTGCCAACTATTGCTTCTATGACTATCGCTACCGCTTAGTGATAAAGTAAAACAATTACATGGCGATTGCATTTCATACAATAAAGCGACAACCATATGGCTCCTGCTAGTTGCCGATAACTCCGTTACGAAACATGATCATCTCATACAATAAAATTTAGAATCATGTCTTGACCATATCACATCACAACATGCCCTGCAAAAACAAGTTAGATGTCCTCTACTTTGTTGTTGCAAGTTTTACGTGGCTGCTACGGGCTGAGCAAGAACCGTTCTTACCTACGCATCAAAACCACAATGTTTTTTTGTCAAGTATGTATTGTTTTAACCTTCAACAAGGACCGGGCGTAGCCACACTCGATTCAACTAAAGTTGGAGAAACTGACACCCGCCAGCCACCTTTGTGTGAAGCACGTCGGTAGAACCAGTCTCGCATAAGCGTACGCGTAATATCGGTCTGGGGCCGGTTCATTCAACAATACCGCCGAATCAAAGTATGACATGCTGGTAAGCAGTATGACTATTATCTCCCACAACTCACTTGTGTTCTACTCATGCATATAACATCGCATAAACCTGGCTCCGATGCCACTGTTATGGAACGTAGTAATTTCCAAAAAATTCCTACGCACACGCAAGATCATGGTGATACATAGCAACGAGGGGGAGAGTGTTGTCTACGTACCTTCGTAGACCGTAAGCGGAAGTGTTATGACAATGCGGTTGATGTAGTCGTACAACTTCACGATCGACCAATCCTAGCACCGAAAGTACGGCACCTCCGCGATCTGCACACGTTCGGCTCGGTGATGTCCCACGAACTCACGATCCAGCAGAGTGTCGAGGGAGAGCTTCGTCAGCACGAGGGCGTGATGACGGTGATGGTGAAGCTATCGACGCAGGGCTTCGGCTAAGCACTACGACGATATGACCGAGGTGGATTATGGTGGAGGGGGGAACCGCACATGGCTAAGAGATCAACGATCAACTTGTGTGTCTATGGGGTGCCCCCTGGGCACGTATATAAAGGATGGAGGGAGGAGGAGGCCCGCCCTCATAGGGCGCTCCCAAAGTGTGGAGTCCTACTAGGTCTCCCTCCTAGTAGGATTCCACGTCCCACATGGAATAGGAAAAAGGGAAGGGAGAAGGAGAAGGAAGGAAGGGGGTGCCCCCTTTCCCTAGTCAAATTCGGACCATTCCACCCTTGAGGCCTTTCTGTCATTTCCCGTATGGCACATTAAGGCCCAATACGAATTCCCATAACTCTCCGGTACTCCGAAAAATACCGAATCACTCGGAACCTTTCCGATATCCGAATATAGTCTTCCAATATATCAATCTTTATGTCTCGACCAGTTCGAGACTCCTCGTCATGTCCTCGATCTCATCTGGGACTCCGAACAAACTTCGGTCATCAAATCACATAACTCATAATACAAATCGTCACAGAACGTTAAGCGTGCGGACCGTACGGGTTCGAGAACTATGTAGACATGACCGAGACTCATCTCTGGTCAATAACCAATAGCGGAACCTAGATGCTGATGTTGGTTCCTACATATTCTACGAATATCTTTATCGGTCAAACTGCATAACACCATATGTTGTTCCCTTCGTCATCGGTATGTTACTTGCCCGAGATTCGATCGTCGATATATCAATACCTAGTTCAATCTCGTTACCGGAAAGTCTCTTTACTCGTTCTGTAATGCATCATCCCACAACTAACTCATTAGTCACATTGCTTGCCAGGCTTATAGTGATGTGCATTACTAAGAGGGCCCAAAGATACCTCTCCAAAAATCGGAGTGACAAATCCTAATCTTGATCTATGCCAACTCAACAAGTACCATCGGAGACACCTATAGAGCACCTTTATAATCACCTAGTTACGTTGTGATGTTTGGTAGCACACAAAGTGTTCCTCCGGTATCGGGGAGTTGCATAATCCCATAGTCATAGGAACATGTATAAGTCATGAAGAAAGCAATAGCAATATACTAAATGATCAAGTTCTAAGCTAACGGAATGGGTCAAGTCAATCACATCATTCTCCAATGATGTGATCCCGTTAATCAAATGACAACTCATGTCTATGGCTAGGACACTTAACCATCTTTGGTTCAATGAGCTAGTCAAGTAGAGGAATACTAGTGTTACTCTGTTTGTCTATGTATCCACACATGTACTAAGTTTCTGGTAAATACAATTCTAGCATGAATAATAAACATTTATAATGAAATAAGGAAATAAATAATAACTTCATTATTGCCTCTAGGGAATATTTCCTTCACTTTCCAAGTGACAGTAGGGGCAGCAAGGCACGTATTGTATTGTTGCCATCGAGGATAAAAAAGATGGGGTCTTCATCATATTGCTTGAGTTAATTCCTCTACATCATATCATCTTACTTAATGCATTACTCTGTTCTTGATGAACTTAATACTCTAGATGCATGCTGTATAGCGGTCGATGTGTGGAGTAATAGTAGTAGATGCAAAATCATTTCGGTCTACTTGACACGGACGTGATGCCTATATGCATGATCATTGCCTTAGATATCGTCATGAATTTGCGCTTTTCTATCAGTTGCTCGGCAGTAATTTTTTCACCCACCATATTATTTTCTATCTTGAGAGAAGCCACTAGTGAAACCTATGGCGCCAGGTCTATTTTCCATCATATAAGTTCTATTTTCCATCATATAAGTGTCTGATGAAATATTTTGCAATCTTTTACTTTCCGATCTATAAACCAAAAATACCAAAAAATATTTACTTTACCGTATGTATACTTTGATCTATCTCTATCTGATCTCACTTTTGCAAGTAACTATGAAAGGTATTGACAACCCCTTTATCGCGTTGGGTGCAAGTTGTTTGAAAGTTTGTGCAGGTATTCGATGACTTGTGCACTTTCTCCTACTGCATTCATACCTTGGTTGTCAAACTGATGGAAAATACTTATCTCTGCTTTGATGCATGATGATGCGGCTTGTACTACGTTGGTATTTCCCCAAAGAGGAAGGATGATGCAGCACATCTACGATAGGTATTTCCCTCAGTGATGAGACTAAAGTTATCGAACCAGTAGGAGAACCACACAACACAACGTAAACAGCTCCTGCACACAAAGAACAAATACTTGCAACCCAATGTAAGAGAGTGGTTGTCAATCCCTCATGGGTAAAAAGATAGGTAAAATTGTAGTAGATTGGATAAATAGATCTCGCGGGAACGCGAGATAAAATAAATAATAAAAATTCCAGCAAGGTATTTTTGTATTTTTTGGATTAATATATCTGAAAATAAAACCAAATAAAAATAGACTGCGAAGGCAAATAGAGTAAAGAAGAGACCCGGGGGCCATAGATTTCACTAGTGGCTTCTCTCGAGAAAAATAGCATATGATGGGTAAACAAATTACTATTGGGAAATTGATAGAACTTCAAGAAATCATGACCATATCCAAGCAATGATCATTATATAGGCATCACGTCCAACATTAGTAGACCGACTCCTGCCTGCATCTACTACTATTACTCCACACATCGACCGTTATCCAACATGCATCTAGTGTATTAAGTTCATGGAGAAATGGAGTAATGCAATAAGAACGATGACATGATGTAGACAAGATCTATTTATGTAGAAATAGACCCCATCTTGTCATCCTTAATAGCAACGATACATACGTGTCAGTTCCCCTTCTGTCACTGGGATCAAGCACCGTAAGATCGAACCCATCACAAAGCACCTCTTCCCGTCGCAAGAAAAGTTGATCTAGTTGGCTTAACTAAACCAAAGATTCGAAGAAGAAATATGAGGCTATAAGTAATCATGCATATAAGAGATCAAAAGACTCAAATAACTTTCACGGATAAAAACATAGATCCGATCATAAACTCAAAGTTCATCGGATCCCAACAAACACACCGCAAAAAGAGTTACATCAAATAGATCTCCAAGAGGCCATTGTAGTGAGAATCAAAACAAAGAGAGGAAGTCATCTAGCTACTAACTACAAACCAGTAGGTCTATAATGAACAACTCATGCATCATCGGAGAGGCACCAATGAGGATGCTAAACCCCTCCATGATGGTGTCTAGATTGGATCTGGTGGTTCTGGAACTTGCGGCGGCTGGAATTGATTTTCGTCGACTCCCCTAGTGTTTCTGGAGCAAGGAGGTATTTATAGGGCAAAGAGGCGGTGCGGGAGGCCACCGAGGTGGGCACAACCCACCTGGGCATGCCCAGGCACGCCCTGGTGGGTTGTGCCGCCCTCGGGGCACACCCCATATGCTTCTCTGGCCCATCTGGTGTCTTCTGGTCTAAAAACATTCACAAAAATTTTCACTGCATTTGGACTCTGTTTGATATTGATTTTTCGCGATGTAAAAAACAAGAAGAAAACATCAACTGGCACTTGGCACTATGTAGGTTAGTCCCAAAAATGATATAAAATGATTGTAAAATATCCAAGAATGATAATATAACAGCATGGAACAATAAAAAATTATAGATATGTTGGAGATGTATCAGCATCCCCAAGCTTAATTCCTGCTCATCCTCGAGTAGGTAAATGATAAAAACATATTTTTTATGTGGAATGCCGCCTAACATGTTCACCACATATTATTTCCTTTGTATCATGGACAGTTGGAGTTTTCTATGGTTCAAAGCAATAGTCTAGTTTTGACATGAGGACTTTAATACTAAAGCACATCAACAAATAACCATGTCTTTCAAAATATCAACACTAAAGCAAGTTATCCCTAGCCCATTATGCTCAGTCATTGATCCATTCATGAAACACACTCGCATATTAGCTACACCCAATGCTCAAGTACGATCATAGTGCCCCTTAGTTGGTGCTTTATAAAATAAGATGGAGACTCAAGTAAAAATAAAAATTGCATAAAGTAAATAGAAAGGCCCTTCGTGGATGGAAGTAGGGATTTGTAGATGTGTTAGAGCTCAAAGCAAAAAAGATAAGAAATGTTGTGCTCAGGATGTCAGCCCGATACGAGGGCCTAGAAATCCACCATGTCTTTAGAGATAGTAACCAAGCCACGGATGTCCTTGCCCACATAGGCGACAAGAGTGACCCAGTCCCTAAAAACACCTTCCTGGAAAGGCTCTTCAAGCCATCTGTGATATGTGCTACTTCTTGAGCTTGCGTTGGTTTTTCCTTTGAAGAGGAAAGGGTGATGCAACAAAGTAGAGATAAGTATTTCCCTTAGTTTGAGAACACACATATCACCTAATACCTGCACAGACAATCAAGCAACTTGCACCCAACGCGATAAAGGGGTTGTCAATCCATTCACAATTACTTGCAAAAGTGAGATCTGATAGAGATAGATGAAACTAAACAAAAGGTAAAGTAAATATTTTTGGTATTTTTGGTTTATAGACCGAAAAGTAAAATATTGCAAAAATAGTAGATCGGAAACTAATATTGTAGATCGGAAACTTATATGATGGAAAATAGAGCCGGGGGACAAAGGTTTCACTAGAGGCTTCTCTCAAGATAGCAAATAATACGGTAGGTGAAAAAATTACTGCCGAACACTTGATAGAGAAGCGCAAACTTAGGACGATATCTAAGGCAATGATCATGAATATAGGCATCACGTCTGTATCAAGTAGACCTAAAAGATTCTGCATCTACTACTATTACTCCACACAACGACCGCTATCCAGCATGCATCTAGAGTATTAAGTTCAAAGAACAGAGTAACGCATTAAGTAAGATGACATGTTGTAGAGAAATTAATTCAAGCAATACAATGAAAACCCCATCTTTTCATCCTCGATGGCAACAATACAATACTTGTCTTGCTACCCCTACTGTCACTGGGAAAGGACACCGCAAGATTGTATCCAAAGCTAAGAACTTCTCCCATTGGAAGAAAAACCAATCTAGTTGGCCAAACCAAATCGATAATTCGAAGAGAATTACAAAGATATCAAATCAGGCATAAAAGAATTCAGAGACGATTCAAATAATATTCATAGATAAGCTGATCATAAATCCACAATTCGTCGGATCTCGGCAAACACACCGCAAAAAGTATTACATCGCATAGATCTCCAACAACATCGGGGAGAACACGGAATTGATAATCAAAGAGAGAGAGAAGAAGGCATCTAGCTACAAGCTATGGACCCGTAGGTCTGTGGTAAACAACTCATGCTTCATCGTAAGGGCAATACGGTTGATGTAGAAGCCCTCCGTGGTTGAATCCCCCTCCGGCAGGGTGCCGTAAAAGGTCCCTGGATGGGATCTCACGGGTACAGAAGGTTGCGGAGGTGGAAAAGTGTTTTCGTGGATGCCTCTATTGGTTTGGGGATATTTGGGAATATATAGGTGAAAGAATTAGGTCAGGAGAGTCACGGGGGGCCCACAAGGGTGGGGGCGCGCCCTAAACCCTAGGCGCGCCCTCCCTCCTTGTGGCCGCCTCATGGCTCCTCTGACTTAATCTCCAAGTCTCCTAGTTGTCTTCTAGTCCAAGAAAAATCATCGCGAAGGGTTCATTCTGTTTGGTATTCCTAGAGTACGCATGTACGAAGAGAAGGAGGCCGAGCTGGATGACCTGGATGCCCTGGAAGGAGAGCGCGACATTGCGAGGGCACACTCCGCGTTTTATCAATAGCAAGGACAACGCTACCAGAATTGGGTGGTTTGGGTGAAGGTATACTACGTGGGAGAGCTCGTCCTTCGCCTCCCTGAGAAGCAGACGCACAAGCTTTCACCCAAATGGCAGGGCCCCTTCATTATAGATGAAGTACTCACAGGGGGCATACCGCCTTCGCAGTCAGCGTGTGCTCTGATACCATCTCTGTAGCGACCCGACCCGAATGGATCAAGTCTACTGTGCTCCGGTGTCATCCCTGGATCAGTAATGCTGACACCACACAGTACTTTGAAGGATTTATAGCAGAGTAGCAATCACACACTTATTACATCGATGTCTCAAAAGAGAACTTATTACAATAAACATGGCTTAAGGCCATCTAATATCGATAATAGCGGAAGACTTGGAAGGTAAATGGGTCCATCAAGTCCAACGGCATCACTGAGTATAGAACCACGACCTAAAACTCCTTAGTCGTCGTCTGAAAAGTCTGCAACATGAAAGTTGCAGCCCGAAAACGGGCCAGCACATGGAATATGCTGGCAAGGTAACACATAGAGAATGATGGAATGAAACAGCTATACTATATGCATATTTGGCTGGTGGAAAGCTCTATGGTTACTGTTTTGCGTAAAGCCAGTTTTTCCCTACTGCAAAGGAATAAATTTATTTAACTGTCATGGTGGTTGTTAAACATTGAGAATGGTTGACAGCATTCTCAATCCCAATTAAAAGTAGTCATCAATAACCCAACAATATTAATTGGAAGTAACATGTTGAGATTCACATGATATTCTAGTACTAGATACTCAAGATGTCCATAACCGGGGACACGGCTAATCATGATTAGTTTATTACAATTTGCAGAGGTTTGCGCACTTTTCCCCATAAGACTCGATCGCCTCCGTTGGATTTCTCGCACTACTGGTGTTTGAGAAACGGATGACCGAGACACAGTCTTTCAGAAGCGCTAGCACCTTACGATGGATAGACCGGTGCACCTACTTTCCCCTACATCTGCTAGTCTACCCTGTAAGAGTTCGCACGACTTAGTCATCTATGCCAGAGCCCATAATGGCTTGTGGCTGCACACGTAAGTATTTAGCATGAAAGATCTTATGATCCCTTTGAGCCTGGGTGGCGGTCCAAAAGAAAAACAGGCAAGTCCTGATAGACATCAGGTGCCTCAATCCACCCAGATGTGTGTTTAAGTTGCCACCTTAGATAAACCCTTAAAAATTATCACACTCACATCTGTCATGGATATCACTCACCCAATCCACGTCTACTAGCATAGCATAGCATAATAAGCAAACGTAGAAGTAACTCCCAAAGGTTTCATAATAAACAGGTAATAGGTACTACCTCATCTACTTCCCATCCCACAATTTAATTAGATCCTAATCATGCAATGTGTGAGGATGGATCTAATGCAATAAAACTGGGTTGTAGAAAAGGTATGATCAAAGTGTTACTTGCCTTGCTGATGATCCGCGAGCCCTAGAGATTCGAAGTAACAAGCGGCGCAATCCGGGTAATCTATCGCAGACAAACAACAAGCATACAATAAGTACTCATCTAATGCACAAGTAAAACTCGAACAAAAGATCGAACCAGAAAGTTCAACTTAAGAACTCCGGTTACAAAGAAAGAACGAACCGAAGCAATGGAAAACAAACGGCGGAAGAAAAACAACTCGGTTCTAGCAAGTTGAAACTAGGTCAAATTTTACCGTAGCAAAAACTTATTTAAGTTGATTAGTCGGAACGGCGGTTTCGAAACGAAACTCCAGGCGCTTGAATCACCTGATTCCGATAAACGAGCGAGAAGATAGATTGGAACGAAGATCGGATCTGAGATCGCGATCGCGGAATAAATCCGACAAAAAGAAAAGGAAGAACGGTTAAACGAACGGACGTTCGTTAGCCGAGAATAATCCGGTGATCACGTTCGTTAGGATGAACGGTCCGGCCAACAGTCTCTAGGCAACTAAACCGGAAAAAGAAAACGGAACCAATCTAGGGTTTCGGAAGAAAACCGAAACGAAGAACCGAAAAGAAAACGAATCGGAAGAGAAAAAAAGAACCGGAACGGTTTATAAGAAAACCGAACTGAGGGGATAGGAGAGATGCGGTGCGGTACCTCCGGCGAGGCTCCGGCGGCGGCGGGGTAAGGCGGCGTCACAAGGCGGCGGCGGCGCGGGCAAGGGGCGCGGCGCGGGTGAGGGGCGCGGCTTGGGGCTTGGGGCTTGGTGTGGAAAAAGGGGGGGGGGGTGTGGGGGTATTTAAGAGGAGGAGGAGAGGAAACTTGGGGGAGGGGGCCAGAAAAAGAGAAGGAGAGGAAAGAGGAGAGGAGATGGAGTCCTAGTGGGACTCCACTTGGGGCGGCGGCGGCGGCCTGCCTAGGCGCGGCGCGGTGAGGCCTGGCCTTGGCCGTCCGCCTGCTGGGCCTTGGCCCAGGCGCACGACGGAATTTTTTTTAAAATCAGTTACGCGCGCAGAAAATCAAAAGAAAAGAAATCTAAACGAACTCCAAAACTTCTAAAGTAAATTTTCCCCGACTCCTAAAAATGAGTCGGACAAAATGAACTTTTCTCCGGGCCTAAAATGCAATTTTTTGAAAACGCGCATTTTTCCCTATCCAAATAAAAAGGCAAAAGAAACTCCGACAAAACCAATGATCCTCTTTTTTTTCGAAATTTGAGAAGAACTCAAATATGAAAATGACGAAATCTCCAACTCTCTCCGAGGGTCCTTGAGTTGCGTGAAATTTCTAGGATCGGAAAAATGCAAGAAATATGATATGCATGATGATCTAGTGTATAACATTCCAAATTGAAAATTTGGGATGTTACAAACCTACCCTCCTTAAGATGAATCTCGCCCTCGAGATTCGGGTTGGCTAGAAAATAGGTGAGGGTGGTCCTTGAGCAAATCTTCTTCTCTCTCCCAGGTGGCTTCATCCTCTGAGTGGTGGTTCCACTGAACTTTGCAAAACTTGATAACCTTGCTGCGGGTAACTCTACTGGCAAACTCGAGAATCTTAATTGGTTTCTCTTCATACGTTAGGTCGTCCTTCAACTGAATCGCTTCTAGCGGCACTGTATCTCTTAGCGGTACCTCCGCCATCTCGGCGTGACATTTCTTTAGCTGAGAAACATGGAATACGTCATGAACTCCTGACAGTCCCTCTGGTAATTCCAACTTATAAGCGACTTCTCCCATAAGATGCAAAATCTTATATGGTCCAACGAAACGCGGTGCTAATTTTCCCTCAACTCCAAATCGCTTAACTCCTCGTAGTGGGGATACTCGGAGATAAACTCTGTCTCCGGTTTCGTAAACTGTCTCCTTGCGTTTAGAATCTGCGTAGCTCTTCTGCCTGGACTGGGCTACCTTGAGCCTATCGCGAATCAACTTAACTTTCCGTTCAGACTCCTTAATCAAATCTGGTCCAAAGAATTGACGGTCTCCAACTTCGTCCCATGACAACGGTGTCCTGCACCTCCGTCTGTATAAAGCTTCGAAAGGTGCCATCTTCAAACTGGTTTGGTAACTGTTGTTATAAGAAAACTCCGCATACGGCAAGTTATCGTCCCAACTAGATCCATAATCTACTGCACAAGCTCTCAACATATCTTCCAAAATCTGATTGACTCTCTCGGTCTGTCCATCTGTCTGTGGATGAAAAGCGGTGCTAAACTCTAGCCTGGTTCCCAAAGTTTCATGCAACTGATTCCAAAACTTTGAGGTAAATTGGGTTCCTCTGTCTGATACAATACTCCTCGGAACTCCATGCAAACAAATGATCCTAGTCATGTGTATCTTTGCCAACTTAGCACTGGTGTAAGTGGTCTTAACTGGAATGAAATGTGCTACCTTCGTCAAACGATCAACTACTACCCATATCGAGTCATATCCTGCCTTCGTCCTGGGTAGTCCTGTGATGAAATCCATGCCTATCTTATCCCACTTCCATTCGGGTATCGGCAATGGTTGCAACAATCCGGCTGGCTTCTGATGCTCTGCCTTTACTCTATGACATACGTCACAAACTGCTACATATGCTGCAATATCCTTCTTCATTCCGGTCCACCAGAATGTTTCCTTCAAATCCAAATACATCTTGGTATTTCCTGGGTGAATCAAATATGGTGAATCATGTGCCTCTTGTAGAATCAACTTCCTGATCTCCGGGTCATTTGGCACATAAACACGGTACTCAAACCATAGGGTATCGTCCTCATCCTCACGAAATCCCTTTGCTTTTCCTTTGCTTAGTTTCTCCTTTATAGCAGCAATTTCCTTGTCAGATTTCTGAGCCTCTCTGATTTTATCCATCAATGTTGACTGAATCTCCAATGCTGCTACATAGCCTTTCGGAACTATCTCTAAACTTAGTTCACGAAGGTTTTCTGCTAACTCCTTGGGTATTTCTCCCATCATTAATGTATTGACATGGCTCTTACGGCTCAATGCGTCAGCTACTACATTAGCTTTTCCGGGATGGTAATGCAATCTCATATCATAATCCTTGATGAGCTCCAACCATCTCCTTTGTCTGAGATTCAACTCCTTCTGCGTGAAAATGTACTTCAAACTCTTGTGATCCGTGTACACCTCGCAATGATTTCCAATGAGGAAATGTCTCCATGTCTTCAATGCATGCACTACGGCTGCTAACTCCAAATCATGCGTAGCATATTTCAATTCATGAGGCTTCAGTTGTCGCGAAGCATATGAAACAACTCTACCTTCCTGCATAAGCACTGCTCCAAGTCCTCGACGTGAAGCGTCGCAATACACCTCATAATCCTTGGTCTGATCTGGCAAAATCAACACTGGTGAGGTAACCAATCGTTTCTTCAACTCCTGGAAACTAGCCTCACACTCCTCAGTCCAATTGAACTTAGTATCCTTCTTTAACAACTCCGTCATTGGCTTCGCAATCTTTGAAAAATTCTCAATGAATCTCCGGTAGTATCCTGCGAGTCCAAGAAAACTTCGGATCTCTCCAACTGTCGTTGGTGCTTCCCATTCGGTTACAGTCTCAACCTTTGTGGGGCCAACTGCTATCCCTTCTCCGGATATAACGTGTCCGAGGAATCCTACTTCCTTCAACCAAAACTCACATTTTCTAAATTTGGCATAATTGACGTTCCCTTAGTTTCTCCAAAACCAAACGCAAATGTTCCTTATGCTCCTCTTCATTCTTTGAATAAACCAGGATATCATCAATGAACACTACGACGAACTTATCCAAAAACTCCATAAACACTTTGTTCATCAGGTTCATAAAATAGGCAGGCGCGTTAGTCAATCCAAATGACATAACGGTATTACTCATACAGTCCATATCTTGTGGTGAATGTTGTCTTAGGTATGTCCTGCTCTCGAATCTTCAACTGGTGGTACCCTGATCGCAAATCGATCTTGAAAAACACTTTAGCTCCTTGCAAACGATCAAACAGATCATTTATCATTGGCAGTGGGTACTTGTTCTTGATGGTTACTTCGTTCAATCCTTGATAATCAACAACCATCCGTAATGATCCATCCTTCTTCTCCACTAGAAGTACGGGTGATCCCCAAGGCGAAGAACTTGGGCGAATGTAACCTTTCTCCAATAACTCCTTAATCTGATTCTTAATTTCTACCAAATCCTTTGCTGGCATCCGGTATGGTCTCTTTGATATTGGGCCTGTACCTGGCAATAACTCAATCAAAAACTCAATGTCTCTATCCGGTGGCATGCCTGGCAACTCTTCAGGAAATACATCAGGAAAATCCTTTACCACTGGTACTTCCTCCTGCACAACTCCTGTTAGGCAATTTACTTGTGTCCTATTTGGCACATGCCGGGATACATACTTGTGTTGGGGAACGTAGTAATTTCAAAATTTTCCTACGCACACGCAAGATCATGGTGATGCATAGCAACGAGAGGGGAGAGTGTTGTCTACGTACCAACGCAGACCGACTGCGGAAGCGATCACACAACGTAGAGGAAGTAGTCATACGTCTTCCCGATCCGACCGATCCAAGCACCATTACTCCGGCACCTCCGAGTTCTTAGCACACGTTCAGCTCGATGACGATCCTCGGGCTCCGATCCAGCAAAGCGTCGAGGAAGAATTCCATCAGCACGACGGCGTGGTGACGATCTTGATGTACTATCGACGCAGGGCTTCGCCTAAGCACTGCAACAATATGATCGAGGTGGAATTTGGTGGCAGGGGGCACCGCACACGGCTAAGGAACGATCACCCAGGATCAACTTGTGTGTCTAGAGGTGCCCCTTGCCCCTGTATATAAAGGTTTCAAGGGGAGGGGCTGGCCGGCCAAGGTGGGAGGCGCAGGAGGAGTCCTACTCCTACCGGGAGTAGGACTCCCCCCTCCAATCCTAGTCCAACTAGGTTTCCTCAAGTGGGAAGGAGAGAGGGGGTGGCCGGCCACCTTCCCTAGTCCTAATAGGACTAGGGGAAGGGGGGAGGCGCGCAGCCCATGGGGCAGCCCTTTCACCTTTCCACTAAGGCCCATGTTGGCCCATTTGGTTCCCGGGGGGTTCCGGTAACCCTCCCGGTAATCCAGTAAAATCCCGATTTCACCCGGAACACTTCCGATGTCCAAACATAGGCTTCCAATATATCAATCTTTACGTCTCGACCATTTCGAGACTCCTCGTCATGTCCGTGATCACATCCGGGACTCCGAACAACCTTCGGTACATCAAAATGCATAAACTCATAATAACTGTCATCGTAACGTTAAGCGTGCGGACCCTACGGTTCGAGAACAATGTAGACATGACCGAGACACGTCTCCGGTTAATAACCAATAGCGGGACCTGGATGCCCATATTGGCTCCTACATATTCTACGAAGATCTTTATCGGTCAGACCGCATAACAACATTCGTTGTTCCCTTTGTCATCGGTATGTTACTTGCCCGAGATTCGATCGTCGGTATCCAATACCTAGTTCAATCTCGTTACCGGCAAGTCTCTTTACTCGTTCCGTAATACATCATCCCGCAACTAACTCATTAGTTGCAATGCTTGCAAGGCTTAAGTGATGTGCATTACCGAGAGGGCCCAGAGGTACCTCTCCGACAATCGGAGTGACAAATCCTATTCTCGAAATACGCCAACCCAACATCTACCATTGGAAACACCTGTAGTACTCCTTTATAATCACCCAGTTACATTGTGACGTTTGGTAGCACCCAAAGTGTTCCTCCGGTAAACGGGAGTTGCATAATCTCATAGTCATAGGAACATGTATAAGTCATGAAGAAAGCAATAGCAACATACTAAACGATCGGGTGCTAAGCTAATGGAATGGGTCATGTCAATCAGATCATTCAACTAATGATGTGACCTCGTTAATCAAATAACAACTCTTTTGTTTATGGTTAGGAAACATAACCATCTTTGATTAATGAGCTAGTCAAGTAGAGGCATACTAGTGACACTCTGTTTGTCTATGTATTCACACATGTATTATGTTTCCGGTTAATACAATTCTAGCATGAATAATAAACATTTATCATGATATAAGGAAATAAATAATAACTTTATTATTGCCTCTAGGGCATATTTCCTTCAACTTGATCCTTCTTCCTTCTGGCGTTGTAAGCAAAATTGACTTACTAGCACAATCGATGTTTCCTCCATACATCGACAGCCAATCCATACCGAGAATAACATCCAGACTTTGGGATTCCAGAATAATTAAATCCGTTGGGAAAACATGCCTTCCTATGCTTAATGGCACTTGAAAGCATCCTTGACTGGCCATGTATTCTGCTCCTGGCGAGCTTACTAGCATAGGTGTTCTAAGAATCCTAGTGGGCAGGCTATATTTTTCCACGAATCCCCTTGATATGTATGAATGTGATGCACCCGTATCGAAAAGAAGGAGTGCGGTAAATGACTTAACCAAAAACTTACCGATTACTGCATCAGGCTGATCTTCAACCTCCTCCACGTTAACGTGGTTCACCTGTCCCCTATTGAAAGGGTTCGGCTTCTTCCCTGAGCTTCCATTGCCATTTCCATTCCGGCCTTCAGGACATTCATTGGCATAATGTCCGGTCTTGGAACACTTGAAACAGGTGACTTGACTTAGATCTCTCTTGGCTGGGGTTGATGGGGTGGTCCGGTTCTGGCCGTTGCTTCCTCCATTCCCATTACCATTCTTGTGGCCATTGTGGTTGTGCGAACTACCTCCTCCATGGGTATGCTCAAACTGAAATCCCGATTTAGGAGTAAAACGGGGCTTCTATTGGGCTCCAGAGTTATACTTCCCCTGTCCATACTTCCTCTTGCGGTTCTCAATCTGCAGTTGCTTCCCTTCAATCATGATGGCACGATCTACCAGCTCCTGGTAGTTGTTGAAACTTGCTACCATCAACTGCATACTCAACTCATCATTCGATCCTTCCAGAAACTTCTCCTGCTTAGTTGCATCCGTAGCAATGTCATCTGGGGCATAACGTGCTAACTTGCTGAAGTCGTCAACATACTGGCCAACTGTCCTTCCTCCTTGGCGTAAGTTGCGAAACTCATGCTTCTTCAAGGTCATAGCTCCTGCTGAAACATATGCAGTGCGGAAAGCTTGGTGAAACTGATACCATAGGAAAAACTTATTAAAGTTGATTCGTCGGAACGGCGGTTTCGAAACGAAACTCCAGGCGCTTGAATCACCTGATTCCGATGAACGAGCTAGAAGATAGACTAGAACAAAGATCGGATCTGAGATCGCGATCGCGGGAAAAATCCGACGAAAAGAAAAGGAAGAACGGTTAAATGAACGGACGTTCGTTAGCCGAGAATAATCCGGTGATCACGTTCGTTAGGACGAACGGTCCGGCGAACAGTCTCTAGGCAACTAAACCGGAAAAAGAAAATGGAACCGATCTAGGGTTTCGGAAGAAAACCGAAACGAAGAACCAAAAAGAAAACGAATCGGAAGAGAAGAAAAGAACCGGAACGGTTTTTAAGAAAAACTGAACCGAGGGGATAGGAGAGATGCGGCGTGGTACCTCCGGCGAGGCTCCGGCGAGAGGGGCTCCGGCGGCGGCACAAGGCGGCGGCGGCGCTGGCAAGGGGCGGCGGCGGCGCGGGCAAGGGGCGCGGCATGGGTGAGGGGCGTGGCTTGGGGCTTGGGGCATGGGGCTTGGTGTGGAAAAGGGGGGGGGTGGGGGTATTTAAGAGGAGGAGGAGGAGAGGAAACTTGGGGGAGGGGGCAAGAAAAAGAGAAGGATAGGAAAGAGGAGAGGAGATGGAGTCCTAGTGGGACTCCACTTGGGGCGGCGGCGGCGGCGGCCTGCCTAGGCGCGGCGCGCGGCGCGGTGAGGCCTGGCCTTGGCCCAGGCGCGCGACGGGATTTTTTTAAATCGGTTACGCGCGCAGAAAAACAAAAGAAAAGAAATCTAAACGAACTCCAAAACTTCTAAAGTAAATTTTCCCCGACTCCTGAAAATGAGTCGAACAAAATGAACTTTTCTCCGGGCCTAAAATGCAATTTTTTGAAAACCCGCATTTTTCCCTATCCAAATAAAAATGCAAAAGAAACTCCGACAAAACCAATGATCCTCTTTTTTTCGAAATTTGAGAAAAACTCAAATATGAAAACGACAAAATCTCCAACTCTCTCCGAGGGTCCTTGAGTTGCGTGAAATTTCTAGGATCGGAAAAATGCAAGAAATATGATATGCATGATGATCTAGTGTATAACATTCCAAATTGAAAATTTGGGATGTTACAATGATGTTCCCCACAATATAATCACCGATAATGGGTCTAATTTTACCACCCAAGAGGTTACAGTTTGGTCTACTATGATGGGCATAAAGCTTGATTACGCTTCAGTGTATCACCCGCAAACTAATGGGCAGGTAGAGCGAGCAAATAGACTGATTATGAGCAGCATAAAACCTCGTTTAATCCGCTCACTTGAAGAATCAGATTGCCACTAGGTAGAGGACGTGGACTCCGTGCTATGGGGGTTGCGCGCCACTCCTAATCGGTCAACAGGATACACCCCAGTCTGTATGGTGTACGGCGCCGAAGCAGTCCTCCCATGTGATCTCATCGATGACGCACCTACTGTACGCATGTACGAAGAGAAGGAGGCCGAGCTGGATGACCTGGATGCCCTGGAAGGAGAGCGCGACATTGCGCGGGCACACTCCGCGTTTTATCAACAGCAAGAACAACGCTACCAGAATTGGGTGGTTTGGGTGAAGGTATACTACGTGGGAGAGCTCGCCCTTCGCCTCCCTGAGAAGCAGACGCACAAGCTTTCACCCAAATGGCAGGGCCCCTTCATTATAGATGAAGTACTCACAGGGGGCATACCGCCTTCGCAGTCTGTCAGATAACCGCCTTGAACCCAACCCATGGAACACCGCTCAGCTTCGGCGTTTCTACTCCTAGTCCGGCGTCGTCATCACCACTCCTCATTTTCCTTCGGTTTTTTTCTCTTTCTTTATTTACTCTTGGAGCTTTAACTTCCCGATTTAGAGTCCGGATAAATTGTAACACGACAAGTCGCCACTGTACACATCCTCGGATGTACAACCCAGCTTTACCTGGGGGGGATTCTTTTAAAGAGGCCAATTACAATATTCATCACACAACCCCTTTTTTTTGAACTAATATCCTTCCCATATCTTTCAAGCCATTACACGCGCCTATTTGACTTAAGTCATTCATTAAGCTGGATTGCCTGGCTCCTGTGTTTACCCCTGGATTTCCGACTGTTCTGCTAGGGAATAAAGGGAGAACCTCTACGATTGTTACGCCCAGGTAATCCGGATACGTACCTCAGACGGAGGAAGCCGAAAGCTAGCATTCTTATAAAGAATAATGGGGCAGCCTCAAGGGAAGTGAAAATAACCAGGCGCTCGCCGCCAGCCCACTATTCTTGGTTCCTAGAAACCACCAACGTTCGTGTATCGTGGCATCCGGACTTACGGCTTATGGTCAACATACCACACATGAAGAAAGAAACCCTTGGAGGAACTATTTTCTTTGGAAGATGTTTCTTACTTTACAAAATAATATATCATAGCTCTCTGCGTATGTTTTTTCTGTTTGCATCAAATGGCCGGATTGCCTGGTTACAGGAAATGTTCCTTGTTAATCAGGGCACATAGTACGGAACACTCCCCAACCACTGGCCGGGGAGGCGGAACATGATGGCCGATTAAGACAACGTTTTTACTGCAGATCGAGATGGCGCAATGTAAAGTACATGTATACATAGAATCACACACCCTACTCTTTGTCAATATTATCTATGAAACTGTCCACGGTACAACTTTGTTGAGAGTACCGAGCACCATGCATTACCTCATCATATACTAAGCTAAGAGGTACTTCCTGCCCATCCGGCCCCATAGGTCCAACTCGAGCTATATGTTCAGGTTCGAGTTAATTTGGTAAACCGGGTCTTCACCATTGCCCTCGCCTCGCGCGCTCCATCCCAGTAGGCCTATTTCTTCCATAATTCAAAGCACCCCCTCACTCCTTTAAAGCGGCTAGCCAGCTCAGCGATGCTCTCTGGTGGCATTTCCAGCGGCCATAATGCATTAACCAAGCCCTTCCTGGCCTTCTGGGCTCTCTCGTGCGTTCTGGTCAGTTCCTTCAACAGGTTCCCGCTAAAGGAACCGACCTCCTCTTCCGGCCGTCCTGTCAAGAGACCTAGGAAACAGGCATTGCATGTTTTTGCCAAAATATTGTGATCATCCACATACATATAAGATTGAATTCGTCACTTACTGAATATGCCTCCTTTTAGCTTCTCATTCTCCTCTAGGGCTTGCGCAAACTAAGATTTCAAACTCTCGATTTCTTCGGCTTTCTACTGATTTTCCGCCTTGAGCTTATTCTTCTCCTCATTACTTCATGTCAGTACTCGTTTACTAGCCTCGTGCTGCGACTCCGCGAGCCGCTGGGATTCCCTGGCCGCCTCCAGATCCTTCCGCAGTTGGTCCATGGATTCGATGGCTACATGAACCATATGGTGTTACAAACATGGAACGACATACCATTTTTAATAAAGCTTCTCCGCTTACCATGAGTTTCCCCCGTCGCCTCCTTAGCTTCTTCCACTTCGGCTTTAGCATCGATCAACTGTGTTCGGCTCAGCTCGAGGCGTTTGGCTAATTTGTTATTTTGTTCCCTTGCGGCCTACAAACTCAAAATAATACATGGTTACAGATCCTTAACTTGGTCGTCCCACCCAAATTAAGGCTCGGGGGCTACTAGGTTAGGATTTATGATCTATTCTGAAGACATTTATCTCACACCTGCACATTGGAGGACAAAAGACCTGCGATCCCTTCGAGCCCCATTCGGGCCGCCACGAGGTACACGTCCACCGAGTTAAATGCATTGAACTCTTGGTTGGTAAAGGCGGTGTGGCGCAAGGATTCTCTCCGGCAGTGGTGATTCATCACACTCTCGACTTCGGAATTGGTAACCAAAACATCGTCAGGATCCCACCAGAGGTGCGCCGGCAGCTGCATGTTCAACATGGTCCCCGGCCTGCGTCGAAGACACAAGATTAGAGTTGCGCCTCGGCACACCCGGGGAGTCTTCGGATTGGTGCGGTGGTACTCTTCTTCTTCTGCAAAATTAAAACGAACATCAGAAACAGATATTAGGGGCAAATCTTTTGATGATTTCGAGCACATCACCTCCGAGCCACGGGAGCGGTCGTTCCCTCTCCAGTGGTGGCTTTACACTTGGATGCCCGGCCATTGTGGGTTGAGCCTGGCATATTCTGCGATACTTCAGCAATCGTTCGGCGCGTAGTGTAGCGACCCTTGGAAATAGAAGTCAGCACACTTGGGGCGGTGCGAGGCGAGTGCCCTGTTCGGGAAAAGGTCTTCTGTTCACTTACTGTGGAGGAAGGAAGGGCCCCAGGGTGGTCGGACGTTAAGGCTTTCCTGATAAAAGACCCTAAGGGAGTCCTGGGTTAGGGGGTCTCCGGACACCCGGACTATATCCTTTGGCCGGACTATTGGACTATGAAGATATGAGATTGAAGACTTCGTCCCGTGTCTGGATGGGACTCTACTTGGCGTGGAAGACAAGATAGACAATACGGATATGGATATCTCCTCCTTTGTAACCGACCTCGTGTAACCCTAGCCCCCTCCGGTGTCTATATAAACCGGAGGGTTTTAGTCTGTAGGACAACATACAATCATACCATAGGCTAGCTTCTAGGGTTTAGTCTCTCCGATCTCGTGGTAGATCTACTTTTGTACTACCCATATCATGAATATTAATCAAGCATGACGTAGGGTTTTACCTTCATCAAGAGGGCCCGAACCTGGGTAAAACATCGTGTCCCTGCCTCCTGTTACCATCCGCCTTAGACGCACAGTTCGGGACCCCCTACCCGAGATCCGCCGGTTTTGACACCGACATTGGTGCTTTCATTAAGAGTTCCTCTGTGTCGTAGCCGTTAGGCTTGATGGCTCCTACGATCATTGATAGCGATGCAGTCCAGGGTGAGGCTTTTCTTCTCGGGCAGATCTTTGTGTTCGGCGGCTTCGCACTGCGGGCCGACTCGCTTGGCCATCTGGAGCAGATCGAAAGTTACGCCCCTGGCCACCAGGTCAGGTTTGGAAGCTTAAACTACACGGACGACATCTGCGGAGACTTGATCTTCAACGGATTCGAGCCCCTGCCTTGTGCGTCACACGATCACGATGAGTTCGATTTAGCTCTACCATCGGACAGTGTTCAGGAGATCGCACCGGCAGCTGCCCCGACCCTCAATTCGGAGCCAGTTGCGCCATCCATGCACGGGTGGATGGACCCCGCCACGGGGACCTTACCCTACATGAGAGCCGTGTTGTCAAACTGCCCGATCCTTCTCCGACCACGGACTCCGAACCGCCTGCGCCCGTTCCTAGCGAATCCGATTGGGCGCCGATCATGGAGTTTACCTCCGCAGATATTTTTCAGCACTCGCCCTTTGGCGACATACTGAACTCATTAAGGTCTCTCTCCTTGTCAGGAGGATCCTGGCCGAACTATGTCTGGCAGGATTGGGATGCGGATGACGAAGAAATTCGCCGCCCACCCACCACCCACTTAGTAGCCACTGTCGACGACTTAACCGACATGCTAGACTTCGACTCCGAAGACATCGATGGTATGGACGGCGATGCGGGAGACGAAGAGGAACCACTGCCCACAGGGCACTGGACAACCACCTCATCATACAATATATACATGGTGGACACACCCAAAGAAGGCAATGGCAACGAGACTGCGGAGGATGACCCCTCCAAGAAACAACCCAAGCGCCGACGTCAGCGGCGCCGCTCTAAGTCCCGCCAAAGCAAAAGTGGTGACACCGGCACAGGAGATAATAGCACTCCGGATAGTGCCGAAGATGGCAATAATCCCCTCCAGCACGATTCAGGGCAGGAGGATGGAGAGGCCAGCCCTCCTGAGAGAGCGGCAGACGAGGAGGATGATAATTACACGCCTCCCTCCGAGGACGAGGCAAGCCTCGACGATGACGAATTCATCATGCCAGAGGATCCCGTCGAACAAGAGCGCTTCAAGCACCGGCTTATAGCCACGGCAAATAGCCTTAAGAAAAAGCTACAGCAGCTTCAAGCTGATCAAGATCTGCTAGCTGACAGATGGACCGAAGTCCTGGCGGCCGAGGAATATAAACTCAAACGCCCCTCCAAGAATTACCCAAAATGCCGGTTGCTACCCCGACTGGAGGAGGAAGCGTATGATGCGGCTGATCGGCCACCCCGTGGCCGCGATAGAGAGGCATTCCAGCCAAAAGCTCAGCCTGCACCACGACGCCATTCAAATAAAAAGGCATGGAGAAATACGCCAGACTTGCGAGATGTATTGGAGGACAAAGCAAAACATGCAAGATCAATCTACGGATCACGAGGGCGCGCCACTACGCGAGACGATAACCGTCACGCCGGATACAGTAAAAGTAAATCCGGCCGGGCCGAGCACAGCGGGCAAGACTCACTAGAGCTGCGTCGCGATATAGCCCAGTACAGAGGCGCCGCACACCCTTTATGCTTCACAGACGAAGAAATGGATCATCAAATCCCAGAGGGCTTCAAACCCATAAATATAGAATCACACGATGGCACAACAGATCCTGCAGTATGGATCGAGGATTTCCTCCTACATATCCACATGGCACACGGTGATGATCTACACGCCATTAAATACCTCCCACTCAAACTCAAAGGACCAGCTTGGCAGTGGCTCAATAGCTTGCCAGCAGAGTCTATTGGCTGTTAGGAAGATCTGGAACACGCATTCCTCGACAACTTTTAGGGCACTTATGTGCGACCACCAGATGCCGATGACTTGAGCCACATAATTCAGCTGCCAGAGGAATTGGCCAGGCAATTCTGGACATGGTTCCTAACAAAGAAAAATCAAATCGTCGACTGTCCAGATGCAGAGGCCCTAGCAGCTTTCAAGCACAACATCCGCGATGAGTGGCTAGCCCGGCACCTTGGTCAGGAAAAGCCGAAATCTATGGCAGCCCTCACGACACTCATGACCCGCTTTTGTGCGGGAGAAGACAGTTGGCTGGCTCACAGTAATTCCATATCAAATAACCATGGTACTTCAGATACCAAGGACGGCAATAACAGGTCACGTCGTAACAATCATAAGCGCCGCATTAACATCGATAATACTAAGGATACGACAGTCAATGCCGGATTCAAAGGTTCTAAACCCGGTCAGCGGAAAAATCCATTCAAACAAAGCACTCCGGGCCCGTCCAGCTTGGACCGTATACTCGATCGCTCGTGTCAAATACACGGCACCTCGGACAAGCCAGCCAACCACACCAACAGGGATTGTTGGGTGTTCAAGCAGGCCGGCAAGTTAATTGCCGAAAACAAAAATAAGGGGCCACATAGCGATGACGAGGAGGAGCCCCGGCAGCCGAATACCGGAGGACAGAAGAGGTTCCCCCCACAAGTGCGGACGGTGAACATGATATACGCAACCCACATCCCCAAGAGGGAGCGGAAGCGTGCGCTCAGGGACGTATATGCGTTGGAGCCAGTCGCCCCAAAGTTCAACCAATGGTCCTCCTGTTTGATCACCTTCGATCGGAGGGACCACCCCACTAGTATCCGTCATGGCGGATTTGCCACACTGGTCCTAGATCCAATCATCGACGGATTTCATCTCACTCGAGTCCTTATGGATGGCGGCAGCAGCCTTAACCTCCTTTATCAGGACACAGTGTGCAAAATGGGTCTAGACCCCTCAAGGACCAAACCCACAAAAACGACCTTTAAAGGCGTCATACCAGGTGTAGAGGCCCATTGCACAGGCTCTGTCACACTGGAAGTGGTCTTCGGATCCCCGGATAACTTCCGAAGCGAAGAGTTAATCTTCGATATAGTCCCGTTCTGCAGTGGTTATCATGCACTGCTCGGGCGAACCGCATTTGCGAGATTCAATGCGGTACCGCATTATGCATACCTCAAGCTCAAGATGCCAGGACCTCGGGGGGTCATTACAGTCAATGGAAACACAGAGCACTCTCTCGACACGGAGGAGCACACTGCGGCCCTCGCAGCGGAAGCGCAAAGCAACCTCTTAAGGCAATCCACTACTTTGGCGTTTAAGGACCCGGACACCTTCAAACGTGCCTGGAGTAATCGGCAACAGGACCGCCTGGCACGTTCCGAGCTCGCATAGCAATGCGGCCCCTACCCCGGTCCCAGCCAAATGGCGAAATCCGTGCCACGCGTACATAATTACGCATTAAAAATACCATGGGCACAGGCGGGGAGGAGGGCACGACTACGGCACACCCCAAGACGCGGCTTAAACCGCACTAGCACTAGTAGGAAAAGGGTCGAACGTGAAGCACATTAGTGCCGGTTTGTATTTGAGCCGGCACTAATGCATACATTAGTGCCGGTTCCAACGGCTAGCCGGGCCGCTTTCATTAGTACTGGTTCGTGGCGAACCTTTAGCACCGGTTCGTGCCACGAACCGGTACTAATGAGAGTGGTGGCAGGATGTTGTCAGACTGGGGCCCCTCCAGCCCCTTTAGTACCAGTTCTTGGCACGAACTAGTACTAAAGGTCGTCCTACATAAATCCTTCGTCCACCCGAGCTCGCTCTGTTCTTCCCCTTTCCCCTCTCCTCTCTATTCTTCCCCTCTTCCTCTCGAGCTCATCACACATTTTGACCAAAATTTTTCAAGATTTGAAGGCCCCCATGCATTCAAATGATCACAAAGGTTAGTAACTTTGTCCTTTCATCTCTCATTGTTAGATTAGCTCTTGCAATGCTTTACATAGTGATTAATTTGTGAGTTCAGTAATTTGGGAGGATATATATATATATATATATATATATATATGTGCTAGTATTTTATTTATATGCAATTTGAGGTCAAAAATAATAGTTAGTTTGCATATGTAGGTGTGGTTTACTTAGCGCCTTCTAAATCTCCGTCGTAACCACCGTCGATCGCCCGCACCGTCCCGTCGCCGGCACCACCTTGTGGTGAGCCTCTTGTTCATGAAATTTTACTTAAAAATTGATGTTTGTGTGATTTTGACATATAGTTACTTGTATAATTATCTTACCCGTACGTTGTTTGTTATACATATAGTGCCATGGTTTTGATATCCGTCCCCGTCGGCCCTCTTCCTTGTTATGATTCGGATGTGGTATATATATATATTCTCTTTTAAAACTAGTTGCATTTTGTGTTTATGACAAATTATGCCCATCAAGTTGACATAGAAATTTTTTCTAGGAGGTATGTGAACCGGAAATTCCAACCGACCCTATTGTCGAGAGGTTAAATTTAGTTGAAAGAGAAAACGAGTACTTAAAAGAAAAATTGAAAAGAATTGAGGGGGAGAAGATGGAATTGGAGTTGCATGTTGCCGATGTCGTCGATGATCACAAGATCAAGATGGAGAAAATGCGCTTGAAGATTAGAAAGATTAGAAAATATGCATCGATAGTGAGGGTTGGTATCATTATGCTGTTGGATCCATTGTTACCTTAGTTGCGATCTTGATCGCATTTGTTGTTGCATTTAAATGCTTTAGCTAGAGAGTTATTTGTTTGGTCCATTTAAGTGTTGTATGAACTTGTATTAATTTGGTCTATTCGGTGTTGTGTAATGAAGATGAGCCGACAATGGATGTACGATGACCGATGCTCTCCCCAGTTCGTTGAGGTCGTGCATACTTTTCTGCTTGCGGCTGAGGCAAACAAGCGGGCGAATGGTTTTATGCCTTGTCCATGTGCTGGCTGTAAGAATGGTCACAATTACTCTACGTCAAGAACCATTCATGTCCACCTGTTTAAGTCCGGTTTCATGCCCCACTATAATGTTTGGACCAAGCACAGAGAAAGAGGGGTTATGATGGAAGACAATGAAGAAGAAGGGGACGACGACAGCTATCCTGGCCATGGGTTCCCTGAATACGATGATACAACAATGGAGGAAGAAGCTGAGCCGGTAATGCGGGAAGAAGCTGAGCCGGCAATGCGGGAAGAAGCTGAAGAAGAGGCATCATATGAGCCCGTTGATGATCTAGGTCGGGCCATTGCTGATGCAAAGAGAAACTGGGCAAGTCATTTGGAGAAGAAGAAGTTGCAGCGCATGTTAGAGGATCACAACAAATTGTTGTACCCGAATTGCGTAGGTGTGAAGAAAAAGCTGGGCACCACACTGGAATTGCTGCAATGGAAGGCAGAGAATGTTGTATCTGACAAGGGATTTGGAAAGTTGCTGGTAATGATAAAGGATATGCTTCCAAAGGACAACGAATTGCCCGAGAGTACGTATGAAGCAAAGAAGGCTGTCTTCCCTCTAGGGTTAGAGGTGCAGAAGATACATGCATGCCCTAATGATTGCATCCTCTACCGCGGTGAGTACGAGGATTTGAACGCTTGCCCGGTATGTTGTGCATTGCGCTATAAGATCAACCGCGATGACCCTGGTAATGTCGAGGGCGAGCGCCCCAGGAAGAAGATTCCTGCCAAGGTGATGTGGTATGCTCCTATAATACCACGGTTGAAACATTTGTTCCAAAACAAAGAGCATGCCAAGGCGATGCGATGGCACAGAGAAGATCATAAGAAAGACGGAAAGTTGAGAGTACCCGCTGACGGGTCACAGTGGAGAAAAATTGAAAGAAAGTACGGGAAGGAGTTTGCAGATGACGCAAGGAGCGTATGGTTTGGTCTAAGCGCAGATGGCATTAATCCTTTTGGGGAGCAAAGCAGCAACCATAGCACCTGGCTTGTGACTCTATGTTTGTATAACCTTCTTCCTTGGTTGTGCATGAAGCAGAAGTTCATTATGATGCCAGTGCTCATCCAAGGCCCTAAGCAACCCGGCAACGACATTGATGTGTACCTCAGGCCATTAGTTGAAGAACTCTTACAACTGTGGAATGGAACATGTGTACGTGCGTGGGATGAGCACATGGGGGAAGAATTTGACCTAAAGGCGTTGCTGTTCGTGACCATCAATGATTGGCCTGCTCTCAGTAACCTTTCAGGACAGACAAACAAGGGATACCGCGCATGCACGCACTGTTTGGACGATACCGACAGTATATATTTGGCTAATAAGAATGTGTACCTAGGACATCGTCGATTTCTTCCGAGTAGGCATCCCGTAAGAAAGAAAGGCAAGCATTTCAAAGGTGAGGCGGATCACCGGACGAAGCCTCGCCACCGTACTGGTGCTGATGTACATGATATGGTCAAGGATTTGAAGGTGGTCTTTGGAAAGGGTCCTGGTGGACAACCTGTTCCAAATGACGCTGACGGACGCGCACCCATGTGGAAGAAGAAATCTATATTTTGGGACCTGCCCTATTGGAAAGACCTAGAGGTCCGCTCCACAATCGACGTGATGCACGTGACGAAGAATCTTTGTGTGACCCTGCTTGGCTTCTTGGGCGTGTATGGGAAGACAAAAGATACACCTGAGGCACGGGCGGACCAGCAACGTATGCATGGAAAAGATGGCATACATGAGGGTCATGCAAGCTATGCTCTAACCAATGAAGAGAAGGAAATCTTCTTTGAATGCCTGCTCAGTATTAAGGTACCGTCTGGCTTCTCGTCGAATATAAAGGGAATAATAAACATGGCAGAGAAAAAGTTCCAGAACCTAAAGTCTCATGACTGCCACATGATTATGACGCAACTGCTTCCGGTTGCATTGAGGGGGCTTCTACCGGAAAACGTTCGATTAGCCATTGTGAAGCTATGTGCATTTCTCAATGCAATCTCTCAGAAGGTAATCGATCCAGAAATCATACCAAGGTTAGAGAATGATTTGGTGTAATGTCTTGTCAGTTTCGAGTTGGTGTTCCCACCATCCTTCTTCAACATCATGACGCACGTCCTAGTTCACCTATGCGAAGAGATTAACGTTTTGGGTCCTGTATTTCTACACAATATGTTCCCCTTTGAGAGGTTCATGGGAGTCTTAAAGAAATATGTTCATAACCGTGCTAGGCCAGAAGGAAGCATCTCCAAGGGCCGTCAAAATGAGGAGGTCATTGAGTTTGGTATTTACTTTATTTCTGACCTTAAGCCGATTGGTGTTCCTAAATCGCGGCATAAGGGTAGACTGGATGGAAAAGGCATGCTAGTGAAGGAAATATGCCCTAGAGGCAATAATAAAGTTATTATTTATTTCCTTATATCATGATAAAGGTTTATTATTCATGCTAGAATTGTATTAACCGGAAACATAATACATGTGTGAATACATAGACAAACAGAGTGTCACTAGTATTCCTCTACTAGACTAGCTCGTTAATCAAAGATGGTTATGTTTCCTAACCATGAACAAAGAGTTGTTATTTGATTAACGAGGTCACATCATTAGTTGAATGATCTGATTGACATGACCCATTATATTAGCTTAGCACCCGATCGTTTAGTATGTTGCTATTGCTTTCTTCATGACTTATACATGTTCCTATGACTATGAGATTATGCAACTCCCGTTTACAGGAGGAACACTTTGGGTACTACCAAACGTCACAATGTAACTGGGTGATTATAAAGGAGTACTACAGGTGGCTCCAAAGGTAGATGTCGGGTTGGCGTATTTCGAGATTAGGATTTGTCACTCCGATGGTCGGAGAGGTATCTCTGGGCCCTCTCGGTAATGCTCATCACATAAGCCTTGCAAGCACTGCAACTAATATGTTAGTTGTGAGATGATGTATTACGGAACGAGTAAAGAGACTTGCCGGTAATGAGATTGAACTAGGTATTGGATACCGACGATCGAATCTCGGGCAAGTAACATACCGATGACAAAGGGAACAACGTATGTTGTTATGCGGTCTGACCGATAAAGATCTTCGTAGAATATGTAGGAGCCAATATGGGCATCTAGGTCCCGCTATTGGTTATTGACCGGAGACGTGTCTCGGTCATGTCTACATTGTTCTCGAACCGTAGGGTCCGCACGCTTAACGTTACGATGACAGTTATTATGAGTTTATGCATTTTGATGTACCGAAGGTTTTTTAGAGTCCCGGATGTGATCACGGACATGACGAGGAGTCTCGAAATGGTCGAGACGTAAAGATTGATATATTGGAAGCCTATGTTTGGACATCGGAAGTGTTCCGGGTGAAATCGGGATTTTACCGGGTTAGCGGGAGGGTTACCGGAACCCCCCGGGAGCCAAATGGGCCAACATGGGCCTTAGTGGAAAGGTGAGAGGGCAGCCCACATAGGGCTGCGCCTCCCCACCTCTCCCTAGTCCTATTAGGACTAGGAGAGGGGCCGGCCACCTCTCTCTTTCTCTTCCCCTTTGGGGAATCCTATTAGGAATAGGATTGGGGGGGGGGGAGTCCTACTCCCGGTAGGAGTAGGACTCCTCCTGCGCCTCCTAGCTTGGCCGGCCAGCCTCCCCCCTTCATCCTTTATATACGGGGGCAGGGGGCACCTCTAGACACACAAGTTGATCCTTGAGATCGTTCCTTAGCCGTGTGCGGTGCCCCCTGCCACCAAATTCCACCTCGATCATACCGTTGTAGTGCTTAGGCGAAGCCCTGCGTCGGTAGTACATCAAGATCGTCACCACGCCGTCGTGCTGACAGAACTCTTCCTCGACACTTTGCTGGATCAGAGCCCGAGGATCGTCATCGAGCTGAACGTGTGCTAAGAACTCGCAGGTGCCGGAGTAATGGTGCTTGGAACGGTCGGATCGGGAAGACGTACGACTACTTCCTCTACGTTGTGTGATCGCTTCCGCAGTCGGTCTGCGTTGGTACGTAGACAACACTCTCCCCTCTCGTTGCTATGCATCACCATGATCTTGCGTGTGCGTAGGAATTTTTTTGAAATTACTACGTTCCCCAACAGTGGCATCCGAGCCTAGGTTTTATGGTTTGATGTTATTTGCACGAGTAGAACACAAGTGAGTTGTGGGCGATACAAGTCATACTGCGTACCAGCATGTCATACTTTGGTTCAGCCATTATTGTTGGACGAGACGACCCGGACCAACCTTACGCGTACGCTTACGTGAGACCGGTTCCCTCGACGTGCTTTGCACATAGATGGCTTGCGGGCGACTGTCTCTCCAACTTTAGTTGAACCGAGTGTGGCTACGCCCGGTCCTTGAGAAGGTTAAAATGGAGTCTATTTGACAAACTATCGTTGTGGTTTTGATGCGTAGGTGAGATGAGTTCTTACTTAAGCCCGTAGCAGCCACGTAAAACTTGCAACAACAAAGTAGAGGACGTCTAACTTGTTTTTGCAGGGCATGTTGTGATGTGATATGGTCAAGGCATGATGCTAATTTTATTGTATGAGATGATCATGTTTTGTAACCAAGTTATCGGCAACTGGCAGGAGCCATATGGTTGTCGCTTTATTGTATGCAATGCAATCACGATGTAATGCTTTACTTTATTACTAAGCGGTAGTGATAGTCGTGGAAGCATAAGATTGGCGAGACAACAACGATGCTACGATGGAGATCAAGGTGTCGCGCCGGTGACGATGGTGATCATGACGGTGCTTCGGAGATGGAGATCACAAGCACAAGATGATGATGGCCATATCATATCACTTATATTGATTGCATGAGATGTTTATCTTTTATGCATCTTATCTTGCTTTGATTGACGGTAGCATTATAAGATGATCTCTCACTAAATTATCAAGAAGTGTTCTCCCTGAGTATGCACCGTTGCCAAAGTTCGTCGTGCCCAGACACCACGTGATGATCGGGTGTGATAAGCTCTACGTCCAAATACAACGGGTGCAAAACAGTTGCACACGCAGAATACTCAGGTTATACTTGACGAGCCAAGCATATACAGATATGGCCTCGGAACAGGGAGACCGAAAGGTCGAGCGTGAATCATATAGTAGATATGATCAACATAACGATGTTCACCATTGAAAACTACTCCATCTCACGTGATGATCGGTCATGGTTTAGTTGATTTGGATCACGTAATCACTTAGAGGATTAGAGGGATGTCTATCTAAGTGGGAGTTCTTAAGTAATATGATTAAATTGAACTTAAATTTATCATGAACTTAGTCCTGGTAGTATTTTGCAAATTATGTTGTAGATCAATAGCTCGCGTTGTTGCTTCCCTATGTTTATTTTGATATGTTCCTAGAGAAAATTGTGTTGAAAGATGTTAGTAGCAAAGATGCGGATTGGATCCATGATCAGAGGTTTATCCTCATTGCTGCACAGAAGAATTATGTCCTTGATGCACCGCTAGGTGAAAGACCTATTGCAGGAGCAGATGCAGATGTTATGAATGTTTGGCTAGCTCAATATGATGACTACTTGATAGTTTAGTGCACCATGCTTAATGGCTTAGAATCGGGACTTCAAAGACGTTTTGAACGTCATGGACCATATGAGATGTTCCAAGAGTTGAAGATAATATTTCAAGCAAATACCCGAGTTGAGAGATATGAAGTCTCCAACAAGTTCTATAGCTAAAAGATGGAGGAGAATCGCTCAACTAGTTAGCAGGTGCCCAGATTGTCTGAGTACTACAATCACTTGAATCAAGTGGGAGTTAATCTTCCAGATAAGATAGTGATTGACAGAATTCTCTAGTCACCATCACCAAGTTAGTAGAACTTCGTGATGAACTATGATATGCAAGGGATAACGGAAACGACTCCCAAGCTCTTCGTAATGCGGAAATCGACGAAGGTAGAAATCAAGAAAAACATCAAGTGTTGATGGTAGACAAGACCACTAGTTTCAAGAAAAGGGCAGAGGGAAGAAGGGGAACTTCAAGAAGAACGGCAAGCGAGTTGCTCAAGTGAAGAAGCCCAAGTCTGGTCCTAAGCCTGAGACTAAGTGCTTCTACTGCAAAGGGACTGGTCACTGGAAGCGGAACTACCCCAAGTGATTGGCGGATAAGAAGGATGGCAAAGTGAACATAAGTATATTTGATATACATGTTATTGATGTGTACTTTACTAGTGTTTATAGCAAACCCTCTGTATTTGATACTAGTTCAGTTGCTAAGATTAGTAACTCGAAACGGGAGTTGCAGAATAAACAGAGACTAGTTAAGGGTGAAGTGACGATGTGTGTTGGAAGTAGTTCCAAGATTGATATGATCATCATCGCACACTCCCCTATACTTTCGGGATTAGTGTTGAAACTAAATAAGTGTTATTTGGTGTTTGTGTTGAGCATGAATATGATTTGATCATGTTTATTGTAATACGGTTATTCATTTAAGTAAAAGAATAAATTGTTGTTTTGTTTACATGAATAAAACCTTATATGGTTACACACCCAATAAAAATAGTTCATTGGATCTCGATCTTAATAATACACATATTCATAATATTGAAACCAAAAGATGCAAAGTTAATAATGATAGTGCAACTTATTTGTGGCACTGTTGTTTAGGTCATATTGGTATAAAGCGCATGAAGAAACTCCATGCTGATGGGCTTTTGGAACCACTTGATTATGAATCAGTTGATGCTTGCGAACCATGCCTCATGGGCAAGATGACTAAAACGCCATTCTCCGGAACAATGGAGCGAGAAAAGATTCGTTGGAAATCATACATACTGATGTATGTGGTCCGATGAATATTGAGGCTCGCGACATGTATCATTATTTTCTGATCTTCACAAATGATTTGAGCAGATATGAGTATATCTACTTGATGAAACATAAGTCTGAAACATTTGAAAAGTTCAAAGAATTTCAGAGTGAAGTGAAAAACATCGTGACAAGAAAATAAAGTTTCTACGATCTGATCGCGGAGACAAATATTTGAGTTACGAGTTTGGTCTTCAGTTAAAACAATGTGAAATAGTTTCACTACTTACGCCACCTGGAACACCACATCATAATGGTGTGTCCGAACGTCATAACCGTACTTTATTGGATATAGTGCAATCTATGATGTCTCTTACCGATTTACCACTATTGTTTTTGGGGTCATGCATTAGAGACAGCTGCATTCACGTTAAAAAGGGGCACCATCTATATCCGTCGAGACGACGCCTTATGAACTATGGTTTGGCAAGAAACCAAAGTTGTCGTTTCTTAAAGTTTGGGGTTGCGATGCTTATATGAAAAAAGTTTCATCCTGATAAGCTCAAAACTCAAATCGGAGAAGTGCATCTTCATAGGATATCCAAAGGAAACTATTGGATACACCTTCTATCACAGATCCGAAGGCAAGACTTTTGTTGCTAAATTCGGAAACTTTCTGGAGAAGGAGTTTCTCTCGAAAGAAGTGAGTGGGAGGAAAGTAGAACTTGACGAGGTAACTGTACCTGCTCCCTTATTGGAAAGTAGTACATCACAGAAAAATGTTTCTGTGACACACTAAGCCAGTTAGTGAGGAAGCTAATGATGATGATCATGAAACTTTAGAACAAGACACTACTGAACCTCATAGATCAACCAGAGTAAGATCCGCGCCAGAGTGGTATGGTAATCCTGTTCTGGAAGTCATGCTACTAGATCATGATGATCCTACGAACTATGAAGAAGCGATGGTGAGCCCAGATTCCGCAAAGTGGCTTGAAGCCATGAAATCTGAGATATGATCCATGTATGAGAACAAAGTATGGAGTTTGGTTGACTTGCCCGATGATCGGCAAGCCATAGAAAAATGGATCTTCAAGAGGAAGACGGACGCTGATAGTAGTGTTACTATCTACAAAGCTAGAATTGTCGCAAAAGGTTTTCGACAAGTTCAAGGTGTTGACTACGATGAGAGTTTCTCACTAGTATCTATGCTTAAAGTCTGTCCGAATCATGTTAGTAATTGCCGCATTTTATGAAATCTAGCAAATGGATAAACAAAACTGCATTCCTTAATGGATTTATTAAAGAAGAGTTGTATATGATGCAACCAGAAGGTTTTGTCAATCCTAAAGGTGCTAACAAAATATGCAAGCTCCAGCGATCCATCTATGACCTGGTGCAAGAATCTCGGAGTTGGAATATACGTTTTGATAAGTTGATCAAAGCATATAGTTTTATACAGACTTGTAGTGAAGCCTGTATTTACAAGAAAGTGAGTGGGAGCACTACAGCATTTCTGATGAGTATATGTGAATAACATATTATTGATTGGAAATAATGTAGAATTATTCTGTACAACATAAAGGAGTGTTTGAAAAGAGTTTTTCAAAGAAAGACTTCGGTAAAGCTGCTTACATATTGAGCTTCAAGATCTATAGAGATAAATCAAAACGCTTGATAAGTTTTTCAATAAGTACATACCTTGACAAGATTTTGAAGTAGTTCAAAATGGAGCAGTCAAAGAAAGAGTTCTTGCCTGTATTACAAGGTGTGAAGTTGAGTAAGACTCAAAGCCCGACCACGGCAGAAGATAGAAAGAGAATGAAAGTCATTCCCTATGCCTTGGCCATAGGTTCTATAAAGTATGTCATGCTGTGTATCAGATCTATTGTATACCCTGTATTGATTTGGCAAGGGAGTACAATAGTGATCTAGGAGTAGATCACTGGACAGCGGTCAGAATTATCCTTAGTGAAATAAGGATATGTTTCTCGATTATGGACTTGACAAAAAGGTTCGTCGTAAAGGGTTACGTCGATGCAAGTTTTTGACACTGATCCAGATGATTCTAAGTCTCAATCTGGATACATATTGAAAGTGGGAGCAATTAGCTAGAGTAGCTCCGTGTAGAGCATTGTAGACATAGAACTTGCAAAACACTTACGGATCTGAATGTGACAGATCCGTTGACTAAAATTATCTCACAAGCAAAACATGATCACACCTTAGTATTCTTTGGGTGTTAATCACATAGATATGTGAACTGGATTGCTGACTCTAGTAAACCCTTTGAGTGTTGGTCACATGATGATGTGAACTATGGGTGTTAATCACATGGTGATGTGAACTATTGTTGTTAAATCACATGGCGATGTGAACTAGATTATTGACTCTAGTGCAAGTGGGAGACTGAAGGAAATATGCCCTAGAGGCAATAATAAAGTTATTATTTATTTCCTTATATCATGATAAAGGTTTATTATTCATGCTAGAATTGTATTAACCGGAAACATAATACATGTGTGAATACATAGACAAGCAGAGTGTCACTAGTATGCCTCTACTAGACTAGCTCGTTAATCAAAGATGGTTATGTTTCCTAACCATGAACAAAGAGTTGTTATTTGATTAACGAGGTCACATCATTAGTTGAATGATCTGATTGACATGACCCATTATATTAGCTTAGCACCCGATCGTTTAGTATGTTGCTATTGCTTTCTTCATGACTTATACATGTTCCTATGACTATGAGATTATGCAACTCCCGTTTACCGGAGGAACACTTTGGGTACTACCAAACGTCACAACGTAACTGGGTGATTATAAAGGAGTACTACAGGTGGCTCCAAAGGTAGATGTTGGGTTGGCGTATTTCGAGATTAGGATTTGTCACTCCGATTGTCGGAGAGGTATCTCTGGGCCCTCTCGGTAATGCTCATCACATAAGCCTTGCAAGAACTGCAACTAATATGTTAGTTGTGAGATGATGTATTACGGAACGAGTAAAGAGACTTGCCGGTAACGAGATTGAACTAGGTATTGGATACCGACGATCGAATCTCGGGCAAGTAACATACCGATGACAAAGGGAACAACGTATGTTGTTATGCAGTCTGACCGATAAAGATCTTCGTAGAATATGTAGGAGCCAATATGGGCATCTAGGTCCCGCTATTGGTTATTGACCGGAGACGTGTCTCGGTCATGTCTACATTGTTCTCGAACCGTAGGGTCCGCACGCTTAACGTTACGATGACAGTTATTATGAGTTTATGCATTTTGATGTACCGAAGGTTTTTTAGAGTCCCGGATGTGATCACGGACATGACGAGGAGTCTCGAAATGGTCGAGACGTAAAGATTGATATATTGGAAGCCTATGATTGGACATCGGAAGTGTTCCGGGTGAAATCGGGATTTTACCGGATTACCGGGAGGGTTACCGGAACCCCCCGGGAGCCAAATGGGCCAACATGGGCCTTAGTGGAAAGGTGAGAGGGCAGCCCACATAGGGCTGCGCCTCCCCCCTCCCCCTAGTCCTATTAGGACTAGGAGAGGGGCCGGCCACCTCTCTCTTTCTCTTCCCCTTTGGGGAATCCTATTAGGAATAGGATTGGGGGGGGGGGGTCCTACTCCCGGTAGGAGTAGGACTCCTCCTGCGCCTCCTAGCTTGGCCGGCCAGCCTCCCCCCCCTTCATCATTTATATACAGGGGCAGGGGGCACCTCTAGACACACAAGTTGATCCTTGAGATCGTTCCTTAGCCGTGTGCGGTGCCCCTGCCACCAAATTCCACCTCGATCATACCGTTGTAGTGCTTAGGCGAAGCCCTGCGTCGGTAGTACATCAAGATCGTCACCACGCCGTCGTGCTGACGGAACTCTTCCTCGACGCTTTGCTGGATCGGAGCCCGGGGATCGTCATCGAGCTGAACGTGTGCTAAGAACTCGGAGGTGCCGGAGTAACGGTGCTTGGATCGGTCGGATCGGGAAGACGTACGACTACTTCCTCTATGTTGTGTGATCGCTTCCGCAGTCGGTCTTCGTTGGTACGTAGACAACACTCTCCCCTCTCGTTGCTATGCATCACCATGATCTTGCGTGTGCGTAGGAATTTTTTTGAAATTACTACGTTCCCCAACAGCTAGGAGGGGAACAAATAATATGTATGGACAGACATTCTCTCACTGAAGCACACTACATAGTTCTACAGAATTCCGCCTTGGTGGCTCTGTATATGGATGAACACAAGAATTTGCAACGCTCCAAACACCCGGAGCGGTCTGATGACTGGAATACACGTGAACAAACCAAGAGTTTCGCCAGCTGGTTGCAGACACGTACCATGCATGACACCTCTATTGAAGATGACCTGTACTTGCTGTCCCAGTTACCATGTTCGAATATAATGACTTTAAAAGGGTATGAGATAAATGGTAATACATTTTACACGATCGCCCAAGATAAGAAGAGCACCAACCAAAACAGTGGTGTCCGCTTTGATGCAGAAACCAAGACGGAAAAGGAAACATATTATGGTTATATACATGACATATGGGAACTTGACTATCGACGTGGTTTCAAGGTCCTTTTGTTTCGGTGCAAATGGGTCAATATGACACGAGGCGGGGTAACGGAAGACCCGCAGTACGGAATGACAACAGTGCATCTAAACAATCTTGCGTATGCAGACGAACTATTCGTCCTAGCCAATGATGTGGCACAGGTTTTCTATGTGAAGGACATGTCTACCAAGCCAAGAAAAAGAAAAGATAAGGAAGCAAATGCATTGTACGATGAGCCAAAGTGGCACATAGTTCTTTTTGGGAAGAGAAACATCATGGGAGTGGATGACAAGACAGACAAGTCAGAAGATTATGAAAAGTTTGATGAAATTGCTCCATTCACAGTGAATATTGACCCGAGCATCCCGTTAAATGATGAAGATTTTCCATGGTTACGGCGCAAAGGGACACACGCGAAGAAAAAGTTTCACACCCAAAGATCTGGGATGTGATCGGCTTCACTATCATCACTTTCTTATGTGTTTCACACCCAGAAGGGATTCTCTGTAATAGTTAGGGTAGTTAATTATGTGTTTTGGGCTTTGAAACGCGAAGAAATTTTATGTGCAAGCAAATTCTTTCATGCCTTTACTGATTTTTAAAGTTAAGTTATTCACAAACTAGTGATTCCAACTAATTTCAAATAATCAAAATTTAAACTATTCAAATTTGAAAACTACGGGCACTAACAGAAAGTTTGTAATTTTTTGTACCTAAAGCAAAAATATTGACAAAGAAACTCTAAATACACAAAAAAAACAACTCAAAAATGAATAAAGCAAAAAAAATTAAAAAAGCCCGCCTACTAGGCCAGAGCGGCCTGCATACGACTAGAAACCCAACCTGTTGTTGGGCCAGGATGCAGGCCCGCAAAGGCCCAGTAGGCCAACGGGGCAGCACAGAACATGTAGGCCCAGTAGGCCTACTTTGGAGAGGAGCTCGAGAGAGCTACCGCACGGGGGTTGATAAACCAGTGCGGTCACCCCTCGGCTAGCGAGGTGGGACTAAACTTGCGCACCGCACCTGCGGCAGCGAACCCCCTTTAGTACCGGTTCGTGGCACCAACCGGTACTAAAGGGGGGCCTTTAGTACCGGTTGGAGCCACCAACCGGTACTAAAGGGGGTGCGGTTCCCGCCGCTTGGCTTGGACAAAACAGGCCTTTAGTACCGGTTGGTGGCTCCAACCGGTACTAAAGGTGCCTTCTATATATACAACACTTACGGAAATTTCATTCTCCCTCTGTTTCTTCCTCTGTTTCCCCATTGAAGCACCGCCCGCGCGCCCCGATCGATCGACGCCGTCGCCATCGTCGCCCCCGTCCCCGTCGCCGCCCCCGTCCCCATCGCCGCCCTCGTCTCCGTCGCCGCCCCGGGACCGCCCCCGTCGCGCCGTCCCCGCGTCGCCGCCCCCGCGTCACGCCCCGGCCCGTTGCCGCCCCCGGCCGTCGCCTCGCCGTCGCCGTCGCCCCGCTGTGAGCTCTCCCCCTCTAACCCCTCTCCCTCGCCCCCGGCGGCCACCATGGGCGCCGCCCCTCCCCGAGCCCATACACACACACAAGCATGATGAACACACACACACACACACGTACATATGTATGAATTAATGCATGTAGATATTAGTATATACGTATTGTGTATGTTTAATTAGTTTATATTTTTTAGATTATTATTTTTTTCACTAGTATATATGTATGAATGCATGTTAGATGGATATAATTAGTGTTTAATTAGTATGGAAATTTTTTATATAATGTTGTTTTTTAGTTTTTTAATGGATGTATAAAAGTTGTGTTTTCTGTTTTTAGTGTTAGATGCTTAATTAGTATGAAATAGCATATAGAATTTTGACATATGCAATGATAGCATAATTAGTGTTATATAGAAATGTTAGAAATTTTAGTTATCAAAATCCAAACATTAAAAAAATGTTACTTTTTGCGGGCATATAGCTAGTATTTGTTCTCGACGATGCCCGACCCGCATCCTCGCCGTCGACCCGTCCGTGACGACGTCCGACTGACCCATGTCCGGGACTGGGCTCCGCCGGGCTGGCACTGGGAGGTGTGCTGCCTGGAGGGGCGCGCCGCTTGATGAGGAACCCGGCCCCGGGTCCCGTCGTCGACCCTGATCTCGTTTGGTGGCGTTCGCGTGGGCCAGTTTCGGTGCGGAGGGAGCCGGCACCGCCGGAGGTGGTACATCGTCGTGTCAGGGAGGAGGACGAGCATGTCCATCGCTACATGATTGCGTTAGAGGGCGGCAGGTTCTCCAATACCTGGCAGTTTCTTCAGGGATCTCACTTCAGCTATGATCATGTGAGGGTTCCTTCTCTTTGGGTGTCCACCGCCCGCGCCCCAGGAACCGCGAGTGTCCTAGATTCTTCTGTAGTATTCGATCTTTAATTAGCTACCTAGCCAGTGATGTACTATTCAATATTATATATTATTCAAGACGATGTATTCGAGATGATATCTATTATTCGAGACGATGTATTCGAGATTATATCTATTATTCGAGACGATGTATTCGAGATTATATCTATTATTCAAGACGATGTAATTTGAATACTAAATTGTTTTATATTTCTTTTGGCATAGTTAAATAAAAGCTATGGCGGACAATACCGACAGAGAGGGATAACAAACCATGTTCGATATCATACGTGGGCCAGATCATGATCAGAATGAAGAAGATTATGACGGCTCCGAATTTCTAAACAACACCGGAGAGGGTGATATGATATTCGATCGCGACGACCGAATGGATGAAGTCATGAACTACGATTATGACAATGACGAAGAACATGTTGATCCTAAAACAACAAAGACCGGCGAGGTATATATATTTATATGAGCAGGCATCTGGTGATCATCACATGTTTTAAATGAGTTGAAGATATATTAACGAATCGATCTTTCTTCTTTCAGCCATTCGGATCGAGCAAATCTTCAGGCAACAGGACGAAATGAGGCCCGAACAAAAAGTTGAAGGAGGGCGTAAAGTTTAATATCGAGGCAATCAGACCTAATGGCGAACCATTAGCGCCTAAGAAGATTGCGGACAAGTTCGTTCGTCAGTGCGGAGTTCTTGTGCAGGACCAACTCCCGATCTCCCTTCAAAAATGGAGAGAGCCAGCAAAGCCACGTCCAGATCTTACTTTTGTCGACGACAGACAAAAAAGTCTGCTTTGGGATACTCTCATGGAACATTTCACCCTACCAGATCATTTCACAGAAGCAGATGTGCAGAAAGTCAAGCACGCTGCTCTTAGGAAGATGGCGATTGAATTCAAGAACCACAAGAATCGTGAATGGGACAAGTACGTCAAGGGAGGAAGGAAGACTCCAGTATTTGAGGGAACACTAGAGAATCAAAGTGCTCATTGTGACAATTTCGTGAAATTCAAGGATTCAGAATTAGCTAAGGAACGGTCGAGAATAAATAAGAAGAATGCCGAAAAAAGGATAAGTTCCATAAGTTGGGGCCAGGTGGCTATGCGGTGGCAATGCCTAAGTGGGATAGGTCTAAGAAAGAGTTGGAGGATGCAGGTGTCACTCTGGTTACTAAGAGCTGGCCCCCCAGGTGCAAGACTTGGTTCTATGCGCATGGGGGGGAGTTGGACCCGAAGACCGGCAAAGTTTCGACGAAGGCATGTCTGAACGGAGCCGACGATAATATATTTGTTGCAATAGAAGAGGCTCGAACGGGGGTGTTCCAGCCCAACAGAGAGAACAACGAGCTTACGCGTGCCCTGGGAAATCCTGAACACCCGGGAAGAACACGAGGCAAGGGCACTATTCCGTGGTATGAGGGGTTTTCGGACTGGAACGCCGACTACAGAACCCGTGCGAGAAGGAATATTGCGGAGGAGAAGCAGAGGAAGATGGAGGAGGAGAAGAGGAAGCTGGACTATGAACGCCTTCAAGGCCTAGAATCAGCGCACACGGACTTGGTAGTCAAATTCCAGCGGCAGCAGGAGCAGATCGACTCACTTAGCCAGCAAAGGGGGTCTCAGCAGCTGCAGTAGCTAGCGGATGATCCAGCATTGGATACCACTGCCCCATCCATGCCGAGAAGCAGCGTGGGTTCCGCCCCATTTGACGCAATGCTGGATAGATACCCCATGGATGACATCGCCGAGAACACTAACTGCGAGCTACACTTCAAAATTAAGAACATATCCTTGAAGGTGGCGGACGGCGTTGCTTATACAAATTCCCCCGATGCAACCTTCCATTGCAACCCGATTCCAGCAGGCTATGCTCGTGTCGTGGTTGATGAGGTGGTGGACCAATATTCGGGGCTAGAGCTTGACATTCCTGGAGGTGACGAGGAGCGCACACTCGGAGATGCCAAACATCATATCATCCTATGGAGAAAGGATTGCATCATCTTTCGAAGGCCACCGACACCGCGTCACCCGACTCCTCATCGAAGTCCGCCACCGAATCAGCAGACTCCCGCTCCTCCAAGTCCACCAACGCGTGAGGCCACTCCTCCTCCTCCAAGTCCGGCAAAGTGTCAGGCCACTCCTCCTCCAAGTCCGACACAGCGTCAGGCATCCACTCCTCCTCCAAGTCCGGCACAACCTCAGGCCACTCCTCCTCCAAGTCCAGCACAGCTTCAGGCTACTCCTCCTCATCCAACTAAGCCCCGTCAGCCGTCTCCGCCGCCTCAGCAATCGCAGAAGAGACACCCCGCAACTATGGTGCGTAGCGGTACGAGTCGAGGTCATAGTACAGGAAGTACAGGCGGAGGCAAGCGATATAAATATGGTCCAAACCTCACTACTCCTCTTCCCGAGAGGGCTTACGACAGAACCGAGGAGCAAACCAATGCCATAGTGCGGGCAGAAGTCGACGCCCATTTTGGACCGAAACCGCCAACGCCGCCAAGGGAGAAAGTGCCTATGGAAGTAGTTGACCACTTCATTCGTATGGCTCAACCACCAGCTCCTAAGCCTGTTGACACAGTCTATGAGCGCCACATCAGGAAGTTACATCGACAACGTCTACAGAAGGAGGCGAGCTCGAGCTTGAGAAAACAACAAGCAACTGTCAAAAAATGCAGGAAAACCGTTGCCCAGCTGGGAGAACAGGCGGCGCAATCGATCCCCGCGCTTGTTGTGCCGCCAACAACATGTGACAGTACGCACACCCAATATTATTGTGGGCAAACAGTTTACGTTCCCGAGGTGGGCGATGTGGTACTAACCCAGGAGCATATAATGCAGGCTGAAACTCTCAACATGACTATTGGACAACTCCTCGATATCGAGGACATGCCTGTGCTTACAGAGGAGGAAATAAAACGGAAATATGCCTGGGGCCAACCTTTTGTCAAGCCAGAAGAGGTCAAGAAGCTCCCAACGAGAATGTATGAATTGCGTCAATGGTACATGGACATTACCAAGAGATCAGATCGAGAGTCCCTCATGGTGCAAGTCAAGAAGGATCATTACTACCATCAGAAACCTGTGACCGTTGAGTATTCTGAACTGTTTCAGTTATACAATCATGACGCACTCGACAAATCTATCGTCAATTGCTATTGTCTATAATTGATTTCTTTCTGTAAATTAAGTCTCAAGCTAGCTGTAGTGATCCTTTTGATCAATCATTACCTGGAATTGTCCTCACTATATTCTTTTCTGTGGTATTATGCAGGATGAAGATGTATGAAATGAGAAAAGGTGGACGCTATGGCATTGGGTTCATTGACCCAAACACCGTTAATGAATACACATGGAAAATAAACAAGCATCATGAAAAGCAGGTAGAGGACAGCATGCTAGAGTTCTTGAAGCGCCTCAAATACAATGAAGATATACTACTTCTTTACAACTTCCAGTGAGTCACACTTTCTTGTACAACAAATTCTCTGTTTTTTGCCTACTAGCTAGCTACATGTTTTTGCTTACATATGCCCGCTTAATTAAGGCATGCAAACGTGTGTGCATGCAGATTTCACTGGATCTTGTGTATCATTAAAGTTGACGCCGGAACAGTTGAAATACTGGACTCACTACTCAAAGCAAATAGTGACTATAACATCTTGTTTGGGATAGTCAACAGGTAATTTCAATCATTATTAACTATATATCTCAGCCTATTTAGTTCGTCATTTCATGATATGAACTATTTAATAACCCCTTTACTCATTTTCTTTGTCGGCGGGCAGGGCTTGGGCAAGGTTCATCAGCGTCACGGAAGGCGAATGGAAACGACAACTGAAATGGTTTCGACCTAAGGTAAGTAATTAAATAGTACTAGCTAGCTAGCTAGCTGCCATCTCTTTAATTATCATGCTTGATTAATTATTATCTAATCAAATTAAATTCCATTCTCGTAATAAAGGCCCTGAAGCAGGCGCATGGGACTGATCTGTGTGCATTCTGCGTTTGCGAGAACATTTGCATGATGGCGTCCGAAAGGAGCAGATCTCAAAGACAGGAATGGGTACGCTTGTGAGAACACTATTCACAATTTTTACACCATTATCGATATCTAGTCACACAACTAATACACATGCATATTGATCTCCTTCTTAACAGTTCACAGAAGTGCGGGACAAGCTCCTAGAAACGGAGCGCGTAGAAGCACTTCAAGAGGAAATAGCGGGATTTTTGCTCGACCAGGTCATAAATCTGAAGGGAGAATACTATTACCCGCTACCGCCCCCATCGACCAGGTCATGAACCACTTCCAATTGTCATCATGCTCCAAAGGCACCAATTAGGCTAATGCCACTGGCTCTAAAGGCAACATGCATATGTAGGAGAAATTGTATATAGCTATACATGTGTGTATGTGTGAATTAATATGGTGGTTTGTGAGACATTGATGATATATATATATATATATATATATATGATTGGTTCTACTAGAAATTCTATATATATATATATATATATATATATATATATGTATGCATAACGTGTACAATGTGTAGTATCGTAAAATACCAGCAAACGAAAAAGAATTAAAATGGAAAACACAAAATTAAATGAAAAAGAAATCATAAAACCAAAAACCCCCCAAACATTTTAGTACCGGTTGGTGTTACCAACCGTTACTAAAGGGCTCCCGACCCCCGAAGCTGGCTCGTGCCACGTGGTTGCCCTTTAGCACCGGTTCGTGCTGAACCGGTACTAAAGGGGGGGGGCCTTTAGTGCCCACACTTTAGTGTCGGTTACTGAACCGGCACTAAAGGGCCTTACGAACGGGTGCTATTGCCCGGTTCTGCACTAGTGTAGGGGCTTCGCGCTTTGTTATTTTTCTCTCTATCAGGACATTAATCTCTGGAAACCCTGTCCGGCAGCATGATTGCCAAACACATGATGCAACAACCAAGGAGGAAGAAAGCTATGTCACACCATGGAACTCCCAGGTGGATTACGATAACGAGTGAAATACTTTAATATTATTCCTCAGCCTGCCCTTGGAGGGGATATAGTCCTACTTTTTGCTTATCGCACTACCTGTATCATTCTGCTTTAACACACCTTTTTGAATAAAACAATGCATTGCATTAAGGCTTTTGTTGCATTCTTCTTTTATATATATATGTGTTCATTAATGACACCTTGCAACCAAACACTTTGGTACGGCCAATACACCAGGGGCTTAAGTACCCCACAATATGGTGTGAGAAGTCCGAAAACTTTCAGAAGTGTGGCACCCCGAATTATAGCATTATATGCATCAGCTCCGAATCATGTCTTTGGTCAATAGTTGATTTTGCCCGGATCCCATGTTTTGGTACCTTACGTTCCGCTATATTGGCTAAGGTAGCACTATGAGAACTACTGCGATTGTGCCCCGGTTCTAATGGGCTAAGCACCTCAGTAGAGAAAGCTAAAACTGACTGTCATGATAAGGCGAGAGACTGGTCGCTGTTCGAGAGGTTTTCGAGTCCTTAAAGACTTATGCCGCTTAGAGCGAGGAGTCGGCCCTGTCCGGCTTAAGGCGTGTATCGCGCCTCTGATTCGGCCTTCTGAATACTAGGGGATTCGCCGAAATTTAAAATTATAGAATTCTATGGCTAAGTGAGAGTGATAAAGCATTACAGTCCAAAAATGGGAACAAGAGTGCTCAGGTTTATCCCGAACACCCCAGCACTCGTGGCATGGGGGCAGAAGCCGACAACTAGCCATCTCTCAGATTTGATAAAAACAGCCGCACAGAATGTAATATTTTAAATTCAAACAAGCGTTGCATAGCGCATATGAACAAGTTTTCGTAAATACAGGATTACATGAGCGAATTTACTCGAATATTATGTCTTTCAAACACTCGTCCGCTACGAGACGAGAACCCTTCAAGACACCCTCATAGTACATCTTGGGGTGGCGATGCTCCTTGCCCTCCGGTGGCCCTTCCTTGATCAGCTTCATGGCATCTAGCTTGGCCCATTGCACCTTCACACGGGCGAAAGCCCGGCGTGCACCTTCGATGCAAACGGACCGCTTGACGACTTCCAGCAATGGGCAGGCATCCACAAGCCGCCTCACTAGGCTGAAGTAGCTGGTCGGAAGGGCGTCGCCAGGCCACAGCCGGACTACAAAGCCCTTCATGGCCTGTTCGGCCGCCTTGTGCAGCTCGACCAGTTGCTTCAGCTGGTCGCTCAAAAGCATCGGGTGTTCGGTCCTAGTATACTGAGACCAGAACAGCTTCTCCGTTGAGCTTCCCTCCTCGACCTCGTAAAACTGTGCGGCATCCGACACGCTGCAAGGAAAATCTGCGAATGCTCCTGGAGAGCTCCGGATCCGGGTAAGGAACAGGTAATTTACTTTCACATGCTTGCTTTGCATATAGAATGCCTTAGCCGTCGCTACCTTGTTCATTGCATCAATCTCCTGGCGGGCCTTTTGGGCTTCGGCCTTGGCATTCTTTGCGCTCTGAAGGGCCGCGGCAAGCTCAGACTCTCGAGTCTTCGAGTCAAGCTCCAACGCCTCGTGCTTCGTCATGAGAGCTTGGAGCTCTTGCTGCACCTCGCCCACCCGCGCCTCATGCCTTTCCCGCTCGGTGCGCTCCTTGGCCGCTTTGTCTTCGGCCTTGGATAGCGCTTGCTTCAGGGTCGCTACCTCATTCGTGGCCCCTGGCAAATTTACAATTATCCTGTTATTTTGCAATCGCATTCTCTTATACATATCCATAGACTAGGTACTACTTACCTTTGTTCTCCTCAAGCTGCCTCTTGGCAAGGCCGAGCTCTTCCTTGGACCCTTTCAGGTCCTGCTTCAGTACGGCGACCTCCGCAGTCAATGCGCTAGAGGCCAGCAGCGAAGCCTGCATACGCATATAGACATACTTATATTAGACTCCTGCGATATTGTTTGATCCTCTGTTCGGCTTTTCTTTGTGAACACCGAACAGAGCATCAGGGGCTACTGTCTATGCGGTAATATTTTTCCTATATTTTAAATACTTACCTCAAAGCCTGTTAGAAGGCTGGCACAGGCTTCAGTCAGTCCGCTTTTGGCGGACTGAACCTTCTCGATCACCGAACTCATAATAGTGCGGTGCTCTTCGTCGATGGAAGCGCTGTGAAGCGCTCCCAGCAGACTGTCCGGTGCCTCTGGATGGACAGAAGTCACCGGCACAGGCGTCTTGACCCTCTTGGAAGGAGGCCGCCTGCTCGAATCCAGAACCACTAGAGGTTCCGGCGCGGTGTTCGGCTAAGGGTCGAACTCGGAGCCCTCGGGGGCTTTGCTCCCTCTGTTCCTGGAGTCCGGAAGGTCGCCTTGAGGTGCCTCCGGGACTGTCTCCCCTCGACCCAGTGCCTCTTGAGACAATACCTAGACATTGTCCGTAGGGCAAGGGGAGGTGGCGGTCAGAAGTGGATCGCTATCCATATCCGACGAGCCCAGGGAGCCGTCCGGCGATACGTCGATACGGGCTCGTGGCGGTCTGCATAGTCATAATTCGGCGTTAGGAGAAGCAGTGTGACAAAGGAATGCTATGAGTTACTCTGGTATCCGAATACTAACGACTTCACCATGGGCTTGTCCCTGAGCGGCCACTCGTCGTCACCTTGGGCTATGGTGGTGGACTAGTCCGGAAGGAGTGTCCTTCCCTTCTTGGACCCTTCGGCCTCCCCAGGTGGGGTGGCCTTCCTTTTCTTGTCTCCCCCGGTTGGAGGGGGAGCATCTTCATCTTCCTCCTCGTCTTCGGGGGGGGGGGGGAGTGCGTCGCGGAGTTTTCGGACGATGAGTCCGATACCCCTTGGCGCCGGGAACTCTTTCAGGTTCCCTTGGCCTTCTTGGTCTTCTCCGGCACCTTGTAAGGAGCCGGAGTCAGCATCTTCGTTAGGAGAGCGTCTGCTGGGCCTTCGGGCAAAGGAGCCGGACAGTCGATCTGCCCGGCCGTCTCCTGCCAGTCCTGTCAAAGGTACGGGAGCTTAGATCCCGCATAGAGTCAACCTATGAAAAACAAGTATCCTGTGAGAGGTAAAACAGCTTACCGTGCTGGCCTGGCGCTTCGCGCAGAATCCGCGATCCTCGATAGTGGGAGGGGGAACCTCGACACCCTTGAATAGCACCTTCCAGGCATCCTCGTGTGTTGTGTCAAAGAGCCTGCTCAGAGTTCGGTGCTGGGCCGGGTCAACCTCCCACAAGTTGAAAGCCCGTTGTTGACCCGGGAGGATCCGGCGGATGAGCATGGCCTGGACTACATTGACGAGTTTGAGCTTCTTGTTCACCATGTTTTGAATACATGGTTGGAGTCCGGTCAGCTCTCCCGGACTACCCCAGGACAGGCCCTTCTCTTGCCAGGAGGTGAGCTGCGTGGGGATGCCAGATCGGAACTCTGGGGCCGCTACCCATTTAGGGTCACGCGGCTCGGTGATGTAGAACCACCCCGATTGCCACCCCTTTATGGTCTCCACAAAGGAGCCCTCGAGCCATGTGACGTTAGGCATCTTGCCCACCATGGCGCCTCCGCACTCCTCCTGGCGGCCGCTCACTACCTTCGGCTTGACATTGAAGGTCTTCAGCCATAAGTCGAAATGGGGCTTGATGCGGAGGAAGGCCTCACACACGACAATAAACGCCAAGATGTTGAGGATGAAGTTCGGGGCCAGATGATGGAAATCCAGGCCGTAGTAGAACATGAGCCCCCAGACGAATGGGTGGAGAGGGAATCCCAGTCCGCAGAGGAAATGGGTAAGGAACACTACCCTCTCATGGGGCTTGGGGTGGGGATGAGCTGCCCCTCATCTGAGAGCCGGTGCGCGGTGTCGTCGGGCAGGTATCCGGCTCTCCTCAGCTTCTTGATGTGTCCCTCTGTGACGGAGGAGACCAACCACCTACCTTCCGCTCCGGACATGGTTGGAGAAGGTTGATGTGGGAAATGCGGACTTGGGCGCTGGAGCTCGAGTGTGCGAAAATGGATGAGCAAAGGAGGAAGAAGGCGTGGATGAAAAGGTGAATCCTTGTCCCTTTATATGGGCGGCCGAAACTATGCGCCCCCACTAGCCTGGTAAAACTCGCTTATCCCCAAGCGCCGTAACCGATGGCGCGGTTGGGTTACCCACGCCCGTATTGATGAGAATCCCGTAATAAGGGGGACACGATCTCTGCTTTGACAAGACGTGTCAAAAAATTGCCTCAGGTTATGTGCGGGGCTGGTTAAAGGAAACGGTTCGAATAATCACCGGGCCATGGCATAATGTCATGTTGCCAAAACAAGTCATCAGATTAGATTTGTGGAAATATTATTCTCTCTACGGTGGTATGTGGAACTTATTTTGCAGGGTCGGACACTATCCTTGTATTCAAATTCTTCCATGATGTATTCGGAGGAGGGACCCGCCTTGCAATGCCGAAGACAATACTGAAGGAAATATGCCCTAGAGGCAATAATAAAGTTATTATTTATTTCCTTATATCATGATAAAGGTTTATGATTCATGCTAGAATTGTATTAACCGGAAACATAATACATGTGTGAATACATAGACAAACAGAGTGTCACTAGTATGCCTCTACTTGACTAGCTCGTTAATCAAAGATGGTTATGTTTCCTAACCATGGACAAAGAGTTGTTATTTGATTAACGGGATCACATCATTAGGTGAATGATCTGATTGACATGACCCATTCCATTAGCTTAGCACCCGATCATTTAGTATGTTGCTATTGCTTTCTTCATGACTTATACGTGTTCCTATGACTATGAGATTATGCAACTCCCGTTTGCCGGAGGAACACTTTGTGTGCTACCAAACGTCACAACGTAACTAGGTGATTATAAAGGAGCTCTACAGGTGTCTCCAAAGGTACATGTTGGGTTGGCGTATTTCGAGATTAGGATTTGTCACTCCGATTGTCGGAGAGGTATCTCTGGGCCCTCTCGGTAATGCACATCACTTAAGCCTTGCAAGCAATGCAACTAATGAGTTAGTTGCGAGATGATGTATTACGGAACGAGTAAAGAGACTTGCCGGTAACGAGATTGAACTAGGTATTGGATACCGACAATCGAATCTCGGGCAAGTAACATACCAATGACAACGGGAACAACGCATGTTGTTATGCGGTCTGACCGATAAAGATCTTTGTAGAATATGTAGGAGCCAATATGGGCATCCAGGTCCCGCTATTGGTTATTGACTAGAGACGTGTCTCGGTCATGTCTACATTGTTCTCGAACCCGTAGGGTACGCACGCTTAAGGTTTCGATGAAAGTTATATTATGAGTTTATACGTTTTGATGTACCGAAGGTTGTTCGGAGTCCCGGATGTGATCACGGACATGACGAGGAGTCTCGAAATGGTCGGGACATAAAGATTGATATATTGGAAGCCTATGTTTGGATATCTGAAGTGTTCCGGGTGAAATCGGGATTTTACCGGAGTACCGGGAGGTTACCGGAACCCCCCGGGAGCTATATGGGCCTTAGTGGGCCTTAGTGGAAAAGAGAAGGGGCAACCCAAGATGGGCCACGCGCCCCTCCCCTCCCTTGGTCCGAATAGGACAAGGAGAGGGGGCCGGCCCCCCTCTCTCTTTTCCCCCCTCCGCGAACCCAATTCCAACTAGGATTGGGGGGGGGGAATCCTACTCCCAGAGGGAGTAGGACTCCTCCTAGCGTGCCTCTCCTAGGCCGGCCGCACCCCCCTTGATCCTTTATATATGGAGGCAGGGGAACCCTAGACAAACACAAGTTGATCCACGTGATCTTATTCTTAGCCGTGTGCGGCGCCCCCTGCCACCATAGTCCTCGATAAAATTGTAGCGGTGCTTAGGCGAAGCCCTGCGACAGTAGTACATCAAGATCGTCACCACACCGTCGTGCTGACGGAACTCTTCCCCGACACTTTGCTGGATCGGAGTCCGGGGATCGTCATCGAGCTGAACGTGTGCTAAAACTCGGAGGTGCCGTAGTTTCGGTGCTTGATCGGTCGGGCCGTGAAGACGTACGACTACATCAACCAAATGCTTCCATTGTCGATCTACAAGGGTACGTAGATCACACTCTTCCCTCGTTGCTATGCATCACCATGATCTTGCATGTGCGTAGGAAAATTTTGAAATTACTACATTCCCCAACAAATACTGCGCGCCGGACTCATCGTCATTGAAGCCTGGTTCAGGGGCTACTGAGGGAGTCCTAGATTAGGGGGTCTCCGGACAGCCGGACTATATCCTTTGGCCGGACTATTGGACTATGAAGATACGAGATTGAAGACTTCGTCCCGTGTCCGGATGGGACTCTACTTGGCGTGGAAGGCAAGCTAGGTAATACGGATATGGATATCTCCTCCTTTGTAACCGACCTTGTGTAACCCTAGCCCCCTCCGGTGTCTATATAAACCGGAGGGTTTTAGTCCGTAGGACAACATACAATCATACCATAGGCTAGCTTCTAGGGTTTAGCCTCTCCGATCTCGTGGTAGATCTGCTCTTGTACTACCCATATCATCAATATTAATCAAGCAGGATGTAGGGTTTTACCTCCATCAAGAGGGCCCGAACCTGGGTAAAACATCATGTCCCCTGCCTCCTGTTACCATCCGCCTTAGACGCATAGTTCGGGACCCCCTACCCGAGATCCGCCGGTTTTGACACCGACAGACCCCATCTTCGAAATCGATCGACATCTCCAGATCATCATGATACCCTGGGTTGTCATCATGAGAATGATCCTCCAGTTGAGAGGGGGGAGCGGACGGACTCAACCTGACGTCTCCAACTCTGTTTAAGAAAAGAATACATCTGGTAAATGTTCGGGCACAATCTTCGAACCAAAAGCAAAGGACTGCACTCACCCATTCTGCCGGATTGTAGCTGGAGCACCCCTCCTGGATACCTAGCCGAGCCAGATCTCCGTCCTCTCCTTTGAAGAGGTCGGCTAGTATTTTGGCCATAGTCGCTTGATTGTTTGGCCCTTGTCGCTTGTTACAGGTCACGTCGCTCGTCTCGCTGTAACCCCAGAGACGATGTGACCTCGGCTGAAGGGGCTGTACACATTGAGTTATGGCAACGTCCATTACATTAATCATAGTTAGTTTGCTATGGGCCAACATCCGAACTTTGGTGGACAGAAGGTGCACCTCCGCACTATCTCCTTGAGAAGGACTCTTAGGTCACCAATTGAACTGCTTCTTTAGCGAGGCGCTTGAGTATTCGGGCAGCCTCCTCCGGACTGGTTCGGAAAGTGGGACATCTTCTATTTAGAACCATTCTGAGGTCCATTCTTCGCGATCTTTTCATGGGGTCCCAATGGGATACCCTGTCTCGGCGATATGCCACACCTCTGCTCCACCTACTTAAAAAATTGACCCTCCACGGGTACGAGGGACGAGGCAGGAGTATTTTCTCCACAAATCTAAGTGGGCCTCGCACCTCAAAGCAGAGCGCCACAAAGCAAGAAATATGCAGTATGGATCCTGGGGTGAGGTGGTGGAGCTGGATCCCATAAAACTCTAATAAATCCCACAAGAAGGGTGAATTGGAAAGCCTAGGCCTCGTAGAAGGAAGGGCACGAATCATGCCCTCTCTTCCTTGCTTGGAGCAGGGAAGTTCTCGGCAAACGCTTGGCCATCAATGGAGATCAATCCAGCACGGACGGAAACAAGATCCGCTGCGGGGAGCTATCCTTGCATCTGTAGGTTGCTTAGCCGGAGGCGCGAGATGGATCAGCTTGCCCAGTCACCTAGAAGGGGGCGTGGGTTCACGAATAAGAGCCTGGGACGTCAACCATGGTGTATAAATTTCCCAGGCCTTTGTTTCTCACTACAAGAAATATGTCAACTTGTGACCACCACTATTGGTCACTGAATGCTCATAAATTTCCATTTCTGACCTTTTTGTGACCAAAAACATAAGGTCAAAAGCTGGCCGTCGTAAACTAACTATAGCGACCTTTCTTCTGGAATGGTCGCAAACGTTTATGACCAAAATATGTCCACTATGGCGTTTTGGTCACTAGCAACCTCCGCGGGCCACGTAGGCATCCAGCGTGGCAAGCTGATGTGGCACAAGATTCAGCCTGGTCCAATTCGGTTTTCTACATGGGCCTAGCCCAACAATTCGGCCTTTTAATGTATTTTTTTTTCTGTAAGTTACACGGGCCAAGCCCATTTCAGCCTTTTATTTATTTCTGGGCCGGGTCTTTTAACATTGTTTGGGCCATTATATTTTGGAGCTGGTCCCACTTGTCATCTTCTCACACATTGGGCCCACTTGATAGAAAATTCAAAAATGCTTAGATTATTTTCATAAGTGGATCCCACAAGTCAGGTTTCCATTCCACACATTTTCAAATCACATACATAATCATTATTTCAAACGGAACAGTACAGATGTAGTACGTCAAATAACACTAAGTCTACTACAATCTGTACATAGTTATTACAACCCAGATATGCCTACTATTACAATATTGCAATATTTACATTCTATTACAATCAAACAGAAGAGACGGCTCTTTGCTGAGTAGAGCTATATGGTTTCAATCTTCAAATTTTGTAGACCTCGAGCTCCTGAACACAAAGACAAACATCATTAGAGATTAGAGTGTACACATGCTACGAATAGCATTGGTTAAAAATAACTAATAATCACATGATTAAGTCCTAGAATGAAATTTCAGTAGTGACTAGATCTAGATCTATAGGAAACAAAACAGCCACGACAAAATCCTAACCAGAATGCATTTAATAAAAATTGATTGCATTTGGTTACTCTAGTGCAAGCTAACGACATGAAGGTTCCATCAAGCAATGATCAACTACTCAAAACCATTCCGTGCTTTGCAAAGAAAATACTAGATGAATCTCACTAACAAGAGCACTAGGCGATTAATAGAAGAAGTAATCAGCAGATGACACAATAACAAGTGAAGGATTTATCTATTTCCCTATTGAAGAGATGTAATCAGGGTATGTAAATGGTTCATCATTAGCTAGTAAAAGGTAGATGTGAGTTTGTAGCCATACCGACATGGTTGGTTGCATTCTTGCCATCCTTTGAGGGAGAAAGGTGTTGCCATCACCCCTGCATTGTTGCTGCCAGAAAAAGCACCATGTAATCAGGGGGTGTGGTGAGCCATTAAGTACATTTCAACAGATGTGAGAGCGAGCAGACATGAAAGGACTAGACATAAAAATAGACGAGGTTTGCGCTATCCAGTTGTTATACAAGGACTCATATACATACAGAACAAACTCTTAGTGGATTAAACTCAATGCTATATTCATATTAATTTGGTTAGTATGAAGAATAACAGGACTAATGAAGACACACATAAGCAGACCTTCATGCCGTCCTCAATCTTGGCGACCTGGGACTGGATGCTAGCGACGGTCTCCTTGAGTGGGGCGTTGACAGGGCAGTTGCCCTTGTCCAACACGAATCTGCAACAATCCTGTACAGTTGAAGATTGTACGCTATGGGCAGATGAAAAATGTAAGCAACGGTACGGATTGAGGGACCTGGTGAGGTAGCTGTCGATGCAGACGTCGTCGACAATGAGGGTGTCGAGATACATCCAGGCAACAAGGAGGGGTCGGGTCCAGCAGTAGCCGTCGGGGACGCGGCTATCTCCAGCTTGGATGAGAGCCCGTCAGGGAGGAGGGAGAGTCGGGACACGTATGTCTCGGCACGGTGCAGAGCCTGGAGGAGCGGTAGCAAATGAAGCACTATAAATAGCCAGTACATGTGTATCTACTAGAAAGTAATCAAACCACTACACAAGACATAGCAAGCACCGATTCCTATATCACCAAGACAGGAACATAAACCACAGTAGTTAAATGGAGATATATGAGCTCAAGCAGTGCATAATTCTAGGATAGCATCTCCCATGCCTATATGCATAACACCGACAAAACAGCAGCAGCACAAATAGTAGTATAGAAACTTAAAATAGTAACATCCCCTACATAGTAGTAACCAGGGAATTAATTGACAGTTGGTAGAGGAAAACAAAATGACAAACACTACTGGTAGTAGCACGTGCATCAGTTTTTGACTGTATAGAAGATTACTTATATTGAAATAACATAGACTAAGAACTAAGATTACTTTGTTGTAACTCATGAGCTCTCTGTCACGTTATGACAGGTGAAATGTGACATCACAATACCACCAAACTATTCAGTAATAAGAGCATACACCTACAGCAAAGCAGAGCAGAATTCATTTCTAATCTACATGACTGAAACTGCTCCTATTTTTGGTTTTAATATGTATACAACACGGAGCATATGATATAATATGGTTTCACTATAATCTTTTTAGTGCAATTGTTGCTGGTTTTCAATTATCAGAAAATCGTGTTGAAAAGATCAACAGAAGGGCTGGGAGGCAGCAAAGAAATAGTTATATTCTTGTTCTAGCTGCAATGTACTGGTCAACTGGTTCAATCAGGAGCAACAATACATATTTCCCTAAACCTAACATTGCCATAATGTTTAAATCATGCCACTGGTCAAAGCACAACACCACAATCACAAGTCCAAGGCCACCACGAAGGCAGAAGCACAGCCGGCCGTGGCTGCAGCAGAGTTCGTCGCCTCCATCCCACTGGCTGCCTTGCCGGCCTGAATAAAATAAGCAATCAACCGGATGGCAACTAGTTAGCATTTGCATTATCAGCATAAATGTTTCATAAACACCACATGAGGTAGATCGATCTTCGGGGTTGCTAACTTGCACAAAGAGGAAGAAGAGGGGACAGAGAGAGAGAGAGCTACCTTCCATTGCATGGCATTCGTCAAGGTGAGAGCCCTCCTCTCCCGCAGCTTCTACATCGGCCAAGAATGTCCTGCTCTCTGGCATGTCCATGGCCCTGCAACCTCTCCCTGGCCTGGCCCCTTCAACTGCATATGCGTGCACATCACACATCAGTTCGGGGGAAGAAGGAAGAAGCAGAGGAGGGAGAAGGAGAGAAGGCACTCACATGTCAGATGATTTGCCGGCTTCGAGCGGCGGTGGAGGTTGGACGCCGCGGCTCCTCCCCTGCCTGTGTGTGCTTCGTGGTGGATAAGGAAGCAAGGGAGGACTCCCCCTCTGCCGGAGGAGTTCCTCTGCTGGTCGCCACAGCCCGACCACAGCGATGGCGAAGAACGTCGGCATCGCAGGGGGAGGAAGACGTCCTAGTTGCCGTCGTCGTCCCGTCGAGGTGGCTGTCCAGGAGGCATCGGCGGCGGCTGCGTGGGAGGGATTGGGAGCTGCGGTAGTGTGGGCTGTGGATGCGGTTGGGGGTGTGCTGGATCTGATCTGGGACGGGGAAGAGGCGCGCCATGGCCGCCGGTGATAGAGCTACCTCCCTTTCTTCTTCTCTTGTCTTGTGATGAGTGGAGGGGAGGGGAGGGTGCAGACAGCTGCAGACCGGCGACGAGGGGAGAGGTGGGTGGCGAAGGCGAGGGGAGAGGAGGACGGGGCAGCGGCGGAGGGATCTGGATCGGGGGAGAGGAATGGAGGTGGGGAGGGATCTGGATCGGCTAGGGTTCACGCGCGTGAGAGAGAGAGGCTGCAGTGGGTTGGATGGACGAATGGATGGATGTATGGATGGGCGGATGGACGGATGTTTGCCACGTCATCGATCCATGCCACAACGGATTCCACCAATCAGAATTTAGCTTATATTCTCTTATAGTTTTTATCCTCTTATTTAGGGCAAACATTCAACATATTAACTACATATAGTTTGTTAATATAAATTAATATTGTACAAATGTGTGTATCTTGTGATGACAAACAATGTTGATATGGGGAGTTTTCACTTTCATTGCACAAAAGAGACATTTTCCATTTTTCGAGTGCCCGAAATGAGGTTTTTCTGTGAAGAACCTACCAAATAATTATTGCAATGACCAAATCATTTTTCTAAAATACTAAGCCATATTTAATGAACAATTGACCAAATGGTTGGGTGTAAAAAGACTTGATCCACCTCTGGTGAAAAAGACAAATTCCCGCTGATTCAGCAGGAAGCGGGTCAAATTTGAACTGCAGCTACCTCATAGTTTGCTCTTTATTTTTTCAAAAAATCATTTCTAGGTACATAAGTATCTATTTAATCAGAGAAACACCAAAAAAATTCCAAGATTCAACCACTAGCTAGGAACGGTCATTCCCGCCGTTTTGACCGCATTTTGAAACGGGCATAAAAAATTAAAAAAAAAACCAAAAAATTGGGAAACCTTCGCATTGTGTCATTATATGTGGCCAAGTTCCTAGGAAGAATAACAAACTTGTAATACGGCAATTATTTTAAAAAAGTGTTCTCTGAAATGAGCTATCATGCGTGAAGATTCATGGCTTTCAAGCCAAATGATCAATCTTATGGCCACATTCTTGGCATAGTTTGTTCAAATGATCTCATATTGTGCACAAGGGTGCATCTTGGAATTCCAAACAATGTTGCCTAAGGGAGTTTTCATTTTATTTGCACGGAAAATACATTTTCCATTTTCCGAGTGCCCGAAAGGAGGTTTTTTTGTGAAGGAACTACCAAATAATTGTTGCAAAATTGGACCAAATCATTTTTATAAAATACTAGGCCATATTTAATGCACAATTGACAAAATGGTTGGGTGTAAAAAATTTTGATCCACCTCTCGTGAAAAAGACAAATTTCCGCCGATTCAGGTGGAAGCGGGTCAAATTTGAACTGCAGGTGCCTCATAGTTTATTATTTATTTTTTCCAGAAATCATTTATAGGTACATAAGTATCTATTTAATAAGAGAAACACCAAAAAAATTCCAAGATTCAACCACTAGCTAGGAACGGTCATTCCCGTCGTTTTGACCGCATTTTGAAACGGGCATAAAAAATTCAAAAAAAATCAAAAAATTGGGAAACCTTCGCATTGTGTCATTATATGTGGCCAAGTTCCTAGGAAAAATAACAAACTTGTAATACGGCAATTATTTTAAAAAAGTGTTCTCAGAAATGAGCTATCATGCGTGAAGATTCATGGCTTTCAAGCCAAATGATCAATCTTATGGCCACATTCTTGGCATAGTTTGTTCAAATGATCTCATATTATGCACAAGGGTGCATCTTGTAATTCCAAACAATGTTGCCTAAGGGAGTTTTCATTTTATTTGCACGGAAAATACATTTTCCATTTTCCGAGTGCCCAAAAGGAGGTTTTTTGTGAAGGAACTACCAAATAATTGTTGCAAAATTGGACCAAATCATTTTTATAAAATACTAGGCCATATTTAATGCACAATTGACAAAATGGTTGGGTGTAAAAAATTTTGATCCACCTCTCGTGAAAAAGACAAATTTCCACCGATTCAGGTGGAAGCGGGTCAAATTTGAACTGCAGGTGCCTCATAGTTTCTTATTTATTTTTTCCAGAAATCATTTATAGGTACATAAGTATCTATTTAATAAGAGAAACACCAAAAAAGTTCCAAGATTCAACCACTAGCTAGGAACGGTCATTCCCACCGTTTTGACCGCATTTTGAAACGGGCATAAAAAATTCGAAAAATCAAAAAATTGGGAAACCATCGCATTGTGTCATCATATGTGGCCAAGTTCCTAGGAAAAATAACAAACTTGTAATACGGCAATTATTTTAAAAAAGTGTTCTCAGAAATGAGCTATCATGCGTGAAGATTCATGGCTTTCACGCCAAATGATCAATCTTATGGCCACATTCATGGCATAGTTTGTTCAAATGATCTCATATTATGCACAAGGGTGCATATTGGAATTCCAAACAATGTTGCCTAAGGGAGTTTTCATTTTATTTGCACGGAAAATACATTTTCCATTTTCCGAGTGCCTGAAAGGAGGTTTTTTGTGAAGGAACTACCAAATAATTGTTGCAAAATTGGACCAAATCATTTTTATAAAATACTAGGCCATATTTAATGCACAATTGACAAAATGGTTGGGTGTAAAAAATTTTGATCCACCTCTCGTAAAGAAGACAAATTTCCGCCGATTCAGGTGGAAGCGGGTCAAATTTGAACTGCAGGTGCCTCATAGTTTATTATTTATTTTTTCCAAAAATCATTTATAGGTACATAATTATCTATTTAATAAGAGAAACACCAAAAAAATTCTAAGATTCAACAACTAGCTAGGAACGGTCATTCCCGCCGTTTTGACCGCATTTTGAAACAGGCATAAAAAATTCAAAAAAAATCAAAAAATTGGGAAACCTTTGCATTGTGTCATTATATGTGGCCAAGTTCCCAGGAAAAATAACAAACTTGTAATACGGCAATTATTTTAAAAAAGTGTTCTCAGAAACGAGCTATCATGTGTGGAGATCAATGGCTTTCAAGCCAAATGATCAATCTTATGGCCACATTCATGGCATAGTTTGTTCAAATGATCTCATATTGTGCACAAGGGTGCATATTGGAATGGCAAACAATGTTGCCTAAGGAAGTTTTCATTTTCGTTGGACGAAAAAACCATTTTCCATTTTTCGAGTGCCCGAAAGGAGGTTTTTTTGTGAAGGAACTACCAAATAATTGTTGCAAAATTGGACCAAATCATTTTTATAAAATACTAGGCCATAATGCACAATTGACAAAATGGTTGGGTGTAAAAAATTTTGATCCACCTCTCGTGAAAAAGACAAATTTCCGCCGATTCAGTTGGAAGCGGGTCAAATTTAAACTGCAGCTGCCTCATAGTTTGCTATTTATTTTTTCCAAAAATCATTTCTAGTTACATAAGGACCTATTTAATCATAAATACATGGTTTGGTGGCGATACGTCGAGGTTTTGGCGGTGGCCGAGGGCCCCAACTCTAGAGCGCGTAAACTCGCATGCCCGTCGCGTGGTCACCGCGTAACCGTAATGTTGCCATGTGTTCTAGGCGGCCTAGGCATGTATAGTGGGTTGGGCACTCCCCAGGTTGGTGCTAGGAAGAAAATTACAACATAAGATTCTCACGAGGAGACCGATCGATGCTCAAACATGAATTAGCAGCCAAGTGTTTGATTAGCGGTACGGGAAATGCACATGGCCAATGGGCGTGAGTTTTGGCTGATGATGATAATCTACTAAGTAGAATGTCTTCACAAATTTTGAGCTCAGAAGGAGGATCCTAGGTGGTACTTGCTTTGCAAAGTACCACGCTGGACAAAAATATGAATGTTGAAGCTGGGCTCAAAATAATGAATGGAGTGAGCTGAAATTTTGTGGAGGATGGTTATTTGGGCATAGGAAAGCATTGTAGAAAATTGATACCATTTGGACATGCCAAAGTAGTACTTCCTTCATAATGCTCTTCTATGGACAGAAACTTGGGAAAACTAGTGAGAGAGATTGGATGAATGAAATGAGCTAAAAATTGGTGTAGGTAAGTTACTTAGGTATGGTCATGCGCTGGTAAATTTTCAGATCATTTGGGTTAGCCTAGCTAGTACTTACTTCACAAAGCTTCTCTCGAGGTAGAAACTTTGGAAATTTCCCGAGAAAGATTTACTGGGAAAATTGAGCTGAATATTATCATGTGGCAATGATTTGGGTATGGAAGAGTGCCCGAAAAGTTTGAGGGTAATAGGAGGGGTCTATATAACACTTGTTTTGCAACGTGCTAATTTGGCCATAAAATATAAATTGAACCTGGGCTCACATAGATGATTTGACTGAGCTGCAATTTGGAGGAGGGTGATAATTTGGGCTCACTTTATGAAGGAACTGTATAAATTTCATGTCATTTAGAGATATAAAAAAGGTACTTCCTTCACAATGCTTCTAGGTGGACAAAAACTTTGGAAATTTGCTAAAGAAGATTTGCTAGGCAAATGGAGCTGAATTTTGTCATGCGGTAATGATTTGGATAGGAAAGAGTGCCCAAAAATTCCGAGAGCAATCAAAAATATATAAATAGCACTTCCTTCATAAAGTGTTGTTGTGAACAGAATAGGAAAATGAATATTGTTGAATTAGTTTTGAACTAGGCAAGGAAGGATTTTTACATGGGCATGACACACAGGCAAAACTGATGAGATGGCCCCTAGTCATCACAACCCACCACAATCTACAAGGCTATGACCATCTATATTGGTCATTAACAACTAGAAATAAGGAGCGGACTAGCACTGTTTGCTTTGTGACCATTTCGTGTAAGGAAATTATGACCTTTCTAACCAAAATGGTCGCAATGGTTTAGGGTTTGGAGCCCCCTGAACAGCTTTTGACCAATTGGTCTAAAATGGTCATAAATTTATGACCAATTCTTCGAGGGTCACTGACAGAAGGTCATAAGTTGACATATTTCTTGTAGTGTCTGCAGGGAGGACGGGTAAGTCATCCCCCGCACCTTTGTATCTATAAATAGGCGTTTCGTCCTAAAGCTGAAAGGACGGGTCTGCAAAAAGGGAGGCATTGGGCCATTCGCCTTCTAAAAAGGCACACGACAGTCAAAGTTGTCCCTTGCCTTAATGGAAACATTAAACTCCGATGGCCCCACCGTGATCTGATGAGGTCATCGAACTCCGAATTGTTGAACCGGTCGGGCACGAGTGTGGAATTGACACGGGTCATGCTGGGCAGCGAACCTCCAACGTTAATCCATATTCCAGATAGTATTCAGCAAGGGAACACTGCTTCGAACGATGAAAGGAAGGGTGAAGAACTCACCTCGCAAGCCGAAGATTTGAAACACGCTAGATGGCAATCCCCGGCGTTGGAGGCCAGTTCGGGGGCTACTGAGGGAGTCCTGGATTAAGGGTCCTCTAGCCGTCGGCCCATTGCTTATGGGCTGGACTGATGGGCTAATGTGGAGCTAAGCTCGAGCGCGGACCCGTGGATGGATAGGAGATCTTTGGAGCCCTCGTGTGCCCTCCAAGTCGAGATCTAGTATGATCTTTCCTTTACTGTAACCGACCATATGTAACCCTAACCCTACTGCTGTCTTTATAAATCGAAGGGTTTTAGTCTTTAGGGCTAGAGCAATATCCAATACCCCATCAACCTAGGGTTTAGCTCGCCTGATCTCGAGGTAGATCGACTCTTTAATCATACCATACACATCCAATACAATCCAGGAGGACGTAAGGTTTTACCTCCTAGAGAGGGCCCGAACCTGGGTAAACACCGTGTTCTTCGTACTTTGTTCCCCATTGATCCTAGATCCACAACTCGGGAACCCCTACCCAAGATCCGTCGGTTTTGTCACCCACACTAGTGCCCAGTGCTAGTTGTTGTTTTCTGCTTGTTTTTGGTTTTCCCGAAAATCCATATCAAATGAAGTCCAAATGCAGCGAAATTTTTGATGATCTTTTATGAACAAAAGAAACCCCCAAAGCTTCGTGGGAGGACCAGAAGAGCCACAAGGCCTCCACCAGCCACTAGGGTGCGCCTAGGGGGTGGCCGCGACCTGGTGGCTTGTGGGGCCATCTGAGCTCCTTTTCATGTGATTTCAAATCTAAAAATTCTTATAAATAGGGAAACCCCCAGAAATAACCCTAAAACTTCAACTCCACCGCCGTAAGCCTCTATACCAAAGATATCTCATTTGGAGCCCTGTTCCGGCACCCTGCTAGAGTGGGAAATCATCACCGAAGGCCATCATCATCCTAGCGGTCTCCATGACGAGGAGGGACTAGTTCACCCTCATGGCTGAGGGTATGTACTAGTAGGTATGTGTTTGATCTCTCTCTCTCTCTATCATGTTCTTGATTTGGCACAATCTTGATGTACCGCTAGCTTTGTTAATATAGTTGGATCATATGGTGTTTTTACCCTCTCTATATCTTGTTGTGATGAATTGAGTTTTTATATTTGAGGTTTCACTATTGTCGGATTGAATACTTTTTGGGCTTGAGAACAGTTGATGTATGTCTTGCATGTCGATGCCCGTGGTAACAATGGGGTGTTCTATTGAATCACTAGATATCTGTTTTGGTATTCAACTTGTGGATTATCATGACATTGGGGTAATCTACGCATATGGTTTGATACATGTTCTTGTTGGGAAACGTAGCATGCAATTTGAAAAAATTCTTACGCTCACGCAAGATCTATCTAGGAGATGCATAGAAACGAGAGGGGGAGAGTGTGTCCATGTACCCTCGTAGACTGAAAGTGGAAGTGTTTGACAACGCGGTTGATGTAGTCGAACTTCTTCTCGTTCTGATCGATCAAGCACCGAACGTACGTCAGCTCTGAGTTTTGCACATGTTCAACTCAATGATGTCCCTCGAACTCTTGATCCAGCAAAGTGTCGAGGGGAGTTCCATCAGCACGACAGTGTGGTGATGGTGATGGTGAAGTGATCCGCGCAGGGCTTCGCCTAAGCACTACGAAGATATGACCGGAGGCGTAAACTGTGGAGGGGGGGGGGCGCCGCACACGACTAACAATTGCCGGTGTATGTTCTAGAGGTGCCCCCACATATATATAGGTTGGAGGAGAGGAGAGGCAGCCAAGGGGTCGCCCCAAGTAAGAGGAATCCTACTTGGGCGCCTCCCAATTCGGCCTCCCCCTTACCATATCTTTCGGAGGGGGAAGGAAGGAGGAGGAGGGAGGGAAGGAAGGGGGAGGCCGAATCCCTCCCCTTTCTTTCCTTCTTCTCCTCTTTCCTTCCCCTCCTATTTTGGCCTACATGGGGTGCACCAGCCCTTTAGGGGCTGGTCTGTCCCCTTCTTGGCCCATTAGGCCCATGTAGTTGCCGGGGGGATGTGCAGAACCCCTTCCGGTGACCCGATATGTACCCGATACCCCTAGAACACTTCCGGTGTCCGAATATCATCGTCCTATATGTGAATCTTTACCTCTTGACCATTTCGAGACTCGCCGTCATGTCCATGATCTCATCCGGGACTCCGAACAACATTTGGTCACCAAATTGTTGGGAACGTAGTAATTTCAAAAATTTCCTACGCACACGCAAGATCATGGTGATGCATAGCAACGAGAGGGGAGAGTGTTGTCTACGTACCAACGCAGACCGACTGCGGAAGCGATCACACAACGTAGAGGAAGTAGTCGTACGTCTTCCCGATCCGACCGTTCCAAGCACCGTTACTCCGGCACCTGCAAGTTCTTAGCACACGTTCAGCTCGATGACGATCCTCGGGCTCCGATCCAGCAAAGCGTCGAGGAAGAGTTCCGTCAGCACGACGGCGTGGTGACGATCTTGATGTACTACCGACGCAGGGCTTCGCCTAAGCACTACAACGCTATGATCGAGGTGGAATTTGGTGGCAGGGGGCACCGCACACGGCTAAGGAACGATCTCAAGGATCAACTTGTGTGTCTAGAGGTGCCCCCTGCCCCCGTATATAAAGGATGACGGGGGGGAGGCTGGCCGGCCAAGCTAGGAGGCGCAGGAGGAGTCCTACTCCTACCGGGAGTAGGACTCCCCCCCCAATCCTATTCCTAATAGGATTCCCCAAAGGGGAAGAGAAAGATAGAGGTGGCCGGCCCCTCTCCTAGTCCAAATAGGACTAGGGAGAGGGGGGAGGCGCAGCCCTATGTGGGCTGCCCGCTCACCTTTCCACTAAGGCCCATGTTGGCCCATTTGGCTCCCGGGGGGTTCCGGTAACCCTCCCGGTAATCCGGTAAAATCCCGATTTGACCCGGAACACTTCCGATGTCCAAACATAGGCTTCCAATATATCAATCTTTACGTCTCGACCATTTCGAGACTCCTCGTCATGTCCGTAATCACATCCGGGACTCTGAACAACCTTCGGTACATCAAAATGCATAAACTCATAATAACTATCATCGTAACGTTAAGCGTGCGGACCCTACGGTTTGAGAACAATGTAGACATGACCGAGACACGTCTCCGGTCAATAACCAATAGCGGGACCTGGATGCCCATATTGGCTCCTACATATTCTACGAAGATCTTTATCGGTCAGACCGCATAACAACATACGTTGTTCCCTTTGTCATCGGTATTTTACTTGCCCGAGATTCGATCGTCGGTATCCAATACCTAGTTCAATCTCGTTACCGGCAAGTCTCTTTACTCATTCCGTAATACATCATCCCGCAACTAACTCATTAGTTGCAATGCTTGCAAGGCTTAAGTGATGTGCATTACCGAGAGGGCCCAGAGGTACCTCTGTGACAATCGGAGTGACAAATCCTATTCTCGAAATACGCCAACCCAACATCTACCATTGGAAACACCTGTAGTACTCCTTTATAATCACCCAGTTACATTGTGACGTTTGGTAGTACCCAAAGTGTTCCTCCGGCAAACGGGAGTTGCATAATCTCATAGTCATAGGAACATGTATAAGTCATGAAGAAAGCAATAGCAACATACTAAACGATCGGGTGCTAAGCTAATGAAATGGGTCATGTCAATCAGATCATTCAACTAATGATGTGACCTCGTTAATCAAATAATAACTCTTTGTTCATGGTTAGGAAACATGACCATCTTTGATTAACGAGCTAGTCTAGTAGAGGCATACTAGTGACACTCTGTTTGTCTATGTATTCACACATGTATTATGTTTCCGGTTAATACAATTCTAGCATGAATAATAAACATTTATCATGATATAAGGAAATAAATAATAACTTTATTATTGCCTCTAGGGCATATTTCCTTCACAAATCACATAACTCATATAATACAAAATTGTCATCGAACTTTAAGTGCGGACCCTACGGGTTCGAGAACTATGTAGACAAGACCGAGACACCTCCCCGGTCAATAACCAACAGAGGAACCTGGATGCTCGTATTGGTTCCTACATATTCTATGGAGATCTTTACCGGTTGTACCGTAATGACAACATACATTATTCCCTTTGTCATTGGTATTTTACTTGCTCGAGATTCGATCCTTCGTATCTTCATACCTAGTTCAATCTCGTTACCGGCAAGTCTCTTTAATCGTTCCGTAATGCATCATCCCACAACTAACTCATTAGTCACATTGCTTGCAAGGCTTATTATGGTGTGCATTACCGAGAGGGCCCAGAGATACCTCTCCGATACTCGGACTGACAAATCCTAATCTCGATCTATGCCAAGCCAACAAACACCTTCGGAGATACCTATAGAGCATCTTTATAATCACCCAGTTACGTTGAGACTTTTCAGAGCACACAAGGAATTCCTTCAGTATTCGGGAGTTGCATAATCTCATAGTCAAAGGAATATGTACATGCCATGAAGAAAGCAGTAGCAATAAAACTGAATGATCAATATGCTATGGTAACGGATGGGTCTTGTCCATCACATCATTCTCCTAATGACGTGATCCCGTTCATCAAATGACAACACATGTCTATGGTTAGGAAACTTAACCATCTTTAATTAACGAGCTAGTCTAGTAGAGGCTTACTAGGAACACGGTGTCTTGTATATGTATCCACACATGTATCAAGTTTCCGGTTAATACAATTCTAGCATGAATAATATACATTTATAGTGATATAAGGAAATATAAAATAACAACTTTATTATTGCCTCTAGGGCATATTTCCTTCAGTCTCCCACTTACACTAGAGTAAATAATCTAGTTCACATCGCCATGTGATTTAACACCAATAGTTCACATCTTTATGTGATTAACACCCATAGTTCACATCGCCATGTAACCAACACCCAAAAGGTTTACTAGAGTCAATAATCTTGTTCACATCGCTATGTGATTAACACCCAAAGAGTACTAAGGTGTGATCATGTTTTGTTTTGTGAGAGTTTAGTCAATGGGTCTGCCACATTCTGATCCAGATGTATTTTGCAAATTTCTATGTTTACAATGCTCTGCATGGAGCTACTCTAGCTTATTACTCCAACTTTCAATATGTATCCAGATCGAGACTTTGAATCATCTAGATCGGTGTTAAAGCTTGCATCGATGTAACTCTTTACGATGAACTCTTTATCACCTCCATAACCGAGAAATATGTCCATAGTCCTCTAAGGATAATTTTGACCGATGTCAGTGATCTACTCCTGGATCACTATTGTACCTCCTTGACAAACTCATGCAAGGTACAAAATAGGTCTGGTACACAGCATTGAATACTTTATAGAACCTATGGCTGAGGCATAGGGAATGACTTTCATTCTCTCTATATATTATGCCATGGTCGGGCTTTGAGTTTTACTCAACTTCACACCTTACAATACAGGCAAGAACTCCTTCTTTGACTGATCCATTTTGAACTTCTTCAAAGTCTTGTCAAGGTCGAAAGTCCTATTAAGCGTCTCGATCTATCCGTATAGATCTTGATGCCCAATATATAAGTAGGTTCACCGAGGTCTTTCATTGAAAAATTCTTTATTCAACTATCCTTTTATGCTATCCAGAAATTCTATATAATTTCCAATCAATGATATGTCACCCACATATAATATCAGAAATGCTACAGAGCTCCCACTCACTTTCTTGTAAATACACGCATCACCATAAGTCTGTATAAAACCATATGCTTTGATCACCTTATCAAAGCGTATATTCCAACTCAGAGATGCTTGCACTAGTCCATAGAAGGATCGCTGGAGTTTGCACACTTTGTTAGCACCTTCAGGATCGACAAAACCTTTTGGTTGCATCATATACAACTCTTCTTTAAGAAACCCATAAAGGAACGTAGTTTTGATATCCATTTGCCAGATTTCATAAAATGTGGCAATTGCTTACATGATTCGGATAGACTTTAAGCATCGCTATGAGTGAGAAAATCTCATCGTAGTCAACACCTTGAACTTGTCGAAAAACCTTTTGCGACAAGTTGACCTTTGCAGATAGTAACACTACCATCAGCGTTCGTCTTCCTCTTGAAGATCCATTTATTCTCAATGGCTTGCCGATCATTGGGCAAGTCCACTAAAGTCCACACTTCGTTCTCATACATGGATCCTATCTCAGATTTCATGGCCTCAAGCCATTCGGAATCTGGGCTCATCATAGCCTCTTCATAATTAGTAGTTTCGTCATTGTCTAGTAACATGACTTCCAGAACAGGGTTACTATTTGGGATATCACTACTGGGCGTAAACCGGCCTATCTGGGCCGGGTTAACTTCATCAGTAGTTAACTATGTTAAAACCCAAGAAGGCAGATGAGGGCTCAAGGCCCATAGTCGGTTCAAGGCCCGTAGCCGTAAACCGGCGTTGGTATGTAACTTGTATTGTAAGTTAGGAATAAGTAAAGACCAAACCGGACACATCTATGAGCCGGTATTGGGACTCTGTGAACCGATGGGCGTCACCCGTGTATATAAGGGGACGACCCGGCGGCGGTTCAAGGACAACATACAACAACTCGAGACTTAGGCGAAGCTTGTTTGCTCCATAGTCATCGAAACCCCATGAATTCCATCACAACTAGACGTAGGCTTTTACCTTCATCGAAGGGGCCGAACTAGTATACACTCTCTTGCGTCCGTGTGTCCGCTTTAACCCCTTCAAGCTAACCCGTCGCGATGGCTCCACGACTAAGCTCTTTCTCTAGGACATCTGCCGTGACAAAACCACGACAGTTGGCGCCCACCGTGGGGCTATCGCATGATGGTTTTAGGTTCTTGGAGGGCCGCTTTGAAGGACTCAAGGGCTATGCTATGGGCCGGATGACTAAGAGTCGTCGCGGCAAGCTTTACATCGATGATGCAGGCTAGGGCCCCGAGGCCGGCTCAGTTGAGTACGGGTACCGGGTCCCCTTTGGTGGCATACACGTTTTCATCGGCAAGATCGGTGAACCGGGCCCTGAGCCGGACATCTACACCGACCTTGTCGAAATGGCTCAGCATGCGCGATCCGCCCGGGTTAAACCGGCCGTGAGGTGTGCCTTCGTGGGAGTCATCCATGGAGGAAGTTATGAGGATGGATTGGAATCTCGTGGCGAGACCGTCGTTTATTCCGGCGACGAGTCATTAACCGGAGAAACCGAATCACTATATCAGCTACAAGATGGCCGGATTGGGGGCTGTTCCGATGGCGACAGTATTCCGGACCCCTCTGATCAACCCAACCGAGTTGGAATATTCATGGCCGGCACACAAGCAGCGCTTCATTCTTCGACTGCTGTTCCGATGGCGACAGTATTCCGGACCCCTCTGATCAACGCTTCGGTTTAGTAGCGGCGACAGCTGCCGGGGCAGGAAGCTCTGCACGCCCTCCGGCTCAAGTTCTATCAAATCTATTTGATGCATTGGCTGCGCTTATGGCAGAAGATAATTCGGCGGATCAAGAAGTCCACAATGCGGAGATTGCAAAGGTGAAGGAACATATCACCCAGGCCAAGGCGGACCTGGCAGCTGAGGATGCCAGGATGACCGCATAGCGGGCCGCTCTAGACGCACAAGCCTACAGGCTCATGTTGGACCAGAACGCGTCGCATGAAGTCATGAAGAGGAAGTACCCATCCCGTTTGCCTTCGGTTTTCGAGGCCAGAGACCTTTTCAACACCCCAGGAGCAGGAACCAGTAATCCGCTGGAGGTAAACCGGGCGGAGGCTCCCGCGACCGGCACGCCGGTTCAGTCCCATCGGATGGATCTGCCTCGTCAAAACACTGTTATACCTCAGATTGTTTCGACACCTCCGGGTCACTACTCCAACCCGATGGACAATCGCGTTGCCGCTGCTGCACGGCTGGAGGCCATTCCAATTGAAGGTGACTCGCCGTAGGTAGTAGAGACGCGACGGGTCAAGGAGCTTCTGAGGACAGCTTTGGTCCAACAGGAAGCATACTCATATAGCCGTGACCGGATTCACTCGACCCCTCGTCCAAGCCGGAGCTATAGCAGGCATACGGATGAACCGACAGTATCAAGTAATGAACGATGTGGAGCACCCCGCGGCAACAACCCGGCGGGTGGTGCTGATAACACTCAGGAAGTGGTGGACCGGGCCCGAGCGCGCAGGGAGGCCGAGTTAGCCACACAGTATCAGGCTCGGCAGCTTACGCTGGTTCATCCAACTATCTCGATCGAACTTGGTGTTACTTCTAGTTCTTTGGGGGTGCCTTGCCTTGTCCCTGCTTTACGCAATGTGCGCCTGCCCAAGGATTTCAAAGGCCCGCGCAAGGTACCAAATTACACGGCGGATCAACCTCCAGAGACATGGGTGGAGAGCTACGAGATGGCCATGGAGATGCTTGATGTGGATGATGCGGCATGTGCGAAGTACTTCACCATGTTGCTTGAAGGAATGGCCCGCACTTGGTTAAAAAGCTTACCGGCCATCTCTATCAGTTCATGGGCCCAATTACGAGCCCGGTTTATCAGTAATTTCAAGGATACATGTAAGCAGCCTATGTCGATAGTGGAATTAGCTGCCTGTGTCCAGGAGGAAGGAGAATCGACGACTCATTGGGTGCGCCGGGTCTCACAAGTGTTGCATTCATCAGACCGTATCAACGCTGACACTGCAGTCTTAACCCTAGAAGGCAACTGCCGGTTTGGGCCCCTGAAGTTGAAGTTGGGACGGATGAAGCGCCATTGCACTGACATGGGAACCCTCATGGCTGCTTTGGTAAAGTATGATGATTCTGATAGTACCAAGGATCCCGAATCTGATGATGACAAGGCAGGGAAGGGAAAGAGGAACAGCAACTCCAAAGGTCAGCAGCATCACTTGGCAGGCAATGGTGGTGGAGGCAAGCGTAAAGAGGATGGTAACATGGACTTTGTGGCTAATACCAACGCGTAGGACAAGGGCCAGCGACGCAGGGGTAAGCCGCCAAATCGCAGTGGGGCACCCAGCCCTAACCCGGACCGCCTAAATTATCTACTGAGCCAGCCCTGTCCGAGACATGGGACGAAGGAGGTGCCAACAAACCACCTTTGGAAGGATTTCTTCATTATGCAGGAGTTCAAGAATTCTAATGCTTTCCGGTATGATCACGGCTCCGGCGGTGGCTCAGGATCCGGGCCGGGTTATGGTGGAGGAAATTCCGGTTCAGGATTTAATGGTAATCCGGGCGGACATAATAATCAAAATAATCAGAACAATCAGGGTGGTTGCAGCCAACAGCAGCAACAGTCAGGTTACCAGAGCAACCCAAAGCAGTTGAATAGTGGGCAGTACCATGTCTTCACCACTAGCTTGGACAAGCGAGACCGGAAGGTTCAGAGGCGGGCAGTCAACTCTGTTGAACCGGCCGTGCCCTGTTATCTACACTGGTCTGAATAGCCAATCATATGGAGCAGAGAGGATCACCCTCCCCAGGTTGATAATCCGGGTCAGTTGGCTCTGGTGGTGGCGCCTCAGGTGGGAGGTTACAAGTTCACCAAGGTGCTCATGGATGGAGGGAGGAACATTAATATCTTGTACTATGAGACCTTCCGTCGTATGGGACTAACAGATAAAAATCTCAAACCGTCTAATACGGTGTCCCACGGTGTGGTACCTGGCAAGTCAGCATATCCTGTTGGTAAGATAGCTCTGGAAGTGGCCTTTCGAGATGATCATGATTCCAGGTTGGAGACATTGACGTTTGAAGTGGTGAAAATCCAAAGTCCATATCACGCCCTGTTTGGGCGACCGGCCTACGCCAAGTTTATGGTGTGGATTACACAGATCTTAATAAGGCTTGTCCAGCAGATCCTTTTGCCCTCCCTCGTATTGATCAAATTATTGATGCTACTGCGGGTTGCGACTGTTTAAGTTTTTGGGATGCATATTCTGGCTATCATCATATAAAAATGGCAGTTAAGGACTAGGAGAAGACGGCATTCATAACTCCTTTTGGAGCCTTCTGCTATGTGTCTATGCCCTTTGGGCTCAAGTGTGCCCAGGCAACTTATCAACGGTGTGTACAAAATTGTCTTCACAAGCAGATTGGTCGTAATGTACATGCTTACGTGGATGATATTGTGGTTAAGTCCAGGGAGAAGGAGACTCTGGTTGATGATTTGAAGGAAACCTTTGATAACCTGAGGACGTACAAGATGATGCTTAATCCGGCCAAGTGTGTATTTGGTGTACCGGCAGGCAAATTATTGGGTTTTCTGGTGTCCAACAGGGGAATTGAGGCTAATCCGGAGAAGATCACGGCCATCACCTCCCTGGCTAGACCGAAGTGTATCAATGATGTTCAACGCCTGGCAGGCCGGATTGCCGCATTGAGCCGGTTTATCAGCCGCCTTGGCGAGAAGGCAATCCCTTTGTATCAGATGTTGAAGAAGACGGATCAGTTCATCTGGAGTTCCGCTGCTGATGAAGCATTTGAGGACTTAAAGCGGCAATTGGCCAATCCGCCCGTGCTCGCCGCTCCCATTGACAAGGAGCTGTTACTGCTATATGTTGCTGCTAATGCTCGTGCGGTCAGCGTGGCTATTGTGGTGGAGCGAAAGGAGGCAGGTAAGGAGCATCCGGTTCAACGTCCGGTCTATTATATCAGCGAGGTACTCATTGAGTCCAAGCAAAGGTATACACATTGGCAGAAGCTGGTGTACGGAGTTTTTATGGCAAGCCGGAAGCTTAAGCAATACTTCCAAGGGCACCCAATTACGGTGGTCAGTTCTGCTCCTTTGGGGGATATCATCCAGAACTGGGAAGCGACTGGCCGGATTGCCAAGTGGGCTATAGAGCTTAGGCCGCACGGATGAAGTATGTGCCTCGGACGGCGGTTAAGTCTCAAGCACTTGTTGATTTCATCAATGATTGGATGGAAATGCAACCACATGAAGAAAAGCCGGATCACACATATTGGACCATCTATTTTGACGGATCCAGGCAATTGGAAGGCTCGGGGGCTGGAGTCGTATTAACTTCCCCACGAGGTGATAAGTTTTGTTACGTTCTTCGCTTAATGTTCCCTTGTACTAACAATGCAGCTGACTATGAAGCCTTGCTCCATGGTCTTCAGATGGCTAAGGAGATGAACCTAAGTCGAGGTAGGTGCTTCGGTGACTCGGACCTCGTGGCTCAACAAGTATCTGGCACTTGGGACTCCAAGGACCCACTCATGGCAGCATATCGTCGTGAGGTGGATATTGTTGCAGGTCACTTTAAAGGCTATCAGGTGGACCACGTGGACCGATGGAAGAATGAAGCGGCGGACGCTTTAAGCCGGCTAGGCTCTCAGCGCAAACCGGGCCCGCCCAATGTTTTTCTGGATGTGCTGCATAACCCATCGGTCAAGCTCCCTGGTGAAGCGGATTCGGCTATTCCTCATACGGAGGCTCAATTGGTGGCAGCTCTTCATGTCATTCCGGATTGGACGCTTCCTTACCTGACGTACATGAATCGGGGCGAGTTACCAGAGGATGAGATTCTGGCCCGACAGATAATCCGGCGGTCCAAGTCCATGACTATTGTCAATGGCGAGTTGCATCATTGCAGTGTATCAGGGGCGTTTCAACGCTGTGTGTCTCCTGAAGAAGGCTGTGAAATTTTGCGTGAGATCCACGAAGGAGATTGTGGTCACCACGCCGGTTCAAAATCTTTGGTAGCTAAAGCGTTTCACCATGGCTTTTATTGGTTAACTGCTCATGCTGATGCGGAGGATCTGGTCAGACAATGTGACGGTTGCCAAAAGTTTTCAAGACGTGCTCATGTGCCAGCTCAAGAATTGAGAATGATTCCAATTACTTGGCCATTTGCGACTTGGGGGCTGGATATGGTTGGGCCTTTCAAAAGGTCCAAAGATAAGAAGACCCACCTCCTGGTGGCAGTTGACAAGTTTACAAAGTGGGTGGAGGAAGAACCTGTTAGCAAGTGTGATGCGTCCATGGCGGTTCAGTTCATCAAAAAAGTGATTTTCCGGTTTGGCTTTCCACATAGTATCATCACAGATAATGGTACCAATTTGTCCAAGGGTGCCATGAAGGAGTTCTGCCAGCGGGAGCACATCCGGCTTGACGTTTCATCAGTGGCACACCCATAGTCCAATGGTCAAGCAGAAAGGGCTAATCAAGAGATCTTGAAAGGCATCAAGCCCCGGCTTATGGTTCCTTTGCAAAGAACACCGGGTTGTTGGGTAGAAGAGTTACCATCTGTGTTATGGAGCATCAATACTACACCCAACAGATCAACAGGATACACGCCGTTCTTCATGGTCTACGGAGCGGAGGCGGTTCTCCCGAGTGATATCCGTCATGACTCACCTCGTGTGGCGGCTTATGTTGAAGCGGACAATGAGACAGCACGACAAGACGCTTTGGACCTGTTGGATGAAGAACGTGACATAGTAGCCGCCCGCTCGGTGATTTACCAACAGGATCTTCGTCGTTATCACAGTCGCCGAGTCAGAACCAGAACCTTTCAGGAAGGAGATTTGGTGCTTTGGCTCATCCAAGATCACACTGATATGCATAAGCTATCCCCACCTTGGGAGGGACCTTTCATGGTCAGCAAGAATCTGCACAACGGGTCATACTATCTGATCGATATTCGAGAGCATAAAGACTCACGTACATCAGAGGAGGAGACCAACAGGCCGTGGAACATAGCTCATCTTCGGCCTTACTATACCTGGGCCATTGGCTCTACTTATGTACATATTACGACAATGTATATATTATGATTAAATATAATAAACCGGAACCTCGGCTAAAGTGGGGTATCTGTTCTTGTACATCATGTGTGGTTACACGGAGTTGTTCTAAAGCGGCCTCCGGTTTACCCCTTGAGTTAGCTTTTCGAAAGAATCATGTTATATCACTCGGGGGCATGGTCGTGTCCGAACCAATGCAACACCTCTTGATAGGCGAGAGCCACCAGATCACTTGGGGATTTGGTCACGTCTGAACCAGTCACGCCTCTTGATCGGCCTAAGTCCACAGAATCACTTGGGGGCTTGGTCGAACCCGAACCATTGCCATGCCTCTTGATCGGCATAAATGCCACGGTTTCATTTGGGGACCTGGCTGACTTGAACCATAGCTACACCTATCGGGAGCTTGGTCATGTCCGACCATGGTAACGCCATCTGATCGGCTCAAATATTGCAAATGGTTTTATCATTGCCTTTGCTTCACAATTTTCTTTGATAGATATTTCTTTCTTTTTGTTGCTTTTTTAAACTACAAAATTTTAAAACCGGTTCACTCTGTCAATTGACTGAACACGGTCCATTTTTAATCCGGAGACTATTTGCCTGGTTTGATTTTTTGTTAACATCCTATTACGGAGTAACACTGTGCTTTATTATAACCCGGCACGGTTTACATGGTAAACCGGCATTATATATATACAGGAGCTGCTATCTCCTCCAACAGTGTGGGTTTATGAAACCTCCGTTTCAAGATTGGCTAAGCCAACTTCATGCACAACGATGGCAGGTATCATATATCTCAAAGATTTGATCATATGCTTACATTTCAGATATTTTGATTTCACATATGCAGACATCATACTCCACCTGACGGTACAACCGCGGTGGCACTTTAAGATTTTTACATTGCAGAAAATACTTTGGAAAAGGTCATCACCCAAAGGAAGAACAAGTTGCAGTAATTATGCATGAAGGCATATCAAAATCAAGAGTATCGGCTAGCCTATTACAAGGCAACATGGTGCCCAAAAGAAGATCATTGTTTTTTCAAAGGAGAAGAAGTTTAAACCGGCTTCTGGTTCAAGCTTGGTCACCAGCCTGGCCTGATGGTTGTGGGTCATCCCGCGCCGCTTCAACTTCAGTTTCTCTACCCAACGGCTGGAAATCAACAGCTGTCCATTTGATTCCCATTAATGCTCGAAAGACAGCTTCATCATGGATCAGCAACGACGGTTCAATATCGGGAGCGTAAGTATGCTTACGGATTGGAGGGATAAGATTTTCCGCTTCATGAATTGGTGCAGCTACTTGCTTGTTTTGATTGTCATATTGGGCTTGATAATGAGACAAGTCTGCTTCTTCAGCCAATTGACAAGCTAGCGGACGCACCTCCCGGTTTATTGCTCGCAGATCCACTTCACTAAACTCTGACCCGTCTTCCTTCAAGATGGGATTGCGCTGAGCCGCTTCAATAGGATCAAAATCCGGTACCCAAGCTTTTGCCCGGATTAAGGCATTGATCACACCGGTTCGAGCAGCAGATTTCTTCAGCTCTTCCACCCGGGCAGGAAGCACCGACAGTTACTGTAGAGTGTCCTGAATCAAAGTGGGTGCCGGCTTGTTGTGGGATGCAGTACAGATGATCCGCTGTGCACCAGTGTATAGTTGTTCGATCAACGTATAGGCGGCTTTCAATTTCTTCCGCACATCTGACCCCAAATGACCAATGCGTGTCCCTGAAATATCACAAAGGGTTAACAAACCGGCAGTTCTGTAAGACGGCAGAATCAATTCAGAAATCAAACCAGCTTACCAAAAATAGCAGTGGTCATGGCATGCACATGCCGTTTTATGCTGGCCAGTTCGTCCACCACCGATTTAAGTGCAGCCTCGGCATCTTCTGCTCGTTTGGTTAAAGCAGATTTTTCAGTGGCCCAATCTGCCCGCTCTTTCTTGAAGCCCTCCTTAAGCTGTTCCATGGCGCTTAAAACGCTGGTTAATTCCTCTTTTGCTTTCGAGGTTTCAGCTTGTTGGGACTTCAGATTTTCTTGGAGATCGGTGATTTGGGTCTCTTTTGTCTTCAGTTCAGCCTGCATACAGACAGTTATATGATTCAGCAAGCAGTGAAAGAATTGAAGCACCAACCACATAACAAGTTATGCACTTGGCGCTTGGGGGCTAATGCCTATTTGATTTTCATATTTCACTTGATTATAAAGCCCAAGATCAATACTAGTATTCCACTTGGCACTTGGGGGCTAATGGCTATTTGTTCAAATAAGTTCTGATGCAGTGATATTAATTACTTAAGTCCCGGTTTAACTATACTAAGTTGAACCGGCCCTTGGTGGCTACATCAGCGAATTTCGAGGTTTTAAGATTTATATCAGTAAGTCCCAGTTTGAAAGAATATTACAAACCGGTCCTTGGGGGCTAGGCGAGTCAGCAAGAATTGAAGCATACAAGCAGGAAAGAGCATATTGAAGTTACCTCATATTTATCTTTCATCATGTTAACCAGACCGGCTTCATAGTCATGACTGGTATACAGCCGGTTCAGATAGCCGGAATGGATGTCTTGGGCGTTCAGAGCAGTGTAAGTCGCCAGATCAACATTCCACTTGCCCTTGCCAAAGGCAGCAAATTCTTCCTTGGCAGTATGTTTAGACAAAGCGACAGGATTGCTTGGCTCTGTATGGCCAATGCTAGTAATAACAACTTGGCGTCGCCGGTTTGCATTGGGGCCGTCAGTTTATCAGTAGACTTGGATGGACTGGTGGATTTCTCAATCCGGATGGGGCCTCTGGGCTGGTCAACAGGACCGGAGGTATCAACATGTCTCTCTTCAGTAATAAAATCATCATCTTGTGGTGGTGGATCGTTTGGCACATCCTCGCGGATGGCCGCTTCAGGATTGAGTACTCTGTCCGGTTTAGGAATAGCATCTTCTTCAGCCGCTTTATCTAGGCGAGCCTTCTTGCTTGGCTTAGGCTTGGCCCTGATAGGAGTAACAAAGGTCAGTACAGTATATGCTACAAAGTAATACACTAGAAGCATTATGATAAGTATGGCTTACCCAAGCACCGTTTTGAGCGGCGGCGGCTGGGTAGCTCATGACTCGCCAGATGATGAATGGGAAGTGACCTGATAATCGGAGCCAGACGGATTAAGAGGTTGACGAAAACAACCCATTTTAGGACAAGCACTGACAGGCAAATTAGAGACCTCTGAATGGCATTTTCGAACTGGGCTATTCGGTAAACCAGCGGAGGTAACTGCCTGGCCACTATGCCGGGTCGTGCGGCGAGCTTCGTGATGTTGGGTCTTCATAAGAAATTTGGGATCCAAGTACGCAAGAGGATGAGAAAATTTAACCTTCCGGATTTCCTGACGGATTTTTAGTGAAGGCAAAGGATCTGAATCGGAGGAAAGAATAATTACCTCTGCAACATCAGCATGACTGGCTTCGGCATCATCTCGACAAATATCATCATCAATAAGGCGCGTGAAAAATAAGCCATGTGAATCAAGTTCTACCTCAAGGTCCGGGTTACCCACGTCGTCATCAGCGGCTGGATCAGAGGATGCAGTGGTTCTTTTCCTGTGGGTAGTCTTCTTCACAGTTTTAGTCTTTTGCCGGATTGATCTCTCCGGTTTGTCTGGTTTTTCTGGTTTCTCCTACGGCAGTTTCTTGCTCCAAAACGGATCATCGCCCTATTTAAACAGGCATTGATATTAAATAATGACCAGATATATCAATAATAGGTTCAGAAAAAAGAACAATCAAACTCTATCAGCTGGCGGTTTGTTGGTGGCACAGAAGGGAAGCAGACCGGTTCGAGCACAGACGTGTTCCGATTTATTCAGCATTTTATTCACAGCCTCTGTGATTTCTTCATTGGTAAGCTGGATGTTAGCATGTCGCAGTGGGTCATCAACACTGCCAGTATACTCGCACATCAAACCGGAGCGCTGACTAAGGGGCAGTATGCTCCACGATATCCAACAGCGAGCGAGATCAACTCCTATTAAACCATTGGCCATGAAGGCTCTGAGCATGGACAGTCGAGGAGCATATTTGCTTCTCTCCTTGGCAGTCAACCTTTGCGGAAAGGGGTGTGTATTGCAAAGCCGCTCCGGACGAAAGCCAGGCAAAGGATTTTCACCAGCAGGGGAGGTGTCTTTGCAATAGAACCATGTTTGATTCCACTCTTTGGGGTGGCTGTGCAGCTTGGCGTGAGGGTATGTGACTTCTTTCCTTTTCTGAATTGCCACACCACCCAATTCTGTGTTGGAACCGTCAGTAAACTCAGTGCGGCGGTTTAGATGGAAGCAGTCTCTGAATAGTTTAACGGTGGCCTCCTCTTGAAAGAACGCCTCACATAGTACTTGGAAGTGACACATGTTTGTAACAGAGTTGGGGCCAATGTCTTGTGGGTGGAGTTGAAAATTGGCAAAAACGTCCCGGTAAAATTTAGAACCGGGCGGCTTAAAGCCCCGGGCTAAGTGATCTACGAAAATGACAACTTCTCCTTTTTGAGGTGTCGGAGGGCATTCTTCGCCAGGGACCCTCCAATGGATGGTATTTTTGCTGCCTAAAGCGCCGATCAGGACTAAGTTGTTCAGTTCAGTCTCTGTGACGCGAGAAGGGACCCAGTTGCACTCATATACTTGCTTGGCCATGATGAAATCTACAAAATAAGTGATTCCGGTTCAAGAATGCATTGATTAAAGTACACTAGCATGTCCAGTATTAAACCGGAGCCAGTTCTATCTAAACCAGAGTTTTATGAAGCAATAGCATATGGCGGTTCAGCAAGGGGACTAATGGTATATACTGGGTTGTTAATTTTTCTACACCAAGTTAAACCGCCGGATCTAGGCATTGAAAATGTTGAGATTGCTGATGGGTAAGTGTACAGAAACAGATTTCACAAGTTTTCTCTACGGTGAGCGATCTGAAGCAAGTTCAGAAAAGAAGGAAAATATTCAAGGTTCAAAAAAGAGCAGTACCGAATCAATGGGCAGAGGTACAGGTAGATCTATGATCTGGAGGCATGTAAGTGAAGGCGGATGCTAAAAACTACCGCTACACAGAGCAAAGGTTCACAGGTTCATCTAAGTTCTATCATATGAGTACGAAGCAGACGATGAACACTGAAGAACTTGGAAGCCCTAGAATGGATCTACGGAGGAAAAGGTGAAGAACTCACCGGAGCCGAGGAGGAAACAGAAGGTCGCCGCGATGCTCTGGTACAATCAGGGTGATGCAGCGGCCAAGGTTGGAGTAGAGGTCGTCAACGGCGGCGGAGCTCCGAAGCTGGACGACGTGAGGAAGACGAAGCAGAAGGGCACGAAGGGGAAAAATAAATGACCCCTCGGTCCTATTTATAAGGCAAAGGACATGTGCCAGGCGCGAAGATCAAGGGACCGTGGGTTTGGAAACGAAGTTGTCGCCTCAATTGTCACAGACCTATTAAACAAAAAAGGTATCATGGATAAGTTTCTTTATAATAGGTGACATCATGCCGGTTTACAACAACCAGGGAAGATGACGTCACGGTGGTTCAACAAACCACACGAAGATGTTGAAGATGAAGATTTTTGCCAAGGATTGACATGAACCTGTTCAAATCAATCTGGGGCCTAATGTTGGGGATATCACTACCGAGCGTAAACCGGCCTATCTAGGCCGGGTTAACTTCATCAGTAGTTAACTATGTTAAAACCCAAGAAGGCAGATGAGGGCTCAAGGCCCATAGTCGGTTCAAGGCCTGTAGCCGTAAACCAGCATCGGTATGTAACTTGTATTGTAAGTTAGGAATAAGTAGAGACCAAACCGGACACATCTATGAGCCGGTATTGGGACTCTGTGAACCGACGGGCGTCACCCGTGTATATAAGGGGACAACCCGGCGGCGGTTCAAGGACAACAGACAACAACTCGAGACTTAGGAGAAGCTTGTTTGCTCCCTAGTCAGCGAAACCCCATCAATTCCATCACAACTAGACGTAGGCTTTTACCTTCATCGAAGGGGCCGAACTAGTATAAACTCTCTTGCGTCCATGTGTCCGCTTTAACCCCTTCAAGCTAACCCGTCGCGATGGCTCCACGACTAAGTCCTTTCTCTAGGACATCTGCCGTGACAAAACCACGACAGTTACCGTACCACTCTGGTGGAGAACGTGCTATGGTTGACCTACGAGGTTCGGTTGTAACTTGATCTGAATTTTCATGATCATTATCATTAGCTTCCTCTCTAGTTGGTGTAGGCATCACGGGAATGGATTTCACTGATGTGCTAATTTCCAATTCGAGAGAAGGTACAACTACCTCATCAAGTTCTACTTTCCTCCCACTCACTTCTTTCGAGAGAAACTCCTTCTGTAGAAAGGATCCATTCTTAGCAACAAAGATCTTGCTTTCGGATCTGTGGTAGAGGGTGTACCCAATAGTTTCTTTTAGGTATCTTATGAAGACGCACTTCTCCGATTTGGGTTTGAGCTTATCAGGCTGGGGCGTTTTGACATAAGTGTCGCAACCCCGAACTTGAAGAAACGGCAACTTAGGTTTCTTGCCAAACCATAGTTCATACGGTGTCGTCTCAACGGATTTAGACGGTGCCCTATTTATTGTGAATGCAGTTGTCGCTAATGCATAACCCCAAAACGATAGTGGTAAATTGGTAAGAGGCATCATAGATCATACCATATCTAATAAAGTACGGTTATGACGTTCGAACACACCATTTTGTTGTGGTGTTCCAGGTGGCGTAAGTTGTGAAACTATTCCAAATTATTTTAAATGAACACCAAACTCGTAGCTCAAATATTCGCCTCCGCGATCAGATTGTTGAAGCTTTATTTTCTTTGTTATGATGATTCTCCACTTCACTCTGAAATTCTTTGAACTTTTCAAATGTTTCAGACTTGTGTTTCATCAAGTATATATACCCATATTTGCTTAAATCTCTGTGAAGGTCAGAAAATAACGATACCCGCCGCAAGCTTAAAGACTCATCGGACTGCATACATCGGCATGTATTATTTCCAATAAGTCATTAGCTCGCTCCATTGTTCCGGAGAACGGAGTTTTAGTCATCTTGCCCATGAGGCATGGTTCGCAAGTATCAAATGATTCATAATCAAGTGATTCCAAAAGTCCATCTGCATGGAGTTTCTTCATGCGCTTTACACCAATATGACCTAATCGACAGTGCCACAAATATGTTGCACTATCATTATCAACTTTGCATCTTTTGTCATCAATAATATGAATATGTGTATCACTATGATCGAGATTCAATAAACCATATATGTTGAGTGTATGACCATAGAAGGTTTTATTCTTGTAAACAGAATAACAATTATTCTTTGACTTAAATGAATAACCATATTGTAATAAACATGATCCAATCATATTCATGCTCAACGCAAACACCAAATAACATTTATTTTAGGTTCAACACTAATCCCGAAGGTAAAGGGAGTGTGCGATGGTGATCTTATCAACCTTGGAATCACTTCCAACACACGTCGTCACCTGGCCCTTAACTAGTATCTGTTCATTTTGCAACTCCTGTTTCGAGTTGCAAATCTTAGCAATTGAGCCGGTATCAAATACCCAGGGGCTACTATGAACACTAGTAAAGTACACATCAATAACATGTATATCAAATATACCTTTGTTCACTTTGCCATCCTTCTTATCCGCCAAGTTTTTGGGGCAGTTCCGCTTCTAGTGACCATTTCCTTTGTAGTAGAAGCACTCAGTTTATGGTTCGGGTCTAGCTTTGGGTTTCTTCACGGGAGTGGCAACTTGCTTGCCATTCTTCCTGAAGTTCCCTTTCTTTCCCTTGCCATTTTTCTTGAAAGTAGTGTTCTTGTTTAACCATCAACATCTGATGCTATCTCTTGATTACTACCTTCGCCGATTTCAGCATTGCGAAGAGCTTGGGAATCATTTTCGTTATCCCTTGCATATTATAGTTCATCACGAAGTTCTAGTAACTTAGTGATAGTGACTAGAGAACTCTGTCAATCACTATCTTATCTGGAAGATTAAATTCCACTTGATTCAAGTGATTGTAGTACCCAAACATTCTTAGCACATGCTCACTAGCTGAGCTATTCTCCTCCATCTTGTAGGCAAAGTACTTGTCAGAGGTCTCATACCTCTTAACAAGGGAATTAGTCTAAAATATCCTTTTTAGCTCTTGGAACATCTCATATGCTACATGGCGTTCAAATCATTTTGAAGTCTCGGTTCTAAGCCATAAAGCATGGTGCACTAAACTATCAAGTAGTCATCATATCGAGCTTGTCAAATGTTCATAACGTCTGCATCAGCATGATGGCGTGGTGATGGTGATGGTGAAGTGATCCGCGTAGGGCTTCGCCTAAGCACTACGAAGATATGACCGAAGGCGTACACTATGGAGGGGGGCGCCGCACATGGCTAAAAATTGTTGGTGTGTGTTCTAGCGGTGCCCCCCACATATATTTAGGTTGGATGGGAGGAGAGGCAGCCAAGTGGGCGCCCCAAGCAGGAGGAATCCTATTTGGGCGCCTCCCAATTCGTCCTCCCCTCTTACCATATCTTCCGGAGGGGGAAGGAAGGATGACGGAGGAGGGAAGGAAGGGGGAGGCCGAATCCCTCCCCTTCCTTTACTTCTTCTCCTCTATCCTTCCCCTCCTATATCGACCTACATGGGGTGCACCAGCCCCTTAGGGACTGGTCCTTCCCATTCTTGGCCCATTATGCCCATGTAGTTGCGGGGGGGATGTCTGGAACCCCTTCCGGTGACCCGATATGTACCCGGTACCCCAGAACAGTTCCGGTGTCCGAATATCATCGTACTATATATTAATATTTACCTCTCGTCCATTTAGAGACTCCACGTCATGTCCGTGATCTCATCCGGGACTCCGAACAGCATCCCATCACCAAATCACATAAGTCATATAATACAAAATTGTCATCGAACATTAAGCGTGCGGACCCTACTGGTTCGAGAAATATGTAAACATGACCGAGACACCTCTCCGGTCAATAACCAACATCGGAACCTGGAGGCTCATATTGGTTCCTACATATTCTACGAAAATCTTTATCGGTCGTACCGTAATGACAACATACGTTATTCCCATTGTCATCGGTATTTTACTTGCCTGAGATTTGATCGTCGGTATCATCATACCTAGTTCAATCTCGTTACCAGCAAGTCTATTTACTCGTACCGTAATACATCATCCCTCAACTGACTCATTAGTCACATTGCTTGCAAGGCTTATTATGATGTGCATTACCGAGAGGGCCCAAAGAGAGTGACAAATCCTAATCTCGATCTATGCCAACCCAACAAACACCTTCGAAGACACTTGTAGAGCATCTTTATAATCACCCAGTTATGTTGTGACATTTGATAGCACACAAGGCATTCCTCTGGTATTCGGGAGTTGCATAATCTCATAGTCAAAGGAATATGTATATGACATGAAAAAAGCAATAGCAATAAAACTGAATGATCAATATGGTAAGCTAACGGATGGCTCTTGTCCATCACATCATTCTCCTAATTATGTGATTCCGTTCATCAAATGACAACACATGTCTATGGTTAGGAAACTTAACCATCTTTGATTAACGAGCTAGTCTAGTAGAGGCTTACTAGGGACACAGTATTTTGTCTATGTATCCACACATGTATCAAGTTTCCGGTTAATACAATTCTAGCATGAATAATAAACATTTATCATGCTATAAGGAAATATAAAATAACAACTTTATTATTGCCTCCGGGGCATATTTCCTTCAGTTTTCGTCCTTCTTTCACTAGTAGATACGTTGGGGCATTCTTTGAAGTTCTTTGTGTTGGATTGAATATTATGAATCTGAAATTCTTTTATGCATATGAAATAATCATCTCACGGATACTTGTGGTGACATTGGAGTATCTAGGCGACGTTAGTGTTGGCTGATGCGTATCATATGGTGTTGTTTTAGTACGAACTCTATTGTTGTTTGTGACACTTATAGGGATGACTCAATAGATTGATCGGAAAAGATAACTTTGAGGTGGTTTCATACTCTACAACAATTTCATTTTATGTTCCCCGCTAGATAAGAACTTTGGAGTTATTCTTTGTCGCAGTTGAGGGATTGTTATATGATTCAATTATACTAGCATTGTTGAGAGATTGCACTAGTGAAAGTATGAACCATATGCCTTGTTTTCTAGTATTGCAATACCGTTTGTGCTCACTTTTGTTACTTGTACCTTGCTGTTTTTTTATTTTCAGGTTACAAAAACCTATATCTACTATCCATACTACACTTGTATCACCATCTCTTCGCCGAACTAGTGCACCTATACAATTTACCATTGTATTGAATGTGTTGGGGACACAAGAGATTTCTTGTATTTGATTGCAAGGTTGTTTGAGAGAGACCATCTTCATCCTACGCCTCCCATGGATTGATAAACCTTAGGTCATCCACTTGAGGGAAAATTGCTTCTGTTGTACAAAACTCTGCGCTTGGAGGCCCAACACGAGTCTACAAGAATAACTTGTGTAGTAGACATCAGGCCCCTTATGGATTTGTAGGCGGTAAGGGAAAATAGTCGGGGAGTGAAGAAAGGGAGGCAACCAAAATAATTTCAGCATAAAAACTATTTTTTGTAACAGAGACATGACAGCTTTCAGAAAGAATGTGACCACTTTTGGAAATAATGCGAACACTTTCAGAAATAACATGAACGCTTTCAGAAATACGATTTGGGCACTTTGTACATGCATATGTTTTATGTTCTGATCTTCTTTGTGCACGCATGTGTGGGTTTGATGCGTCGTATTGTTTTCGTGAACAAGCCTCGACTTAATTGGGCATTGTATGGTTGTACTCAGATTTGAATCCGGGCATGTTGATCGATGAACACATGCATGTGTGCGTTTAATTTGCACAAGCCAACCCTCTTTTTTTGTAATGAGCAGTCACTAGCCTTGACCATGTCAATTTAAGAATGGGTGAGTGTGGGCATGTACATTGTGTTCAACATACGCCATGCATCTTCTTCTAGTGAAGAAGCCTCTAGTGAACGGCATTGTTTGGTTGTACTTCCATTTGAATCCGGACATGTTGATCAATTCATACATGCATGCGTGTGTTTAATTTGCACAAGCCAAACCATCTATTCTTTTTTGTATTGACCAGCCACTTGCCTTGACCATGTCACTTCATGAATGGTTGAGTCTAGACATGTTATGTGTTCTGCCTACGCCATGTTCTTTTGGTGAAGAAGCCTCAATTGAATTAGGCATTCTTTGGTGTACTTCGAATTGAATCCAGGCATGTTGATCGATGCATACATGTGTGTGTGTGTGTGTGTGTGTGTGTGTGTGTGTGTGTGTGTGTGTGTGTGTGTGTGTGTGTGTGTGTGTGTTTAATTTGCACAAGCCAACCCTCAATTTTTTTGTATTGACCAGCCACTTGCCTTGACCATGTCACTTCACGAATGGTTGAGTCCAAACATGTCTTTTCATGAAGAAGCCTCCAGTGAATTGGGCATTGTTTGGTTGTACTTTGATTTGAATCCGGACAAGTTGATCCATCCGTACATGTGATAGTGTGTACGTCAATAGAAACTAGCAGGGTCACCCGCGCATTTGCGCAGCTAGATTTATTGTTACTGCCATTTTCATTCTAAATATACATAGTACTTCAATACATGATCTTGTTACTTAGAGAAAATTAATGCATGCTTCACTTTGCGTCAAAAAATGAATTCTTGTATTAGTATATGCTAGAATTAAGTTTGAATTTTTTAATGACTTATTGGATTATTATGGATTAGGGACGCCAACTTCCCTCGGATATGAGGAATGCTCTGTGTTGTTCAATTACCTAATATTTATCGGTTCTTGTTGTGCAAATTTGGTTTGCTTGGTGGTGACCGCCTTTAGATGAAATGGTGATTTATTAATTTGTATTTCATATATCATTAACACTTATCACTGCCTTGAAAAATTGGTTCTTCTGATATTTTTTCCCAATCATTTATATTCCTAGTCGTAATCTCATCCTCCTCATGTATCCTTCTGTTATGTTTCTCTATTGACCAGAGGCACAATATGTTTTTTCTTTCATCATAGAAAATTCATTATTCTCACAAAAAAAATCTCATATGTTTCTTTCTCTTTGTCGCATCTTGGTTCCTTATCCATCCGGTATCGTCTTGAATCAAACAAAATTTATAGGATTTGATTGCATGTTATTTTTCTCAATGATTGTGTCAACCTCCGAGCTTATGGCTGGATGGGCTGCATATGAGGTTCAGTGAGCTATATATTTTGACCATGATGGTAGATTTGGCCACAATCAATAGTGTCCAATGATGGCACCTTAACTTACCTAAGGGAAAAAAGGGAATGTTTTCCATTTTGTGGTTTATTTATTTGTTGTATTGTTGTGTTTGCGCCATGTGTTCTCTCTTGGCATTCAAAGTATCTAATACTTCCGCATTATATGTGTGAGGTGGCCCACACATTTGGATACTTCTATTTTTCTTTCTTAGAAAAATGAACAGTCGTGGCTTGATATAATATGAAATCATGAGTAATATTTACTGATAATTATATTTGATATTACAATAATAAATGTTTTATAGTGCAATCCTTTGGGAGTATTATTATTTCTCTGTTTTGATGCCAATGTTGACCTGCATGCCGGTTTCAGTTGCTAGCTTCTCATGTCCATTGAGAAAGCATGTAGTCGCTTGCACAGAAATATGCATCCCTCATACTGGCCTCTAGATTGCAATCATTACAATATAGCCCTTGTTTAGACAAAAATACCAAGTAAATTGATCCGCAAATATTCTTTAAAATTCTTTGAATTAGAGTGTGGTTTGTAAATTAGTTCAAGTTCCTTCTTCTATTTTTTTCTTGCTATATCTAGCAAAAGCAAATTGCAATTGTTATATGCTCAATTGCATCATTTAGCGACTGATTTGTTCTTGTCCAAAATCTGGATTGTTTGGTCTGGTGGTATTTTTCATGCGCTCCAGGGTTTTTAGCTTAACCTTGATGTAAATTATGGAGAGCTCAAAAAATCACACTTAATTCAGACGGATCCTAAAAGAGAAATCTGTAAAGTTGAACACATATTCTTTTTGTTTCGGGAATGACACGTTGATAGATTTGACACACCTTAGCGAATAGCATTGAAAAATTTCTGGGTGATCTACTCTAGCATGATCAAGAGGTGCAGCAGCGCACTCAAAATTCTAGCCCAACGATGATGATCTCAGGTGTACAATGTGAGTCTGGCCAGTGATCAGATAATCTAGTGTTTTCTCTCTCACATGTGCGTGCTCAGCGTGCTTTCATGGCCTAGTTAGCAATTTTTTTTTTGAGGAAATGCCCTAGTTAGCATTAAGTAACAACTATCTTTCTGCGTAGATGGCCAGCCAACGTGCGCTTTGCTCCTAGTCTAAGCCGAGATCGATGGTCTTAGTCTGAAGTCTATCGTACGTGCATAATAGCCAATATTTATTTCCTTATTTATTAATTTCAGAATCATATTAGGAAACTCTCTAGCCGTTTTCTTTCTTTCTTTCCAACCGTTTCACAGTCAATCTCTTTTTTCCTTATAATAAAGAGATAAATTGGAGTCGTACATCGAGACTTTTTTTAGAGAAAGAGTCGTGAAAAGATTAGGAAACCTCTAGCCGATTTTTTTTCTTTCCAATTTTGTAGTCAATCTCTTTTTGCCTACTAAGGAGATAAATCCAAGTAGATTTGCGCGTGCAGGTTCTTTTCCAATGAATATCCTTCACGCATGCTTTCTTCTGCAATACATGTACGTGTCCAAGTTGAAGTCTGCCTCCATGTCCTTCTGAATTGTGTATGTAATTTTTTCCTTCTGAGTAGACCTACCTCCCCTAGGTTTCCGTTTCTAATTCATACGTGATCCCACTTTCCTTTTTTTTCCTAGAGCTTTTATTCATGTACATGTGTCTACGTCATGGTTTTTTTTAAGGTATGTGTGTACGTCATGATTATTTGCAGCCTCCTGTGTCCATCTCTTATACGTGATGATCAGGACACATGTAACGTGACAAACCAATATGTTATGAGGCCAACTCCACCACGCGACCCCAAACGGACGTCCGTTTTGTCCGGATTCTGTCCGTTTGGGTAGGGATTTGCGGTCGTGTCCGGACGTGTCCTGGGATGCGGTGGCCGTGTGCCCATAGCGCGGCCGCTTCCATTTGCCCCATCCTATCCGCGTCTATTTAAAAAACCAAAAGCAACGTTTCAAATGCCAAGCCCTAGTTCAGGCCAGCGGCCCCAGTTCATCACGTCGGCAACAGAGCCAGCGGCCTACACGTCCATCGCCGGCATCAGCCAGCGGCCGGCAACACAGTCGGCCACCAAAATGAATGTTTTCTCGTCGGCACACTGCCAGCGGCCCAGCGGGCGGGCGGCACCCATGCCAGCCTTCAAAAAAGAACGGACACACCGATCGGACGACCTAGTTCAGGCCTTCGGCGTCGAGCATCTCCGTCTGCCTGACCTCGAACCAGGCCCTCATCTTCTCGCTCATCTTCGACAAGTCCGCGCTCATGATCGCAAGGGCCACCTCCTTCGCTTTGGTGGCGGCATTGGTGGCCTCGATGTCGAGCTGCCTCTGCCTGGCCTTGACATTGTCGGCCTCGATGTCGAGCTGCCTTTGCCGGGCCGCCTCCTCCATGTCGAGCTGCCTTTGCCGGGCCGCCTCCTCCATGTCGATCTTCCTTCTCTTGGCCGCCTCCTCCATCTCAAGCTTCTTTTTTGAAGGTCTAGGTATTGCTTAATTTGCTCGTCCTTGCTTTGCCGCTTCTTCTCGTCCCTCACATCCTTTTGGGACATCATGCCATGCAAAGTGTCATGCAATGCCATGGATGAGGCATCACATATGTCATCAACCTTGGAGTTGGTCTTGCCCCTCGGCCTCTTCAAGGCCTCGCCATTTCCACCTCCATTGAACTTGGCCGTCTTCGGTCCTCTCTTTCTTTGTAGTTCACGGTATTGGTCCTTGAACTTAGGGCATTTGTTGATGATCGTTCAACAATGCGTAAGAGTGAATGGCTTGTCATTGTGCCGGGCCTTGAATGCCTCCAAAGATTGAAATGCCTACACCACATGATCAACAACAAGTGAACATGCGAACATATACACGGCCGAAGTCTCATGATCGTAGCAAGGAAAGGGCTAGGAAGAGGAGAGCATACTATGTCCCCAACGCCGAGACCACTCACAGGCCGTGCTTCAACGCTCTCAAATGCGGCACAATACTTCTTGCACTCTTGTTGGACGAACAACCATCTCTTTTGAATCGAACCGATGCCAGGGTTGTTTGTAAATTGGTAGGACTCAAACATCTTCCTTTCATGGAATGTTTTGTGGACTCTCGTCCAAAAAACAATGCCCTTTTGTTGCATGTCGGTCCTTGGATCTTGGCTAATCTCCATCCAAGCTTGGCAAATCAACTTGTCCTCATCTTGTGTATACGAACCAGTGCGAATGCTCTTCCTCTTCCTTTGTGCTTCCGCTCTTTGGGTGAGCTCGTCGATGAACAATGGCTCTTCGCCGATTCCGCGTCCAACTTGGCGATCTCCTCCGGCGTGCACTCCGATCGCGGCTTCCTTGGCGCCTTGGCCGCCTTCTTCTTCACCTTTGTGGGCGGGTCGATGGCCAGGCCGCCGGAATTCGGCGGGGCGTCGGCCATGGACGAGGGAGAGAGGGGGTGGCCGGGAGGGACGTGGGAGGGTTTGTGGAAATGGCGCCAAATGAGGTGTGGGGGGTTTTGGTTTCTCCCACCGATAGGCGGGCCAGGGGAGGACAAGCTCGTGCGTCCCGCCCGTCCGCGCGCTGTCCGTTTCACCCCAAAACCGGCGCAAACTTGGACCGTGGATGGGTCGAAAGTGGACACAATGCGGGCAAATATCCGTTTGCGCCCGCGCGTTGGGCTGTCTGGTTTGTCCGATTTACCCCAAACGGACGGGGGCGGACAGGATAGGGTCGCACGGTGGAGTTGGCCCGAGACCTACGCGCTAGCCAACTGCGGCCCCACCCCTTGATTGTGACAAACCAATATGTTTTTTTTATCAAATCCGTGTATATCTCCTACTCTTTTTTGACATTATATATCTCCTACTCTTTTTAAATGATTATACATACATATAACGTGACAACATGACAGTTCAATACTACTGGCACATATATTTTACGATGTTATGTAAGAACCTTTAAATCTCAACCGTTATTATTCTAATCAAAGGGTGTGCAAAATATTATCATATGTGGAAATGTCTTGTTTGCCTCTTGTCTTAAGTATTGTATATACTAGCAAAAGTGAATGTCAGTTGTCATGCATCAATGTTGGCCAGGTCAAGAAACTGGGTAAGGTTACATGGGTCGTTGATGACAAAAGTTTTTTTTTTGAACCCTGAACCATAGAACAATTGGTCTATGGTGTATTTTCATTATCAAATAAAATATATACAAATTTACAAGAGTAACTCATCCTCAGTCTAACTATCCAGTTCCTGCTTTTTCTAACCTGAAAACAATATGAATTAAATCTGCTCAGATCAAGGAATTAATCCACTGATCTAGTAAGTCAATATTCTTAGCCTTTGTTCTATGCTTGACCAACAGAAGATCCTGTTTGAGCTTGAATTTCCGACATCTTGGACTGGGTACTTCTTTCCGAAAAATCTTGCCATTCCTCTGCATCCAGATATTCCACCATCCAAGGATTGTAATGTCCATGGCAATCTTGCTGGGGAAGGTGTTGTTGGTGAGGAGAACTTCATCAAAAAAGGAGATACGTCTCGGTTTATTGGGGGAGATTGAATTCCAACAGAGCTGAGCAAACATGCAGTCCCAGAACAAATGTATGGTAGATTCCTCACAGTGCCCATTGCACATATCACAGCTGTATGTTTCTAGATGGAATGTTTTCCTTTTCAGAAGACCTCTTGTGTTTACTCTGTCACGCATAGCCAGCCAAAAGAAAACTTTATGCCTTATCCTGCTTGCACATTTCCACAGTCCCTTGAAAAGACAATGTGCATCTGGTGTGCCCATCAGATGCTTGTACATCTGCCTGGATGAGTAAGATGATTTGTTCCAAGAGTAGTGCCACCTATCTGAAGCTTCAGTGAGGTTAATCTGTTGTAAAGTCTGTTGAAGCAGTGGCGGATCCAGGAATTGAACTTAGCCGGGGCGAAACATTTGAGATATACATTTTTTGATTGACAAATGCTCGCCACCCAAGGCCGTAGCCGCCTATTTAAGCCGGCCGGCGCCCCCAGCCCTAGCACATCCACCTCTTTCCTCCCTCCGCCGCCACTCGAGCCTGTTAGCCATGCCCCCACGCCGCCGCTACTACACGATCCAACTCCGTCTCTTCCTCCTTGAGTAGGTCCGGATCCATAGGGAAGCGAGGCTACCTATGGAACCTGAGAAGTATTTCGAGGAGGTTGAGGAGGAGGTGCCGGGGGGAGGAGGAAGAGAAGGAGGAGCAGGAGCCGGTGGAGGAGGAGGAGGAGCCTGTGGAGGAAGAGGAAGAGGCACCGCCGCTGGATGTGGGGAAGGAGGCGGTGTCGATGATGGAGGAGGACGTGAGCGTGTGGCTGAAGCAGCATGCCATCCTGAACTCCATCTGCTCGGAGTCGGTTGCGGAGGCCAGGCGTCACCGTCGGCAACAGATGGAGGCGGCACAGGCAGCCCAGTCTCCGACTTTGGCAGCTCCGGCTCCGGTGCAGGAGGCTCCGGTCATCGCCACCAACAACAAAATTTGAATAGGAAAAATGTAGTACGTAGCTATATATTCTGCATGCTTTTGTATAGATTTAGGGGATGAATATGAGAAAGTTATATGTGGAGAAGGAAATATGCATGAGGCGTGCCCGGTCAGTGTACGCGGACTCGTACACGAGCATTTCAGGGGTCAAATTTACCAAGTCCGGCTGTAGATAATCTAACCACCAAAAATCACAAAATCTAACATAAACGTCACAACTGGGTGTGCTTGGGTGCTGGCTGGCTGGCTCGATGTGGAGATTTCCCGGGGCTGCCAGTACCTGTTCGGGGGAATGGGGTGTGTCTGGCTAACTATTGAAGCTACGGGCTGCAACTGGGCTAGGGTGTGACCATGCAGTGCAGTGTAAATGCACACATGTGTCAGCCTATGTACAAAGGAATCGTATTTTTACGTATACGGGATTTCCGCTACGCGGGGCGGCCGACCGTAGTCGCCCCTACCATGGCGCCGACACTGTGTTGAAGCATGTTGAATTGGTTGTAGGCTTGCAAAGATAGAGGCCTATGAAAGTGCTCTGCAAGAGTTGATGACAAAAGTGATGGATGGATTGAAAAAAAGGTTCTTCGGGCTATTTGTTCAAGACATGGTATGTGATCCCGACTAAATTAATCTGGATTCTTGAGCATTGGTGATGGACGTGAGTTGGTCGAGCGAGACGGTTTCGATCCATCCACTTCGCCAAGAGAAGAGGACGTCGGTGATGGGCGTCAGCTATTCGACGCAAGTGGCGATACCTAGGGTGTTTTATGTAGACAGTGCACTATACATGATTTTGACTAAAACAACACACACACACTGTGTGTAAATTGTGAAAAAATTATTGTCATCATACATATTATCTCTCTCTCTCTCTCCCAAATAGGAGGCACGAACCCAGCTAAGCAGTCGCCAACACATGGATCTCTCCCGAGTAAAAAAAACACACATGGATCTCTCTCGAAAAAACGCACACGTGGATCTCTCTGTATTTTCTCTAATAAGACACGGATGTCTTCTTCCCTACTCCTATGTTCATGCCTGCTCCCTATCTCCATGCCCAGCTCACTCTCTACGGATGATTGAAGACTGGCATTTGCTACTGAAACCGGAATCTATTCGATTTCCGACTGTTACTCCTCTTTTTTCCATCACTAACTAGTCAAATCACCTGCTTCCGGTATCTAGCAACTATGAAAGATGGCGTAATTATCTCCTCTTCCCCTTTTTCTTTCTCAGACTTTCCTTTTTTCTTCTTTCGCACGCAAAGCATTGGTCGCAGCGCACAGCTAATTCCAAAATCTCTCTTCATACTCTTCATCTGTTCATCTTCCCTCCATTCCTTCTGACTCGTGCTTCTCAGATTCTCAAGCGGCTTCCGCTTGCATAGGACATACTCCTGATTCCGGTATCTAACAAGTATGAATAGCGGAAGCGGGATAACAGATGCCGCATATGGTATATGGCAGAGGACAGCTCCACGACCGGCAGGCAAGTGGCGGATCAAGGATCGGTGGGCTCTGGCAGTCCGGCCTAGTTCCAAATTTTGGAACGCAATTGGCTTGTAATCCCCAATTCCTCATGAACTCCTGGTAGATGTCTTTGGTTTATTGAAATCTTGCATATTGATCTGGGTCAAACTCGATCGATCAGGGTCGCGATCCGTCAAGCAATCCAGCTCGACCAGACACCTTTGATTGCGTCGATCGACCCCGGGATGGGGATCGCACCCACGACCCGCGACACACTGGTGCTGGTGCGCTGGTGACCGGTGCGGCATTGTCCGTGAGGTGGAGCAGAAACGGATGCCTCCAATCGGAGGCTTCGTGCTGGTGGCCGATGCAACCTCGTCCGTTCTAGACAACGAGAACACAAAATTGACGGGCCCACAGGCCGATGCGATGGCGTTCATGGTGGAGCAGGTCCGTGCATGGCAAGACGGCGGTGCGGCCGTCGGCATGGGTCAGGAACCTTCAAGGAAAAGAGCGAACGCCGAGTCCTTGTGGAGGCTGGCAGGGTAGGATCGGGACCCGTGGAGGACGAACGTGTCAAAGTTGAGCACGGAGCCGGCGTACATGGAGTAGAGGAGTTTCTCGCCGCCATTATCCGAGCCCGTAATCTGCACAGCCTTGTCGCTCGGGGCACAGATCGTGGCGGGCGACCAACTCCTCCGATGCTTCCTGTTGGGGTCTCCATTCTCCCTCCCGCCCCCATCAACTCCCGCTAGGGAAAAGAACTCGCTCGGCAATAGGCAATCGTTACCTTTGCCTGCGGATCGATTGTGGACGTAGATGTAAGTATGAGTGTCTACCAAGAAATTTGACTTCATTACGTTATAGACTTGTGTGCGTGCTAAGGAAGATTAACTTGGGCGTGTGATTTTTCCTACCAACTAAAAGAAACGATGGACTACGTGGTATAGAATTCCTCCTTTTAAACCTCAGCCGTTAATCTTTAAGATGAACATAAAATCAATGGTTATAAATAGGCGACGTATGGAGAACTATAGTCTCCATCCTTTATTATTAGGTAAAGAATAGATAGATGTTCATATGTATATATTATACTATAGATTTTACACATTACAAAATTTACACTACTCATAGAAAAACTTAACAAAAGTGACCTAGTGAAAATAAATTTTGGCCCTATGAATACAAATCCAGTATCATGTCCGGGTTGTATAGTAATTTGAGAAAAAAAGCTAATTCAGTACAGTTTGCACCATCCGATGGAAGATGGACGGCCGAGCATCTGTCTGCCTACTCGCATTCCTCCATAGTCAAACTCTGACCGCATTCACACAGTTCAGTTTCCAACTACTCCACACCAAGCCACCGCTCTTTAAATCAGCGGTTCCATCTCATTCACCATCGAATCCAAAAAACCGTCAATCCCCTTCTCCGGCGATGATGGTGCGCACGACCCCCTCCCCCCCCCCCCCCCCCCCCCCGTATGTCAATGGCCAGCACCAGGCCACATAGGTCACCTCCATCCCCCAATGCTGACCCCGCCGGAACCAAACCCCCTCCTTCCTCTGACCCAGCACTGACGGCACCTGGTCAGGCACTCGGCTCTTTGTTGCACAAGAGAAAATATGTTGCCGAGGAGGTGGAGGACGTCGGCGGTGAATGTGCCGCATAACAACGTCGCGTCATCGAGTCAATCGAAGCGCCCATCAAGGTGGTCCTCCATGAAGTAGAGGAGGCAGGCCGCGACTGCGACGACGACCGCCTCTTGGCTCGCTTCGACGAGCTCCGGGCGAGAGCCCGCCGCCAAGCGGACGACATGCAGCCTGGGGTCGACCTCGTCGACCCATATTAGAGGAGTTCCTCCGCGCCGTGGCCGCAACGGAGCTGGAGGCGTCTTACGATATCTTCAACGCGATGGCGCGCACGGAGGAAATCATCCGGGGGGGGGGGGGGGGGCGAACGTGCGGCAGACAATGTTGTCTTGGAGGCGGGCATCAAGCTGTCCACGGACATGACATTTCCAGAAGATATGGTCTGCCAGGCATTTGCCGAAGTAGACGCCGCTAATAAGGCGTGCTACGCCGGCGAGGAGGATGAGGGCGACGAGGATGAGGATGAGGGTGGCTAGGATGAGGAGGGGGCGGCGACGTTGAGGAGGTTGGCGGCGAGTACAAGGACAACACGGACGATGAGGAATAATTTCTAGTAGTTATGTTAAGTTTCCAAGTACTATGCTTGATATTTATGTAGGTACTTTTGCTAATATTGTAATGACATTAGGTACTATGTAGTATATGTTTTATGTAGTTGTACATGGAATCCACTTAATTGTTGCGCTACCATTCCTTGCATTTCGGGAAGTGACAACCACATTTTGCATGTCATTCAGGTGGTCACTGCGGCATTGGCATCCAGTTCGGGCGGTGACCACGCCATTTTGCATGCCATTCTTGTCTTCACCACAAAACGGGCACCCAGTTCATGTGGTGACCATGCCATTTTACATGCCATTCAGGTGGTCACCATGGCACCGACAACCAGTTCAGGCGGTGACCACACCATTTTTCATGCCATTTAGGTGGTCACCGCGAAACTGACATCCAGTTCAAGTGACGACCACACCATTTTTACATGCAATTCAGGTGGTCACCACGATGCTGGGATCCGATTTAAGGCTATGAGCACGCACTGGCATGTAACTCAGGTGGTCACCATGGGACTGACATCCAATTTCAGACAGTGCCCATGCCATTGGCATCCAACTGAGGCGGTCACCACGGCAATGGCATCCAATTTGAAACCGTGATCACGGCCGTGTGATGACACCCTAGCCTAATAGTAACACACAACTACGAATGGACGACAGGCCATAAACCTGTTTCAAGTGTTAATATTTGTTTATGATCCAAGTGGTTAGGTGCAACTCCGTAAGTGCATCAGGTGCTTGGTTCAAGTACATGTCATCAATTTTTTATGCTATTGATTTGTTTTTCTTTTATTTTTATGTCGCTATCAAGTGTCCCCACGCAGAGAGACGTATAGTCACATCAACGATGGTGCTGCTCTTATTCCACACTAAGTCATCTTCGCACCCCATTCCAATCCCCAAATCCTCCCTCTCATCACCAACTACCGTGCAGGAGTGCTGCCACCTTCACCGCCTCTCATCTCCGGAGAAGATCGCCTTTGCCTACTGCCACTGTCGCAGCCGTCGACCACCTCGATGACATCGAGAAACCCTAGGAAGGCCAACTTGTGGTCACAAAATGCAGGTAAATCCTTCTTCGGTACGGTATCTTTGATTCGGATTAAATCAAGTGTGAATGTTGTCTGTGTACTGAATTGATTGTTGGGATTCACAGTGCCCAAAGTGTTTGGACACCAAGGGTTTGAGCGAAAATGGCCACATAACGTATGCCAAAACCTTCCTCATAACACTTCCAGTTGGCTTTGAAAACAGGACGGTGTGTTTTTTACATTCGCTGTTCTTTCATTCATGGTGTGCCTGAATTGATGTTAGTTACTTCATGAAACTATACTAGTGGTCTATGATTTAGGCCTTTGTTGCGGTGATGACCATGGCTGGGATGCATGCAACTAAATAACAGTCAAATTACAAAGGAGTACATACATGTAGGTTGTTTACATGCTTCATAATTACAAAGGAGTACTGATCATATTTGAGATCATTCACATTGTTTTCTGAAAAATCCTAACAGTAGTTATCCATGCATAATTTAGGAAACATGCTAAAAATAGAACAGTACATTTGTCTGAAATTTATGCCACATAGTGCACATTTTTGCTAATGCTTAAATAGGTATAATGATCTCCTGGACATTCATCTAGTTGTTTTGTGCAGGTATTTAAAAAGAGCAAGCCATTTTAAAATTTGTGAACATGCTGGCATAAGCCACTGTACATTAATAGGGAATTGGTATATGTACTTATTTATGACTTGCAATCTTAACTATTCCAATCCTTCCATTTGTGCACAGTTCATCCCCTGCTTTGCAAAAAAAAATGTCCTAATGAAGTTGGGCATTTATTCATTTCAACACTCTTCTGCTAAGCCTCGGCTTAAAACAATGCATGGATTTCTTTTCTATTGTTGTCTCCAAAACTTTGAAGGAAAAACTTTTTTGACTTCACCAACTTGGAGAGAATTTGCCAAGGTATACAGATTCCAAGTTGTATCAAGTTGTACTTCGATATTAGCACACATGGACATCAAATAGATATGGAATTGAACAATGTTCCAACGGTTCATCCTTGTAAGTGTTCACAGACATACATACCTTTCTTAGGTAGAATTGCGTTTAATTGCCTTTTCTTAATAGTCTTAAATATAAATATATGCACATGTTATCATTCTTGTTTATGTATACCAGCTCAGCTTACTATGTGATGTCAGAAGAACAAAAAGAGATAGTTGACAACATGGAAATCACTACTGGAACCACATGTACGTGGAAAGACATACGGTATGCCATCATTTTGGCTGACAATATTGAATCGCTTGTGCGATTGTACCCACATGAACCATGTTCTGGACCGTACAAGGTGCTGATGCACACTCTGACCGAGATCAACATTAAGAAGAAACTGCTGGCAATAATTTTATTTGTTTCAGCGCTCATTGTACAACTATTATTATTACAAACATGCCATCATATCATATAACAGCTGTGTTAATACAACAAAGACTCCCTAGTCGTGTTCTTCCTGGTCAGATGGGTCGACATGGTGAAATGAGAATTATTATGTTTCCTGAAGTTGACATATGGTCGTTATACTTGGCATCAAAAAAAGATGGACGCCTCACCGTAATGGATGGCTGGAAGGATTTTCTTTCCTTGTGTAAATTGGCAATTGGAGACAGGCTGTTCTTCGTGACCCACCATGGAGGTGATGAGGTTTTCCTCTTTGTCAAACCGATGACTTGGTAGTCTGTGTAATCTGTTGAAGAGTAGTTTTATGTTGTTGCTGCACTTCCCGTTGATGCTCAAACACTCTGACTCATGAGGTGTGATACTTTCGGGAATGTCGTTGCTGATGTACCAAATGTTTGTTCCATGCCTGAACTTGTAGTGCTATATTATTATCTGTGATCATATTTTCATGCTAGTGTTTTATTTAAGAATTAGTATGACGTCTCATAGTTCAGTAAAATGATAGCATAAATGGAAAGAATGTAGTAGATTTCATTACGAGCATCTCAACTAATATTCATTAGATACACCCAAAACTTTATTTTCAAGCCCACTACACCCTTTTTTTGTTTCCCAACATGCTGAACATCTCAACCAGTACACTAACCATGGCAGAAATTATAAGGTACTAGGTTCTGAACACCTACTTGCCATTTATTAAATCATTTTTATAACCAGCCGACCATTTTTTGTCACACCAAACATTTTATCTGACACTACAAACCGCCCGAGAAAATGGACGTGTGTAGTGGCTTCTGAATGCGTACCTTAAAATAAGGCCAAAACGTCACCAAACTTGGCTAGGGTGCTGCCCCAGGAGGGAAACTTCTCGTGATGGTGGACTGTCACAGAAAATGATTTTAGGTGTCGTTTTATTTTTTGTCCCCAGTGTTTTTGTCACTGAATAGATGATTTTTTTAGTCATCCATGGCTCACGCTCATGTATTGCGTCGGGTTGAAAAAGCTGAAGCACGTTAGAAGTACGACCCAGTTGCCTGGTTTGACACCGGGGTGCTCATGATTTATATGTATGCAGTGAAGGCGGAGTCATGCCATGCTAACATGATAAAATGAGTGGGGATAACATCCGTTAAGGATCATATATTTTGAAAAAGTAATGATTATGCTTCTTATATTCATGGATAGTATTATGTTGGTATTCATTGTTTCTCAACATTTATACCATAAACAGATTACATGATACACATGTTAGGTAGCATTCAACATCAAAAATTACGTTTTTATCATTTATCAACTCGAGGACGAGCAGGAAATAAGCTTGGGGATGCTGATATGTCTCCAACGTATCTATATTTTTTTATTCTTTCATGCTATTATATTATCAATCTTGGATGCTTTATATGCATTTTTATGCTATTTTATATTATTTTTGGGACTAACCTATTAACCAAGTGCCAGTGCGAGCTCCTGTTTTTTGCTTCTTTTTGGCTTTTTAGAAAATCAATACGAGACGAAATCCAAACATGGTGAAACTTTACGATATTTTTTTCTGGACTGGAAGGACCCTAGAAGGTTTGGGAGGATGCCAGAAGACCTACAGGAGAGCCACGAGCTCACAGGGTGCATCGTGGGGGGGGGGGGGGGGGGGGGGGGGGGTAGGGCGCGCCCCTGAACTCATGGGCCCCATGCAATCCGTTTGACCTAATTCCACATCTATAAATTCCCAAACCAACATAGGGCCACCCGAAACACTTTTTCCGCCGCGGTGATGTATACCATGCAACTTTATCCTGGTAGACGTTGTTGGGCCTCCAAGTGTAGAGATTTGTAGGACAATAGCAAATTTCCCTCAAGTGGATGACCTAAGGTTTATCAATCCATAGGAGGCATAGGATGAAGATGGTCTCTCTCAAACAACCCTGCAACCAAATAACAAAGATTCTCTTGTGTCCCCAACACACCCAATAGAATGGTAAATTTTATAGGTGCACTAGTTCGGCGAATAGATGGTGATACAAGTGTAATATGGATGGTAGATATAGGTTTTTATAATCTGAAAATATAAAAACAGCAAGGTAACTAGTAAAAAAAGTGAGCAAAAACGGTATTGCAATGCTTAGAAACAAGGCCTAGGGTTCATACTTTCACTAGTGCAAATTCTCTCAACAATGATGACATAATTAAATCATATGGCGATCCCTCAACATGCGACAAAAGTCACTCTGAATTTCCTATCGCGGAGAACATAATATGAAATTGCTTGTTGGGTACGAAACCACCTCAAAGTCATTCTTTCCAATCAATCCTTTGGTCTATTCCTATAAGTGTCACAAACAACCATAGAGTTCGTAGTAAAATAACACCATATGACACACATCAATCAACCCTAATGTCACCTAAATACTCTAATGTCACCACAAATATCCGCGGGTCAATTATACAATATGCATCAAACCACTTCAGATTCATAATATTCAATCCAACATAAAGAACCTCGAAGAGTACCCTAAGATTCCTACCAGAGAAACAAGGACGAAAATGTGCATCAACCCCTATGCATAGATTACCCCAATATCACCTCGGGAATCCGCGAGTTTAGTGCCAAAACATACATCAAGTGAATCAATAGAACACCCCAGTGTCACCACGGGTATCCCACACAAGACATAGATCAAGTGGTCTTAAATCCATAATAGTATTCAATCCGATAATAGTGAAACCTCAAAGATAAAACTCAATTCATCACAAGAAGGTAGAGGGGGAGAAACACCATATGATCCAACTATAATAACAAAGCTCGCGGTACATCAAGATCGTGCCAAATCAAGAACACGAGAGAGAGAGAGAGAGAGAGAGAGATCAAACACATAGTTACTCGTACATACCCTCAGCCCCAAGGGTGAACTACTCCCTCGTCGTCATGGAGACCGCCGGGATGATGAAGATGGCCTCCGGTGATGGTTTCCCCCTCCGACAGGGTGCCAGAACGAGCTCCCGATTGGTTTTTCGGGGCTACAAAGGCTTGCGGGGGCGAAACTTCCGATCTAGGTTTCTTTTTGGGTTTTTTTGGTATTTATAGGAATTTTTGGAATCGGTCTCACGTCAAGGGAGTCCACGAGGCAGCGACAAGACTGGAGCACCCTCCCGGGTGGTAGGGCGCGCCCCCTACCTTGTCGTCGCCTCGGGACTCTTCTGGCCCAACTCATGTGCTTCGGGGGTCTCTTTTGGTCCATAAAAAATCACCGTAAATTTTTAGCACATTCAGAGAACTTTTATTTCTACACAAAAAACGACACCACGATAGTTCTGCTGAAAACAGTGTCAGTCCGGGTTAGTTCTAATCAAATCATACCAAAATCATATAAAATTGTTGTAAACATGGCATGAATACTTCATAAATTATAGATACGTTGGAGACGTATCAACATGCCCAAGCTTAATTCCTGCTCGTCCCCAAGTATGTAAATGATAAAAGAAAGAATTTATGAAGTGTGAATGCTACCTAGTATATTTATCAATGTAATCTTCTTTATTGTGGCATAATGTTCAGATCCGTAAGATTCAAAACAAAATTTTAATATTGACATAAAAACAATAACACTTCAAGCGTACCAATAAAGCAATCATGTCTTCTCAAAATAACATGGCCAAACAAAGTTATCCCAACAAAATCATGTAGTCTGGCTATGCTCTATCTTCATCACACAAAATATTTTGTCATGCACAGCCCCGATGATAAGCCAAGAAATTGTTTCATACTTTTAATGTTCTCAAGGTTTTTCAACTTTCACGCAATACATGAGCGTGAGCCATGGATATAGCACTAAGGTGAAATAGAATATGGTGGTTGTGGAGAAGACAAAATGAAGGAGATAGTTTCACATAAACTAGGCGTATCAGCGGGCTATGGAGATGCCCATCAATAGATATCAATGTGAGTGAGTAGGGATTGCCATGCAACGGATGCACTAGAGCTATGAGTGTATGAAAGCTCAAAAAGAAACTAAGTGGGTGTGCATCCAACTCGCTTGCTCACGAAGACCTAGGGCAATTTGAGGAAGCCCATCATTGCAATATACAAGCCAAGTTCTATAATGAAAAATTCCCACTAGTATATGAAAGTGAAAAAATAGGAGACTCTCTATCATGAATATGGTGCTACTTTGAAGCACAAGTGTGGCAAATTAATAGAAGCATTGCCCCTTCACTCTTTTCTCTCATTTTTTATTTTGGGCTCTTTGGCCTCTTTTTTATCTTTTTTTTATTTTTCGTCCGGAGTCTCATCCCGACTTGTGGGGGAATCATAGTCCCCATCATCCTTTCCTCACATGGGACAATGCTCTAATAATGATGATCATCAGACTTTTATTTACTTTACAACTCAAGAATTACAACTTGATACTAGAACCAATATATGACTCTATATGAATGCCTCCGGTGGTGTACCGAGATGTGCAATGACTCAAGAGTGACATGTATAAAAATATGCATGGTTGGCTTTGCCACAAATACGATGTCAACTACATGATCATGCAAAGCAATATGACAATGATGAAGCGTGTTATAATAAACGGAACGGTGTAACTTGCATGGAAATATATCACAGAATGGCTATGGAAATGCCATAATGGGTAGGTATGGTGGCTGTTTTGAGGAAGGTATATGGTGGGTTTAATGCATCGGAGAAAGTTGCGTGGTACTAGAGAGGCTAGCAATGGTGGAAGGGTGAGAGCACGTATAATCCATGGACTCAAACATTAGTCATAAAGAACTCACATACTTATTGCAAAAATCTATTAGCCATCGAAACAAAGTACTACGCGCATGCTCCTAGGGGGATAGATTGGTAGGAAAAGACCATCGCTCGTCCCCGACCGCCACTCATAAGGAAGACAATCAATAAATAAATCATGCTCCGACTTCATCACATAATGGTTCACCATACGTGCATGCTACGGGAATCACAAACTTTAACACAAGTATTTCTACCAATCCACAATTACTCACTAGCATGACTCTAATATCACCATCTTTATATCTCAAAACAATCATAAGGAATCAAACTTCTCATAGTATTCATTGCTCTTTTTATGAAAGTTTTTACTATATCCCTCTAGCTAGTGACAAACTACTCCAAAAAGATATAAGTGAAGATCAATGAGTAGTTGAATAGTTATGTCACTATGTGAAGACTCTCTCTCATAAATAGAATTTCAGATCTTAAGTACTTTATTCAAACAGCAAGCAAAATAAAATGACATTCCAAGGATAGCACATATCATGTGAAGAAGCAAAAACTTAGGTTCAACCAAAACTGACCGATCATTGTTGAAGAAGATACGTGGGGTGCCAACCGAGGCTTCCCCGGGCATAGCTGCTTGAGACTTCTTGAAATATTAAGCTCTTGTGTCTCCTTAATTCTTCTCATATCACGGTTTCCCTAATTCTTGAAACCTTCATGCACACAAAACTCAACAAGAACTCATGGGATAAGTTAGTATACATCAACACAAAACCTTATCATTCTCTACTGTAGAAAATCACTAAAATTATGATTTGACATTGCATACTAAATGCCTCTGCATATTTAATACTCTTATCCTAAAATAGAATCGTTAAACAAGCAAGCAAACGCAAACAATGCAAACATAACAACAATCTGTCTAAACAGAACAGTTTGTAAAGAATGCAAGATGAATCGTACTTCCCTAACTCCAAAAATTCTGAAAAATTACCACACTGTAGAAAATTTGTTGTTACTCACTGATTAAAAGTTTCAATATTTTATCACATTCTGGCTTTCCAGAAGAATTCAGACAATGATAGAACACTTTATGTTTTCAAAATAGCAACATATAGCCTTGCAAAATAAGCATGGTAAAGGCTATACTTGACCTTTTTATTGAACTAAAAGATGCAAAACATTACTCTAAATAACAGCAAGCAAATACTAATAAAATAAAATGATGCTCCAAGCAAAACTCATATCATGTGACGAATAAAAATATAGCTCCAAGTAAATTTACCGATGGATTGAAGAAAAAATAGGGGATGCCATCCGGGGCTGTTGTACACTTTAATGTACCTTCATAACGTGTAAGCATGTTCTTCATTCTATCTTTCATTCCAGATAGATCAGATATAGTATCATCTTGAGCAGTTGCAGTCTCAGTGTTGCTGGGGTCAGCTGATGCACAACTACTCTTGTGCGGTGTTGTCGCGTAATAAGCAGCATCCTCCATGCCCGCCTCCCCTCCCATCTGTTGGCTATCTGTCAGTGTTGGAGTCCTCTGCATCACCATTGACTCCTCAATATCCTTCCGAATAGTCAGATACATGTCCTTCCTCAACCTCTCATACAATTCATTCTGCTTCATTTCACTCCTCACTTTTTTCATGTTGAGTCTCTCTTCTTTGCTGAGTGTGAAAGCCCTCATGTGCGGGATATTAACACCTATACGCCTTGCATGCTAAGGGGGCTCTTTTGTTTCCAGAGCATCGGACATAATGTCACATTGTTGGGGAACGTAGTAATTTCAAAAGAAAATATCCTACGGACACGCAGGATCATGGTGATGCATAGCAACGAGAGGGGAGAGTGTTGTCTACGTACCCTCATAGACCGAAAGCGGAAGCGTTTATCAACGCCGTTGATGTAGTCGTACACCTTCACAATCCGTCCCGATCAAGTACCGAACGTACGGCACCTCTGTGTTCAGCACAAGTTCAACTCGATGACGTCCTCGCCTTCTCGATCCAGCAAGAGGGGCGAAGTAGTAGATGAGTTTCGGCAGCACGACGGCGTGGTGGCGGTGTTGGTGAAGAACAATCTCCGCAGGGCTTTGCCTAAGCACTACGAAAACAATGACAGAGGATAAACTAGAGGGGACGGGGTAGCCGGCACACGGCTTGGTGTTTCTTGATGTGTCTTTGGTGCTAGCCCTGCCCCTCTATTTATATGTTGAGCCCTGGGGTCGAAACTTGGAGTAAAAGCCTCCACAAAGTCGGTTTCACCCGAAAGGCAAGAGTCCTTCTCGGACTCCAGGGCCAAACGCCAGGGTTCCCGGCGTCTGGATCCAGACGCCAGGGACCCTGGCGTCTGGCCCCTGGACTCCGCAAAACTACCTTTTGCGCTTTCCAAAAACCTTGTGGGCTTTCCCCTTTGGCCCAAATAAAGTATTCTCGTACCCAAACATTTCGGGAAACATCCGGAACCACTTCCGGTGAATTCCGGAACCCTTCCGGAGACCAAACACTATTATCCCATATATCAAAATTTATCTCCAAACCATTCTGGAGTTCCTTGTCATGTCCGTGATCTTATCGAGAACTCCGAACAACATTCGGTTACCAACATACATAACTCATAAATACTATATCATCAACAAATGTTTAAGCGTGCGGACCCTACGGGTTTGAGAACTATGTAGACATGACCGACAAACTTCTCTGGTCAATAACCAATAGCAGAACCTGGATTCCCATATTGGCTCCGACATATTCTATGAAGATCTTTATCGGTCGAACCGCATAACAATATACGTTGTTCCCTTTGACATCGGTATGTTACTTGCCCGAGATTCGATCGTCGGTATCTCAATACCTAGTTCAATCTCGTTACCGGCAAGTCTCTTTACTCGTTCCGTAATACATCATCCCGCAACTAACTCATTAATTACAATGCTTGCAAGGCTTATAGTGATGTGTATTACCGAGTGGGCCTAGAGATACCTCTCCGACAATCGGAGTGACAAATCCTAATCTCAAAATACGCCAACTCAACAAGTACCTTCGGAGACACCTTTAGAGCACCTTTATAATCACCCAGTTACATTGTGACGTTTGGTAGCACACAAAGTGTTGCTCCGATAAACGGGACTTGCATAATATCATAGTCATAGGAACATGTATAAGTCATGAAGAAAGCAATAGCAACAAACTAAACGATCAAGTGCTAAGCTAACTGAATGGGTCAACTCAATCACATCATTCTACAATGATGTGATCCCGTTAATCAAATGACAACTCGTGTCTATGGATAGGAAACTTAACCATCTTTGATTCAACGAGCTAGTCAAGTAGAGGCATACTAGTGACACTCTGTTTGTCTATGTATTCACACATGTACTAAGTTTCCGGTTAATACAATTCTAGCATGAATAATAAACATTTATCATGATATAAGGAAATAGAAATAACAACTTTATTATTGCCTCTAGGGCATATTTCCTTCAGTCTCCCACTTGCACTAGAATCAATAATCTAGTTCACATCGCCATGTGATTTGACATCAATAGTTCACATCTTTATGTGGTTAACACCCATAGTTCACATTGATATGTGACCAAGACCCAAAGGGTTTACTAGAGTCAGTAATCTATTTCACATCGCTATGTGATTAACACCCAAAGAGTACTAAGGTGTGATCATGTTTTGCTTGTGAGATAATTTTAGTCAACGGGTCTGTCACATTCAGATCCGTAAGTATTTTGCAAATTTCTAAGTCTACAATGCTCTGCACGGAGCTACTCTAGCTAATAGCTCCCACTTTCAATATGTATCCAGATTGAGACTTAGAGTCATCTGGATCAGTGTCAAAACTTGCATCGAAGTAACCCTTTTACGACGAACCTTTTGTCACCTCCATAATCGAGAAACATATCCTTATTCCACTAAGGATAATTTTGACCGTTGTCCAGTGATCTACTCCTAGATCACTATTGTACTCCCTTGCCAAACTCAGTGTAGGGTATACAATAGATCTAGTACACAGCATGGCATACTTTATAGAACCTATGGCTGAGGCATAGGGAATGACTTCCATTCTCTTTCTATCTTCTGCCGTGGTCGGGCTTTGAGTCTTACTCAATTTCACACCTTGCAACACAGGCAAGTACTCTTTCTTTGACCGTTCCATTTTGAACTACTTCAAAATCTTGTCAAGGTATGTACTCATTGAAAAAACTTATCAAGCGTCTTGATCTATCTCTATAGATCTTGATGCTCAATATGTAAGCAGCTTCACCGAGGTCTTTCTTTGAAAAACTCCTTATTCAAGTATCCGTTTATGCTATCCAGAAATTCTATATCATTTCCAATCAACAATATTTCATCCACATATAATATTAGAAATGCTATAGAGCTCCCACTCACTTTCTTGTAAATACATGGTTCTCTAAAAGTCTGTATAAAACCATATGCTTTGATCACACTATCAAAACGTTTGTTCCAACTCCGAGAGGCTTGCACCAGTCCATAAATGGATCGCTGGAGCTTGCACACTTTGTTAGTACCCTTTGGATCGATAAAACCTTCAGGTTGCATCATATACAACTCTTCTTCCAGAAATCCATTCAGGAATGCAGTCTTTACATCCATTTGCCAAATTTCATAATCATAAAATGCGGCAATAGCTAACATGATTCGGACGGACTTAAGCATCGCTACGGGTGAGAAGGTCCCATCGTAGTCCACTCCTTGAACTTGTTGAAAACCTTTCGCAACAAGTCGAGCTTTGTAGACAGTAACATTACCATCAGCGTCAGTCTTCTTCTTGAAGATCCATTTATTCTCAATGGATTGCCAATCATCGGGCAAGTCAACCAAAGTCCACACTTTGTTCTCATACATGGATCCCATCTCAGATTTCATGGCCTCAAGCATTTTCGCGGAATCTAGGCTCACCATCGCTTCTCCATAGTTCGTAAGTTCGTCATGGTCTAGTAACATAACCTCCAGAACAGGATTACCGTACCACTCTAGTGCAAATCTCACTCTGATTTACCTACGAGGTTCGGTAGTAACTTGATCTGAAGTTACATGATCATCATCATTAGTTTCCTCACTAATTGGTGTAGGAGTCATAGAAACAGATTTCTGTGATGAACTACTTTCCAATAAGGTAGCAGGTACATTTACCTCATCAAGTTCTACTTTCCTCCCACTCACTTCTTTCGAGAGAAACTCCTTCTCCAGAAAGGACCCAAATTGAGCAACAAAAGTCTTGCCTTCAGAACTGTGATCCGTTTTGGGTTTGAGCTTATCAGGATGAAACCTTTGCTTATAAGCATCGCAACCCCAAACTTTAAGAAACGACAACTTTGGTTTCTTGCCAAACCATAGTTCATACGGTGTCGTCTCAACGGATTTAGATGGTGCCCTTTTTAACGTGAATGCAGTTGTCTCTAATGCATAACCCCAAAACTATAGTGGTAAATCGGTAAGAAACATCATAGATTGCACTATATCCAATAAAGTATGGTTATGACGTTCGGAGACACCATTATGCTGTGGTGTTCCAGGTGGCACGAATTTGTGAAACTTATTCCACATTGTTTTAATTGAAGACCAAACTCGTAACTCAAATATTTGTCTCCGCGATTAGATCATAGAAACTTTATTTTTTTGTCACGATGATTTTCCACTTCACTCTGGAATTCTTCGAACTTTTCAAATGTTTCAGACTTATGTTTCATCAAGTAGATATAGCCATATCTGCTCAAATCATCTGTGAAGGTCAAAAAATAATGATACCCGCCGCGAGCCCCAACACTCATCGGACCGCATACATCAGTGTGTATTATTTCCAATAAGTCAGCTGCTCGCTCAATTGTTCCTGGAGAAAGGAGTCTTAGTCATCTTGCCCATGAGGCATGGTTCACAAGCATCAAGTGATTCATAATCAAGTGATTCCAAAAGCCCATCAGCATGGAGTTTCTTCATGCGCTTTACACCAACATGACCTAAACGGTAGTGCCACAAATAAGTTGCACTATCATTATTAACTTTGCATCTTTTGGTTTCAATATTATGAATATGTGTATCACTACGATCGAGATCCAACGAACCATTTTCATTGGGTGTGTAATCATATAAGGTTTTATTCATGTAAACAGAACAACAATTATTCTCTAACTTAAATGAATAACCATATTGCAATAAACATGATCAAATCATATTCATGCTCAACGCAAACACTAAATAACACTTATTTAGGTTCAACACTAATCCTGAAAGTATAGGGAGTGTGCGATGATGATCATATCAATCTTGGAACTACTTCCAACACACATCGTCACCTCGCCCTTAACTAGTTTATGTTCATTCTGCAACTCCCGTTTCGACTTACTAATCTTAGCAACTAAACTAGTATTAAATACTGAGGGGTTGCTATAAACACTAGTAAGGTACACATCAATAACATGTATATCAAATATACCTTTGTTCACTTTGCCATACTTCTTATCTGCCAAATACTTGGGGCAATTCCGCTTCCAGTGACCAGTCCCTTTGCAGTAGAAGCACTTAATCTCAGGCTTAGGTCCAGACTTGGGCTACTTCACTTGAGCAGCAACTTGCTTGTCGTTCTTCTTGAAGTTCACCTTCTTCCCTTTTCCCTTTTCCTTGAAACTAGTGGTCTTGATGCTCTTTCTTGATTCCTACCTTCATCAATTTCATCATCATGAAAAACTCGGGAATCGTTTTTTTCATCCCTTGCATACTATAGTTCATCACGAAGTTCTACTAACTTGGTGATGGTGACTAGAGAATTCTGTCAATCACTATCTTATCTGGAAGATTAACTCCCGCTTGATTCAAGCGATTGTAGTACTCAGACAATCTGAGCACATGCTCATTGCTTGAGCTATTCTCCTCCAACTTTTAGCTATAGAACTTGTTGGATACTTCATATCTCTCAACTCGGGTATTTACTTGAAATATTAACTTCAACTCCTGGAACATCTCATATGGTCCATGACATTCAAAACGTCTTTGAAGTCCTGATTCTAAGCCGTTAAGCATGGTGCACTAAACTATCAAGTAGTCATCATATCGAGCTTGCCAAACATTCATAACGTCTGCATTTGCTCCTGTAATAGGTCTGTCACCTAGCGGTGCATCAAGGACATAATTCTTATGTGCAACAATGAGGATAATTCTTAGATCACGGATCCAATCCGCATCATTGCTACTAACATCTTTCAACTTTGTTTTGTCTAGGAACATATCAAAAATAAAACAGGGGAGCTAAACGCGAGCTATTGATCTACAACATAGATATGCTAATACTACCAGGACTAGGTTCATGATAAATTAAAGTTCAATTAATCATATTACTTAAGAACTCCCACTTAGATAGACATCCCTCTAATCATCTAAGTGATCACGTGATCCAAATCAACTAAACCATGTCCGGTCATCACGTGAGATGGAGTAGTTTTCAATGGTGAACATCACTATGTTGATCATATCTACTATATTATTCACGCTCGACCTTTCGGTCTTAGTGTTCCGACGCCATATCTGCATATGCTAGGCTCGTCAAGTTTAACCCGAGTATTCTGCATGTGCAAAACTGGCTTGCACCCGTTGTAGATGGACGTAGAGCTTATCACACCCGATCATCACGTGGTGTCTAGGCGCGACGAACTTTGGCAACGGTGCATACTCAGGGAGAACACCTTTATCTTGAAATTTAGTGAGGGATCATCTTATAATGCTACCATCAATCAAAGCAAGATAAGATGCATAAAAGATAAACATCACATGCAATCAATATAAGTGATATGATATGGCCATCATCATCTTGTGCTTGTGATCTCCCTCTCCGAAGTACCGTCATGATCACCATCGTCACCGGCGCGACACCTTGATCTCCATCGTAGCATCATTGTCGTCTCACCAATCTTATGCTTCCACGACTATCGCCATCGCTTAGTGATAAAGTAAAGCATTACAACGTGATTGCATTGCATACAATAAAGCGACAACCATATGGCTCCTGCCAGTTGCCGATAACTCGGTTACAAAATATGATCATCTCATACAATAAAATATAGCATAATGTCTTGACCATATGACATCACAACATGCCCTGCAAAAACAAGTTAGACGTCCTCTACTTTGTTGTTGCAAGTTTTGCGTGGCTGCTACGGGCTGAGCAAGAATCGTTCTTACCTACGCATCAAAACCACAACGATAGTTCGTCAAGTTAGTGATGTTTTAACCTTCTCAAGGACCAGGCGTAGCCACACTTGATTCAACTAAAGTTGGAGAAATTGACACCCGCCAGCCACCCATGTGCAAAGCACGTCGGTAGAACCAGTCTCGCGTAAGCGTACACGTAATGTTGGTCCGGGCCGCTTCATCCAACAATACCGCTGAACCAAAGTGTGACATGCTGGTAAGCAGTATGACTTGTATCGCCCACAACTCACTTGTGTTCTACTCGTGCATATAACATCTACGCATAAAACCTGGCTCGGATACCACTGTTGAGGAACATAGTACTTTAAAAAAAATCCTACGCACATGCAGGATCATCGTGATGCATAGCAACGAGAGGGGAGAGTGTTGTTTATGTACCCTCGTAGACCGTAAGTCGAAGCGTTTATCAACGAGGTTGATGTAGTCGTACACCTTCACGGTCCGTCCTGATCATGTGCCGAACGTACGGCACCTCCGCGTTTAGCACACGTTCAGCTCGATGACGTCCTCGCCTTCTCGATCCAACAAGAGGGGCGAAGTAGTAGATGAGTTCCGGCAGCACGACGGCGTGGTGACAATGTTGGTGAAGAACAATCTCCGCAGGGCTTCGCCTAAGCACTATGAAAACTATGACAGGGGATAAACTAGAGGGGACGGGGTAGCCGGAACACGGCTTGGTGTTTCTTGATGTGTCTTTGGTGCTAGTTATGTCCCTCTATTTATATGTTGAGCCTTGGGGTCGAAACTTGGAGTAAAATCCTCCACAAAGTCGGTTTCACCCGAAAGGCAAGAGTCCTTCTCGGACTCCAGGGCCAGACGCCAGGGTTCCCGGCGTCTGGCCCCTGGACTCCAAAAAACATCCTTTTACGCTTTCCAAAAACCTTGTGGGCTTTCCCCTTTGGCCCAAATAAAGTATTCTGTACCCAAACATTTCAGGAAACATCTGGAACCCCATCCGGTGAATTCAGGAACCCTTCCGGAGACCAAACACTATTATCCCATATATCAAACTTTATCTCTGAACCATTCCGGAGTTCCTCATCATGTCCATGATCTTATCCAGAACTCCGAACAACATCCGGTTACCAACATACATAACTCAAAAATACTATATCATCAACGAACGTTTAAGCGTGCAGACCCTATGGGTTCGAGAACTATGTAGACATGACCGAGACACTTCTCTAGTCAATAACCACTAGCGGAACCTGGATGCCCATATTGGCTCCTACATATTCTACGAAGATCTTTATCAGTTGAACAACATAACAATATACGTTGTTCCCTTTGTCATCGGTATGTTATGTTGGAAATATGCCCTAGAGGCAATAATAAATTGGTTATTATTGTATTTCCTTGTTCATGATAATCGTTTATTATCCATGCTAGAATTGTATTGATAGGAAACTCAGATACATGTGTGGATACATAGACAACACCATGTCCCTAGTAAGCCTCTAGTTGACTAGCTCGTTGATCAATAGATGGTTACGGTTTCCTGACCATGGACATTGGATGTCGTTGATAACAGGATCACATCATTTGGAGAATGATGTGATGGACAAGACCCAATCCTAAGCCTAGCACAAAGATCGTGTAGTTCGTATGCTAAAGCTTTTCTAATGTCAAGTATCATTTCCTTAGACCATGAGATTGTGCAACTCCCGGATACCGTAGGAATACTTTGGGTGTGCCAAACGTCACAACATAACTGGGTGACTATAAAGGTGCACTACGGGTATCTCCGAAAGTGTCTGTTGGGTTGGCACGAATCAAGACTGGGATTTGTCACTCCGTGTGACGGAGAGGTATCTCTGGGCCCACTCGGTAGGACGTCATCATAATGTGCACAATGTGATCAAGGAAGTTGATCACGGGATGATGTGTTACGGAATGAGTAAAGAGAGTTGCCGGTATCGAGATTGAACAAGGTATCGGGATACCAACGATCGAATCTCGGGCAAGTATCGTACCGCTAGACAAAGGGAATTGTATACGGGATTGATTGAATCCTCGACATCATGGTTCATCCGATGAGATCATCGTGGAGCATGTGGGAGCCAACATGGGTATCCAGATCCCGCTGTTGGTTATTGACCGGAGAACGTCTCAATCATGTCTGCATGCTTCCCGAACCCGTAGGGTCTACACACTTAAGGTTCGGTGACGCTAGGGTTATAGAGATATTAGTATGCGATAACCCGAATGTTGTTCGGAGTCCCGGATGAGATCCCGGACGTCACGAGGAGTTCCGGAATGGTCCGGAGGTAAAGAATTATATATAGGAAGTGCTATTTCGGCCATCGGGACAAGTTTCGGGGTCACTGGTATTGTACCGGGACCACCGGAAGGGTCTCGGGGGTCCACCGGGTGGGGCCACCTGCCCCGGGGGGCCACATGGGCTGTAGGGGTGTGCGCCTTGGCCTATATGGGCCAAGGGCACCAGCCCCAAGAGGCCCATGCGCCAAGAGATAAGGAAAGGAAGAGTCCTAAAGGGGGAAGGCACCTCCTAGGTGCCTTGGGGAGGAGGGACTCCTCCCTAGCCGCACCCTTCCTTGGAGGAAGGACCAAGGCTGCCCCCCCTCTCCCTTGGCCCTATATATAGTGGGGGGATGGGAGGGCAGCCGGATCCAAGCCCTGGTGCCTCACTCTCCCTCTCGAACACCTCCTCCTCCTCCATAGAGCTTAGCGAAGCCCTGCTGGAGTACTGCAGCTCGACCACCACCACGCCGTCGTGCTGCTGCTGGAAGCATCTTCCTCAACCTCTCCTTCTCCCCTTGCTGGATCAAGGCATAGGAGACGTCACCGGGCTGTACGTGTGTTGAACACGGAGGTGCCGTCCGTTCGGCACTAGGATCATCGGTGATTTGGATCACGACGAGTACGACTCCATCAACCCCGTTCTCTTGAACGCTTCCGCTTAGCGATCTACAAGGGTATGTAGATGCACTCTCCTTCCCTTCATTGCTGGTCTCTCCATAGATAGATCTTGATGACACGTAGGAAAATTTTGAATTTCTGCTACGTTCCCCAAATAGTGGTATCAGAGCTAGGTCTATTGCGTAGATTCTATGCACAAGTAGAACACAAAGCAGTTGTGGGCGTTGATTTTGTCAATTTACTTGCCGTTACTAGTCTTATCTTGATTCGGCGGCATTGTGGGATGAAGCGGCCCGGTCCGACCTTACACGTACTCTTACATGAGACTGGTTCCACCGACTGACATGCACTAGTTGCATAAGGTGGCTAGCGGGTGTCTGTCTCTCCCACTTTAGTCGGATCAGATTTGATGAAAAGGGTCCTTATGAAGGGTAAATAGCAATTGGCATATCACGTTATGGTTTTTGCGTAGGTAAGAAACGTTCTTGCTACAAACCCATAGCAGCCACGTAAAACATGCAAACAACAATTAGAGGACGTCTAACTTGTTTTTGCAGGGTATGCCATGTGATGTGATATGGCCAAAAGGATGTGATGAATGATATATGTGATGTATGAGATTGATCATGTTCTTGTAATAGGAATCACGACTTGCATGTCGATGAGTATGACAACCGGCAGGAGCCATAGGAGTTATCTTAATTTATTTATTACCTGCGTGTCAACATAAACGTCGTGTAATTACTTTACTTTATTGCTAACCGTTAGCTGTAGTAGTAGAAGTGATAGTTGGCGAGACAACTTCATGAAGACACGATGATGGAGATCATGATGATGGAGATCATGGTGTCATGCCGGTGACGATGATGATCATGGAGCCCCGAAGATGGAGATCAAAAGGAGCAATATGATATTGGCCATATCATGTCACTATTTGATTGCATGTGATGTTTATCATGTTTATACATCTTATTTGCTTAGAACGACGGTAGTAAATAAGATGATCCCTCATTAAAATTTCAAGAAAGTGTTCCCCCTAATTGTGCACCGTTGCGAAAGTTCGTCGTTTCGAAGCACCACGTGATGATCGGGTGTGATAGATTCTTACGTTCGGATACAACGGGTGTTGACGAGCCTAGCATGTACAGACATGGCCTTGGAACACATGCAAAACACTTAGGTTGACTTGACGAGCCTAGCATGTACAGACATGGCCTCGGAACACAAGAGACCGAAAGGTCGAGCATGAGTCGTATGGTAGATACGATCAACATGAAGATGTTCACCGATGTTGACTAGTCCGTCTCATGTGATGATCGGACACGGCCTAGTTGACTCAGATCATGTAATCACTTAGATGACTAGAGGGATGTCTATCTGAGTGGGAGTTCATAAGATGAACTTAATTATCCTGAACATAGTCAAAATGTCTTCGCAAATTATATCGTAGCTCGCGCTTCAGTTCTACTGTTTAGGTACGTTCCTAGAGAAAATTTAGTTGAAAGTTGATAGTAGCAATTATGCGGACTAGGTCCGTAAACCGAGGATTGTCCTCGTTGCTTCGTAGAAGGCTTATGTCCTTAATGCACCGCTCAGTGTGCTGAACCTCGAATGTTGTCTGTGGGTGTTGCGAACATCTAACATACACGTTTTGATAACTATGTGATAGTTTAGTTAAACGGTTTAGAGTTGAGGCACCATAGACGATTTCAAAACGTCGCGGAACATATGAGATGTTTCGAGGGATGAAATTGGGATTTCAAGCTCGTGCCCACGTCAAGAGGTATAAGACCTCCAATGATTTTCTTAACCTGCAAACTAAGGGAGAAAGGCTCAATTGTTGAGCTTGTGCTTAGATTGTCTGAGTGCAACAATCATTTGAATCAAGTGGGAGTTGATCTTCTAGATGAGACATTGATGTTTCTCCGAAGTCATTACCACCAAGCTGCTAGAGCTTCGTGATGAACTATAACATATCAAGGACATATATGATGATCCTTGAAACATTCACGATGTTTGACACTGCGAAAGTAGAAATCAAGAAGGAGCATCAATTGTTGATGGTTAGTGAAACCACTAGTTTCAAGAGGGGCAAGGGCAAGAAGGGATACTTCATGAAACGGCAAATCAGCTGCTGCTCTAGTGAAGAAACCCAAGGTTGAACCCAAACCCGAGACTAAGTGCTTCTGAAATAAGAGGAACAGCCACTGGAGCAGAATTACCCTAGATACTTGGTAGATGAGAAGGCTGTCGATAGAAGTATATTGGATATACATTATGTTAATGTGTACTTTACTAGTACTCCTAGTAGCACCAGGGTATTAGATACCGGTTCGGTTGCTAAGTGTTAGTAACTCGAAATAAAAGCTACGGAATAAACGGAGACTAGCTAAAGGTGAGCTGACGATATGTGTTGGAAGTGTTTCCAAGGTTGATATGATCAAGCATCGCACGCTCCCTCTACCATCGAGATTGGTGTTAAACCCAAATAATTGTTATTTGGTGTTTGTGTTGAGCATAGACATGATTAGATTATGTCTATCGCAATACAATTATTCATTTAAGGAGAATAATGGTTACTCTATTTATTTGAATAATACCTTCAATGGTCTTGCACCTGATATAAATGGTTTATTGAATCCCGAGCGTAGTGATACATATGTTCATGCCAAAATATAGTAATGATATTACCACTTACTTGTGGCACTGCAATTTTAGTCACAATGGTATAAAATGCATGAAGAAGCTCCATGTTGATGGATCTTTGGACTCGCTTGATTTTGAATCACTTGAGACATGCAAATCATACCACATGAGCAAGATGACTGAAAGGCCTCGTTTTCAGTAAAATGGAACAAGAAAGCAACTTGTTGGAAGTAACACATTTTGTTGTGTGCAGTCCAATGAGTGCTGGGGCACGCAGTGGATATCGTTATGCTCTTACTTCACAGATGATTTGAGTAGATACTGAGTATATTTACTTGATGAAACACAAGTCTGAATTATTGAATGGTTCAAGTAATTTTAGAATGAAGTTGAAGATCGTCGTGACAAGAGGATAAAACATCTATGATATGATGATAGAGATGAATATCTGAACTACGAGTTTGGCACAGAATTAAGACATTGTGGAAATTGTTTCACAACTAATACAACCTGGAACACCATAGTGTGATGGTGTGTCCGAACATCATAACTGCACCCTATTGGATATGATGCATACCATGATGTCTCTTATCGAATTACCACGATAGTTTATGGGTTAGGCATTAGAGACAACCACATTCACTTTAAATAGGGAACCACGTAATTCCGATGAGATGACACTGTATGAACTATGGTTTAGAGAAACCTAAGCTGTCATTTCTTAAAAGTTTGGGGCTACGACGCTTATGTGAAAAAGTTTCAGGCTGATAAGCTCGAACCCAAAGCGGATAAATGCATCTTCATAGGACACCCAAAACAGTTGGGTGTACCTCCTGTCTCAAATCCGAAAGCAATAAGGGATTGTTTCTAGAATCGGGTCCTTTCCCGAGGAAAAGTTTCTCTTGAAAGAGTTGAGTGGGAGGATGGTGGAGACTTGATGAGGTTATTGAACCGTTACTTCAACTGGTGTATAGAAGGGCACAAAGAGTTGTCCCTGTGGCACCTACACCAATTGAAGTGGAAGCTTATGATATTGATCATGAGACTTCGGATCAAGTCACTCCCAAACCTTGTAGGATGACAATGATGCGTACTACTTCAGAGTGGTACGTAATCCTGTCCTAGAAGTCATGTTGCTAGACAACAATGAGCCTACGAACTATGGAGAAGCGATGGTGGGCCCGGTTTCCGATAAATGGCTCGAGGCCATAAAATCCGAGAGAGGATCCATGTATGAAAACAAAGTGTAGACTTTGGCAGAACGGCTCGATGGTCGTAAGGCTGTTGAGTACAGATGGATTTTAAAAGGAAGACGGACAATGATGGTAAGTATCACCATTAAGAAAGCTCGACTTGTCGTTAAGATGTTTTCCGACAAGTTCAAGGAGTTGACTTCGGTGAGACTTTCTCACTCGTAGCGATGCTAAGAGTCCGTTGGAATTATATTAGCAGTCACTGCATTATTTATGAAATCTTGCAGATAGGATGTCAAAAAAAACATTGTTTCCTCATGTTTTTTGAGGAAAGGTTGTATGTGATACAACCAGAAGGTTTTAACAATCTTGAAAGATGCTAACAAGTATGCAAAGCTCTAGCAATCCTTCTAAGGACTGGAGTAAGCATCTCAGAGTTGGAATGCACGCTTTGATGAGATGATCAAAGATTTTGGGTTTATACAAAGTTTATGAGAAACTTGCATTTCCAAAGAAGTGAGTGGGAGCACTATAGAATTTCTGATGAATATATGTTGTTGACATATTGTTGATCAGAAATGACGAAGAATTTCTGGAAAGCATATAGGGTTATTTGGAAAGTGTTTTTCAATGGAAAGCCTGGATTAAGCTACTTGAACATTGAGCATCAAGATCTATAAGGATAGATTAAAACGCTTAATGGTACTTTCAAATGAGCACATACCTTGACATGATCTTGAAGGTGTTCAAGATGGATCAGTCAAAGATGGAGTTCTTGCCTGAGTTGTAAGGTATGAAGTTAAGACTTAAAGCTCGACCACGGCAGAATAGAGAGAAAGGATGAAGGTCATCCCCTATGCTTAAGACATAGGCCCTACAGTATGCTATGCTGTGTACCGCACCTGAAATGTGCCTTGCCATGAGTCAGTCAAGGGGTACAAGAGTGATCCAAGAATGGATCACAAGACAGCGGTCAAAGTTATCCTTAGTAACTAGTGGACCAAGGAATTTTCTCGATTATGGAGGTGATAAAGAGTTCGACGTAAAGAGTTACGTCGATGCAAGCTTAACACCTATCCGGATAGCTCCGAGTAGAGATACCGGATACGTATAATGGAGCAACAATTTAGAATAGCTCCAAGTAGAACAGTTATTTGAAATGGCTCCAAAGTACATACGGATCTGAATGTTGCAGACCCGTTGACTAAAACCTCTCTCACAAGCAACATGATCAAACCCAGAACTCATTGAGTGTTAATCACATAGTGATGTGAACTAGATTACTGACTCTAGTAAACTCTTGGGTGTTAGTCACATGGCGATGTGACCTGTGAGTGTTAATCACATGGCGATGTGAACTAGATTATTGACTCTAGTGCAAGTGGGAGACTGTTGGAAATATGCCCTAGAGGCAATAATAAATTGGTTATTATTGTATTTCCTTGTTCATGATAATCGTTTATTATCCATGCTAGAATTGTATTGATAGGAAACTCAGATACATGTGTGGATACATAGACAACACCATGTCCCTAGTAAGCCTCTAGTTGACTAGCTCGTTGATCAATAGATGGTTACGGTTTCCTGACCATGGACATTGGATGTCGTTGATAACGGGATCACATCATTAGGAGAATGATGTGATGGACAAGACCCAATCCTAAGCCTAGCACAAAGATCGTGTAGTTCGTATGCTAAAGCTTTTCTAATGTCAAGTATCATTTCCTTACACCATGAGATTGTGCAACTCCCGAATACCGTAGGAATACTTTGGGTGTGCCAAACGTCACAACGTAACTGGGTGACTATAAAGGTGCACTACGGGTATCTCCGAAAGTGTCTGTTGGGTTGGCACGAATCGAGACTGGGATTTGTCACTCCGTGTGATGGAGAGGTATCTTTGGGCCCACTCGGTAGGACGTCATCATAATGTGCACAATGTGATCAAGGAAGTTGATCACGGGATGATGTGTTACGGAACGAGTAAAGAGACTTGCCGGTAACGAGATTGAACAAGGTATCGGGATACCGACGATCGAATCTCGGGCAAGTATCGTGCCGCTAGACAAAGGGAATTGTATACGGGATTGATTGAATTCTCGACATCGTGGTTCATCCGATGAGATCATCGTGGAGCATGTGGGAGCCAACATGGGTGTCCAGATCCCGCTGTTGGTTATTGACCGGAGAACGTCTCGGTCATGTCTGCATGCTTCCCGAACCCGTAGGGTCTACACACTTAAGGTTCGGTGATGCTAGGGTTATAGAGATATTAGTATGTGGTAACCCGAATGTTGTTCGGAGTCCCGGATGAGATCCCGGACGTCACGAGGAGTTCTGGAATGGTCCGGAGGTAAAGAATTATATATAGGAAGTGCTATTTCGGCCATCGGGACAAGTTTCGGGGTCACCGTATTGTACCGGGACCACCGGAAGGGTCCCGGGGTCCACCAGGTGGGGCCACCTGCCCTGGGGGGGCACATGGGCTCTAGGGGTGTGCGCCTTGGCCTATATGGGCCAAGGGCACCAGCCCCAAGAGGCCCATGCGCCAAGAGATAAGGAAAGGAAGAGTCCTAAAGGGGGAAGGCACCTCCTAGGTGCCTTGGGGAGGAGGGACTCCTCCCTAGCCGCACCCTTCCTTGGAGGAAGGGCCAAGGCTGCGCCCCCCTCCCTTGGCCCTATATATAGTGGGGGGGGGGGGTGGGAGGGCAGCCAGATCCAAGCCCTGGTGCCTCCCTCTCCCTCTCCAACACCTCCTCCTCCTCCATAGAGCTTAGCGAAGCCCTGCCGGAGTACTGCAGCTCCACCACCACCACGCCGTCGTGCTGCTGCTGGAGGCATCTTCCTCAACCTCTCCTTCTCCCCTTGCTGGATCAAGGCATAGGAGACGTCACCGGGCTGTACGTGTGTTGAACACGGAGGTGCCGTCCGTTCGGCACTAGGATCATCGGTGATTTGGATCACGACGAGTACGACTCCATCAACCCCGTTCTCTTGAACGCTTCCGCTTAGCGATCTACAAGGGTATGTAGATGCACTCTCCTTCCCTTTGTTGCTGGTCTCTCCATAGATAGATCTTGGTGACACGTAGGAAAATTTTGAATTTCTGCTACGTTCCCCAACATGTTACTTGCCCGAGATTCGATCGTCGGTATGTCAATACCTAGTTCAATCTCGTTGCCGACAAGTCTCTTTACTCGTTCCGTAATACATCATCCCCCAACTAACTCATTAGTTACAATGCTTGCAAGGCTTATAGTGATGTGTATTACCGAGTGGGCCTAGAGATACCTCTCCGACAACCGGAGTGACAAATCCTAATCTCGAAATATGCCAACTCAACAAGTACCTTCGAAGAGACCTGTAGAGCACCTTTATAATCACCTAGTTACGTTGTTCCTCCGGTAAACGGGACTTGCGCAATCTCATAGTCATAGGAACATGTATAAGTCATGAAGAAGGCAATAGCAACAAACTAAACGATCAAGTGCTAAGCTAACGGAATGGGCCAAGTCAATCACATCATTCTCCAATGATATGATCCCGTTAATCAAATGTCAACTCATGTCTGTGGCTAGGAAACTTAACCATCTTTGATTCAACGAGCTAGTCAAGTAGAGGCATACTAGTGACACGTTGTTTGTCTATCTATTCACACATGTACTAAGTTTCCAGTTAATACAATTCTAGCATGAATAATAAACATTTATCATGATATAAGGAAATATAAATAACAACTTTATTATTGCCTGTAGGGCGCATTTCCTACACACATGGCCCTGAGTTCCTGTAGAACCTTCCAGGGATCTTGGAAGCCTTTAACATTACTTGATATAGTTCTTTGTCACGTGAGTTTTCAAAGTAATAAGTTCCGTCATCACGCCTCCTTGCACGTGCCCGCAAGTAGTGTCTGGAGCGTTCGCCCATGATTTCACTAAAGGTCGGCTTCCCACCTGCCACTACTACTTCTTTGTCCTCCTAGTCCCATATCGGTTTCATGCTATAGTATCTTGCCACACCCATACGGTGTGGGTGTGTGTTCTTCTTCTGAAGTTCCGATTGCTTGGCACTCTTATCAGAAAACTCTTTAGTTGTCTTGACCCTTTTGAATTCTGCCCAGTCTGCTTTTGTAATTTGGGGGTATGCGGGGATTGGGTCCTTGCCTTCACTCAAGTCCTTCTTGTACAACACGTGCTTCAAGTTTCTCCAAGCATCCCTAGCATTCTTAAGTGCAGTTTGTTCCACCCACATTCTCCACTGCTTTGGAACATCGAAGTGATCCATGATCTCCCACACTATCCTTTGTCGTGTTTCTGTGTCAGCCTTCTGAAACCCTGGCAGATTAATGTTGAGCCCTTCCCTGCCAACCAATCCACACACACTCCTGAATCTCATGTGTGCTTTATCTGGTTTAATTGGAGCCCAAGACTTTAAATCGATATCGGTTAGTTCATATACACCTTTAGGCTGGTGTGTGGGCTTCCTTGGAACATTCCTCTATGTCCTGATCGGAACGGTAATTGCTGCAGCTCTATCCCGTTCAAGATTACTTGATCCCTCACCATCTGCTGAAGACCTAGGGTTGCCAGAATCAGATGAAGATACATCGCCTGAAGCATGAGTGATGTCGCTGCAATTCGGCATCTACACACAACACATGATAAACTCAGGAAAGGAGGATAAGCATAAAATTAACAACTTGGTATCAAGTTGTCTAAACATGTCATGCAATAATTTAGAAATGTACGGCTTATTTGTTAAGTTTGTGTGACTCGGGCACCCGTGATCTGTGAATCGGCAGTAACTTATTGGAACAAATACATCTTATATGTACTAGTTAGGAAGGTAGGTAATGAACATGTATACGCTCTCTGTTATTTTATAACCAATTTGAGAACATACATAATGAAATAGGAAGAGGGGTTGTGAGGAAATATGCCTTACCGCGATGGAGAGCAGTAACTAACAGGTTTCTTAATACAAACCCAGCCAGACCATAGGAGAGGCGAGGGTTACCTGATCGACATGCTCGAGGGTGGCTGGCGAGCAAACGAAGACGGTGAGGCGCGGGCAGCCGCATGTTGGAAATGGCAGTGGAGATAGGCTTGACGCCAAAGAGCGGGCACATGGCCAGGGTGAGCACACCGGCGTCGAAGAGGGTTCTGTTGTGGATCTGGGGGAGAGGAGAGCTGGCGATGGAGATTGGGTGCACTAGTTGAGTGAAACGCGGGCGGACGATGGGGGGGTGTTGGCGGCCTAGGTGAAAAGGGTGGAAAATATCCCCGGTCATCGCACGGAAAGGCCTATGCAAATGGTTGCCTCTAAGCTCTCGTGTGCACAAAGAGAATAATTTCGTTCGAAATGAAGACATGAGTTCCTCATTTCGCCTCTAATTTTTTTCCCATGTTAAGAAATCACCACTATACCACGGATTTGATTTGCTGGTGCATTTCAGGTCTCGCATCCAATATTTAAGATATGTTTTGGCATTTACTGTGCATTTTCGCATATAAATCATATCTTAGCCGGACTGCATTTCCTATCGAAACGGATGAGGATTGTCCTTCGATCTGGGAGCTTCCAACGGTCCAGACGTTCGATCCGTGGGGTTTGGGTTCTGGCCAACAAGAACGCACGACTCAGATCACGCGTGCAGCAAGGGGGGCATCGGCCACAGTTTGGTAGGCACACGCCTTTGGTGAGTGGACCGTGTGCTATATATATATAGGAAAATGGTTGTGTACTCCTGGGAGTACGTACTCCCGCTCCTCATATACCACATAGATGAATCTTTTATACCACTTTATTATTTTTAATATACTTAATTAGTAATTATTAGATACCCAAAATGAGTTTCATGAAAAAAAAATCATGTGAGTCTATATATTTTTAAATGTTTACATATGTACTGATATGTTCGTACGTGAAAAAGGTATATTACAAAAAATACGTCGCAGATGATATTTTTACAACAAAACTCGTATTGGGGTATCTTAAAATATTTAATGAATTATATTAAGAATAATAAAGAGGTATAATTAATGCGTATATGAGGTATATTGAGAATGGAAGTACATATATATATATATATATATATATATATATGTGTGTGTGTGTGTGTGTGTGTGTGTGTGTGTGTGTGGTTGCTCGGCATTGAGGCGACCGCGGAGCGCTCTGCTCGCGTCCCTCCGCGCGCGCTCTGCCAGCTGTTGGGCGTGCGCACGATCACGTCGGGGCCCCATAAGCATGCGATTGCGTCACGCGCTTGGCCACACGATGCAGTTACGTGTGGCACGATAGAGTTACACGCTGCAAATTAGAACTGCCATCAGGGCCTGCCAATATTCTTGGCCATCCGGCTTCCCCTTTATTTCCCGCGGCTGTTATAACCTTAGTCTCTTCAACCTTTCGATTGCGCCCCACAACACAACAAGCACACCCACGACGACACATAGAGAGCGGATGTCTAGCGGCACTCCAATGGAGTTCGGCGAGCATAGAGTGGAGACCCACGCGAGGGAGACGGATCTCTCGGTGGTGTACACCATCGACCCGGCCATGGTGGACGACTACATCAATAGCGTTGAGCAGCTGCTCGCTCGAGACAAGTACAAGGTGGTCGGCATCGACCTCCACTACACCGCTGGTCGTACCGGCATAGATTAGAAGGTTGCCATCGCCTAGTTGTGCATGTGGCATCGTGTCCTCATCTACCACTACTGCATGGCCACAGAGCCTTGCAATCATTTCAACAAGTTTGTCAACAGCACCGAGTACAAGTTCGCCACGGTGGAAACGACCGATGATGTAAAAGCTGCCAGTTTTACGGGCTTGGCCTGCAAGAACCTTGTCGAAATCCATGAGCACCACAGGGTCTGGGGCAGCACGAAGAAGGACTCCCTGGTCGAACTCCCCTCGGCCATCATCGACCCCTACTACGAGAAGAAGAAGCAGGATGCCTAGAGAACAAGTCCACTATCCTAGCACAGGGCCTGGATGCGGCAACTAGATGAACCTCACCTCAAGTTCACGGCCAAGAGTGTGTACACATGCTACGAGATGCACAGGCAGATCGTTGACATGAGGAAGTGCCTCGTTACCCAAATCGAAGAGCCCGGATCGAGGCACAACCAAAGCAAGCGTCACAAGAAGTAGATGATGATCAGATGATCGTGTATGCTAGTTAATCATGCATGTAATATACAGTTTACTTTATTGGTGTGTGGAAATGTCATGTGTGTAGTAGCCACCTATGTAATTATGCATGTAATAGTTTACTTTCGTGTGTGCAAATGCCATTGTTGTAGTAGCCACCTATGTAAGTGGATGTTTGATTTGGTTATGCAACCATGTCCTTATAAGTGTGTGTGTGTGCCTATATATATATATATATATATATATATTGTTGTTTTGTATGCAATCCCATCGCACAACACACATGTCTTATTAGCAGCAACTGTCTGTGTTATTATCGGTCTTCGCACACATTTCTGATTACACACATGTTTGCCACGTATCACACACATCTTGTTATATTGAACTGTTTTTGTTCTCTTGTCTCAACACAAACAGTTCATCCGAGTGAATCGCATGTCGTATATCGCACACACCTTGACCTGTTTGACCATCACTACAAGAAATATGTCAACTAGTGACCTTCTGTCAGTGACCCTGAAAGAATTGGTCATAGATCTACGACCATTTGAGATCAATTGGTCAAAAGCTGTTCGGGGGGGGGGGGCTCCAAACCCTCAACTATATCGACCATTTTGGTTAAAAAGGTCATAATTTCCTTACACAGAATGGTCATAAAGCAGACAACACTGGTCTGTTGCCTTATTTCTAGCTGATCACGACCAATATAGATGGTCATAACCTTGTAAATTGTGGTGGATTGCTATGACTAGGCGTAGCCTCATCAGTTTTGCCTATGTGTCATGTCCATGTGTCAATTTTTGCCCTAGGTTGTGAAGCAGCCTATATTTCTGTCGTTCCCAAAATTCCCAAGAAAATCTCATAAATTCTTTGGGTCATATCTTTGTCAAATAGTAAAAATCCTTCCTTGCCTAGTTCAAAAATAATTCAACAATATTCATTTTCCTATTTTGTTTAAAACAACACTTTGTGAAGGAAGTGCTATTTATATATTCTTGACTACCATCAAAAATTTTGGGCACTCTTTCCTATCCAAATCATTGCCTCATGACAAAATTCAGCTCCCTTTCCCAGTAAATCTTCCTTGGCAAATTTCCAAAGTTTTTGTCCACCTAGAAGCATTGTGAAGGAAGTACCATTTTTATATATCCAAATGACATGAAATTTGTAAAGTTCCTTCATATTCCCAAATTATCACCCTCCTGCAAATTGCAGCTCAGTCAAATCATCTATGTGAGCCCAGGTTCAATTTATATTTTATGGCCAGATTGGCACGTTGCAAAGCAAGTGTTATCTAGACCCCTCCTATTACCCTCAAACTTTTTGGGCACTCTTCCATACCCAAATCATTGCCATATGATAATATTCGGCTCCATTTTCCTGGTAAATCTTTCTTAGGAAATTTCCAAAGTTTCTATCTCAAGAGAAGCTTTGTGAAGTAAGTACTAGCTAGGCTTACCCAAATGATCTGAAAATTTACCAGGGCATGACCATGCCTATTTAACTTACCTACACCAAATTTGAGCTCATTTCCTTTATCCAATTTCTCTCGCTAATTTTCCCAAGTTTCTGTCCAGAGAAGAGCATTGTGAAGGAAGTACCACTTTGGCATGTCCAAATGGTATTGATTTTCTACAGTCATTTCCTATGCCCAAATAACCATCCTCCACCAAATTTCAGCTCAATCCATTCATTATTTTGACTCAGCTTCAACATTCATATTTTTGTCCAGTGTGGTACTGTGCAAAGAAAGTACCACCGAGACTCCTCCTTTTGAGCTGAAAATTTGTGAAGACAGTCTTCTTAGTAGGTGACCGTCCTCAACCAAAACACACGCCAATTGGCCATGTGCATTTCTCGTACCGCTAATCAAACACTTGGCTGCTAATTCATATTTGAGCACAGTTCGGTCTCCTCGTGAGAAACTTCTGGTGTAATTTTATTCCTAGCACCTACCTGGGGAGTGCCCAACTGACTAGACATGCCTAGGCCACCCAGAACGCATGTTAACGCCACAGTCACGCGGTGACCACGCGACGGGCATGCTACTTTACGCGCTTTGGAGTTGGGGCCCTCGGCTACAGTGCAAACCTCGATGTATCGCGACCAAACCATGTATTTCTAATTAAATAGATACTTTTGTAACTAGAAATGATTTTTGGAAAAAACAAAGAGCAAACTATAAGGCAGCTGCAGTTCAAATTTGACCATTTCCGAGTGAATCAGCGGAAATTTGTCTTTTTCATGAGAGGTGGATATAAATTTTTGACACCCAACCATTTTGTCAATTGTGCATTAAATATGGCCTAGTATTTTATAAAATTGATTTGGTACAAATTTGCAACAAATATATGGTAGGTCCTTCACAAAAAAACTCATTTTAGGCACTCAAAAAATGGAAAATTGATTTTTTGTCCAAAGAAAATGAAAACACCCTTAGGCAACATTCTTTGCCATTCCAATATGCACCCTTGTGCAAAATATGAGATTGTTTGAGCAAACTATGCCATGAATGTGGCCATAAGGTTGATCATTTAGCTTGAAAGCCATGAATCTTCACAGATGATAGCTCATTTCTGAGAACACTTTTTTAAAAGAATTGATGTATCACAATTTTATTATTTTTCCTGGTAACCTGGTCACATGTAATGACACAATGCGAAGGTTTTCCAATATTTTTGTTTTGTTGAATTTTTTATGCCCCTTTCAAAATACGGTCAAAACTGTGGGAATGACCGTTCTTAGCTAGTCATTGAATCTTGAAATTTTTTTGTTGTTTCTCTGATTAAATAGATACTTTTGTACCTAAAAATGATTTTTGGGGAAAATAAATAGCAAACTATGAGGCAGCCGCAGTTCAAATTTGACCCGCTTTCTACTGAATCAGCAGAAATTTGTCCTTTTCACGAGAGGTGGATAAAAGCTTTTGACACCCAACCATTTGGTCAATTGTGCATTAAATATGTCTTAGTATTTTATAAAATTCATTTGGTACAATTTTGCAACAAATATTTGGTAGGCCCTTCACAAAAAAACTCATTTTGGGCACTCAAAAAATAGAAAATGAATTTTTCGTTCAAAGAAAATGAAAACTTCCTTACGCAACATTGTTTGCCATTCCAAGATGCACCCTTGTGCACAATATGAGATCATTTAAACAAATTATGCCATGAATGTGGCCATCATATTGATCATTTGGCTTGAAAGCCATGCATCTTCACACATGATAGCTCGTTTCTGAGAACACTTCTTAAAAATAATTACTGTATTACAAGTTTATTATTTTTCCTGATAACTTGGTCACATGTAATGACACAATGCGAATGTTTTCCAATTTTTTGATTTTTTTGAATTTTTTATGCCCGTTTCAAAATGCGATCAAAACGGCGGGAATGACTATTCTTAGCTAGTGGTTGAATCTTAGAAATTTTTTGGTGTTTCTCTGATTAAACAGATACTTATGTGCCTAGAAATGATTTTTGGAAAAAATAAATATCAAACTATGAGGCAACTGCAGTTCAAATCTGACCTGCTTCCAACTAAATCGGTGGAAATTTGTCTTCTTCACGAGAGGTGGACCAAAACTTTTGACACCTAACCATTTGATCAATTATGCATTAAATATGGCCTAATATTTTATAAAAGTGGTGTGGTCCAATTTCGCAACAAATATATGGTTGGTCCTTCACAAAAAAACTCATTTTAGGCATTCAAAAAATAAAAAATGGTTTTTTCGTCAAAAGAAAATGAAAACTTTCTTAGGCAACATTGTTTGACATTCCAAAATGCACCCATGTGTGCAATACGTGATCATTTGAAAAAAAGATTTGGTTGGTTCTTCAAAAGAAAACCATTTCGGACACTCGAAAAATAGATAATGGCTTTTTTGTCAATGAAAATGAAAACTTCCAAGATCAACACCACTTGTCATCCCAAGATACACATATGTGCACAATATTCATTCATTTTAACAAACTATTAGTGGTTAATATGTTGAATGTTTGCCCTAAGTAAGAGGGTAAAAAACTATAAGAGAAACAAAAGGGAAAAACAAAATTACATAAGCTTAATTCTGATTGGTGGAATCCGTTGTGGCATGGATCGATGACATGGCAAACATCCGTCCATCCAACCCACCGCAGCAAACCCCGCTCTTTGTGTCTCTCGCGAACCCCACCCAACCCCTCGTGCCCTCTCTCTCTCTCTCTCTCTCTCTCTCTCTCTCTCTCTCTCTCTCTCGGGAACCCTAGCGCTCCACTCCTCCCTTGCCGCCGCCACCTCCGGCGCCCGATCCTGGCGACCTCAGGCGGGAATCGAAGACCCCTGTCCGGCGAGATCCGGCACGCGCGGCGAGATCCATCTCTCTCTCTCACACACATGAGAAGGAAAATCCCCTGCCCCATTCCCACGACTTATATGCCTCTCCCTCGATCCCCTTCCTTCATGAGGACGCAAGTGCCGCCGCCTCCCGGATCCCCTTCTCCCCTTACCCTCCCACATCGCGCCGCCATCCACCTCGTCGCCTCCTAGATGTATATTTTTATCTGGATGGGATTTCCTCCTCCTCCTATTCCCCTCGTCAGATCCATCCATCCATTCATTTCTCCATCCGATCCACCTGACGCCATCACATCCCCATATCGCTCGCAGGATTGCAGGCGATTCGATCCGGTCTAGGTCCATGGCGTCCACGACCGTCGTGGCGCTCATGGTGACGGATGAGCTGGCCCTGCCGCTCCGCGCGGTGGGGGACCTGGTGGCGGCCTCCAGCGTCTCGCGGGAGGAGGTCATCGTCATCACGCAGTGCACCTCGCTCGGTAACACCCCCTCCCAAGCCCCTTCCCCCTGTCTCCCAACCCCAAGCCGTGATTTCGCTCGAGATGGATGTTTGGCGGCGACCTTGTTTTCCTTGGTCGGGTCCATTTGCTAATTGACGCCCCTGTCAATGGTTTCGTGTACCTGTTAGTTGGCTTGACAGGGTGCCATGCAAGTGGCGCTTAGATAAGTGCATCAATGCTCGAGGTTAGGGACTAAATCATGGTGATGGCGCGTGCGTCGTCTCCAGTTGTGAGGCGTGATGCGACGAGTTTGCTGGATAAGATAGTGGTATCCGGTCAGCACAAGCTAAGCAACAGGCTCTGGTGTTTTGATTGGTGGTGTCTGATCATCTTTTTCACAGACAGAGTAACTTAGTAGACTTGTGCATAACAGTGCCTGGCTAAGTTAGTTAACTTTTTTGAGGGGGCTAAGTTAGTAAACTAGAGTATTTGTTGATCCAACAAAGAACATGTGTTTGCCAAAAAGAAAAGGAACAGGTCATGCTTTTAGGAAAAATTTAGAAAACCCCATTTGCTGCCAAGCAGCTGGCATGTGGGGTCTGATGCCAATTCTTCGTGCTTGCAGACTTGTGCATTGACATTTCATCTTGTTGTAACGAGTGAGAAATTCCTGAGTGTCCGGGTTCCGGCAGTACCTACCCACTGCAGTTGGCAGCGCGCGTACGTATCCAGCCAATATGGTAAATCTGAGGGCACACTCCTCCTCGACCGGTGGCTTATGATCAAATTTGCGATTGACCCTACATTATGAATTGCCCTCTTGCTCCTTCATGCTTAGACATGATGCGTTTAGACCTAAATTCCACTTATGATGTAGTCTTTGCTAACTTAAAGTGCTACTCTGCCCGCACATGCAAACAACACATCATACTTACTACGTCCTCGGTTCTCAAATATACCATGTTCTGACTTTTTATCTGAATTAGATGTATATTGAGGTATTTTAGTGTGTTTTGTTCACTCTTTTCTGGGTGTTGTGTCACTTTAGGTGATCTTTTGAGCAGCTAAAATCTGGTGCTGCAAGTCCGGAGACCTTCTTTCCGCCCTAGTTCCATTTGTTCTATATCTCTTTTGTATGCGTGTTCATACAGTCCGGTGGGAAGTTGTCGGTGTCAAAACTGGCGGATCTCGGGTAGGGGGTCCCGAACTGTGCGTCTAAGGCGGATGGTAACAGGAGGCAGGGGACACGATGTTTACCCAGGTTCGGGCCCTCTTGATGGAGGTAAAACCCTACGTACTGCTTGATTGTTCTTGATAAGAGTATTACAAGAGTTTATCTACCACGAGATCAGAGAGGCTAAACCCTAGAAGCTAGCCTATGGTATGATTGTATGTTGTCCTACGGACTAAAACCCTCCGGTTTACATAGACACCGGAGGGGGCTTAGGGTTACACAAAGGTCGGTTACAAAGGAGGAGATATACATATCCGTATTGCCTAGCTGGCCTTCGACGCCAAGTAGAGTCCCATCCGGACACGGGACGAAGTCTTCAATCTCGTATCTTCATAGTCCAACGGTCCGGCCAAAGGTATAGTTCGGCTGTCCGGAGACCCCCTAATCCAGGACTCCCTCGTTAGCCCCTAAACCAGGCTTCAATGACGATGAGTCCGGCGCGCAGTGTTGTCTTTGGCATTGGAAGGTGGGTTCCTCCTCTGAGTACACCATGGAAGAGCTTGAATATGAGGATAGTGTCCGACCCTGCAAAATAAGTTCCACATACCACCGTAGAGAGAATAATATTTCCACAAATCTAATCTGCTGACATGTTTCGACGGCATGACATGACGCCACGGCCCGGTTATTATTTGAACCGTTTTTCTTTAACTAGCCCCGCACATAACGCGAGGCGGTTTCCTTGACACGTCTTGTCAAAGCAGAGATCGTGTTCCCCTTATCACGGGATTCTCATCAATAAATACGTGGGTAACCCAACCGTGCCTGTTGGTATGACTCCTAGATCTTAGGTAAATCCCAAACGGCCATGGGGAGGACGCCTGATATTCACCCTCTTTATAAAGGGGACAAGGCTTTTTCTTTTTTCCCTCCAACGTTCAATCGAATCCTTCCCCCGCCTTGAGTTCTAACACCCAAAGCTCAGGTCAGGTGCTTCGGGCCTTTAACTATGTCCGGATCCAACCTTCAAGGTCGGTGGATGCCTTCCTCCGTCATAGAGGAGGACATCAAGAAGTTGAGAGAGGCCAGATATCCGACCGCCGAGATTTCGCACAGGCTGCCTACCCGAGGGCAGGTCGTCCCTACTCCCGAACCCAACGAGAGTGTTGTGTTCATCTCCCACTTCCTCCGAGGACTAGGCCTCGCTCTGGATCCCTTTGTTAGGGGTCTTATGTTCTACTACGGGCTGGATTTTCATGGTCTGGCCCCGGATTCCCTTCTCCACATCTTGTCATTTATTGTCATATGTGAGGCCTTCCTCCGCATTACCCCTCACTTCGGCTTGTGGCTCAAGACCTTCGATGTGATGCCAAACATGATCGAGGGGCATCATGTAGCATGCAGAGGTGCTTTGATAAGCAAAATCGCTAACACTCCATGGCCAGAGGGTTCCTTCCCAGAGGTGTCCAGATTGTGGCAGCGGGGGTGGTTCTACATCATAGCTCCCCGAAGTGCCAAGTGGGTAGCTGCCCCTACCTTTCGCTCGGGCCCCCCCCCCCCCACCACCACAACTGATGTCATGGATCAGCAGGGGGCTGAGCTGGGGTCCAACCAAGGACGTGCCAATGCTGTAGAGCCATATCCGAGATCTCTTCGAGGGAAATTTCAGTCTGGTTATGGTAATGCAAGTTATGCTGGTTCATCGAGTCCAACCTTGCAAACGTCGGCCCCTCCGCATGTGGGAATTCAACCCGGAAGGACCGCGTACTATTCAGCATTTCCTCGGCATGACGCACAAGGAGATGTACAAATCGTTCTTCGGACCCCAAATAGAGTGTCCGGACACCATCGAGGACGTGGGCCTGAGCTGCAACCGCCCCGCTGCCCAAGTAAGTAATCTCGTGGCTGAACACACTATCCTTTTATTTATCATGGCATCATTCTGAAGAATCGCTCTTTGACCAGGACTGGATAACAAAGGTGAAGATTATCTGGTGTTCGGCCCGCCTTCCTGAGGGCTTGGACAATCCGGTGCTAGAAAAGATGCTCGAGCGAGCACCTTATCTAGTGCCCTCAAAGGAAGATGAAGGGGGGAATAAAGAGGGCAAAAGCGGGCCTCCTTCGTAATTTATTCCAACCGAGGGAATGAGCGCCTCCACGAGGGAGGATAACCAAGGGGAAGAATCTGACATTCTCTCTCTCCGGGGAAGGAAGAGGACTACCTCTGAAGATCCAAAAACTACAGTTTCCAAACAGGAGAAAAAATCTCCGGCAGAGGGTCCCGTCTTGGAGGGTATTCTTGCCGCACAATGTCCGCGCGGGGTCAGCCCTCTACCGAGTTGTAAGTAATTGAAAAGTACTTAATAATGAAAACATCCTACCTTACTTCCGAAGACAATAACTGATGCTTATAAATTGTAGTCCAGATCGTAGCCCTTCTCAACAGAGCTCATCTTCGGGGGATCTTCTTTCGGAGATGATGGAGAGCGAAACGCCTCCCCCACACACCCCGGCTCAAGAAGCGGGCGACCTTGAAGTGTTGTCGCGAAGGGTATCTCCAGATCCACTAGGGCCAGAGGATAACCCTTTGGCTGCCCGGAGTCCCCAATATCCGGCTCCTAAGGAGAGCGGCAGCAAGGGTCCGTACAGTGTGCGGTCGGACGCGATGAAGGATCTTCTGGGGCAAGCTGCTGTCTCGGAAGCGCATCATACGCTAATGGGTACGGTATTTGAAAGGATTTCATCCGCTGAAAGCGGTTTGCACGAAGCTTTTATGAGTCTGCTGAAAGGCTTCGAGGTACGTGAACTAGTGTATGTTTTTAACAGTACCGCATACATTAGGGATGCCCTATGCAGATAGTAGCCCCTGAGACTCTGGTTGTCGTTGAAAACGGCGGCAAACAGAGGATCATAGTCCCAGGTAACAACCAGACCGACTTTATGTGCAGGTGGCTGAAGCTCCGGTGGCTAGCCGGACTGAAGGGTTTGCCGAGCTAAAGCGGCAAGTGGATGCGGCAGATGCCGACATCGTGCTTGTCAACAAGCGGCTTGACGACGCACAGGGTGAGTGATTTTTCTGGTGGTCGTCACATAATAAGAGTAGCATGATGCCAGTATCTTTACTATGTTGGGACTGCAGATGGAGCTGCCACCGTGGAGACCCTTCGGGCGGAGCTTGCCCGGGCCAAGGAGTAAGCAAGGAGCAGCAATGCAGCCACTTTAAAGGCGGCCAAAGAATTAAGGGCCGAACAGGCCGCGCATTGCGAGAGCAAGGAAAAAATAGCCAAGATGGCTGTAGAGTTAAAAGATGTCGCTGACCGTTACCAGCTTCTTGAAGAAGAGAACCGTGCGAAGGCGATGGACCTGGAGAAGGCCCGGGTGGCTGCCAAGGAAGCCCACTCCAAAATTAGAGCGACGAAGGAGGAGCTGAACCAAGCTGCAGATATCGTGTCTGGGAAGCCCTTCTTATTGCGGACTAAGTTCAGAGATCCGAAGTATGCTCCTCTGGACCCGCTATGGAGCTCTGCGGACGTCTACATGGATTTGGCTGCAAGTGTTGCTGATGCAGCTGAGTACTTCAAGGATCAGAAAGGTCCCAAAGTGGAAATGTTGTTCTGGTCGCAGTCCCATGCTCTAGTCCGTCCGCTGCTGTTGAATGAGCGATTGTCCGCGTGGGCCGAGCTCCATAGGTTGTCCGGACTTGCCATGAGGTCCGCTGTGGATCACCTGCGTCCAGGAGGGCCAAGGCTGAATAGCTACTTTAGCTTAGTGCAACAATTTCTTGGTGTTGTGCCACGCATCGATGCTGTAAAGAGATCGGCGTGCATAGAGGGTGCGCGGATGGCCTTTGCCCGTGTCAAGACATACTGGGAGGAGATGGAGGCTACCACTGTTGCGACGCAGGGTTCGGCCGTAGGCCGAGTGGCTGTCGAGCACTACTTTGAAGAAGTTCTCGAAGGAGTTCGTTCGATAGAGGCTCAGTGCTCGAAGAATGTTATGTTCAAGTGACATGTATTCCCATTGTAAAAACAATGTTTTATTGAATTGTCAAGGCTGTATTTATACTTTTGCTCGAAAGTATTATGGTGCCTCCTATGCGGCCGTTTATGTATATATGTGTATAACCTGAAAGTTTGCATTCGTCGGCTTCCGCCCCCACGCATATAATGCGGGGGTGTTCGCAAAAGATGCATATCCACACTTGATCCAACGTCTTGGTCCGTTAAGGAGGTGATAGCGTAGCGAACAAGGCAATCGGACTATATTGCTTTAACACTTTCACTTAGCCATAGGAGTTTGACATTGGGGCTACTATGTAGCCCCTGGTACTTCTACGCTCGTCCGAATACAGGGCGCGTACGTACGTGACCGGGAAACGGCCCTTCGTTAATGCGGATGAATCCCGAAGATTCCGATGAGTCATCGAGTGGTTAACCAGTCTCTCGCTATATCATGACAGTTAGTTTTCGGCTTTCTCTACTGAGGTGCTCATCCGGATGAACCAGGGCACAATCGCAGTAGTTCTCCTAGTGCTACCTTAGTCGATATAACGGAAAGTAAGGTACCAAAACGTGAGAGCCGGGCAAACCCAACATTTGACCAAAGACATGATTCGGAGTTGATGCATATAGGTCCAAACTCGCGACGCCGAACACTCCCTAAGGTGTTCGGTCTTTATACTATATATCGGGCTGAATAATGCCCTTAATAAGAAACCCCATGTGTCCAGGTACATGCAAAATCCTGGCGTGGCCACATGCTAATAACGCCAGCATCCTACTCGGTTGTGTGGAGTATCCGGAGGATGTGAGCAACAAGAGACAGTAAAAAAGGTTTACGCAGGGTCTTAATCTAAAAAGAAACCTTAGGGCAGGTCCCTGCTACACGTTTGCGCCTGTGTCTCCATTGTGCCGTGTCCGAGATGGGTGCAGCACGATTGTCATCTGCAAAAGGAAAGAACTTAGGTGAAAGTTGCCGTGCCAAAAAAAGAAGAGTTGGTTATTATCAATGAACTATCGAAATTCAAGAGAAACTAAGTTGAGCCGGGCTGGCCCTGATTACACGCGGGAAGCCCCTGGTGTCATTTTATGAGGGTTCGAAAACCAATCTCATGTATATATGATGGAACGCCGGATTCGTCTAACCGTGTCCGTGGTTTTGATGACCTGCCATTTTTTTGGTTGGTGAGGCCATCTTAGTTTGCGGCTGCTAGAGCCGCCGCATCCTCTTTCGTACGTAAAAAATGTTCGGTATTTCCGCTAACTGTGATGATGCCAGGTGGACTAGGCATCTTGAGCTTGAGAAAAGCATAATGTGGTACTGCGTTAAAACGAGCGAAAGTCGTTCTTCCGAGCAGTGCTTGATAATCACTTCGGAATGGAGCGATGTGAAAATTAATGTTTCGCTTCGGAAGTTATCGGGAGAACCGAACACCACCTCTAGTGGTAGAGAGCCCGTACAGCGAGCCTCTTGGCCTGGTATTACTCCCTTGAAGGTAGTATTCCTGTGGCTTATTTGTGTCGGGTCTATCCCCATTTTGCGAACTGTGTCCTGATATATCAGATTTAGATCACTCCCGCGTCCATTAGGACCCTTGTGAAATGGTACCCGTTTATTATTGGGTCTAACACCAAGGCCGTCGGTCCTTCGCACCGGATATTTGTATTGTGATCCCTACGATCAAAAGTGATCGGGCAGGCCAACCAGGGGTTGAACCTAGGGGTGACGGGCTTTATGGCGCATGTGCATCGGGGTGCGTGATTGCTTCTCCCCTTTGTCACGTGGATCACGTTTACTGTTTTAACCTATGGTGGGAACTTTTTCTGTCCTCCGGCATTTTGCTGGCGAGGTTCATCCTCATCTTCGCTTGGTGTCTCTTCCCCTTTGTGTTCGGCGTTTAGCTTACCGGCCTGCTTGAAGACGCAACATTCTCTGTAGGTATGATTTGCAGGTTTGTCTTGGGTGCCATGAATCTGGTAGAGTTTGTCAAGAATTTTGTTTAGGCCAGATTGTCCTTCTCTGCTGCCTTTGAAAGGCTTTTTCCGCTGACATGGTCGGGAGCCCCTGAATACGGCGTTTACCGCCGTGTTATCTGGGCTACCTTCTTTATTTCGACGCTTGTTTTTTTTTGCGTCATGGTTTACCATTGCCATCCCTGACTTCGGATGTGCTTGGGTCGCTGGTGCTACTACGGGCCAACCAGCTGTCTTCGCCCGCACAAAAGCGGGTCATGAGGCTTGTTAGGGCTGCCATTGTTCTCGGTTTTTCTTGACCGAGGTGTGTGGCGAGCCATTCGTCTCGGACGCTGTGTTTAAAAGCTGCTAAGGCTTCGGCGTCCGGACAGTCGATGATTTGGTTCTTCTTGGTGAGGAACCTGTTCCAAAGCTTTCGGGCGGACTCTCCGGACTGTTGGATTATATGACTTAAATCGTCTGCATCCGGAGGTCGGACATAAGTCCCTTGAAAATTGGCCCGGAATGCGTCCTCGAGCTCCTCCCAACTTCCAATTGAGTTTTCGGGGAGGCTTTTCAGCCAGTGCCTAGCTGGCCCTTTAAGCTTGAGGGGCAAGTATTTATTGGCATGGAGATCGTCTCCACGAGCCATATGAATATGGAGGATGAAGTCCTCTATCCAGACTTCAGGGTCTGTGGTTCCGTCGTACGCCTCTATGTTCACTGGTTTGAATCCCTCTGGGAATTCGTGATCCAGCACCTCATCAGTGAAACATAAGGGGTGTGCGGCACCCCTGTATTGGGATGCGCCATGGTGTTCGGATGGTCGTAGTATTCAGCGTTGGTTGTGTACCGTAGCGCGCTTCCTAGATCCATAGATAGATCTGGTCGCGCCGGATTTTTGACGCAAGTTCTCACGTGAATCGTGCGTTGACTTATGCGTGACTCTGTTAGCCGCTCTATCGTGTTCACAGGGTGGTGGATCCGGCCGGTTGGCCATATCACTTTCCGGCTATATGGGCTCTAAGGCCTCATCGTCGAATTCCGGTAATAGCTTGCGCTTTGGATAGCTATTTTGATGGTAACTTCCACCATACTTCGTTACTTTGTTCCACTTCCGGTTGAGCGTATCTTGTGCAACCTTGAGCCTTTGTTTCTGTTTCTTCAGGCTCCTCGCTTTGGCAATAAGCCTTCTGCGGAGGTTTTCTTGTTCCAGGTGCGTTTCCGGGATGATGTGTGCATCTTCGTCCGGACTATTTTCTTCCCTAGACAGGGATTGATGAGGCTTATCTTTGGCGTCATCATGTTCAGACGTCGGATCCGTGTTATGTGTGCAGTCTGCATCTTGATCATGTTCTGCCACCGGGGTGGTGCAGTTGTCATTTCTTCCAGAGTCCCATGGACTATTATTATCGTTGTTTTTGCTATGGCGGGACTTAGAGCGGCGTTGTTGACGTCAACGCTTGGGTTGCTTCTTGGAGGGGTCATCCTCCACTGTCTCGTCGCCATTGGGTTCTTTGGGGGTGTCCACCATGTATATATCGTATGATGAGGTGGCGGTCCAATGCCCCGAGGGCGATGGATCCTGTTCGTCTCCGGCTTCGTCGTCCATACTGTCGAAGTCTTCGGAGCCGAAGTCGAGCATGTCGGTTAAGTCGTCGACAGTTGCTACTAAGTGGGTGGTGGGTGGGCAGCGAATTTCTTCGTCGTCCGCATCCTATTCTAGCCGGACATAGTTCGGCCAAGGTTCTTCTGACAGGGAGAGAGACCTTAATGAATTTAGCACATCTCCGAAAGGTGAGTGCTGAAAGATATCCGTGGAGGTGAACTCCATGATCGGCGCCCAGTCGGACTCGACGGGCGCGGATATGAGCAGCTCGGAGTCTGTGGCCAGAGATGAATCCAGTGGTTCGGCGACACGGCTCTCATAAGGGGTGAAGTCAGTATCCGGCTCTATCGCCACTGAGAGTACGGCCTCCATGGCGGGGTCCATCCCTCCGCTCTCGGATGGCGCGACTTGCTCCGGATTGATGGACGGAGTAGTTGCGGGTGCGATCTCGCGAACATTGTCTGACGGCAGAGTTACGTCATGCTCGTCACGACTGTATGGCGTGTCCGACATGGGCCCGAATCCGTCAAAGATCAAGTCTCCGTGGATGTCGGCCGTGTAGTTCAAGTTTCCAAATCTGACCTGATGGCCAGGGGCGTAGCTCTCAATCTGCTCCAAATGGCCAAGTGAATTGGCCCGTAGTGCAAAGCCACCGAATATAAAGATTTATCCGGGGAGGGAAGCCTCACCCTGGACCGCATCGCTAGCGATGATCGAAGGAGCCATCAAGCCTTATGGTGACGACACAGTGGAACTCTCAATGAAAGCACCAATGTCGGTGTCAAAACCGGCGGATCTCGGGTAGGGGGTCCCGAACTGTGCGTCTAAGGCGGATGGTAACAGGAGGCAGGGGACATGATGTTTACCCAGGTTCGGGCCCTCTTGATGGAGGTAAAACCCTACGTCCTGCTTGATTGTTCTTGATGATATGAGTATTACAAGAGTTGATCTACCACGAGATCAGAGAGGCTAAACCCTAGAAGCTAGCCTATGGTATGATTATATGTTGTCCTACGGACTAAAACCCTCCGGTTTATATAGACACCGGAGGGGGCTTAGGGTTACACAAAGGTCGGTTACAAAGGAGGAGATATACATATCCATATTGCCTAGCTTTCCTTCCACGCCAAGTAGAGTCCCATCCGGACACGGGACGAAGTCTTCAATCTCGTATCTTCATAGTCCAACAGTCTGGCCAAAGGATATAGTCCGGCTGTCCGAAGACCCCCTAATCCAGGACTCCCTCAGAAGCATAAGCCATGAAGTGTTGCATTGATATCTGTTGTTCTTCTCAGTGTCGATATCACTTAATTCTGTAGTACTGAATACTGATAATACTAAGCATGGGGCTGGCGTTATCGCGGTTGTGTACGGCGACGACCACAAGTTCTCCGGTGAGTTGCCTCCATCTCCTACTCCTAGCTCCCTCTTTTCTGCTCCTATAGCAGTAGAAGGCTTTAAATGTGGTGCATGCATGAGTGTCAATCTTGTTGACTGCGTGACCATCATGTTTCTCATCATTGTAATTTTTGGTTTTGAAAAAAATACATGTTTTCTTGATCTTCTATTAAGTCTATTTATTTATAAATCAAACTTCCATGTTTTTTTAGAGTCAAACCTGAAGACTGACCCCTAATGTTTCTGTGCAGGTAGTAACTCTGATAGGCCACTACAATTTCCAAATTCCAATGCTCGTGTGTTGGACGTTCCCAAGTTTTCACTAAACTGATAATGTACTCTACCGTACATTTCCAAAAATTCTGGCATTGTAGTATTGTAGGCACCGAGGAAATTGTGGCTTGTTGTTTAATTTGTTTATTCATTTGTTGCAGTCTGTGCACTGTTGTGGTGAAACTCTAGTGTTTTTGCAACCTACAAGTGTGTATGGGCACTGATTTCTAGAAGTATTTGAGTTGACATCTTTGTTGGTTTAGATAGTACAGAAATTTTGAAGGGCGATTGATTTGCTTCTAGTTTTTTTTAAATAGAGCTGACTATAGTTATGCATGAACAAGAATATGCTTGTAACTGGTGACGAATAGGCCAGCTTTGCAGTTTGCCACATTGGTGATGTAAATGCTCCTAAATGATAATATCTTAGCAAGTGCTTTCTCTGATGTTTAACCTTGTTACTATCGTCCATAAGTATTGCCGTTGATTTTGGTATATGAGCACTAGTATTTCCTGCTTACAGCAAGCTATGTATTGTACATGTGTCCATTTTACCTGTGTAAATAGTTTGTTTCATACCTAGTAACATGTTTCCTCATAATGAATTATTCGTGCCATGTGAATCATTGCTGCTATCCTGCTACTAATGGATGCAGGGATGAAATGCACAGTTTCCTGTCAAGTAGTGTTTGTTTGGTGACAGGATGATGTTTTTTTCCTTCCAAGTATAATGCTCCTTTCATGTAGTGATGATACTACATCTATTTCATTTCATGTTTATGCCTCTTCCAGAAAATGTGCTGCACCTACAGTAATCAATCTAACTTATCCATTTTATTTTATAGGCCTTCGAGTACAAGAGGTTGCTGCTTGACTACAACAGCGAAAATGTGCAATGTTGGATTAACGATTGAAGTGCATTAGCGATTTATCTTCTTCTTCACAAGTCTGTTTGCATTGGATGTACATAAATGTCATTTTTACCTCTTGCATATTTAACATACATGAAAATAGCAGTAGGTATTGAAATATATGTGAAGGTAGAAGCTACTGCCTTGTGGGTCATAATTCTTTCTCTCCAAGCGCGTATATTGCCTGATGTATCGCTCATGCTCATATTCTGTACTAAGATAGTCCTAATATCTGTAGGGTTGTAGATTGATTTCCCCTGAAAAAGCTATGCTTCTTTCCTTGGATGATAAGCACGTTCGGCAGCTATGTGGAATCCTTAAGATAAATGGTCCTTAGTTTCTTTTGGTACATTTGCGTGCACATAACAATATGTTAGTTTCTCTTTATGTAATGAAGAAAATATGCTGATGTCGTTTGTTTATTATTATCTATTATCTGTAGATTGATTTTTAGGCCATCAGTACTTGTATGTATAATTTCTACTCTCTTGAATGAATAATTTTTCTTTAGGTGTCATGCGTCTTGTGTTACTACATACATCTGTCGTGAAGTACATGGTTCCAGAACTATGGTAACCCGTAGTTTGCTCTACTAGTGATAGTAGGATGATGGAAACATCACTACCGAATGTAGTTCATGTTTCTTCAACTAATCATCATGTACTACAGTTTCTCTTCTTCTTGCTACTGTTTGGTGTTTGACGTCACTAGCTTGTACTGAAAGATGCAGACTTTACCCCTTTCTAGATCCTTTGGTGGAGGTGACCCAGGTGATGGTGATTCGCTCTAGCAGTTTGATGTCTACTACACAACCTTCTTCTTGTAGACTTTGTTGGGCCACCAAGTGCAGAGGTTTGTAGGACAGTAGCAAATTTCCCTCAAATGGATGACCTAAGGTTTATCAATCCGTAGGAGGCGTAGGATGAAGATGGTCTCTCTCAAGCAACCTTGCAACCAAATAACAAAGAGTCTCTTGTGTCCCCAACACACCCAATACAATGGTAAATTGTATAGGTGCACTAGTTCGGCGAAGAGATGGTGATACAAGTGCAATATGGATGGCAGATAAAGGTTTTTGTAATCCGAAATTATAAAAACAGCAAGGTAACTAATGGTAAAAGTGAGCGTAAACGGTATTGCAATGATAGGAAACAAGGCCTAGGGTTCATACTTTCACTACTTCAAGTCCTCTCAACAATAATAACATAATTGGATCACATAACTATCCCTCAACATGCAAAAAAGAGTCACTCCAAAGTCACTAATAGCGGAGAACAAACGAAGAGATTATGGTAGGGTACGAAACCACCTCAAAGTTATTCTTTCCAATCAATCCGTTGGGCTATTCCTATAAGTGTCACAAACAGCCCTAGAGTTCGTACTAGAATAACACCTTAAGACACAAACCAACCAAAACCCTAATGTCACCTAGATACTCCAATGTCACCTCAAGTATCCGTGGGTATGATTATACGATATGCATCACACAATCTTAGATTCATCTAACCAACACACCGAACCTCAAAGAGTGCCCCAAAGTTTCTACCGGAGAGTCACGACGAAAACGTGTGCCAACCCCTATGCATAGGTTCATGGGCGGAACCCGCAAGTTGATCACCAAAACATACATCAAGTGAGTCACGTGGTATCCCATTGTCACCACAAATACGCACAGCAAGACATACATCAAGTGTTCTCAAATCTTTAAAGACTCAATCCGATAAGATAACTTCAAAGGGGAAACTCAATTCATTACAAGAGAGTAGAGAGGGGAGAAAACATCATAGGATCCAAATATAACAGCAAAGCTCACGATACATCAAGATCGTATCACCTCAAGAACACGAGAGAGAGAGAGATCAAACACATAGCTACTGGTACATACCCTCAGCCCCGCGGGAGAACTACTCCCTCCTCGTCATGGAGAGCACCGGGATGATGAAGATGGCCACCGGAGAGGGATTGCCCCCTCCGGCAGGGTGCCGGAACGGGTCTAGATTGCTTTCAGTGGCTACGGAGGCTTCTGGCGGCGGAACTCCCGATCTATTGTGCTCCCCGATCGTTTTAGGGTATATGGAGATATATAGGCGGAAGAAGTACGTCAGGGGAGCCACGAGGGGCCCACAAGGGTGGAGGGTGCGCCCAGGGGGTGGGCGTGCCCCCCTACCTCGTGGCCTCCTCGAAGCTTCCCTTACGTGCACTTCAAGTCTTCTAGGCTTCTTTCCTTCCAAAAATGAGTTCCGTGAAGTTTCAGGTCAATTGGACTCTGTTTGATTTTCCTTTTCTTCGAAACCCTAAAACAAGGTAAAAAACAGAAACTGGCACTGGGCTCTGGGTTAATAGGTTAGTCCCAAAAAATGATATAAAGTGTATAATAAAGCCCATAAACATCCAAAACAGATAATATAATAGCATGAAACAATCAAAAATTATAGATACGTTGGAGACGTATCACAGTTCTGGTTCCGGCAGTGGTGGTGCTACACTGCTACTGCTCCTATGATGGCTACGCATTGGTAGGCTCGGCTGCCTCCCTTGATTGTCGCTGTGATGGTGAAGCTCAGCCTAGGCTACAACCACTTCCGATGAGCTCCGCAGGTCCCCTTCTACCCCTCCTACTCGCTCCATGATTCTTTGCTTTGCCTTTGTGAGGTGTAATTGTTTAATTTTTGTCATAGTCGAGCATTGGATGATATATTGTATCTGTCATGAGGTACATGGTTCATGGATATGCCAACCTGCAGCATGTTGTGCTAGTGATAGTACGATAATGCAAGTTTTGACAATCCATACATATTCCTACATGTTAGTGTCTCCCCGTGTAAGTACGAATTCTGGTGATGCCTTCATCTATGATGATGCTCTGCCTTTATCATTCATTCATTCTCTGATTGTTCTAGGAGTCCTCGTATTTATTTGAAAATTTGTGCACATGTACATCATTCTAGAGAAGCATTCCCATACCAGCACATGTATTTGAAAAATCTAGTCAAATCTCCTCACTTCATATGTTTCTATCAACACTAAGTTCAGAGTGTAGCATGCTGTTAAGAGATACTGCAACTCCAAAGTAGACAATTAAAACATATTAGTAAAATTAGTATGCATCCCTAGTGATGCTTTATCTTATTATTTTAGTCCATGAGTGATGTGTTGGAGCATCACTGACTTGTATGGTTTTTTCAAGGTCTATACAAGTGACATCTTTGTCTGGCAACATCTGCCTCCTATGTCATGTCATGTATCTATTTCACTTTAAATGTTTTAAGTGAAAGATGTATTACTTGCAAGTGTCGATGTACTGATGCAAACAGTGCTTGTGTACTTGTGACTAATATGTTTTCCCTCTCATTTATAGGAGTTCCTCGGCCAAAGATATTCGAAGAAGCTCGAAGCCCCAGTCAGCGGCTCGCTTTATATGTCATTGAACTTGTAATGCAGAATTTGCTTGGAATTTTGATGTAATGCTGATCTTGCTAGGAATTGGGTGTATATTTACTTGTTGTACCTGTTATTTAATGTTTGGTGTACTTGTTATTCAAATGCTGAGAATTTGATTTTGTGATAAATGTATTTAGTTGGATGTGATCATAATACTGAAAGTGTCTTTGGCCCAAACACTACTGGACCTTAAAAAGGCCACAGCCCAAACATAGTTGGGATCTGTTTCAGCAATGCAAGTATATTAATTTTCGAAAATAAATAAAAAGGACTGTTAGAGAGCCGAGTTCCAAAATTTAAAAGGACCACAAAAAGGCCGAGGCCTGAACAAGAATTGGACTGAAAAAAGGCCGAGGCCCGAACAAGAGTTGAACCATAAAAGGGTGCAGCCTAGAAAATAAGTGGCTGGAATGTTGGGCTTGGCCCGTGAAGCCGACCAAAAAAACACAGTAAAAAAACAACAAATAGGATGAATTGTTGGGCTCGGCCCATGTAAAACACCTAATCGGACCGGGCTGAATCTTATCAACGACCTTTTCAATTGGTCGCAATTTTGCCACGTCGGATCCGACATGGCCTGGGTAGAGAACTAGCGACCAAAGAAGAAGGTCACAGAATCAACGACCTTTTTTTTGGTCGTGGAATTCCACGACCTTCTCACAGAGAAGGTTGTTAATTTCAGTTTACGACCGCCAGCTTTTGACCTTCTATTTTTGGTCACAAAAGGTCGCAAATGAAAAACAATGACCTTCCAGTGACCGAGGGAGTCCTGGATTAGGGGGTCTCCGGACAGCCGGACTATCTCCATTGGCCGGACTGTTAGACTATGAAGATACAAGATTGAAGACTCTGTATCGTGTCCGGATGGGACTCTACTTGGCGTGGAGGGAAAGCTAGGCGATACGTATATGGATATCTCCTCCTTTGTAACCGACCTTATGTAACCCTAACCCTCTCCGGTGTCTATATAAACCGGAGGGTTTTAGTCCGTAGGACAACAATCACAACATACAATCATACCATAGGCTAGCTTCTAGGATTTAGCCTCTCTGATCTCGTGGTCGATCTACTCTTGTACTACCCATATCATCAATATTAATCAAGCAGGACGTAGGGTTTTACCTCCATTAAGAGGGCCCGAACCTGGGTAAAACATTGCGTCTCTTGCCTCCTGTTACCATCCGGCCTAGACGCACAGTTCGGGACCCCCTACCCGAGATCCGCCGGTTTTGACACTGACATTGGTGCTTTCAATGAGAGTTCCTCTGTGTCGTCGCCGTTAGGCTTGATGGCTCCTACTATCATCGATAGTGATGCGGTCCAGGATGAGACTTTTCTCCCCGGACAGATCTTCGTCTTCGGCGACTTTGCACTGCGGCTAATTCTCTTGGCCACCTAGAGCAGATTGAAAGCTACGCCCCTGGCCATCAGGTCAGATTTGTAAGTTTGAACTACACGGCCGACATCCGCGGAGACTTGATCTTCGACGGATTCGAGCCGCAGCCGGGCGCGCTGCACTGTCGCGATGGGTATGACCTAGCTCTGCCGCCGAACAGTACCCCAGAGGTCGCGCCCGCATCAGCTCCGATCCTTAGCTCAGAGCCAACTGCGCCAATCGAGGACGGATGGCTGGACACCGCCTCAGGGGCTGCAGTCACAACGGTGATCGAGCTGAACATCAACCTCATCCTCTGCGAAGCCCGTGACTCCAAGGTGCCGGACTCTTTTCCGGACTCTGAACCTTCCACGCCTCTGCCAATCGAATCCGATTGGGCGCCGATCATGGAATTCACTGCCGTGGATACCTTTCAGCACTCGCCCCTCGGCGACATTCTGAATTCACTAAAGTCTCTCTCTTTGTCAGGAGAGCCCTTGTCGGATTATGGCCAACAGGATTGGGATGCGGACGACGAAGAAATTCGACGCCCACCCACCACCCACTTTCTAGCCACTGTCGATGATCTAACCGACATGCTCGACTTCGATTCCGAAGACATCGACAGTATGGACGATGATGTAGGAGACGAACACGAACCAGCACCTATAGGGCACTATAAAGCCACCTCATCATATGACATATACATGGTGGATGCACCCAATGAAGGCAATGGCGACGAGATAGCGGAGGATGACCCCTCCAAGAAGCAACCTAAGTGCCGACGTCAGCGGCGCCGCTCTAAGTCCTGCCAAAGCAAAAGTGGTGATACTGGCACAGGAGATAATAACACTCCGGATAGCGCCGAAGACAACAACAATCCACTCCAGCAAGATTTAGAGCAGGAGGATGAAGGAGATAGCTCTCCTGAGAGAGCAGCTGGCAGAGAGAAGGAGGATGACAATTACATGCCCCCCGTCTGAAGAAGAGGCAAGCCTCGGCGACGATGAATTCATCGTCCCAAAGGATCCCGTCGAACAAGAGCGCTTCAAGCACCGGCTTATAGCCACGGGAAATAGCCTGAAGAAGAAGCGGCAAGAGCTTCAAGCTAATCAAGATCTGCTAGCTGACAAATGGACTGAAGTCCTCGTAGCCGAGGAATATAAACCTGAGCGTTCTTCCAAGAGTTACCCAAGGCGCAGGTTACTACCCCGACTAGAGGAAGAAGCATATGATATGGCTGATCGGCCACCTCGTGGGCGCGATAGAGAGGCATTCCAGCCAACAGCTCAGCCTCCACCCCAACGCCGCTCAAATAAAAAGGCATGGGGAGATACGCCAGACCTACGAGACATATTGGAGGACAAAGCAAAGCATTCAAGATCAATCTACGGATCACGAGGGCGCACCACTCTGCGAGACGATAGACGTCACGCCGGATACAGTAAAAGCAAATTCGGCCGGGCTGAACACAGCGGGCAAGACCCACTCGAGATGCATCGAGATATAGCCCAATACAGAGGCGCCGCACACCCCTTATGCTTCACTGACGAAGTAATGGAACATCAATTCCCAGAAGGTTTCAAACCTGTCAACATTGAATCATAGGACGGCACAACAGATCCCGCAGTATGGATTGAGGACTTCCTCCTCCACATCCACATGGCCCGCGGTGATGACTTACATGCCATCAAATACCTCCCACTAAAGCTCAAAGGACTAGCACGGCATTGGCTTAATAGCTTGCCAGCAGACTCGATTAGCTGTTGGGAAGATCTGGAGGCCGCATTCCTTGACAACTTTTAGGGCACTTATGTGCGACCACCAGACGCCGATGACTTGAGCCACATAATTCAGCAGCCAGAAGAATTGGCCAGGCAATTCTAGACTCGGTTCCTTACAAAGAAAAATCAAATCATTGACTGTCCGGATGCGGAGGCCTTAGCGGCTTTCAAACACAACATCCGTGATGAGTGGCTAGCCCGGCACCTCGGTCAGGAAAAGCCAAAATCAATAGCAGCCCTCACGACGCTCATGACCCGCTTCTGTGCGGGAGAAGACAGCTGGCTGGCTCGTAGTAATAACATATCAAAGAACCATGGTACCTCAGATACCAAGGACGGCAATAGTAGGTCACGTCGCAACAAGCATAAGCGCCGCATTAACAGCGATAATATAGAGGATACGACAGTCAATGCCAGATTCAAAGGCTCTAAACCCGGTCAGCGGAAAAAGCCATTCAAACAAAGTACGCCAGGACCGTCCAGCTTGGACCATATACTCGATCGCTCATGTCAAATACATGGCACCCCAGACAAGCCAGCCAATCACACCAACAGAGATTGTTGGGTGTTCAAGCAAGCCGGCAAGTTAATTGCCGAAAACAAGGATAAGGGGCCGCATAGCAATGACGAGGAGGAGCCTCGGCAGCTGCACACTGGAGAACATAAGAGGTTTCCCCCGCAAGTGCGGACGGTGAACATGATATAGGCAACCCACATCCCCAAGAGGGAGCGGAAGCGTGCGCTCAGGGACATATATGCGTTGGAGCCAGTCGCCCCAAAGTTCAACCCTTGGTCCTCTTGTCCGATCATCTTCGATCGCAGGGACCACCCCACTAGCACCCGTCACGACGGATTCGCCGCACTAGTCCTCAACCCAATCATCGACGGATTTCGCCTCACTCGAGTCCTCATGGACGGTGGCAGCAGCCTGAGCCTGCTTTACCAGGACACAGTGCGCAAAATGGGTATAGACCCCTCAAGGATCAAACCCACAAAAACGACCTTTAAAGGCGTCATTCCAGGCGTAGAGGCCCAATGCACAGGCTCAATTACACTGGAAGTGGTCTTCGGATCCCCGGATAACTTCCGAAGCGAAGAGTTAATCTTCGACATAGTCCCATTCCGCAGTGGTTATCATGCACTGCTCGGGCGAACCGCATTTGCTAGGTTCAATGCGGTACCGCATTATGCATACCTCAAGCTCAAGATGCCAGGACCTCGCGGAGTCATTACTGTCAATGGAAACACAGAACGCTCTCTCCGAACAGAGGAGCACACCGCGGCCCTCGTGGCGGAAGCGCAAAGCAGCCTCTCAAGGCAATCTACCAGTTCAACATTTCAAAACCCGGACACCTCCAAGCGCGCTCGGAGTAATCGGCAATTAGACCGTCTGGCGCGATCTGAGCTCGCGTAGCAATGCGGCCCCCACCCCAATTCCAGCCCAACGACGATATTCGTGTCGTGCGTACATAATTACGCATTAAAAATACCATGGGCACAGGTGGGGAGGGGGGGGCACAACTGTGGCATGCCCCAAAACGCGGCCTAAACCGCACTAGGGGCTTCCCGTTTGGTTATTTTTTGTTTCTCTTTCAGGACTTTAATCTCTGGAAGCACTGCCCGGCAGCTCTATTGCCGAACACATGATACATCAACCAAGGAGGCAGACAGCTACGCTATACAATGGAATTCCCAGGTCGCTTATAGACTCCATATCATTCCTCAGCTCGCCCTTGGAAGGGACATAGTCCTACTCTTTTGCTTATCGCACTATCTGTATCACTCTGCTTTAATGCAATTTTTTCCAATAAACAATGCATGACATTATGACTATTATTGCATTCTTGTTATATATATATATATATATATATATATATCTATGTGTTCATTAATGACGCTTTGCAACCGTATACTCTGATACGGCCAATACACCATGGGCTTACGTACCCCACAATGCGGTGTGAAAAGTCCGAACACTTTCACAAGTGCGGCACCCCGAACTTATAGCATTATATGCATCAGCTCCGAATCATGTCTTTGGTCAAATGTTGGGTTTTCCCGGCTCCTATGTTTTGGTACCTTACGTTCCGCGCTATCGGCTAAGGTAGCGCTAGGAGAACTACTGTGATTGTGCCCCGGTTCTGCCGGGCTGAGCACCTCAGTAGAGAAAGCTAAAACTAACTGTCATGATAAGGCGAGAGACTGGTCGCTGTTCGATGAGGTTTTTCGAGTCCCTAACGACTTATGCCGCTTAGGGAAAAGGGTCGGCTGAGTCCGGCTTACAGGCGTGTATCGCGCCCCGTATTCGGCCTTCCGAATACCAGGGGCTTCGCCGAAGTTTAAAATTATAGAATTCTATGGCTAAGTGAGAGCGATAAAGCATTATTAGTCCGGTTGCCTTGTTCGTTGTGCTGAGCACCTCCCTCGAAGGACCCAAACATGGGAACAAGAGTGCTCAGGTTTATCCCAAACACCCCAGCACTCGTGCATGGGGGCAAAAGCCGAGGACTAGCCATCTCTCAGATTGGATAAACAGTCAAACAGAAGGTAATATTTTAAACTCCAACAAGCGTTGCGTAGCGCATATGAAACAATTTTTCATACATACAGGATAAAACGAGCAAGTCTCATTCAAATATTACATCTTTCGAGCACTCATCCGCGATGAGATGGGCACCCGGCAGAACACCCTCGTAGTACATCTCGGGGTGGCGGTGCTCCTTGCCCTTCGGTGGCCCCTCCTTGATCAGCTTCACAGCGTCTAGCTTGACCCACTACGTTTTTACACGGGCGAAAGCCCGGCGTGCACCTTCAATGCAGACGGATCGCTTGACGACCTCTAGCCGTAGGCAGGCATCCACAAGCCGCCTCACCAGGCCAAAGAAGTTGTTTCGAAGGGCGTCGCCAGGCCACAACCGGACTATGAAGCCCTTCATGGCCTGATCGGCCTCCTTATGTAGCTCGACCATCTGCTTCAGCTGGTCGCTCGTTGGCACCAGATGTTCGGCCTCAGCATACTGAGACCAGAACAGCTTCTCCGTTGAACTTCCGTCCTCGGCCTGGTAGAACTGTGCGGCATCGGACACACTGCGGGGCAAATCTGCGAATGCTCCTGAGGAGCTCCAGATCCGGGTAAGTAATCGATAATTTACTTTTACATGCTTGCTTTGCATATAAAAAGCCTTACCCGCCAGTATCTTCTTCATCGCGTCGATCTCTTGGAGGGCCTTTTGGGCTTCGGCCTTGGCAGATTTTACACTCTCAAGGGTGCGGCAAGCTCAGACTCCCACGTCTTGAAGTCAAGCTCCAATGCCTCGTGCTTCGTCACGAGAGCCTGGAGCTCTTGCTGCACCTCGCCCACCCGAGCCTCGTGCCTCTCCCACTCGGTGCGCTCCTTGGCCGCTTTATCTTCGGCCTCGGTTAGCGCTTGCTTCAGGGTCGCCACCTCAGTCGTGGCCCCTGGTAAAACATATAACGATCCTGTCATTTTGCAATCGCGTCCTTTTTATATATACATATATCTATAGACGGGGTATTTCTTACCCTTGTTCTCCTCGAGCTGGCTCTTGGCAAGGCCGAGGTCATTCTGGGACCCCTCGAGGTCCTGCTTTAGTACGGCCACCTCCGCAGTTAGTGCGGCAGACGCCAGCAGCGAAGCCTGCATACGCATATCGACATACTTATATTAGACTCCTGCGATATTATTTGATCCTCTGTTCGGCTTTTCTTTGTGAACACCGAACAAAGCATCAGGGGCTACTGTCTATGCAGTAATATTTCTACTACATTTTAAACCACTTACCTCAAAGCCTGTTAGAAGGCTAGCACAGGGTTTTGTCAATCCGCTCTTGGCGTGTTGAACCTTTTGGATCACCGGACTCATGATGGTGCGGTGTTCCTCGTCGATGGAAGCGTTGCGAAGCGCTTCCAGCAGGTTGACCAGTGCCTCTGGATGGGCAGAGGTCACCGGCATAGGCGTTTCGCCCCTCTTAGAAGGGGACCGCCTGCCCGAGTCTGCAACCACTAGAGGTTCCGGCACAGTGTCCGGCTGAGGGCCGAACTCAGAGCCCTCAGGGGCTTTGTCCCCCCTGCTCCCAGAGTCTGGGAGGCCGCCTTGGGGCACCTCCGGGACTGTCTCCCCCCCCCGACCCGGTGCCTCTTCGGACAGCACCTCGGTGTCGTCAGTAGGACGAGGGGAGGAGGCGGTCGGGACTGGATCGCTATCCATGTCCGACGACCCTAGGGAGCCATCCGATGACACATCGAGATTGGCTCGTGGCGGCCTACATAATCATGTTCGACGTTAGGGAAAGCAGTGCGGCGAAGGAATACTATGACTTACTCTGGTATCCGAATACTTACGACTTTCCCAGGGGCTTGGCCCTGGGCAACCACTCATCTTCACTATCGACGATGGTGGTAGAAGGGAGGACCCTCCTTTTCTTGGACCCTTCGGCCTCCCCGGTCGGGGCGGCCTTCCTCTTCTTGTCTCCCCTGACTGGAGGGGGAGCATCTTCTCCCTCTTCCTTGTCTTCAGGGGAAGATTGCGCCGCAGAGTCATCGGACGGTGAGTCCGGCGACGCCTGGCGTCGGGAACTCTTTCAAGCTCCCTTGGCCTTCTTGGTTTTCTCCGGCACCGTGTTAGGAGACGGAGTCAGCATCTTCGCCAGAAGGGCGCTTGCTGGGCCTTCGGGCAAAGGAGCCGGACAGTCGATCTGTCCGGCCATTTTCTGCCAGTCCTATCAAAGGCACGGGAGTTTAGATCCCGCATAGAGTCAATCTATATGAAAAACAAGTATCCTGTGAAGGGTAAAATAGCTTATCGCACTGGCTTGGCGCTTCACGCTAAATCCGCGATCCTCAGTAATGGGGGGAGGGACCTCCGCGCTCTTGAACAGCACCCTCCAGGCATCTTCGTGGGTCGTATCAAAGAGCCTGTTCAGAGTTCGATGCTGTGCCGGGTTCAACTCCCACAAGGTGAACTCCCGTTATTGGCACGGGAGTATCCGGCGGATGAGCATGACCTGGACTATGTTGACAAGCTTGAGCTTCTTGTCCACCATGTTTTGAATACATGTCTGGAGTCCAGTCAGCTCTTTTGAATCACCCCAGGACAGGCCCTTCTCTTTCCAGGAGGTGAGCCGCATGGGGATGCCAGATCAGAAATCGGGGGTCGACCCATGTGGGGTCGCGCGGCTCGGTGATATAGAACCACCCCGATTGCCACTCCTTTATGGTTTCCACAAAGGAGCCCTCGAGCCTTGTTACGTTGGGCATCTTGCCCACCATGGCGCCTCTGCACTCCGTCTGGCGGCCGCCCACCACCTTCGGCTTGACATTGAAGGTCTTCAGCCATAAGCCGAAGTGGGGCTTGATGCAGAGGAAGGCCTACCACACGACAATAAACGATGAGATGTTGAGGATAAAGTTCGGGGCCAGATCTTGGAAATCCAGGCCGTAATAAAACATGAGCCCCCGGACGAATGTATGGAGAGGGAATCCCAGTCCGTGGAGGAAATGGGGGAGGAATACCACCCTCTCATGGGGCCTGGGGGTGGGAATGAGCTGCCCCTCATCGGGGAGCCAGTGCTTGATGTCGTGTGGCAGGTATCCGGCTCTCCTTAATTTCTTGACGTCTCCCTCCATGACAGAGGAGACCATCCACTTGCCTCCCGCTCCGGACATGATTGGAGAAGGTTGAGGTGGAAGTGAGGACTTGGGAGCTAGAGCTCGAGTATGCGAAAGCAGATGAGCAAAGGAGGAAGAAGGCGTGGATAGAAAGGTGGATCTTTATCCCTTTATATGGGCGGATGAAAATAAGCGTCCCCACTTGCCTGATAAAACTTGCTTATCCCCCAAGCATCGCAATTGATGGCGCGGTTGGGTTACCCACACCCGTATTGATGAGAATCCCGTAATAAGGGGACACAATCTCTGCTTTGACAAGACATGTCGAAAAACTACCTCGCGTTATGTGCGGGGCTAGATAAAAGAAACGGTACAACTAATCACCGAGCCATGACATAATGTCGTGCTGCTAAAACAAGTCAGCAAATTAGATTTGTGAAAATATTATTCTCTCTACGGTGAAATGTGGAACTTACTTTGCAGGGTCGGACACTATCCTCATATTCAAATTCTTCTGTGGTGTATTCGGAGAAGGAACCCGCCTTGTAATGCCGAAGACAATACTGCACGCCGCACTCATCGTCATTGAAGCCTGGTTCAGCGGCTACTGAGGGAGTCCTGGATTAGGGGGTCTCCGAACAGCCGGACTATCTCCATTGGCCGGACTGTTAGACTGTGAAGATACAAGGTTGAAGACTTCGTCTCGTGTACGGATGGGACTATACTTGGCGTGGAAGGCAAGCTAGGCGATACGTATATGGATATCTCCTCCTTTGTAACCGACCTTATGTAACCCTAACCCTCTCCAGTGTCTAAATAAACTGGAGGGTTTTAGTCCGTAGGACAACAATCACAACATACAATCATACCATAGGCTAGCTTCTAGGGTTTAGCCTCTCTGATCTTGTGGTAGATCTACTCTTGTACTACCCATATCATCAATATTAATCGAGCAGGACGTAGGGTTTTACCTCCATCAAGAGGGCCAGAACCTGGGTAAAACATTGTGTCTCCTGCCTCCTGTTACCATCCGGCCTAGACGCATAGTTCGGGACCCCCTACCCGAGATCCGCCGGTTTTGACACCGACAGTGACCAATAGTGATGGTCGCAAGTTGACATATTTCTTGTAGTGCCTGGTTGAACTCGCCTCGGCCATCATTGACCCCTACTACGAAAAGATGAAGCAAGATGCCCAGAGAACAAGTCCCATATCCTGGCACAGGGCCTGGATTTGGCAACGGGATGAACCTCACCTCAGGTTCGTGGCCAAGAGTGTGTACACATGCTACGAGATGCACAAGCAGATCGTTTACATGAGGAAGTGCCTCGTTACCCAAATCGATGAGCCCGGATCGAGGCACAAGCAGAGCAAGCGTCACAAGAAGTAGATGATGATCAGATGATCGTTTATGCTAGTTAATCATGCATGTAATATATAGTTTACTTTATTGGTGTGTGGAAATGTCATGTGTGTAGTAGCCACCTCTGTAATTATGCATGTAATAGTTTACTTTGGTGTGTGTAAATGCCATGGTTGTAGTAGCCACCTATGTAAGTGGATGTTTAATTTGGTTATGCAACCATGTCCTTATATATGCAATCCCATCGCACAACACACATGTCTTGTTAGCAGCAACCGTCTGTGTTATTATCGGTCTTCGCACACATTTCTGATTACAGACCTGTTTGCCGCGTATCACACACATCTTGTTATATTGAACCATTTTTATTCTCTTGTCTCAACACAAATATTTCATCCGAGTGAACCGCATGCCGTATATCGCACACACCTTGATTTGGCTGACCGTTTCTTTTGTGTTGCCTAATCAAGAACAGTTCATCCGAGTGAACCGTATGTTGTATATTGCACACACCTTCATTTGGCTACCCGTTTCTTTTGTTCCTCCTCATCGCAAACCGTTCATTGTACTGAACCGTATGCCCTACTTCGCACACGTAACTTAAATCTTAACCGTGTTTGATGCATCCTCCATTGCAAATGTTTTGCACCCTTTTTGATGGGTTTCTTACATCCCCGTTTGCGATTAATGCATCACACACAGTTTCGTGAAAGGGTCTCTGATCGTAGTGTCGCGTTAGCAGCATCCTGCAGTAGTGTTGGCACAATTAGTACATGGACACATGACGTAATCAACATCACCAATTCTCCTCTTTGTACTTTCAGCCAAATTCATGAACCCTATCACGCCACTGATAAAATATGTAGTTCTCTGATTCCTCATCCATCGAGATCGTTCCATTTGCACCACACGAATGGTAATTAAAAACAAAACAACAACATTAATACATGGATTAACTGCTGCCCAAAGATGTGTGCATAAATCACATGGTTTTATTTTCATAATTACTGAGGCCGCTCCATATTGTTATCCAGACGTGCAATCACAAAAATTAAAGGCTAGTCAATTTACACGCAGAGTACTAGTACATCACTACCCTTAGGAATTTAGTACCTTAATTAAGCCACTCACGAAAAGAATACCTTAATTAATTAGCCGCGCGACGACCTCCACCCAGCAGACAGAGAAGCGCGATGCGGCGGCACACCGAGACAGCAGGGTCGAGGAGCAAAGCTTAGTGTGGCTACCGCCTGAAGTTCGACCTCCACTATCCCGCCCTTGACCGCAATGGATGTGCTCGAATCACGCCGCCGCTGACCTCGATGGTTGAGCTCCTCCTATCTCCCGCCACAGACCGAGGCTTGACCTACTATGACGCCGCCACCACCCATCGACCGAGGATTGACCTCTTCTCTGGTAGCCGCTGCCTAGGCCGCCGCCATCTCTATATGCAAAGCGGTTGTTTTATTTTTTGACGGATATCCGCAGAGCGGTTGTTTACACCGTATCGCTATAACTCAGTTAAATGTACAGGGTAGTACATCACATATGGTTATGTAACGGCAACCGTGTATCACCTACGTTGACTTCTCACACAATTTGGTGCGGAAATCGTGTGTGACGTTGTTATACCTAACACAAACGACATGTATAAACAGTGTGCCGTATACAACATATAGTGCCCTAAGTAGTTACCGGCCATTAGCTTATCCCCACAGTTTCCCCATTTCCCCCAAATCCCTACATAGCCTCCAAATCCCCTTGTGTGGCGCTGACATTGGGGGAATGTGGATGAGTGGTGCTGATAGTTTCGGTGCAGCTGCCCCTACTCGTATCGCCGCCACGACGGCGGTCGCCGCTGAGCACTTTCCTAAGGTCATCAGAAGGCAGGTGTATGCTACCTCTTGAGCACTGCGTTGGTTTTCCCTTGAAGAGGAAAGGGTGATGCAGCAAAGTAGTGTAAGTATTTCCCTCAGTTTTTGAGAACCAAGGTATCAATCCAGTAGGAGGCCACGTATGAGTCCCTCGCACCTACACAAACAAATAAAATCCTCGCAACCAACGCAATAAAGGGGTTGTCAATCCCTTCACGGCCACTTACGAAAGTGAGATATGATAGATATGATAAGATAATATTTTTGGTATTTTTATGATAAAGATGCAAAGTAAATAAAGCAAAATAAAAACGGCAAAAGAAATAGCTTGTTGATGGGAGATCAATATGATGGAAAATAGACCCGGGGGCCATAGGTTTCACTAGTGGCTTCTCTCGAGAGCATAAGTATTACAGTGGGTAAACAAATTACTGTTGAGCAATTGACAGAATTGATCATAGTTATGAGAATATCTAGGTACGATCATGTATATAGGCATCACGTCCGAGACAAGTAGACCGACTCCTGCCTGCATCTACTACTATTACTCCACACATCGACCGCTATCCAGCATGCATCTAGAGTATTAAGTTCAAAGGAACAGAGTAACGCTTTTAGCAAGATGACATGATGTAGAAGGATAAACTCATGCAATATGATATAAACCCCATCTTGTTATCCTCGATGGCAACAATACACTACGTGCCTTGCTGCCCCTGCTGTCATTGGGAAAGGACAACGCAAGATTGAACCCAAAGCTAAGCACTTCTCCCATTCCAAGAAAGATCAATCTAATAGGCCAAACCAAACTGATAATTCGAAGAGACTTGCAAAGATAACCAATCATACATAAAATAATTCAGAGAAGATTCAAATATTGTTCGTAGATAAACTTGATCATAAACCCACAATTCATCGGTCTCAAAAAACACACCGCAAAACAAGATTACACCGAATAGATCTCCACAAGAGAGGGGGAGAACATTGTATTGAGATCCAAAAAGAGAGAAGAAGCCATCTAGCTAATAACTATGGACCCGAAGGTCTGAAGTAAACTACTCACACATCATCAGAGAGGCTATGGTGTTGATGTAGAAGCCATCCGTGATCGATGCCCCCTCCAGCGGAGCTCCGAAAAAGGCCCCAAGATGGGATCTCACGGGTACAGAAGGTTGCGGCGGTGCAATTAGGGTTTTGGCTCCGTATCTGGTAGTTTGGGGGTATGTAGGTATATATAGGAGGAAGAAGTACGTCGGTGGAACAAACGCCTGGGGGGTAGGCGTGCTCCCCTACCTCATGCCTTCCTGGTTGATGTCTTGGCGTAGGGTCCAAGTCCTCTGGATCACGTTTGTTCCGAAAATCACGTTCCCGAAGGTTTCATTCCGTTTGGACTCCGTTTGATATTCTTTTTCTGCGAAACTCTGAAATAGGCAAAAAAACAGCAAATCTGGGCTGGGCCTTCGGTTAATAGGTTAGTCCCAAAAATAATATAAAAGTGTATAATAAAGCCCAATAATGTCCAAAACAGGATATAGTATAGCATGGAACAATCAAAAATTATAGATACGTTGGAGACGTATCAGTGTACTACGGATCCGAATTGTCCTGTCGGGTTCCAATCTGTCCTGATCTTTTTTAGCATGTACAAAGTAGCTCCTTGCTGAATCCGTCCTGAATGACCCCCCCCCCCCCAGAAAGCGATCTGCCGCCGGATCCGGAGCATGAATCCAGACTCTCGCAACACGAGTTCGACTCCAAGTTTTGCGCCACCGAGAAGTACCAAAAACTGAGTTGTGTGCACGGGCATACTCCCGCTCGACGTGTATGCACGGAGGGATTCAACATTGGCAGGCGGTTTATCAGTTGCCCCTTAGAGGTTAGTGCTAACTTCATCATTTTACGTGAGTTAATGCCACCGCTCATCCTGAATACTATTTAACATTGGCAGGGATATGAGGCTTGTGCCTTTGTTAACTGGCTGGATGAAGAATGGCATGGCAGGGCTCGGAGTGTTATCACCAAGCTCGCAGAAGATAACGTAATGCTGAAGAAGAAACTGGCTGATCTGGAATGTACAATCAGTATGATGAAGCAAGAAAGAATCAATCACAGGCAACAGATGAAAGCAAGAGACAAGAAGGAACTAGCATGTGTAGTTGTGGTTGTCGCATTAGCCATGTTCTATGCGCTGTTTGCAATGATGATTAGGGGTTTTGTTTGACAGTATTGCTAAAGCATATCTAGATGTGCTCTAAGTAATGACCATCTAGGTCCTATGCCATTGATGTTACACGAAGACTCGTGCAGATATTTTCCTTTGTCTTTTTTTCTTTTCCTTTGTAGTTTGATTATTACTGGCTTTATCAATAAGAAGAGCTCAATGTATTGCTTTCCAACTATCCTACTTCGTTCGTATCGGTACCAGTGCATAATCCCAAAACTCGTTCCTTGTTTTCGTCCTAGAAAAAGAAACCAGCCAATAGGAGTCATGCGCAACCCTAGGAATTTGGAGCAAATGGGTACAAATAATTGCGGTTGATTATATCGACGGATAGATAATACATCAAACCCCGCTTCAATTGGCATTTCCTCTTCTCTGCATACCGCGCTTAAGTGTCCACCATCTTCATCGTCCCAGGCAGGCCGCGCTACACACTGGCACACACTTTGCAGCCATGTCGAGCGATAGTGAGGACGACTGTCTGGCCAGCAGTCTGGCGCCCGATGATAGGTCAACATCGGAATCATCCCGCTCGTCTTCCATGAGTCCGGCGTCGAGCCCAGGCCTCGATTATATCCGGATGATGGAAGGGATGCCGCCTCCGGAGTCGTCAGACAACAACCAGACGGACAAGGAGACGTCGGAGGACAAAGAAGAGGACGACGATGATGATGAGGAGGAATGGTCGAACGAGGAGGAGGAGGAGGAGGAGGACGACATGCAATAGCGATGAAAAGCCAACGGTCACCGGCAAGAAGCGTCCTCGCCAAGACGATGTCATGGGGCCATCCAATCACAACAATAAGAAGAAGAAGGACTAAATTAAGCAGACTGTATTATATCTCTGTTTCCGTTCACTCATATTAATTTGTTATCTTCGGTTATCCTATCAATCTCATCGCAGACGGTTAGTAATACGTATTCGATAGAGATCTTCTACATTATCGCCCACAGGTTGGTTTGTTGAACTGTGTTCCCTGATGAGCACACAATTCACAAAAAAGACCGTATGGACTGTCTATATTGATCGCACACAATTCTGATTACCAACCTATTTGTCGAGTATCACACACATCGCAAATGGTTCATAGGAGTGAACTGTATGACGTATATCGCACACACCTTGATCTGGCTGCCCGTTTATATTGTTCTATCTCATCGCAAACCGTTCGAATGGATCAACCGTATGCCCAGCATCGCACAAGCAACTAAAATCTGAACCGTGTTTGATGTACCATTCATCGCAAAAAATTTGCGTCTTTTTTGATGGTTTTTTACATCATCGTTTGCGATTAGTGCATCGCACACAGTTTCGTCAAAGGATCTCTGATCGTAGTGCCGCATTAGCAGCATCCTGCAGTAGTGAGGGTACGAAACTACCTCAAAGTTATTCTTTCTGATCAATCCATTGGGCTATTCATATAAGTGTCACAAACAACCCTAGAGTTCGTAGTAAAATAACACCATATGACACACATCAATCTGTTGGGAATGTAGTAATTTCAAAAAAAATCCTACGCACACGCAAGATCCATCTAGGTGATGCATAGCAACGAGAGGGGAGAGTGTTGTCCACGTACCCTTGTAGACCGTAAGCGCAAGCGTTATGACAACGTAGTTGATGTAGTCATACGTCTTCACGATCCGACCGATCCTAGCACCGAAGGTACGACACCTTCGCGATCTGCACACGTTCATCTCGGTGACATCCCATGAACTCTAGATCCAGCTGAATGTCGAGGGAGAGCTCCGTCCGCACGACAGTGTGACGACGCTGATGATGAAGTTACCGACGCAGGGCTTCGCCTAAGCACTACAACGATATGAACGAGGTGGAAATCTGTGGAGGGGGGCACCGCACACGATAAAGAGATCAACTTCTGTGTCTATGGGGTGCCCCCTCCCCACGTATATAAAGGAGGGAGGAAGGAAGAGGCCAGCCTAGGAGGAGGCGCGCGCCAAGGGGGGGGCAATCCTACTCCAAGTAGGTTTGCCTCCCCTTTCCTATTCCTACTAGGAGAAGGAGGAAAGAGGAGGAGGGGAGAAGGAAAGAGAGGGCGGCCCCCAAACCCTAAACCAATTCGTTTTGGTCCTAGGGGGCGCGCCCCTGATGACCCACAAGTGTAGGGGATCTATCGTAGCCTTTTCGATAAGTAAGAGTGTCGAACCCAATGAGGAGCAGAAGGAAATGCTAAGCGGTTTTCAGCAAGGTATTCTCTGCAAGCACTGAAATTATCGGTAACAGATAGTTTTGTGATCAGGTAATTTGTAACGAGTAGCAAGTGTTAAAAGTAAATAAGGTGCAGCAAGATGGCCCAATCCTTTTTGTAGCAAAGGACAAGCCTGGACAAACTCTTATATGAAGGAAAGCGCTCCCAAGGACACATGGGAATTATCGTCAAGCTAGTTTTCATCACATTCATATGATTCCTGTTCGGTACTTTGATAATTTGATATGTTGGTAGACCGGTGCTTGGGTACTGTCCTTACTTGGACAAGCATCCCACTTATGATTAACCCCCATTGCAAGCATCCGCAACTATAACAGAAGTATTAAGGTAAACCTAACCATAGCATGAAACATGTGGATCCAAATCAGCCCCTTACGAAGCAACGCATAAACTAGGGCTTAAGCTTCTGTCACTCTAGCAACCCATCATCTACTTATTACTTCCCAATGCCTCCCACTAGGCCCAAACAATGGTGAAGTGTCATGTAGTCGATGTTCACATGACACCACTAGAGGGATAACAACATACATCTCATCAAAGTATCGAACGAATACCAAATTCACATGACTACTAATAGCAAGACTTCTCCCATGTCCTTAGGAACAAACGTAACTACTCACAAAGCATATTCATGTTCATAATCAAAGGGGTATTAATATGCATAATGGATCTGAACATATAATCTTCCACCAAGTAAACCAACTAGCATCAACTACAAGAAGTAATCAACACTACTAGCAACCCACAGGTACCAATCTGAGGTTTGGATACAAAGATTGGATGCAAGAGATGAACTAGGGTTTGAGATGAGATGTTGCTAGTGAAGATGTTGATGGAGATTGACCCCCTCCCGATGAGAGGATCGTTGGTGATGACGATGGTGATGATTTCCCCCTCCCGGAGGGAAGTTTCCCTAGCAGAACAGCTCCGCCGGGGCCCTAGATTGGTTCCGCCAAGGTTCCGCCTCGTGGCGGCGGAGTCTCGTCCCGAAAGCTTGCTTATGATTTTTTTTCTCGGACGAAAGACCTCATATAGCAGAAGATGGGCATCGGAGGGCCACCAGGGGCCCCATGAGGCAGGGGGCGCGCCCAGGGGGGTAGGGCGCAACCCCCACCCTTGTGGCTAGGGTGTGGGCCTCCTTTGGTATTTTCTTTGCTCAGTATTTTTTATTATTTCCAAAAATAACTTCCGTGGAGTTCCAGGACTTTTGGAGTTGTGCAGAATAGGTCTCTAATATTTGCTCCTTTACAGCCCAGAATTCCATGTGCCGGCATTCTCCCTCTTTGTGTAAACCTTGTAAAATAAGAGAGAATAGGCATAAGTATTGTGACATAATGTGTAATAACAACCCATAATGCAATAAATATCGATATAAAAGCATGATGCAAAATGGACGTATCAACTCCCCCAAGCTTAGACCTCGCTTGTCCTCAAGCGAAAGGCAAAATTGAAAAATATGTCCACATGTTTAGAGATAGAGGTGTCGATAAAAATAAAATACGGACATGAGGGCATCATGATCATTCTTAGAACAGCAACATATATATATATATATATATATATATATTGTCATATGATCTCTTATGCTAAAGTAACAATTCAATCACAATTTCAAGTATGAATCATAAACTTCGTTGAGAACCAACAAACTCTAATCTCAGTCATTGAGGCAATTTCAATTTATCATAACATAGGAAAGAGTCAATATAATAGCTTTTCAGCAAGTCCACATACTCAACTATCATTTAGTCTTTCACAATTTCTAACACTCACGCAATATTTATGGGTATGGAGTTTTAATCAGACACAGAGAAAGATAGGGGCTTATAGTTTTGCCTCCCAACGTTTTACCTCAAGGGTAATGTCAACCATAATAGTTCATGAAAACTCACATCCAATTAGCTATATATATCTGGATATTTCCAACACATTTTGCTTGCCAAATGATAAAATGTAAAAGGAAAGGTGAAGATCACCATGACTCTTATATAAGGTAGAAGATAAAAGTAAAAAAGATAGGCCCTTCACAGAGGGAAGCAGAGGTTGTCATGCGCTTTTATGGTTGGATGCACAAAATCTTAATGCAAAAGAACGTCACTTTATATTGCCACTTGTGATATGGACCTTTATTATGCAGTCTATCGCTTTTATTTCTTCCACATCACAAGATCGTATAAAGCTTATTTTCTCCACATGAATAAGTCATACATATTTAGAGAGCAATTTTTATTGCTTGCACCGATGACAACTTACTTGAAGGATCTTACTGTTGGGTAACGTAGTAATTTCAAAATTTTCCTACGCACACGCAAGATCATAGTGATGCATAGCAACGAGGGGAGAGTGTGATCTACGTACCCTTGTAGATCGACAATGGAAGCGTTTGGTTGAAGTAGTCGTACGTCTTCACGGCCCGACCGATCAAGCACCGAAACTACGGCACCTCCGAGTTTTAGCACACGTTCAGCTCGCTGACGATCCCCGGACTCCGATCCAGCAAAGTGTTGGGGAACAGTTCCGTCAGCACGACGGCGTGGTGACGATCTTGATGTACTACTGTCGCAGGGCTTCACCTAAGCACCGCTACAATATTATCGAGGACTATGGTGGCAGGGGGCGCCGCACACGGCTAAGAATAAGATCACGTGGATCAACTTGTGTGTATCTGGGGTTCCCCTGCCTCCGTATATAAAGGATCAAGGGGGGGTGCGGCCGGCCTAGGAGAGGCGCGCCAGGAGGAGTCCTACTCCCTTTGGGAGTAGGATCCCCCCCCCCCCAATCCTAGTTGGAATAGGATTCGCGGAGGGGGGAAAAGAGAGAGGGGGGCCGGCCCCCTCTCCTTGTCCTATTCGGACCAAGGGGGGGAGGGGCGCGCGGCCTATCTTGGGCTGCCCCTTATCTTTTCCACTAAGGCCCATATAGCTCCCGGGGGGTTCCGGTAACCTCCCGGTACTCTGGTAAAATCCCGATTTCACCCGGAACACTTCTAATATCAAAACATAGGCTTCCAATATATCAGTCTTTATGTCTCGACCATTTCGAGACTCCTCGTCATGTCCGTGATCACATCCGGGACTCCGAACAACCTTCGGTACATCAAAACGTATAAACTCATAATATAACTATCATCAAAACCTTAAGCGTGCGGACCTTACGGGTTCGAGAACAATGTAGACATGACTGAGACACGTCTCCGGTCAATAACCAATAGCGGGACTTGGATGCCCATATTGGCTCCTACATATTCTACGAAGATCTTTATCAGTCAGACCGCATAACAACATACGTTGTTCCCTTTGTCATCGGTATGTTACTTGCCCGAGATTCGATCGTCGGTATCCAATACCTAGTTCAATCTCGTTACCAGCAAGTCTCTTTACTCGTTCCGTAATACACCATGTTGCAACTAACTCATTAGTTGCATTGCTTGCAAGGCTTAAGTGATGTGCATTACCGAGAGGGCCCAGAGATACCTCTCCGACGATCGGAGTGACAAATCCTAATCTCGAAATACGTCAACCCTACATGTACCTTTGGAGACACCTGTAGAGCACCTTTATAATCACCCAGTTACGTTGTGACGTTTGGTAGCACACAAAGTGTTCCTCCGGCACACGGGAGTTACACAGTCTCATAGTCATAGGAACATGTATAAGTCATGAAGAAAGTAATAGCAACATACTGAACGATCGGGTGCTAAGCTAATGGAATGGGTCATGTCAATCAGATCATTCAACTAATGATGTGATCCCATTAATCAAATGACAATTCTTTGTCCATGGTTAGGAAACATAACCATCTTTGATTAACGAGCTAGTCAAGTAGAGGCATACTAGTGACACTCTGTTTGTCTATGTATTCACACATGTATTATGTTTCCGGTTAATACAATTCTAGCATGAATAATAAACCTTTATCATGATATAAGGAAATAAATAATAACTTTAGTATTGCCTCTCGGGCATATTTCCTTCAGTCTCCCACTTGCACTAGAGTCAATAATCTAGTTTACACAGTAATGATTCTAACACCCATGGTGCTTTGGTGCTGATCATGTTTTGCTCGTGGAAGAGGCTTAGTCAACGGGTCTGCTACATTCAGCTCCGTATGTATCTTGCAAATATCTATTTCTCCCACCTGGACTAGATCCCGGATGGAATTGAAGCGTCTCTTGATGTGTTTGGTCCTCTTGTGAAATCTGGATTCCTTTGCCAAGGCAATTGCACCAGTATTGTCTCAAAAGATTTTCATTGGACCTGATGCACTAGGTATGACACCTAGATCGGATATGAACTCCTTCATCCAGACTCCTTCGTTTGCTGCTTCCGAAGCAGCTATATACTCCGCTTCACATGTAGATCCTGCCACGACGCTTTGTTTAGAACTGCACCAACTGACAGCTCCACCGTTTAATGTAAATACGTATCCGGTTTGCGATTTAGAATCGTCCGGATCAGTGTCGAAGCTTGCATCAACATAACCGTTTACGATGAGCTCTTTGTCACCTCCATATACGAGAAACATATCCTTAGTCCTTTTCAGGTATTTCAGGATGTTCTTGACCGATGTCCAGTGATCCACTCCTGAATTACTTTGGTACCTCCCTGCTAAACTTATAGCAAGGCACACATCAGGTCTGGTACACAGCATTGCATACATGATAGAGCCTATGGCTGAAGCATAGGGAACATCTTTCATTTTCTCTCTATCTTCTGCAGTGGTCGGACATTGAGTCTGACTCAACTTTACACCTTGTAACACAGGCAAGAACCCTTTCTTTGCTTGATCCATTTTGAACTTCTTCAAAATCTTGTCAAGGTATGTGCTTTGTGAAAGTCCAATTAAGCGTCTTGATCTATCTCTATAGATCTTTATGCCTAATATGTAAGAAGCTTCACTGAGGTCTTTCATTGAAAAACTCTTATTCAAGTATCCCTTTCTGCTGTCCAAAAATTCTATATTATTTCCAATCAGTAATATGTCATCCACATATAATATCAGAAATGCTACAGAGCTCCCACTCACTTTCTTGTAAATACAGGCTTCTCCGAAAGTCTGTATAAAACCAAATGCTTTGATCACACTATCAAAGCGTTTATTCCAACTCCGAGAGGCTTGCACCAGTCCATAAATGGATCGCTGGAGCTTGCACACCTTATTAGCTCCCTATGGATCGACAAAACCTTCCGGTTGCATCATATACAACTCTTCTTGCAGAAATCCATTCAGGAATGCAATTTTGACATCCATCTGCCAAATTTCATAATCATAAAATGCGGCAATTGCTAACATGATTCGGATAGACTTAAGCATCGCGGCAGGTGAGAAGGTCTCATCGTAGTCAACTCCTTGAACTTGTCGAAAACCTTTTGCGACAAGTCGAGCTTTGTAGACAGTAATATTACCGTCAGCGTCAGTCTTCTTCTTGAAGATCCATTTATTCTCAATTGCTTGCCGATCATCGGGCAAGTCAACCAAAGTCCATACTTTGTTCTCATACATGGATCCCATCTCAGATTTCATGGCTTCAAGCCATTTTGCGGAATCTGGGCTCACCATCGCTTCTTCATAGTTCGTAGGTTCATCATGCTCTAGCAGCATGATTTCCAGAACAGGATTACCGTACCACTCTGGCGCGGATATTACTCTGGTTGATCTACGAGGTTCAGTAGTATCTTGTCCTGAAGTTTCATGATCAGTATCATTAGCTTCCTCACTAATTGGGGTAGGTGTCGCAGAAACAGTTTTCTGTGATGTACTACTTTCCAATAAGGGAGTAGGTATAGTTACCTCATCAAGTTCTACTTTCCTCCCACTCACATCTTTCGAGAGAAACTCCTCCAGAAAGTTTCCGAATTTAGCAACAAAAGTCTTGCCTTCGGATCTGTGATAGAAGGTGTATCCAATAGTTTCCTTTGGATATCCTATGAAGACACATTTCTCCGATTTGGGTTCGAGCTTATCAGGTTGAAGCTTTTTCACATAAGCATTGCAGCCCCAAACTTTCAGAAACGACAACTTTGGTTTCTTGCCAAACCATAGTTCATAAGGCGTCATCTCAACGGATTTTGATGGTGCCCTATTTAACGTGAATGCGGACGTCTCTAAAGAATAACCCCAAAATGATAGCGGTAAATTAGTAAGAGACATCATAGATCGCACCATATCTAGTAAAGTACGATTACGACGTTCGGACACACCATTACGCTGTGGTGTTCCGGGTGGCGTGAGTTGCGAAACTATTCCGCATTGTTTCAAGTGTACACCAAACTCGTAACTCAAATATTCTCCTCCACGATCAGATCGTAGAAACTTCATTTTCTTGTTACGATGATTTTCAACTTCACTATGAAATTCTTTGAACTTTTCGAATGTTTCAGACTTATGTTTCATTAAGTAGATATACCCATATCTGCTTAAGTCATCTGTGAAGGTGAGAAAATAACGATATCCGCCACGAGCCTCAATATTCATTGGACCACATACATCTGTATGTATGATTTCCAACAAATCTGTTGCTCTCTCCATAGTACCCGAGAACGGTGTTTTAGTCATCTTGCCCATGAGGCACGGTTCGCAAGTACCAAGTGATTCATAATCAAGTGGTTCCAAAAGTCCATCAGTATGGAGTTTCTTCATGCGCTTTACACCGATATGACCTAAACGGCAGTGCCACAAATAAGTTGCACCATCATTATCAGCTCTGCATCTTTTGGCTACAACATTATGAATATGTGTGTCACTACTATCGAGATTCAATAAAAATAGACCACTCTTCAAGGGTGCATGACCATAAAAGATATTACTCATATAAATAGAACAACCATTATTCTCTGATTTAAATGAATAACCGTCTCGCATCAAACAAGATCCAGATATAATGTTCATGCTCAACGCTGGCACCAAATAACAATTATTTAGGTCTAATACTAATCCCGAAGGTAGATGTAGAGGTAGCGTGCCGACCGCGATCACATCGACTTTGGAACCGTTTCCCACGCGCATCGTCACCTCGTCCTTAGCCAATTTTCGCTTAATCCGTAGTCCCTGTTTCGAGTTGCAAATATTAGCAACAGAACCAGTATCAAATACCCAGGTGCTACTGCGAGCATTAGTAAGGCACACATCAATAACATGTATATCACATATACCTTTGTTCACCTTGCCATCCTTCTTATCCGCCAAATACTTGGGGTAGTTCCGCTTCCAGTGACCAGTCTGCTTGCAGTAGAAGCACTCAGTTTCAGGCTTAGGTCCAGACTTGGGTTTCTTCTCTTGAGCAGCAACTTGCTTGTTCTTCTTCTTGAAGTTCCCCTTCTTCTTCCCTTTGCCTTTTTTCTTGAAACTAGTGGTCTTGTTGACCATCAACACTTGATGCTCCTTTTTGATTTCTACCTCCGCAGCTTTCAGCATTGCGAAGAGCTCGGGAATAGTCTTATTCATCCCTTGCATATTATAGTTCATCATGAAGCTCTTGTAGCTTGGTGGCATTGATTGGAGAATTCTGTCAATGACGCAATCATCTGGAAGATTAACTCCCATCTGAATCAAGTGATTATTATACCCAGACATTTTGAGTATATGCTTACTGACAGAACTGTTCTCCTCCATCTTGCAGCTATAGAACTTATTGGAGACTTCATATCTCTCAATCCGGGCATTTGCTTAAAATATTAACTTCAACTCCTGGAACATCTCATATGCTCCATGACGTTCAAAACGTCGTTGAAGTCCTGATTCTAAGCCGTAAAGCATGGCACACTGAACTATCAAGTAGTCATCAGCTTTGCTCTGCTAGACGTTCATAACATCTGGTGTTGCTCCTGCAGCAGGCCTGGCACCCAGCGGTGCTTCCAGGACGTAATTCTTCTATGCAGCAATGAGGATAATCCTCAAGTTACGGACCCAGTCCGTGTAATTACTACCATCATCTTTCAACTTTGCTTTCTCAAGGAACGCATTAAAATTCAACGGAACAACAGCACGGGCCATCTATCTACAATCAAACATACATGAGCAAGATACTATCAGGTACTAAGTTCATGATAAATTTAAGTTCAATTAGTCAAATTACTTAAAGAACTCCCACTTAGATAGACATCCCTCTAATCCTCTAAGTGATCACGTGATCCAAATCAACTAAACCATGTCCGATCATCACGTGAGATGGAGTAGTTTCATTGGTGAACATTACTATGTTGATCATATCTACTATATGATTCACGCTTGACCTTTCGGTCTCCGTGTTCCGAGGCCATATCTGTATATGCTTGGCTCGTCAAGTATAACCTGAGTATTCCGCGTGTGCAACTATTTTGCACCCGTTGTATTTGAACGTAGAGCCTATCACACCCGATCATCACGTGGTGTCTCAGCACGAAGAACTTTCGCAACGGTGCATACTCAGGGAGAACACTTCTTGATAATTTAGTGAGAGATCATCTTATAATGCTACCGTCAATCAAAGCAAGATAAGATGCATAAAAGATAAACATCACATGCAATCATATAAGTGATATGATATGGCCATCATCATCTTGTGCCTGTGATCTCCATCTCCGAAGCACCATCATGATCACCATCATCACCGGCGCGACACCTTGATCTCCATCGCAGCATCGTTGTCGTCTCGCCAATTTTATGCTTCCACGACTATCGCTACCACTTAGTGATAAAGTAAAGCATTACAGCGCGATTGCATTGCATACAATAAAGCAACAACTATATGGCTCCTGCCAGTTGCCGATAACTCGGTTACAAAACATGATCATCTCATACAATAAAATTTAGCATCATGTCTTGACCATATCACATCACAACATGCCCTACAAAAACAAGTTAGACGTCCTCTACTTTGTTTGTTGCAAGTTTTACATGGCTGCTACGGGCTTAAGCAAGAACCAATCTTACCTACGCATCAAAACCACAATGATAGTTTGTCAAGTTGATGCCGTTTTAACCTTCGCAAGGACCGGGCGTAGCCACACTCGGTTCAACTAAAGTTGGAGAAACAGTCACCCGCAAGCCACCTATGTGCAAAGCACGTCGGGAGAACCGGTCTCGCGTAAGCGTAAGCGTAATGTCGGTCCGGGCCGCTTCATCCAACAATACCGCCGAACCAAAGTATGACATGCTGGTAGGCAGTATGACTTATATCGCCCACAACTCACTTGTGTTCTACTCATGCACATAATATCAAACCATAAAACCTAGGCTCGGATGCCACTGTTGGGTAACGTAGTAAATTCAAAATTTTCCTACGCACACGCAAGATCATGGTGATGCATAGCAACGAGGGGAGAGTGTGATCTACGTACCCTTGTAGATCGACAACGGAAGCGTTTGGTTGATGTAGTCGTACGTCTTCACGGCACGACCGATCAAGCACCGAAACTATGGCACCTCCGAGTTTTAGCACACGTTCAGCTCGATGACGATCTCGGACTCCGATCCAGCAAAGTGTCGGGGAAGAGTTCCGTCAGCACGATGGCGTGGTGACGATCTTGATGTACTACTGTCGCAGGGCTTCGCCTAAGCACCGCTACAATATTATCGAGGACTATGGTGGCAGGGGGCGCCGCACACGGCTAAGAATGAGATCACGTGGATCAACTTGTGTGTCTCTGGGGTTCCCCTGCCTCCGTATATAAAGGATCAAGGGGGGGTGCGGCCGGCCTAGGAGAGGCGCGCCAGGAGGAGTCCTACTCCCTCTGGGAGTAGGATCCCCCCCCCCCAATCCTAGTTGGAATAGGATTCGCGGAGGGGGGAAAAGAGAGAGGGGGGCCGGCCCCCTCTCCTTGTCCTATTCAGACCAAGGGAGGGGAGGGGTGCGCGGCCTATCTTGGGCTGCCCCTTCTCTTTTCCACTAAGGCCGACTAAGGCCCATATAGCTCCCGGGGGGTTCCGGTAACTTCCCGGTACTCCGGTAAAATCCCGATTTCACCCGGAACACTTCTGATATCCAAACATAGGCTTCCAATATATTAATCTTTATGTATCGACCATTTCAAGACTCCTCGTCATGTCCGTGATCACATCCGGGACTCCGAACAACCTTCGGTACATCAAAACGTATAAACTCATAATATAACTATCATCGAAACCTTAAGCGTGCGGACCCTACGGGTTCGAGAACAATGTAGACATGACCGAGACACGTCTCCGGTCAATAACCAATAGCAGGACCTGGATGCCCATATTGGCTCCTACATATTCTACAAAGATCTTTATCAGTCAGACCGCATAACAACATACGTTGTTCCCTTTGTCATCGGTATGTTACTTGCCCGAGATTCGATCGTCGGTATCCAATACCTAATTCAATCTCGTTACCGGCAAGTCTCTTTACTCGTTCCATAATACATCATCTCGCAACTAACTCATTAGTTGCATTGCTTGCAAGGCTTAAGTGATGTGCATTACCGAGAGGGCCCAGAGATACCTCTCCGATGATCGGAGTGACAAATCCTAATCTCGAAATACGTCAACCCTACATGTACCTTTGGAGACACCTGTAGAGCACCTTTATAATCACCCAGTTACGTTGTGACATTTGGTAGCACACAAAGTGTTCCTCCGGCACACGGGAGTTACATAATCTCATAGTCATAGGAACATGTATAAGTCATGAAGAAAGCAATAGCAACATACTAAACGATCGGGTGCTAAGCTAATGGAATGGGTCATGTCAATCAGATCATTCAACTAATGATGTGATCCCGTTAATCAAATGACAACTCTTTGTCCATGGTTAGGAAACATAACCATCTTTGATTAACGAGCTAGTCAAGTAGAGGCATACTAGTGACACTCTGTTTGTCTATGTATTCACACATGTATTATGTTTCCGGTTAATACAATTCTAGCATGAATAATAAACCTTTATCATGATATAAGGAAATAAATAATAACTTTATTATTGCCTCTAGGGCATATTTCCTTCACTTACTCAATCCATAGGTAGGTGTGGTGGACTCTCGTGGAAAAACGGGTTTAGGGATATTTGGAAGCACAAGTAGTATCTCTACTTGGTGCAAAGAAATTGGCTAGCATGAGAGGGAAAGGCAAGCTCAACATGTTGGATGATCCATGACAATATAATTTATCTCAGATGTAAGAAAACATAACCCATTACGTTGTCTTCCTTGTCCAACGTCAACTCTTAGCATGTCATACTTTAATGAGTGCTCACAACCATAAAAGATGTCCAAGATAGTATATTTATATGTGAACCTCTCTTTCTTTATTACTTCCTATTAATTGCAATGATGACCAAAACTATGTCAAATCTCAACAACTTTTATTCATCATACTCTTTATATGTGAGCTCATTACTCTCCATAAGATCCATATGATCTCTTTATTTCTTTTTATTTCTCCTCTTCTCTTTTATTTAATTCCCTCAAGATCATAGCAAAATATAGCTCACTGACTCGATTGCATAGAAGGATCATAAAGCAAAACTCACAACTATATCATACTAAAACTTTATTCTACTGGTTCAAGATATTATCAAAAGGATCGAACTAAGAAAAACGGTAGAGATAAAAGTGATGGTGATATGATACCGGGGCACTCCCCCAAGCTTGGCAGTTTCCAAGGGGAGTGTCCATACCAGATACCCAGTTCTTCTTTGTTGGTGAAGAAGGTGGAGTTGTTGATGATGTAGGCTTGTCGTCCCTCTTCCAAGGCATAGGCTCACCATTGTAGAAGGATGATCGAGTCTCCTGAATCCTCAAATCTGCAGCCAAACTCATCCTCTTGAATCTATATTCATACTCACAGTTTTGATTTTGTAGGTCATAGATCTGGGCTTGGAGGTGCTCGATTTTCTCATGAAGCTTGAAGATGGGCTCCCCAATGTCCTTGATGTCCAGCTTGTGGTTGTTGGTGAACTCCATGATCATAATGTGATTGGAGTCAAGTCCACGCTCCACCATCTCCTGACACTTGAAAACTTGTTGCTCCAATGCCTCGAGCCTTGCCTCCGTGCTTCTGGTCCTCCTTGATCCCTCAACATCACGGATGTGCAACAACCCCTCACGCATCTCAATGGTTTGAGGGTGTTGTAGGACCTCCGCGAGGTAGGGGTTGATGACCTTCTCGAAGAACTTGTCCTTGGGGGGGCACTTGAAGATGACATGACGACCTAGATCTGTCCGAAAAACAGCTCGAAACAAAGACAAGAGATATTTGCGTGATACGGTGGTCAAAACCTTCGGGAGATTATATAATGAATTTTTACCGACAAAAAGAAGTATCGTGCAAGAAAACGGAGTCTGGAAAGCGCACGAGGTACCGACGAGGCAGGGGGCGCGCCCTCCACCCTCGTCGAAGCCTCGTGTCCTTTCCGGTCTGCTTCTTGTTTTCCTATTTTCTTAAATATTCCAAAACGAAGAAATATTGCCATTAGAACAGTTTTGGAGTCAGTTTACTTACCGTACCACGTACCTATTCCTTTTTGGAGTCTGGAACATTCTCGAAAGTGTCCCTTATGTATTCCTCCAGGGTTACAGTTTCAATAATATTAGTTTCAACATTTATGGGATTACCTGAGATATAATGTTTGATTCTTTGACCGTTCACCACCTTCGGATTTGTGCCTTCGAAGTTGTTGATTTTTATGGCACCGGAATGATAGACCTCCTCGATAACGTAAGGACCTTCCCATTTAGAGAGAAGTTTGCCTACAAAAAATCTTAAACGAGAGTTGTATAGCAATACATAATCACCTACATTAAACTCATGCTTTTGTATCCTTTTGTCATGCCATCTTTTAACTTTTTCTTTAAACAGTTTGGCATTCTCATAGGCTTGGGTTCTCCATTCATCCAGTGACCTAATGTAAAATAACTTCTTCTCACCGGCAAGTTTAAAATCATAATTGAGCTCTTTAATAGCCCAATATGCCTTATGTTCTAGTTCAAGAGGTAAGTGACATGCTTTGCCATAAACCATTTTATACGGAGACATACCCATAGGATTTTTATATGCAGTTCTATAAGCCCATAATGGATCATCAAGTTTCTTGGACCAATTATTTCTAGATCTATTAATAGTCTTTTGCAAAATTAATTTGAGCTCTTTGTTACTTAATTCTACTTGACCACTAGACTGTGGGTGATAAGGAGATGCAATTCTATGATTAACATCATACTTAGCAAGCATTTTACGAAAGGCACCATGAATAAAGTGTGAACCACCATCAGTCATTAAATATCTAGGGACTCCAAACCTCGAGAAAATAACTTCTTTAAGCATCTTAGTAGAGGTGTTATGATCAGCACTACTAGTTGGAATAGCTTCTACCCACTTAGTAATGTAATCAACAGCAACTAAAATATGTGTGTACCCATTAGAGGAAGGAAATAGTCCCATATAATCAAAGCCCCAAACATCAAATGGTTCAATAACAAGTGAATAATTCATAGGCATTTCTTGACGTCTACTAATATTACCAATTCGTTGACATTCATCACAAGACAAGACAAACTTACGGGCATCCTTGAAGAGTGGGCCAATAAAAACCGGATTGCAATACCTTTTGTGCAGTTCTATCTCTAGCATGGTGTCCTCCATAGGCTTTGGTGTGACACTTGCGTAGGATCTGTTCATGTTCATGCTCAGGTATACAACATCTAATAACACCATCTACTCCTTCTTTATAAAGGTGTGGGTCATCCCAGAAGTAATGTCTTAAATCGTAGAAAAACATTTTCTTTTGCTGGTATGTGAAACTGGGTGGTATAAATTTAGCAACAATGTAATTAGCATAATCAGCATACCATGGAGCAGTGCGAGAAGCATTTATGACAGCTAATTGTTCATCAAGAAAGCTATCATCAATAGGTAGTGAGTCATCAAGAACATTTTCTAACCGAGACAAGTTGTCTGCAACGGGGTTCTCAGCTCCCTTTCTATCAATAATATGCAAATCAAATTCTTGTAGCAAGAGAACCCATCTAATAAGTCTAGGTTTAGCATCTTTCTTTTCCATAAGGTATCTAATAGCAGCATGATCAGTGTGAATAGTTACTTTAGAATCAACCATATAAGGTCTGAACTTATCACAAGCAAAAACAACTACTAAAAATACTTTTTTAGTGGTAGCATAATTTCTCTATGCATTGTCTAGAGTTTTACTAGAATATTGACTAACATTTAATTTCTTATCAACTCTTTGTCCTAGAACAGCACCTACAGCATAATCACTTGCATCACACATAATTTCAAAGGGTAAATTCCAATCAGGTGGCTGAACAATAGGTGTAGAAATCAATGCTTTCTTAAGTATTTCAAATGCTTCTACACAATCATCATCAAAGACAAAAGGAATATCTTTTTGTAATAGATTAGTCAGAGGCCGAGAAATTTTTGAGAAGTCCTTAATGAACCTCCTATAAAAATTGGCGTGACCGAGGAAGCTTCTTATACCTTTAATGTCCTTGGGACATGGCATCTTTTCAATAGCATCAACTTTTGCTTTATCAACTTCAATGCCTCTTTCAGAAATTTTATGCCCCAAGACAATACCTTCATTAACCATAAAGTGGCATTTCTCCCAATTCAGAACAAGATTAGTTTCTTTACATCTCTGCAAAACTCGATCAAGGTTGCTCAAGCAATCATCAAAAGAGCATCCATAAACGGAGAAATCGTCCATGAAAACCTCACATATCTTTTCACAAAAGTCAGAAAATATAGCCATCATGCATCTTTGAAAGGTAGTAGGTGCATTACATAAACCAAAAGGCACACATCTATAAGAAAAAGTACCGAAAGGGCAAGTAAAAGTGGTCTTTGCCTGATCATCAGCTGACACAAGTATTTGAGAGAAACCAAAGTAACCATCTAGACAGCAAAAATGTGTATGTTTGGATAATCTTTCTAGCATTTGATCAATAAAAGGTAAGGGGTAATGATCTTTTTAGTAGCCTTATTTAATTTGCGGAAATCAATTACCATCCTATAACTTGTAATAATTCTTTGTGGAATCAATTAGGAACAACAGTAATACCTCCCTTCCTAGGGACACAATGGACAGGACTTACCCACTGACTATCAGCAACGGGATAAATTATACCTGCCTCAAGGAGCTTTAATATTTCCTTTCTTACCACTTCTTTCATCTTAGGATTTAGCCGTACTTGGTGATCAATAACTGGTTTGGCGTCTTTCTCCAAATTTATTTTGTGTTCACATAGAGTGGGACTAATGCCTTTAAGATCATTAAGAGTATATCCAATAGTAGCACAGTGCTTCTTCTGAGTTTTCAATAATTTCTTTTCTTCATGCTCTGAAAGGTTAGCACTAATAATAATAGGATATATCTTATTTTCATCAAGATAAGCATATTTAAGAGTATCAGGTGACGGTCTAAGCTCAAACACGGAATCACCCTTGGGTGGAGGAGGATCCCCTAGGATTTCAATAGGCAAGTTGTGTTAAAGAATAGGTCCTTGTTTAATTAATAATTCATCTATTTCCCTTCTTTCATTCATGAACATATCGTTTTCATGGTCGAGCAAATATTGTTCTAAAGGATCATTAGGAGGCACATCAATAGAAGCAAGACCAATAATTTCATCCTTACTAGGTAATTCATCATCACGGGGTTGTCTACGAAATTTAGAGAAGTTAAACTCATGAGACATATCACCCAAACCAATAGTAACAACATTCTTTTTGCAGTCTATCCTAGCATCAACAGTATTTAAGAAGGGTCTACCAAATATAATGGGACAAAAGCTATCTTGTGGGGAACCAAGAACAAGAAAATCAGTAGGATATTTAACCTTCCCACACAAGACTTCAACATCTCTAACAATCCCAATTGGTTAAATAGTATCTCTATTAGCAAGCTTAATGGTAACATCGATATCTTCTATCTCAACTGGTGCAATATCATGCATAATTTCTTTGTATAAGGAAATGGGTATTGCACTAGCACTAGCACCCATATCACACAAGCCATGATAACAATGATCTCCTATTTTAACAGAAATAACAGGCATGCCTACCACGGGTCTATGTTTATCTTTAGCACCAGGTTTAGCAATTCTAGCAGTCTCATCACAAAAGTAAATAACATGCCTGTCGGCGTTCTAGGAACGGGGGTCCCCAGACTTGCCTGCCTGCGGCCTGCGGCGTGGCTCGAATGGGGGCCCAACATGGCCCATCTTCATCAGCACAAGACTCAAGACCCTCGCGAGTGGCCAAGCCTCGCGAGGCGGACGACACGGCGCATCCTCAGGCGCAGCCTCCTTAGGCTGGCTCGCGAGGAGATGAAGATATCAAGGCGGGGTACCTCGCGAGGTGCCCGTGACGCAAGCCATGACGATCGAGGGTGCCAGGCGGGCGCCAGCGCGCGCAGCGTCCTTCTTTCCTCTTTGGTGCAAAGGGGGCAAGCGCAGCCGCGGAGTACTGAGGCATCAGGCAAAGGTTGCCATTTCGGTGCAACAAGACCAGGACCAAGCGGACTACAAGGCGGAGGTCACCATGGAGCCCAGCACGGCATCACCGTAGAGTCTTTCGCAGGCGAAGACCACCTTTAGTCAGGATAAGTGTACTAGATGTTCCCCTTCAAATTAGCCCGCCATTGTTGGCTCCCTTCCCGCTCGATATTTGGGAAGAGGACCAGGGCCCCTATAAATAGGACCGGCCACCCACGTAGCAAGGGGTTCGATCGGTTGGTAGGTCGATCAGTTTGTAGAAAGGGTTCGGTCGGTTCGCAGAGTTAGTTGGTCTGGCTAGCAAGTAGAGAGAGAGAGAGAGAGAGAGAGAGGTGATAGAACTCCTCCCAGCAGTTCGTGGCCCCAGCCAAGAACAGCCCCTCGCGAGGCAGTTCTTCCTTGTACTGTTCATCATCGCCACCCCCAGGAGGCAATCCATCCACCACACACTGGAGTAGGGTATTACACCACAACGGTGGCCCGAACCAGTATAAATCGTGTGTGTCTCATGCAGTTCCCTTAGTAGTTTAGATCTTGGTGAGACGGGGAAGTAGAGGGCGTGATTTCCGCGTGCACCCCAGTGTTCGAACCTTAAGGGTCTGCCGGAACTCGAAATTCGACATTTGGCGCGCCAGGTAGGGGTGCGCCGGAATCTGTCCTCCACCACTCCATTCTCCTCCGACCGTCGCATCCATGTCCGACGCTCGTCGGGCCCGCGCCGAGCACCAGGCCGCCATCGCTTCTCGTGTCGCCCAGACGGCCCCTGTCGGTGGGCGTCCTCGTTGTTCCCCGTCGCCCGCCGTCAACGACGCCACCAGTACGGCGGGGGGCGAGCAGCAGGCATCGTCTCAGCACCCGTCCGTGCGGCAAGACGGCCGCACCGCCACTCCATCGCTCACACCGGCCGGTTCTTCGTCCCGCGCGCTCCGCGCACCCTTGGAGGCTCGAGCTGAGCTCCTCGTGGCAAACGAGCTCCTGCGCTACCGCCCCGTCGACAACGTCTACGAGGAGTGGCTCGACCGCATCGCCGAGCTTGTCCGCGCCGCAGGGGGCTCTTCCGCACCGTCCGTTCCTCTGCGCCACACTCCGCCCCGCGCGGGCAACGAAGCTCCAGAGGCGCACCAGCCGCCTCCCCTCCAAGAAGATGCCATGGCTCCAAGGCGCCTGGCCCCTGGGCGGAACCCGCTCCGTCAGGCGCCAGCGCGGCAAGAGCGGAGCTGCCAAGAAGTTCCTCGCCCGCAAGGGGCTGCCCGGGCGCTCCCTGCTCCAGCTCCGGCGCGCCAAGACCCCGCCCTGCTCCTAGCTGCAGTGCGTGGGGACCCTCAAGACCAAGCTCTCCACCAACCGAAGCCTTTCGTGGCCACCGTAGGCTGCCATGCCTACACCACTGAGCTGCGCAGCGTCGCGTGGCCCGGCAAGTTCAAGCCTGACCTGCCTCCTCATTACGATGGCACAACCGATCCCGCAGAGTTCCTCCAGCTCTATGAGCTGGGCATCGAGGCTGCCGGCGGAGGTGAAAAGGTCATGGCGAACTGGTTCCCCATGGCGCTCAAGGAAGGAGCTCGAACCTGGCTCCTAAATCTGGCTCCAGGCACGATCTCATCCTAGGACCAGATGCGCACCCGCTTCATCGCCAACTTCCAAGGTACTCGCGACCGGCCGCCCGCCGTGAGCGACGTGCGCCGCATCAAGCAACAACCCGGAGAGACCCTGGAAAAATACATCCAGGGCTTCAACAGCACACGCCTCAAGATCCCCAAGGTGTCCGAGGAGGCCATCATCTCGGCCTTCTCCGACGGCGTGCACGACGTCAAGATGAAGGAGGAGCTGGCAATGCACGAAGACCTCTGCACCTCCTTGGAGCTGTTCAACTTAGCGAACAAGTGCGCCAGGGCTGAGGAGGGATGCCTCTCCCTCCTCGAGCTGCCTGCCGCGGACCCAGAAGAGAAGAAGCCCAAGGCCAAGGATGTGAAGCGCAAGGGGGCTGCCGTACTCGCGGCAGAACCAGACACAAAGCGGGGCAAGGATCTGCCCGAACCCTCCAGAGGCAGCCGGTACTGTGTGTACCATGACCTCCACACCCACAACACCAACGAATGTCAAGAACTCCGTGTCGTGCGAGAAGGAAGGATCGGTCGTCGCCCTGACCGTGCTGACCGGGGCTACGGCCGAGGAGGAGGAAGAAACCCAGGGCGCTGGGAAGATCACGGCCCGCGCCAGGGGTGGCACGACCAACCTCGCGAGGACCGCTGGCGGGACCTGCCTCGCGAGGGGGACTGGAGGGATCAGCCTCGTGAGGATCGCCCTCATGGCAATGCAGGCCTACCTCCGCTGCCGCCTCAGCCAAGGAGGAACGAAGACCGCCATCAAGACGAGGGGGCTGGGGGCTTCCAAGAGCCGCGCGCAATCGCCTGCATCCTAGGCGGGGCTCAAGCCCCAGCCTCTTAACGTATCTTCAAGCAGTTTGCCCGCGAAGTGAATGCAGTTCTCCCCAAGCTCGAAGCAACGCGCCCCCTCAGGTGGTCGGCGTGCGCCATCACGTTCAGCTCGGCAGACCAGCTCAAGTGCGCAGCCACGGCAGGAGTCCTCCCGATGCTCTGCTCCCAAGTCATCAGCAACGTGCTGGTCACCAAGACCCTCATCGATGGTGGGGCAGGGCTCAACGTCCTGTCCGTGGAAACATTCAACAATCTCCAAGTGCCCTATGACCAGCTTCAGCCGACCAAGCCTTTCTCCGGGATCACTGACGGTTCCACAGTCCCGATCGGGCAGGTCCGCCTCCCTGTCACCTTCGGGGCCCGCAGCAACTACCGCACCGAGCTCATTGACTTCGACGTCGCCCACATCCGCTTGCCGTACAACGCCATCCTTGGGTACCCAGCGCTGGCCAAGTTCATGGCTGCGACTCACCACGGCTACAACGTCCTCAAGATGCCAGGAAGTGGCAGCGTCATCACGGTGCCCTATGAAAAGAAGGATGCAGTGTGTTCCCTGGAGCGAGCCTATTAGGCCGCGTCGCTAGAAGACCCGGATCGCGGAAGCAGGAGGCTTCTTGAGACCACCCCCAAGAAGAAGAAGACATCGTCAGGCTCGGCCCCTCAGGAGGTAGGCCCCTCAGGGCCCGTGTCTGCCCAGGGGGACCCTCCTTCCATCGCATAGGGAAGCGCGCCCGGCGCCCTCCTCAGGCAGGGCTCGGGGGCTCTCACCAGGAGGGCCACCGACCTAGCCAGGGTCACGAGGGAGGCGCTTGGGCACCATGTGGAAGCGTGCTTCGCAGCACGTTTCCCCCGAGAAGGAGCCGTGCAAGGAAGGTCAGACCAGCAGGAGTTCGTTGACAAGGCCATTCAAGAACTATAGGAGACGAGGATCATGAGAGGTTGCCTCCGCCTACCAGCTGTGGCCCCACATCCAAGCGAGGATGGTCGGCTTCGCGTCTGCATCGACGTACCAGGGCTCAATCAGATCGCCACGACGGAGCGTCTCTGGCCCTCACAAGTGTGGCGCTGCGGGGGTCCGCCCCACAGCTATGTTCGCATGCCTTACGGCCTGCCGAGCATGGCTGCGGCGTACCAGCACCTCATGAGGGGCATCATGGATGCTCAGGAAGACAGGCGTTCCGCGGCCTTGGCGGAGATGAAGGCAGCTCGCGAGGAGTCACCAGTGCCTTCGGAGCCTCCCGAGGCCCCGGGGCCTGGGGGCTCGTGAGGATAGGCTTCTGCAGCCCGTCAAGTCTGCTGCACCAACGCCACTTCGCCGACGACATCCTCAGGTGACATCTTTCAAGTTCCATTCCCAGCTGGGAGCGCCCTCCCAGGGTTGCATCACTCCCAGGCCGCATGGGTCCGTCCCTGCGCCATGTATCCCCTTTTACCTTTCGGTCGTTAGTTTTCCTTGTTGGGGGTACCCCTCGGGCTGCATCATCCCCAAGCCGCTCGGGCTAGACCCAGCGCCGTGTATCTCCCTCGCGTTTATTTCCAACTATGCAATGCCTATCACGCTTAACTGCATGGTGCCTGGCCGCGGCATCCTTTCTTCTCCATGTCGGCCACTTGCACGTTAAAGGGGGGGTGCCTGAGCATCGCGACTCAGGGCTCTTACTGGCTCTCCAGCCCTCACCCTCTGGCCTTGTCCATGGCATCGCGGCCTGGCATACCAGCGACGGCTGAGACAAGCTCGAGGGCCGGGACCCGAGGACGTAGAGTACCGGCATCTAACCAAATTTTGCAGGGACACATCTCAAGATACGGCCCAGTGCCAGGCGCAACCCGCCTAGAGGTAGGGCCTCGTGAGTCCCGCGCTGGCTCACGGGTGCCCAGATACACCTCACCTAGCCCTACCGTGCCAGCCACGTGTCAGGGCGGGGCTGTACATGCCCCGGGGGCTCCTCCCAGAGGGGAGCCCCCTCCCACGTACCAGTGGAAGCACCATGCTCCGTGCTGGCTGACGACACTGCCGAGGCACGGCTATGCCCGTACACATACGGAAGCGCTATGCTCCGCGCTGGTGATAAACAACTGGGGGTGGCCTCCGGGCCGCATTAACCTCAGGGAGCCCAGAGCTCAGTGGCTGGCCTCGTCGCAACGCCTCCCCTCCGGAGTGCCGCGCGAGGGGGCTATGCACGGGGGCTACGACTGGGTCACGCCCAGACGTACGCCGCCCAGCCAGGCCCCTCGGGCCTGGTTCGCCGCGCGTCTCTCCCCGAGCGAAGCCAAGGTATGAAGGCCGTTTGCGCGTCAAGGGGGACTCCTGAGCATCGCGACTCAGGAGCCTAACTGGTCCCGTAGCCCCTCACTTCTTAGTTCCGAAAGGCTATGCTGGGTGAGGTACGCGCGGGGCCGGGCTCTGCAGACGTAGAACGGTAGCCCCGCTTACATCGCACCGCATCACCCGCTGTTTGCGCGTCAAGGGGGACTCCTGAGCATCGCGACTCAGGAGCCTAACTATCTTCGTAGCCCCTCACTCCTTAGTTCCGAAAGGCTATGCTGGGAGAGGTACACGCGGAGTCGGGCTCTGCAGACGTAGAACAGAAGATACACCTACATCGCGCCTCCCTACTTGTTGTTCGCACGCCAAGGGGGACTCCTGAGCATCACGACTCAGGAGCCTAACATGTCACGTAGCCCCTCACTCCTTTGGTCCCGTCCTGGTTTCCGGTCGGGGCTAATGCTGGGTGAGGCACGCGCGGGGCCGGGCTCTGCCGGCGCAGAACACAAGCAAGTAGGGAAGAAAAGCATAAAATTCAAGGAACTTAAAAGCAAATATTACAGTCCATACTGTCGTCTCAATACCAAACGCAAGTTTAAATGCCTCCCCGAGGCGTGGTGCATGTGCAGGAATTGAAAGAAGAACAGGGATGGAATGGAGTCACTTGTCGGAGGTGAAGCTGTGCGGAGCGGCTTCGCCTCATGGAGCAGCGGGGCCGGCAGCGCCTTGCCTTGGCTTGGTGCTGAAGGCCCGGAACTTCCTCAGCAGCGCCTCCGCGCGCCCCTTCACGGCCTCGACAGCGGAGGCAGCACCCTGGCCGCTCACCGGTTCCAGCAGGCCGTCGAGGTCGGCGTTGGGATCACAAAGGTAGACATGGGCGAAGACCCGCGTCAGCGCAGCAGAAGACAAGACATGCGCCTCGGCCTCGGCCGCAGGGCCGATGCCAAGGGCGACATCCCCAAGGGCCTTAACCAGGAAGGGAAGCAGCTTGGCGGGGCCGTCCCCGTCACCGGCTAGCGGGCTCTCCAGGCCGGTCTCGTAAAGCATCTTCAGTGAAACACGGGTGTAGGATCGAAAGTATGTGTAGAGGGGGGGTGATTAGACTACTTGACCAACTAAAAGCTTAGCCTTTTCCCAATTTTAGTTCTTGGCAGATTTTAGCTATCTTAGAGCAAGTCAAGGAATCATCACACAATTCAAGCAAGCATGCAAAGAGTTTATTGGCAGCGGAAAGTAAAGCATGCAACTTGCAAGAATGTAAAGGGAAGGGTTTGGAGGATTCAAACGCAATTGGAGACACGGATGTTTTCCCGTGGTTCGGATAGGTGGTGCTATCCTACATCCACGTTGATGGAGACTTCAACCCACGGAGGGTAACGGTTGCGCGAGTCCACGGAGGGCTCCACCCACGAAGGGTCCACGAAGAAGCAACCTTGTCTATTACACCATGGCCATCGCCCACGAAGGACTTGCCTCACTAGCGGTAGATCTTCACGAAGTAGGCGATCTCCTTGCCCTTACAAACTCCTTGGTTCAACTCCACAATCTTGTCGGAGGCTCCCAAGTGACACCTAGCCAATCTAGGAGACACCACTCTCCAAGAAGTAACAAATGGTGTGTTGATGATGAACTCCTTGCTCTTGTGCTTCAAATGATAGTCTCCCCAACACTCAACTCTCTCTCATAGGATTTGGATCTGGTGGAAAGAAGATTTGAGTGGAAAGCAACTTGGGGAAGGCTAGAGATCAAGATTCATATGGTAGGAATGGAATATCTTGGTCTCAACACATGAGTAGGTGGTTCTTTCTCAGAACATATGAGTAGGAATGGTGTATGTGTTCTGATGGCTCTCTCTTTGAACGAAGAGGAGGTGGAGGGGTATTTATAGCCTCCACACAAAATCCAACCGTTACACACAATCTACCAATCTCGGTGGGACCGAATCAGAAAACTCGGTCTGACCGAAATAGTAAACCTAGTGACCGTTAGGAATTTCGGTGGGACTGAGATGCAACTCGGTAGGACCGATTCGGTTAGGGTTTGGGCATAACGTAATCTCGGTGAGACCGATCGCACAAACTCGGTGAGACCGAGTTCGGCAATTAGCTAACCAGAGAGTTGGTCAGGCAAACTCGGTGGGACCGACTTGCTCTTTCGGTGAGACCGAAAAGTTACAAAAGGGAAACAGAGAGTTTGCAACCCCATCTCGGTGTGACCGAGATCCTTATCGGTAGGACCGAATTGCTAGGGCTTGGTAGTGGCAAATGACAAGTAAAACTCGGTGGCGCCGGAATGAAAGAATCGGTATGACCGAGTTTGGCTTAGGGTTTAGGTCATTTGTGGATATGGGAAAGTAGCTGAGGATTTTGGAGCATATCATTAAGCACATAAAGCAAGAGGCTCATTAAGCAACACCTCATCCCTCCTTGATAGTATTGGCTTTTCCTAAAGACTCAATGTGATCTTGGATCACTAAAACATAAAATGAAGAGTCTTGAACTTTTGAGCTTGAGCCAATTCTTTGTCCTTAGCATTTTGAGGGTTCCACTTTCACATCCATGCCATGCCAATCATTGAGCTTTCCTGAAATAATCATCTTGAAATAGCATTAGCTCAATGAGCTATATGTTGTTATGAATTACCAAAACCACCTAGGGATAGTTGCACTTTCAATCTCCCCCTTTTTGGTAATTGATGACAACATATAGATCAAAGCTTCGACAAATAATAATAATCATGAAATACATCGTCACTTTGAGAAGTATGTGATAAGTAAGAGCTCCCCCTAAATTTGTGCATATTTAAAATTTGCTTTGGACTGCAAATGCACAAGGAGTTAGAATCATGGGTTACTCTTCCATGTCACATACATCTTGGTGGAGTGCTAAAAAAATGATAAGATTGAAATACATGCACTCATCACCAAGAATAGTGAATGATCACAAACGATAGATAGAATGATAATATTTAGCAAGCATTAAGCAACCATTAAGTGTAGCTTATGATCAAACACTTGATCATCGATGTCTCACGAATAATGACATAGTATCGCACACGCAAGCAAACAAAGTTCGAAAAACCACCAAATAAAACAAGAGAGAATAAAAGCAACACTCTCTCTCGAAGCCTATGATCTATACATTTTCTCCCCCTTTGGCAACAAGTTACCAAAAACTTCCTAGAAAATGCATAGTGCTAAGTCGACGCTCAGGCTTGATCTTCAGGTGGTGGTGGAGTCCGGAGCACGCCAAGGACGAAGCCTTCGGTAGAAGTGGTCGGAGTCGAGGCTAAAGTGGATGCTGGAGCTGGTGGAACTGAGGCTGTGGCTGGCGCACACGTTGTGGCTCTGGTGTCAGCAACTGGCAGTGCAGACGACCTCGGACCTCGTGGCACCCTCACAAAAGCATCAGTCGTGGTCCTGCCTCTCCTCTCATTCATGTCCTCCTGAAGCTGCTCCACGGCGGTCTGTATCTCTGTCACCTTGATGTCCATGTCATAGAACCTCTGTTCCATGATCCTCTCTAGGCTCGCCTGGTTCTGAGTCAGGGTAGCTATACTCTGCTCAATCCGCAGGGTGGACGCTATCAGGTAACCGAGCTGCTCTTGTTTGGACTTCAAGAAGTAATCAGATGCCTCCGCTTGAGGAGGCATCCTGGCAGCTTTCTCCTTATTTGCCTTCTCCTTCTGAGCTTGTGCATGGGCAGGTGAGGGTTCATTCTCAGTCATAACCACTTGGTTATCCTCAAAATCTGGACGGATGGGCAGGTGTTCCTTATCCAATAAATACACGCCCGTGCCCATCTTGGAGTTGATGAGCTCCTGAATCTGTGGGGCATACCCACAACTCCTCTTCTGGTCTGCAGCTGTCCTCTTGATTGTTTCCACAATGAGACTCATGACCTTGAATTTCTGAGGCACGTCAAAGACATGAAGCAAGTTGATCGCGTGACCTCTGATCATCTTGTGATCTCCAGATTTGGGCAGAAGGGTTTGCCTAAGGATCCAGTTGATCGTAGGCAATCCTGAGAGCAGATAGTGCACTGAGCCAAACTTGAACGTGTTGAGCGCTTCATTCGGGATCTCCTTGTACATGTTGGACATGGAGTTGTGATCCATCTTTTTCTTGGCATAAATATCCAAGTCATCAGCTTGCTCCTCTGGGGCATTGATCAACTTCGCCCATTCTTCAACAGTGGATTGGTACCTTGTACCCTCTGACATCCATGTGATCCTGCCATCCGGATAAAAGTGTGTTGTGGAGTAGAATTGCATGATCAGCTCCTCGTTCCACTTTGTGAGCTTCTGCCCAACAAAGTCTGCAACTCCACACGCACTAAAGCTGTCAAATACACCGGGGTAGTACTCTTCATTGTCCTTGATGTAGGTCCAGTCGACCCATCTCATGTCACAAACGATTGGCTTCTTGTCAAGCAAAATAGTCTCATAGAAATCTTGCCGTTCCTTGGTATGAAATCTGTAATCCACGGCAGTCCTTCTCCTAGAAGCATACGGATCTGCTTCTCTCCATTTCCTCAGCCCTGAATCTCTCCTGAGCTTCATATCCTCAGCCACAGGATGAGCATCGTTGTGGTCTGGGATCTTGGGCTTGAGCTTCCTAAGGACACTCTCTTCCTCTTCTTCGATAGCTTCAGGCACTGGGGCCTTGTTCTTTTCCGCAGCTGGGATGCTTCGTGTGTTTCTCTTTGGTGCACTCTTAGGCTTAGATGCAGCCTTAGGTGCTTCCTTGGGCTTGGATGCAGCTGTTCCTGACCTTATAGCATCTCCCATGAGTTTGGCTGCCTTGGGTGCTGGTGCAGCAACCTCTTCTTCTTCTTCCTCCTCATCTACCATGATGGAGGCCTTCCCAAGCACTCTGGCTACAGTCTTCTTGACCCTTTCCTTCCTCTTTTTTCCCTCAGCAGCAACGGGCTCAACAGGAGCAGGCTTCACAGTTGAAGCTCTAGCCTTTGACATGGGCTGCCTACCTGCTGGCCTTTTGATTTTCAGCCCTGGCTTTGTGCCTTGAGCTGGTTCAACTCTCTTTGATGTGGCCTCTTCGTCTGCCACATAGTCTTCATCCTCAGAATCAGACGTTCTCTTCTTCCTTTGACGTGTGGCAGCCTTAGGCAGATTGCTGGGGGTGCTCATGCTGCCATCATCAGAAGAGCTTGAGGGGCTAGTGCCCTCACTCATCACAACTTGCTGCTCAGACACATTCTGGCTGTCACTTTGATCAGACATGTTGCAAACTGACTGCTGACCCTGTGAATAGATTATGGATAAGATAGAGTGGATGAGCATCACAAAAAGCAGAGATTTTTGAAAAAGATTAATTCAAAAACTTAGTTTTAGTTTTCCACAGAAAGCATCTCGGATCTACCGATTTTCAAACTCGGTGACACCAAAGCAGTTTTGGCACCAGAACTGGTGAACTAGGTCAGACCGAGTCATAGTTTGGTGGCACCGAGACTGCTAGGGTTTCACAGAATTCCAAAATCGGTCGCACCGATAAGTTATTCTCGGCCAGACCGAGTTTCACTTGTGCAATGGCAAAAGCTAGATCGGTGGGACCGAGTTTTTCAACTCGGTGGGTCCGAGATGGTTTCGGCGGAAACCTAACCCTAAAATTTTCGAATTAAACCTAATCTACGAGTTCATTGACTAGATAGGAGTGTTTCAATCGTGGCAAGAATCATGATGATCACAATGTGCTAGGAATCGGAGTGGAGAATAGCACAAAGATCAAGTCCATACCCTAGTTTGGCGGAGACTCGCTACGGCGGCAACGGCGGGGCAGAATTCTGTTGACGGCGGCGGAGACCAACGACTGGAGGCTGCTGGCGGCGAGAAGACGATCCGGAGACCACGAAGGCAGAGCAGGCTATCGCCGGGCGAAGAGGTTTCGGAGAAATTTCCAAAATTTTGCCCGTCACTATATATAGCCCGACCCTGTCGGTGTGACCGAATGGAACAACTCGGTGGCACCGAGATGCAAAACTGTGTACAGTTATTGCAACTCGGTGTGACCGAAAAGTTCAAATCGGTTGCACCGAGATCGAAAACCTAGATCAACTTAATGAACTCGGTAGGACCGAAAATGGAGTATCGGTTAGACCGAGATTCATAAAGAGGTTTTGGAAGTTTAAGTCTATGACGAATCGGGGACTCCGAGCACTCCTCACACAGAGTGGTTCGAATCTGACTTGATCAAGTTTTGTGATGCAGCATGAATAGAGTTTGAGACGAGAAAAGCATAGATAGCTAGAGGAGGTTCTTAGGCATTCTTGTCCATCCACTTGGCAAAATAAGAAAGCCAAACAATCAAAACAACAAGTGGATGTCCCCGAATGAGTAAAATATGCAACCAACATGCTCACACAATAAGATGGCAAATGAAATATGTGGCAAAGCATGCACAACCAATTCTAGCATCTATCAAGCAATTTGCGATGACTAGGTCATCTATATATGAGTATATTGACTTAGGAGTCAAGTGAGAACACTTGATCATAGGTCATACTCATCGTTTAAGCTCAAGTGGGGTTACCACTTTTACATAAAGCATTGTTGTATTCACATCTTTAGAGTTGCTTTAGCTCAAGTCTTAGAGTAAAGCTGCCCCTAGATGTGATATCCCCCCTAAGAGGGATGAACTAACCTTGGGTTTTGTCGATGATGACTTCATGTAGATGTTGAAGATGTGGATGCTCAATGTTGATGTAGATCACTTGGAGCTATCCATTTGAGTGAATTGCACTTTCAATACCTACATGGGTTAGTCCCACAAGGAACAAACAAGGATATCCATAGACATAGAGTGATGCACACACAAGATGATGTCCATGAAAACTTTAGGTTACCTTGTCCCTTGTCTTACCAACAAGAGGGTTTGTGACTCCTTGAACTAGTGCAAGATGTGGAAGTTGATTGCACTTGTTCTTGCCAAAATGATAAGAGTGAAGTATGTTGGCAGAGTCACCCTCAAGAACTCTCTAGTCCTTCTTCTTTTGGATCCACACCATCTTGATGGGAATCCTTGGAGTTGTAGTCGTACTTGATGTAGTGGAACTTGAAGTGGTCTTGGGAATCCACTTGACTAAGGTCTTAGGAGCTTCTTCAAATGCATCAATCTCCTCTTGAAGCTTGTCCTTGCCTTTTTGCTTGTAGTCTTGTGGTGGAAGATCATCTTGAGCTTGTGTCCCCTTGAAAGAAGTGTCATACTTCTCTTGTTGAGGAACAAACTTTGTCTTGGGGTATTGATCTTCTTCCCATTCAACTCCATTGGCATTGAACTTTCGTTCAAAACCAACACCTTGATTCTTCCGGTGCATTCCTTGCTTGCGCACAATTTCCTCGAATTGCTTACTTCCGGCAAGGCTCTTGTAAACACCTTTCTCTATAATTCCCTTCAATAAGCTATTTTCTTGCTCAAGTGTAACTTGGCTAAAAGAATCATTAGTGGAATCAAGAGAACTACTAGAAGCAACAATATTGGATTTAGCATGATCATTGTTACTACTAGAGGAAGAATCTTTCTTATTCTTGTTACTAGTCTTGACTTGAGGCATGTAGGTGGATAAAAGTAAACGCTTGGCAATGTGAGAAGAACTTTTCTTGCGGAGATCATCATTGATTGCTTTTAAGAACTCATGCTCTTGCTCAAGATTAAGCTTTTCAAAGCGTAGTTTCTCATGAGCTCTTAAAAGTTCTCGATGATCTTCGAAGATAGTTTCATGGGCTAACTTAAGAGTGTTTAGTTCTTTAGTTAGAGCCTCAATCTTCTCCTTATCATTGTCATTCGTTTTAGCATGATTAATTGATATTTCACCATAACATTCTTCACTAGAGTTGTCAACAAGCAAATCATCATCACCTAACAAGTCATCTTCATCACTATTAAAGTCAACATACTCGGGGTGTGTTACCTTAGGACCTTTGGCCATGAAGCATCTTCCAATTCCTTCATTTGGTGAGTCAAATATGTCGTAGGAGTTGGTTGACACAAGTGCTAGACTGGCAACACCTTCATCTTGAGTATCTTCGGAGTCGGAGTGGTAACTTCTCTCCGAGTGGCTGTCGGACTCGGAGCCGGATACCCATTCACCAACATGAGCTTGATGTCTTTGTTTTGTATAGCTCCTTGATGATTTTTCCTTCCTTTCCGAATCCTTGCTTCTCCGTGAGTATCTTCGTTCATAACGATCATCTCTACTCCTTCTCTCTCTTGGTGGAGATTCTTTGCTTCTTCTTTTTGGAGAATCTTATCTTCTCTTGTAGGGAGCCGTACACTCATTGGAATAGTGTCCAGGTCTTCCACAATTATAGCAGTTTCGCTCTCGACTAGAAGATCTTTTGTCATTGTAGGACCTTGACTTGAAGCTTCTATCTTTGTTTCTACTCTTGTAGAACTTGTTGAAGTTCTTCACCATTAAGCTCAATTCTTCATTGAAGTTTTGTTTCTCACTTGATGATGTGGGGACTTCACATGACGCTTTGTAGGCACCACTTGATTTATTGTGAAGTTCCTCTTTATCCTTGAGTGACATCTCATGAGCAACAATCCTTCCAATTACTTCCGTTGGCTTGAGATCTTTGTAGTTGGGCATCATTTGGATTAATGTGCACATGGTATCATATTTCCCATCCAAGGCTCTTAGGATCTTCTTGATGATGAATCTATCGGTCATCTCTTCACTTCCTAAGCCGGCAATCTCATTTGTGATGAGAGCAAGCCTAGAGTACATTTCAGCGACACCTTCACCATCCTTCATATTGAACTTGTCAAGTTGACTTTGGAGCACATCCAACTTGGATTCCTTAACGGAGTCGGTACCTTCATGCATATCAATCAAAGTATCCCAAATTTCCTTTGCATTCTCAAGGCGGCTGATTTTGTTGAATTCTTCGGGGCACAATCCGTTGAAGAGAATATCACAAGCTTGAGCATTGTATTGCAACATCTTCAACTCATCCGCGGTAGCTTCACGGTTTGGTTCCCTCCCATCGAAGAACTCACCTTGCAAGCCAACACAAACAATAGCCCATATGGCGGGGTTATGTCCAAGAATATGCATTTTCCTTTTATGCTTCCAACTAGCAAAATTAGTACCATCAAAGTAAGGACCTCTACGGTGATAGTTTCCCTCGCTAGACGCCATACTCTCCTAGGTTGTGAAACCAAGGCTATGACCACCAAAAGCTATGGAGATCAAGGCAAATGGAGACCAAAGCTCTGATACCACTTGTAGGCTCGAAAGTATGTCTAGAGGGGGGGTGATTAGACTACTTGACCAACTAAAAGCTTAGCCTTTTCCCAATTTTAGTTCTTGGCAGATTTTAGCTATCTTAGAGCAAGTCAAGCAATCATCACACAATTCAAGCAAGCATGCAAAGAGTTTATTGGCAGCGGAAAGTAAAGCATGCAACTTGCAAGAATGTAAAGGGAAGGGTTTGGAGGATTCAAACGCAATTGGAGACACGGATGTTTTCCCGTGGTTCGGATAGGTGGTGCTATCCTACATCCACGTTGATGGAGACTTCAACCCACGGAGGGTAACGGTTGCGCGAGTCCACGGAGGGCTCCACCCACGAAGGGTCCACGAAGAAGCAACCTTGTCTATTCCACCATGGCCATCGCCCACGAAGGACTTGCCTCACTAGCGGTAGATCTTCACGAAGTAGGCGATCTCCTTGCCCTTACAAACTCCTTGGTTCAACTCCACAATCTTGTCGGAGGCTCCCAAGTGACACCTAGCCAATCTAGGAGACACCACTCTCCAAGAAGTAACAAATGGTGTGCTGATGATGAACTCCTTGCTCTTGTGCTTCAAATGATAGTCTCCCCAACACTCAACTCTCTCTCATAGGATTTGGATCTGGTGGAAAGAAGATTTGAGTGGAAAGCAACTTGGGGAAGGCTAGAGATCAAGATTCATATGGTAGGAATGGAATATCTTGGTCTCAACACATGAGTAGGTGGTTCTTTCTTAGAACAATGAGTAGGAATGGTGTATGTGTTCTGATAGCTCTCTCTTCGAATGAAGAGGAGGTGGAAGGGTATTGTAACGCCCCAGATATTACTTTCCCAATTTGCACCAACATCCGCTTCAGCACTGCTTTCCATCCTCAAACAAGCGGTCAAGTCAAGCGTGTCAACCAGATTCTTGAAGATATGCTCAGGGCTTGTGTTATCTCCTTCGGCATGAAGTGGGAGGATTGTCTTCCTTATGCTGAATTCTCGTACAACAACAGTTTTCAAGCAAGTTCGGGCAAGGCCCCATTTGAAATTCTGTATGGTAGGAAGTGCTGTACACCTCTCAACTGGTCTGAAACCGGTGAACGTCAGCTGCTGGGTAATGACCTAATCACAGAGGCAGAAGAAATGTGCAAGGTCATTCGTGATAACCTCAAAGCAGCCCAATCCCGCCAGAAGAACTACTATGACAGTAAGCACCATGATTTGGCTTTCGAGATCGGAGATCACGTTTACCTCCGTGTCTCTCCTATGAAAGGGACTCGTCGATTCGGTATTAAAGGGAAGCTTGCCCCCAGATACGTCGGGCCTTTCAAGATTGTCGGCAAGAGAGGCGACCTCGCCTATCAACTCGAGCTTCCTGCAAACTTTGCTAATGTTCATGATGTGTTCCATGTCTCCCAACTCTGAAAGTGCTTCAAGACGCCTGAACACACAGTCAACTTCGAGGACATTGAGCTCCAAGAAGATCTCTCCTATCGTGAGCACCCAGTTGCAATCCTTGAAGAGACTGAACGCAGGACTCGCAACAAGTCAATCAAATTTCTCAAAGTCAAGTGGTCACACCATTCCGACCGTGAAGCTACCTGGGAACGCGAGGATCACCTTCGTTCTGAGTACCCGGAGTTCTTTCAGTCCTAGATCTCGGGACGAGATCTTTTCGTAGTGGAGTGTTGTAACGCCCCAGATATTACTTTCCCAATTTGTACTCCAACTCTTGCCGTTTCCGGCATTAAGTTATATTTATCTCTCGGGTTCGGGTCTTTGTCTTCGTGTGTTGTTTTTTTTTCGTGCATCTCATATCATGTCATCACGTGCATTGCATCTGCATACATGTTCATCTCATGCATTCGAGCATTTTCCCCGTTGTCCGTTTTGCATTCCGGCGCTTCGTTCTCCTCCGGTGGCCATTTCTAGCTTTCTTTCGTGTGTGGAGATTAAACATTTCCGGATTGGACCGAGACTTGCCATGCGGCCTTGGTTTACTACCGGTAGACCGCCTGTCAAGTTTCGGGTCATTTGGACTTCGTTTGATACTCCAACGGTTAACCGAGGGACCGAAAAGGCCTCGTGTGTGTTGCAGCCCAACACCCTTCCAATTTGGCCCAAAACCCACCAAACTCTGCTCCATCGTCTCGGTCGTTCGATCACGATCGCGTGGGCGAAAACCGCACCTCATTTGGACTCTCCTAGCTCCACTTATGCCTATATATACCCCCTCCATTCGGATCTCTTCTTCCCCCGTCCAAAACCCTAAAAAAAACATCTCCCTCCTCCGACGCCGACGGACGTGTCTGGCCCGCGCCGGACAATGTCCGATCTCGCCGCCGCCAACCCGCGCTCGCCACGTGGGCCGCGCCCACATCGCCGCCGCCGGGCCCGCCAGGCCCACGGGAAGCCCCCGTGAGCCCATCTCCGCGCCGCAGCCGCCTGTCTTCTCTTCGGCGCCGATCCGCGCCGCCGCCGCTCCCCTCGCCGGCCAGCACCGCCGGCGCCGCGCCGGAACTCGCCACCAACGCCGCCACGCCACCGCGGGACGCCGCGCGCCACCACTCCGGCGACCGGACCCGTCCGGTGCCCGCGCCCGTCTCCGGCGAGGCCCCCGGCCCCATCGCCCGGAGCCCCGGCGCTCTCCCCCTCGCCGGCGACGAGCTCTCCTCCGCCGGCCATCGGATCAGCTACAGTAACCGCCGATCTGCTACAGTACCCGGGCGAAACCCTAGATCTGAGGGTTGACTTCTCCTTCTCCCCCCTGATTTTTATGCTATGTTTGACTGCTCATATCTCCACATCCGTAGCTCCGTTTTGGACATATGATATATCAAAATCTTCATCTCGACGAGTACATCATTTCATTCGATTGCATCATTTGCATTTGAGTTCATCTTGATGCCCACAATGCTGTTAGAAGGAGGCATCGTGAGTTAAATTGCAGATCCGTTAGCTCATCATTGACTTTTGTCATTTTTGCCATGATTATTGTGTGCATGATATGCCTGTGACCCTTTGGGATGAATTGTTAAGCATTTTGTCTTCTTTCAAGAGGTGCCACCCATGCATTTTTAGGATGCGTGTGGTGACTTGTGCAAGCTTGCAAAGAGGGGCACCTGAGTAATCTGTTTTTAGGGACTTAGTGATTTTCACAAAGTCCGGGATGTTTTAGTCCATGATGCCATATGTTCAGCTTGTTTCCTAGTGATCCGTGCCCCTTTTGAGTATGCTCAGTAAGGGACATTTGTTAATCTTGTTATGCTCTATCCATCCATGTCTTTACTTGTTATGTTGGAGCACCCTAGGTTGAGTCAATCGAGCTCAACTTTTGCATTGTTGTGTATTTGGGCAGATCGTCAACTCTTTTGCGATTTTGCCGTTGCTATTGCTAGTGACTCGTGCATGCTATGCCATTGTTCTTTCCATGTATAGCTAGAATTTTGTGCCTTATTTATGGATATATGCTTGCCTTGCCATGACTTGCACCGTAGTGAGTGCATCGAGCTCGTTTGCATGCCTCCGTGAGTTACAATTTCAGCATGTCTCAGTTTTCACTAAGTCTGAAAACTGATTGTGTTTCATCTATGTTCGTGTGCTCGTTAGAGTATTTTGTGAACCCTTTTGGCCCCAGGTCACTTTGGGTGCTTTGTTAATCTCGTTGAGTAGCTCCATACCATGCTCTTACTTGCCATGTTCAGGTTATGTTTCATGTTGTTTTGCTGCTCCGAAGAGAGCATCGTGGTCTGAAATTTTAGGCTAGTGTTAATTTCACTAAGTCTGAAATCTGTTTTGCATATTCATTTTTGCCATGCTTGTTTGAACCTCATAATGGATGAATTTGGCCGTGGCTCAGTCCTAGTGATTTGTTAAGCATCTTGTATACATCCCTGCCGTGCATTTTGTTTTCATGTTTGGTGGTTTTAGCATGTTCATTTCGTTGCATTTAGGAGCCTACTTGCTGTAAATCGCAGATCGGTTCGTTTCGTAAAACGCTTGCCATTTCCAAACCGTAGCTCCGATTCCTATGATCTTTATATCGTTTTCAGGTGATTTCATCCCCTCTATCCAGTGGCACACTTGGTTATCCAAGTTGAGGCCAGGTTCATGCATTTCCTGTCATGTCTTGCATTTTGCATCCCGCATCGCATCCCGCATAGCATACCATCTTTGCATATTATTGGTTGCCCTTGCACGTGGTTGATTGTATCCTTGTTGCTTGTTTGTGTTGTTGGGTAGAGCCGGGAGACGAGTTCGCTAACGAGGAGCCCGTTGAGTTTGCTTTTGAGGATCCAGTCAACTCTGACAACTGTGCAGGCAAGATGATCATACCCTCGAAATCACTACTATCTTTGTTATGCTAGTTTGCTCGCTCTTTTGCTTTCCCAATGCTATGATGCCTACCACTTGCTTGTCAGCCTCCCAATTGCCATGATTGAGCCTCTAACCCACCATTGTCCTAGCAAACCGTTGATTGGCTATGTTACCGCTTTGCTCAGCCACTTCTTATAGCGTTGCTAGTTGCAGGTGAAGATTTGAGCCGTTCCTTGTTGGAACATTTATTTACTTGTTGGGATATCATTATATTGCTATGTTATCTTAATGCATCTATATACTTGGTAAAGGGTGGAAGGCTCGGCCTCTCGCCTAGTGTTTTGTTCCACTCTTGCCGCCCTAGTTTCCGTCATATCGGTGTTATGTTCCCGAATTGTTGCGTCCCTTACGCGGTTGGGCTATAATGGGAACCCCTTGATAGTTCGTCTTGATTAAAGCTTTTCCAGCAATGCCCAACATTGGTTTTACCATTTGCCACCTACCCCTTTTTCCCTTGGGTTTTCGGAGCCCGAGGGTCATCTTTATTTTAGCCCCCCACGGGCCAGTGCTCCTCTGAGTGTTGGTCCGAAATGAGCTGCCTACGGGGCCACCTCGGGGAAACTTGAGGGTTGGTTTTACTTGTAGCTAGACTCATCTGAGTGTGCCCTGAGAACGAGATATGTGCAGCTCCTATCGGGATTTGTCGGCACATTCGGGCGGTGTTGCTGGACTTGTTTTGACCTGTCGAATCATCTTGTTGTACCGAGATACCGAGTCTGATCGGTGTGTCTTAGGTGGAGGCCTATTCCTTCATTGACCGTGGGAGCTTGTTATGGGCTAAGTTGGGACCCCCTGCAGGGATTGATCTTTCGAAAGCCGTGCCCGCGGTTATGGGCAGATGGGAATTTGTTAATGTCCGGTTGTAGATAACTTGAACCTTAATTAATTAAAAATGAATCAACTGAGTGTGTTGCCGTGATGTCCTCTTCTCGGCGGAGTCCGGGAAGTGGACACGGTGTTGGAGTTATGTTTGCGCAGGTTGCTCTCTAGTTTCTCGCTCGTGCTTTGCCTCCTCTTCTCGCTCTCTTTTGCGAATAAGTTAGCCACCATATATGATAGTCGCTTGTTGCAGCTCCACGTATACATTACCCCTTCCTACCTATTAAGCTTAAATAGTCTTGATCGCGAGGGTGCGAGATTGCTGAGTCCCTGTGGCTCACAGATTACTATTCACCAGATGCAGGGACAGATGATACAGCTCCAGATGGCGCGCTCGAGCTCAAGTGGGAGTACGACGAGGACTCTCAGCGTTACTATGTGTCTTTTCCTGATGATCAGTAGTGGTGCCTATTCGGGGTTAGATTCAGGGCCTTGTCGCATGTTGGGGGTCTTTTCTATTTTGGCGCCGTAGTCGGGCCATGAGTGATTTGTATGATGGATGTTATTTATGTACTCTGATGTGACGTGGCGAGTGTAAGCCAACTATGTTATCCCTCTTTATCATTATATTACATGGGATGTTTGTGATGATTACCCGACTTGCGACATATGCCTTTAATGCGATTATGCCTCTAAGTCGTGCCTCGACACGTGGGAGATATAGTCGCATCGAGGGCGTTACAAGTTGGTATCAGAGCCTTCCCCGACCTTAGGAGCCCTCATTGCTTGATTGTTTTAGCAGCCGGGTTGTGTCTAGAAAAATGTTTTTGAGTCCTTAGGAATTATATATCGGAGAGCTTAGGAATTCTTTTTACTTCCCAGTCTCCTCATCGCTCTGGTAAGGCATCCTGACGTAGAGTTTTAACTCTTCTCTTCTCAAATTTCACTAAAAAAAATTTAGGATCACGCGAGTATCTTGGATTTGTTCCGATGGCTTATGATGAGAATACCGTCTTGGTGCCTCCTGTCAGGGGTTTAGTGGAAGTGTCTCGGGGAGTTGAGCTCTGAGGTGTTGTCATCATAATTTTATCATTGCAATTCTGGTATACTTGAGATATGTGCGCGACATCGAAAATCTCCTTTATGCAGTTCGTTGGTGAGATAACCTCGACGCCACCCAGTACTGGGGCGGGAGTTCGGGAGTATCGCCATAACTTGTATAACGGATGCTTTTCGAAGGTTGAGGTAGATGGCTTTCGAAGGTTTCTTGGTTATGTGTTGAAGGATGGATACAGCTGGATGTAGGATTTGTTAGCTTGGGTGAGATATTATGCTTCCCCTGTATCCCCAACACCTGATTGCATAACCGGAAAGTTTCGGGAGTTTCATAGGTGGAAATTCAAGTAGCTCTTAGGATATCTTTCCGACAGATATATGATATGAAATTGGGGTTCGACGTCTAGTGGTTCGCCTATTCACGGTCGATTTTACAGTGGTCTCGTTGTGTCTTAAAGAGTCCTTGGCTATGCTGACTCGGGGACGCTTCGTATGTCATGTGCACTGCCTTGTACATGATGGTGCTGTACGATCGAGCCCGTGTAGGTCCCACCACGAAAACTTCGGACAAAATTTCTATCATATGTTTGTTCCGGCTTATTCCGCAAGCCAACCCTTGGTTTTATTTTCAGTTGTGGTATTCGAGTTGCTTCAACGTCATATGTCGATTCCATCCCTCGTTGATGTACCTCTTCTACCTGATTCTTCGTGGCTTCGCAATTTAGGAATATGTGACCACTTCAAGAGAAGTGCATTCGTTCATTTTGTTCGGATGTGAAGACTTTATGTTGCAATTTTCATTCCGTTGGTTTCAGCTTCATTTATCTGCCTATGTGCTAACGGTGGTCAACCTCTTCAGGATGGCTCCCGCTAAGAGCACCAGTCAGAACCAGAATTAAGATCCGCCACCACCTCCGCCTCCTCCGGAAGCATGGCAAGCTGTGATGGCCGCAACTAATGCAAATACACAGTTGATCATGCAAATCCTCCAAGAGCGGAATCAAGGCAGTCAAGGGAATCAAGGCAACAATCAGAACCATTTTGCTACTCTGAACCAGTTCCTCGCTAATGGTCCAAAGACGTTCAGCAATTGTGTTGAGGCTACCGATGCTGACGATTGGCTAGTGGATCTGGGCAAGCATTTTGAATGCAGCAACATCAGGCCTAAAGATTTCGTCAAGTTCGCTTCTTTCCAGCTCAAAGATCAGGCCGCAGAGTGGTTCCAGCAGTACAAGGATTCCAGAGGTGGACATTTGATCACTTGGGATGATTTCCGTCGTGATTTCCGAGCTCATCACATCCCTCAGAGTGTGACTGAAAGCAAACGTGAAGAATTCCGCAATCTGAAGCAAGGCTCTTTGTCTGTCTATGACTACAACAAGTTGTTCCAGAAGCTCACCCGTTTTGCCAAGCAGGACGTTCCTGATGAGAAGAGCATGATCTATCAGTTCAGGGGTGGTCTCCGTGAAGAAATTCAGCTCGCTCTTGTCCTCTTTGAGCCGCTGAGATATGATGAGTTCTACAACATGGCACTGAAGCAAGAGGCTGCTCAGTTGAGGTGTGATGCTTCCAGGAAGCGAGTCAGAGACACTAGGCCTTCTTCCTCTACTCAAGTGGCCAAGCAGCAGAAGTATTGGCTTCCTCCTCCTCCGTTCCGTCAGCCGTATCAGTAGAAGGGCAAAGGTGGCAATGGTTCTTCCCACCCACCCAACCCAGGCTTTCAGAACAAGACTTCGTCTCAAGCTCCAAGATCGAGTGCTCCGTACCACCGTCCGCTTTCTGAGGTCACGTGCAACAAGTGCCAACAGAAGGGTCACTACGCCAACAAGTGTTTCAACCAGAGGCGTCTTCCTCCTCCTCCTCCTGTCAGATCGGCAAGTACAGCGGTGGTCAAGCATAACCCCAAGTCCGCCAAGGTCAACTTGATGAACGCAGCTCAGGTAGAGGATTCGTCAGATGTGATCATGGGTAACCTTCCTGTTAATGATATTCCTGCAAAAGTTCTTTTTGACTCTAGGGCATCGCATTCCTTCATGTCATTCCCATTTGCATCGGAGAACAATTTTAGCACTAAGGCATTACCTAGAGCTATGCAAGTCGTCTCTCCAGTTAAGCGTCTGAGTTCTACTATGATGATTCCGGATATTTCTATCATGATGGGTGATTTCAAGTTTCTGGCTTCTCCAATGGTTCTTGGTAATTTTGATATCGATCTTATTCTTGGGATGGACTGGCTCTCTAAACACAAGGCTCACCTCGATTGTGCAGCCAAGCAGATTCAACTGACTCATTCGTCTGAGGATGTAATTGTCTTTGCTGCTCAGGATAATACCATCCGGTTGTTTTCTCTCAATGAGAAGGGTGAATTGGATGCTATTTCGCAGATTCCGGTTGTTTGTGAGTATCAAGACATCTTCCCAGAAGAACTCCCAGGAATGCCTCCGCACCGGCCGGTTGAATTTGTTATTGAACTTGAGCCCGATACGGAACCTGTGTGCAAACGTCCCTACAAGCTCGGCCCCGAAGAGTTGAAGGAGTTGAAGAAACAACTCGATGTTCAAGAAAGAATGGGTCTCATTCGGCCTAGTACTTCTCCGTGGGGTTGTGGTGTTCTTTTTGTGAAGAAGAAGGATGGAACGGACCGACTTTGTGTTGATTATCGTCCATTGAACAAGAAGACCATCAAGAACAAATACCCACTTCCCAACATCAATGAGTTGTTCGAACAACTCAAGGGTGCCCAAGTATTCTCCAAGCTTGATCTCCGTATGGGTTATCATCAAATTCGCATTCGTGAGCAAGATATTCCCAAGACGGCGTTCAGAACAAGCTATGGGTTATATGAATACATTGTCATGTCTTTTGGCCTCGCCAACGCTCCTCCGACGTTCTCTCGCATGATGAACTTCATCTTCAACCCCTACACCAATGACTTCGTTTTGGTCTATCTCGACGACATTCTGGTTTTCTAGAAGAACAAGGAAGATCATGCCAAGCACTTGCGTTTGGTTCTTGACAAGCTCAGGGAACATCAGTTCTACGCCAAGTTCTCCAAGTGTGAATTTTGGCTCGATGAGGTTCTTTATCTTGGCCATATCATCTCCGCCAAGGGCATTTCCGTGGATCCTGAGAAGGTGTCTGCAATTGTTAATTGGGAACCTCCTCAGAACGTGAAGCAACTCCGTAGCTTCCTCGGTCTCGCAAGCTACTGCCGAAGATTCGTTGAAAACTTTTCCAAGATCGCGAAGCCTCTCTCAAATCTTCTTCAGAAGCACGTCAAGTATGTTTGGTCTCCGGAGTGTGATATTGCTTTCAACTCTTTGAAGGAGAAGTTGATCACTGCTCCAGTTCTGACTCCGCCTGATGAAACTAAGCCGTACGAGGTCTTTTGTGATGCCTCTCTCCAAGGTCTAGGTACTGTACTGATGCAAGAGAAGAAAGTTGTTGCTTATACCTCTCGCCAGTTGAAGCCTAATGAGAAGAACTACCCCACTCATGATCTCGAGTTGGCGGCAGTTGTACATTCTTTGTTGACTTGGAGACATCTTCTTTTGGGAAGGAAAGTGGACATTTTCACTGATCACAAGAGCCTCAAGTACATCTTCACCCAGCCTAATCTCAACCTCAGGCAAACTCGATGGGTAGAAATGATTCAAGAGTACAATCCGAGTATTGAGTATACTCCAGGCAAGGCCAATGTGATTGCTGACGCTTTGAGCAGAAAAGCATATTGCAACAGTCTGATTCTCAAGCCTTATCAACCCGAGCTTTGTGAAGCTTTCCGCAAACTTAATCTGCAAATTGTTCCTCAAGGTTTCCTCGCCAACCTTCAAGTCTCTCCTACCTTGGAAGACCAGATTCGCCAAGCCCAGCTTCTTGATGCTATGGTGAAAAAGGTGAAGATTGGTATTGCAAAGAATCAGTCCAAGTACAAGTGCTACCGACTTGATGACAAGGACACTCTCTTCTTCGAGGATCGAATTGTTGTGCCCAAAGGTGAACTTCGTAAAGTGATCATGAACGAGGCTCACAACTCTCTCCTCTCCATCCACCCTGGGAGCACGAAGATGTATCAGGATCTCAAGCAAACTTATTGGTGGACTCGAATGAAGTGCGAGATCGCTCAATTCGTGAATGAATGTGATGTCTGCAGAAGAGTGAAGGCAGAGCACCAAAGGCCAGCAGGTCTCCTACAACCTCTTGCCATTCCAGAATGGAAGTTTGACCACATTGAAATGGACTTCGTGACTGGGTTTCAAAAGTCCAAGCGTGGCAATGATGCTATATTCGTTGTCATCGACAAGCTCACCAAAGTGGCTCATTTCCTGCCTATCAAAGAGTCAATCACTGCAGCTCAATTGGCGGAACTCTATACCTCTCGAATTGTCTCTCTGCACGGTATTCCTCAAGTGATATCTTCAGACCGTGGCAGCATCTTTACCTCCGAGTTTTGGGATTCTTTTCAGAAGGCCATGGGCACCAACATCCGCTTCAGCACTGCTTTCCATCCTCAAACAAGCGGTCAAGTCGAGCATGTCAACCAGATTCTTGAAGATATGCTCAGGGCTTGTGTTATCTCCTTCGGCACGAAGTGGGAGGATTGTCTTCCTTATGCTGAATTCTCGTACAACAACAGTTTTCAAGCAAGTTCGGGCAAGGCCCCATTTGAAATTCTGTATGGTAGGAAGTGCCGTACACCTCTCAACTGGTCTGAAACCGGTGAACGTCAGCTGCTGGGTAATGACCTAATCACAGAGGCAGAAGAAATGTGCAAGGTCATTCGTGATAACCTCAAAGCAGCCCAATCCCGCCAGAAGAGCTACTATGACAGTAAGCACCATGATTTGGCTTTCGAGATCGGAGATCACGTTTACCTCCACGTCTCTCCTATGAAAGGGACTCGTCGATTCGGTATTAAAGGGACGCTTGCCCCCAGATACGTCGGGCCTTTCAAGATTGTCGGCAAGAGAGGTGACCTCGCCTATCAACTCGAGCTTCCTGCAAACTTTGCTAATGTTCATGATGTGTTCCATGTCGCCCAACTCCGAAAGTGCTTCAAGACGCCTGAATGCACAGTCAACTTCGAGGACATTGAGCTCCAAGAAGATCTCTCCTATCGTGAGCACCCAGTTGCAATCCTTGAAGAGACTGAATGCAGGACTCGCAACAAGTCAATCAAATTTCTCAAAGTCAAGTGGTCACACCATTCCGACCATGAAGCTACCTGGGAACGCGAGGATCACCTTCGTTCTGAGTACCCGGAGTTCTTTCAGTCCTAGATCTCGGGACGAGATCTTTTCGTAGTGGAGTGTTGTAACGCCCCAGATATTACTTTCCCAATTTGTACTCCAACTCTTGCTGTTTCCGGCATTAAGTTATATTTATCTCTCGGGTTCGGGTCTTTGTCTCCGTGTGTTGTTTTTTTTTCGTGCATCTCATATCATGTCATCACGTGCATTGCATCTGCATACATGTTCATCTCATGCATTCGAGCATTTTCCCCGTTGTCTGTTTTGCATTCCGGCGCTTCGTTCTCCTCCGGTGGCCATTTCTAGCTTTCTTTCGTGTGTGGAGATTAAACATTTCCGGATTGGACCGAGACTTGCCATGCGGCCTTGGTTTACTACCGGTAGACCGCCTGTCAAGTTTCGGGTCATTTGGACTTCGTTTGATACTCCAACGGTTAACCGAGGGACCGAAAAGGCCTCATGTGTGTTGCAGCCCAACACCCCTCCAATTTGGCCCAAAACCCACCAAACTCTGCTCCATCGTCTCGGTCGTTCGATCACGATCGCGTGGGCGAAAACCGCACCTCATTTGGACTCTCCTAGCTCCACTTATGCCTATATATACCCCCTCCATTCGGATCTCGTCTTCGCCCGTCCAAAACCCTAAAAAAACATCTCCCTCCTCCGACGCCGACGGACGTGTCCGGCCCGCGCCGGACAACGTCCGATCTCGCCGCCGCCAACCCGCGCTCGCCACGTGGGCCGCGCCCACATCGCCGCCGCCGGGCCCGCCAGGCCCACGGGAAGCCCCCGCGAGCCCATCTCCGCGCCCCCGCCGCCTGTCTTCTCCTCGGCGCCGATCCGCGCCGCCGCAGCTCCCTTCGCCGGCCGGCACCGCCGCCGCCGCGCCGGAACTCGCCACCAACACCGCCACGCCACCGCGGGACGCCGCGCGCCACCACTCCGGCGACCGGACCCGTCCGGTGCCCGCGCCCGTCTCCGGCGAGGCCCCCGGCCCCATCGCCCGGAGCCCCGGCGCTCTCCCCCTCGCCGGCGACGAGCTCTCCTCCGCCGGCCATCGGATCAGCTACAGTAACCGCCGATCTGCTACAGTACCCGGGCGAAACCCTAGATCTGAGGGTTGACTTCTCCTTCTCCCCCCTGATTTTTATGCTATGTTTGACTGCTCATATCTCCACATCCGTAGCTCCGTTTTGGACATATGATATATCAAAATCTTCATCTCGACGAGTACATCATTTCATTCGATTGCATCATTTGCATTTGAGTTCATCTTGATGCCCACAATGCTGTTAGAAGGAGGCATCGTGAGTTAAATTGCAGATCCGTTAGCTCATCATTGACTTTTGTCATTTTTGCCATGATTATTGTGTGCATGATATGCCTGTGACCCTTTGGGATGAATTGTTAAGCATTTTGTCTTCTTTCAAGAGGTGCCACCCATGCATTTTTAGGATGCGTGTGGTGACTTGTGCAAGCTTGCAAAGAGGGGCACCTGAGTAATCTGTTTTTAGGGACTTAGTGATTTTCACTAAGTCTGGGATGTTTTAGTCCATGATGCCATATGTTCAGCTTGTTTCCTGGTGATCCGTGCCCCTTTTGAGTATGCTCAGTAAGGGACATTTGTTAATCTTGCTATGCTCTATCCATCCATGTCTTTACTTGTTATGTTGGAGCACCCTAGGTTGAGTCAATCGAGCTCAACTTTTGCATAGTTGTGTATTTGGGTAGATCGTCAACTCTTTTGCGATTTTGCCGTTGCTACTGCTAGTGACTCGTGCATGCTATGCCATTGTTCTTTCCATGTCTAGCTAGCATTTTGTGCCTTTTTTATGGATATATGCTTGCCTTGCCATGACTTGCACCGTAGTGAGTGCATCGAGCTCGTTTACATGCCTCCGTGAGTTACAATTTCAGCATGTCTCAGTTTTCACTAAGTCTGAAAACTGATTGTGTTTCATCTATGTTCGTGTGCTCGTTAGAGTATGTTGTGAACCCTTTTGGCCCCATGTCACTTTGGGTGTTTTGTTAAGCTTATTGAGTAGCTCCATGCCATGCTCTTACTTGCCATGTTCAGGTTATGTTTCATGTTGTTTTGCTGCTCCGAAGAGAGCATTGTGGTCTGAAATTTCAGGCTAGTGTTAATTTCACAGTCTGAAATCTGTTTTGCATATTCATTTTTGCCATGCTTGTTTGAACCTCATAATGGATGAATTTGGCCGTGGCTCAGTCCTAGTGATTTGTTAAGCATCTTGTATAAATCCCTTCTGTGCATTTTGTTTTCATGTTTGGTGGTTGTAGCATGTTCATTTCGTTGCATTTAGGAGCCTACTTGCTGTAAATCGCAGATCGGTTCGTTTCGTAAAACGCTTGCCATTTCCAAACCGTAGCTCCGATTCCTATGATCTTTATATCGTTTTCAGGTGATTTCATCCCCTCTATCCAGTGGCACACTTGGTTATCCAAGTTGAGGCCAGGTTCATGCATTTCCTGTCATGTCTTGCATTTTTCATCCCGCATCGCATCCCGCATAGCATACCATCTTTGCATATTATTGGTTGCCCTTGCACGTGGTTGATTGTATCCTTGTTGCTTGTTTGTGTTGTTGGGTAGAGCCGGGAGACGAGTTCGCTAACGAGGAGCCCGTTGAGTTTGCTTTTGAGGATCCAGTCAACTCTGACAACTGTGCAGGCAAGATGATCATACCCTCGAAATCACTACTATCTTTGCTATGCTAGTTTGCTCGCTCTTTTGCTTTCCCAATGCTACGATGCCTACCACTTGCTTGTCAGCCTCCCAATTGCCATGATTGAGCCTCTAACCCACCATTGTCCTAGCAAACCGTTGATTGGCTATGTTACCGCTTTGCTCAGCCCCTTCTTATAGCGTTGCTAGTTGCAGGTGAAGATTGGAGCCGTTCCTTGTTGGAACATTTATTTACTTGTTGGGATATCATTATATTGCTATGTTATCTTAATGCATCTATATACTTGGTAAAGGGTGGAAGGCTCGGCCTCTCGCCTAGTGTTTTGTTCCACTCTTGCCGCCCTAGTTTCCGTCATATCTGTGTTATGTTCCCGGATTGTTGCGTCCCTTACGCGGTTGGGCTATAATGGGAACCCCTTGATAGTTCGTCTTGATTAAAGCTTTTCCAGCAATGCCCAACATTGGTTTTACCATTTGCCACCTACCCCTTTTTCCCTTGGGTTTCCGGAGCCCGAGGGTCATCTTTATTTTAGCCCCCCACGGGCCAGTGCTCCTCTGAGTGTTGGTCCGAAATGAGCTGCCTGCGGGGCCACCTCGGGGAAACTTGAGGGTTGGTTTTACTCGTAGCTAGTATCATCTGAGTGTTCCCTGAGAACGAGATATGTGCAGCTCCTATCGGGATTTGTCGGCACATTCGGGCGGTGTTGCTGGACTTGTTTTGACCTGTCGAATCATCTTGTTGTACCGAGATACCGAGTCTGATCGGTGTGTCTTGGGTGGAGGTCTATTCCTTTGTTGACCGTGAGAGCTTGTTATGGGCTAAGTTGGGAACCCCCTGCAGGGATTGATCTTTTGAAAGTCGTGCCCGCACTTATGGGCAGATGGGAATTTGTTAATGTCCGGTTGTAGATAGCTTGAACCTTAATTAATTAAAAATGAATCGACTGAGTGTGTTGCCGTGATGTCCTCTTCTCGGCGGAGTCCGGGAAGTGGACACGGTGTTGGAGTTATGTTTGCGCAGGTTGCTCTCTACTTTCTCGCTCGTGCTTTGCCTCCTCTTCTCGCTCTCTTTTGCGAATAAGTTAGCCACCATATATGCTAGTCGCTTGCTGCAGCTCCACTTATACATTACCCCTTCCTACCTATTAAGCTTAAATAGTCTTGATCACGAGGGTGCGAGATTGCTGAGTCCCTGTGGCTCACAGATTACTATTACACCAGATGTAGGGACAGATGATACAGCTCCAGATGGCGCGCTCGAGCTCAAGTGGGAGTACGACGAGGACTCTCAGCGTTACTATGTGTCTTTTCCTGATGATCAGTAGTGGTGCCTATTCGGGGTTAGATTCAGGGCCTTGTCGCATGTTGGGGGTCTTTTCTATTTTGGCGTCGTAGTCGGGCCATGAGTGATTTGTATGATGGATGTTATTTATGTACTTTGATGTGACGTGGCGAGTGTAAGCCAACTATGTTATCCCTCTTTATCATTATATTACATGGGATGTTTGTGATGATTACCCGACTTGCGACATATGCCTTCAATGCGATTATGCCTCTAAGTCGTGCCTCGACACGTGGGAGATATAGTCGCATCGAGGGCGTTACAAGTATTTATAGCCTCCACACAAAATCCAACCGTTACACACAATCTACCAATCTCGGTGGGACCGAATCAGAAAACTCGGTCTGACCGAAATAGTAAACCTAGTGACCATTAGGAATTTTGGTGGGACTGAGATGCAACTCGGTAGGACCGATTCGGTTAGGGTTTGGGCATAACGTAATCTCGGTGAGACCGATCGCACAAACTCGGTGAGACCGAGTTCGGCAATTAGCTAACCAGAGAGTTGGTCAGGCAAACTCGGTGGGACCGACTTGCTCTTTCGGTGAGACCGAAAAGTTACAAGAAGGAAACAGAGAGTTTGCATTGCATTCTCGGTGGGACCGATTCACTCTTTCGGTGAGACCGAAAAGTTACGAAAGGGAAACAGAGAGTTTGCAACCCCATCTCGGTGTGACCGAGATCCTTATCGGTAGTACCGAATTGCTAGGGTTTGGAAGTGGCAAATGACAAGTAAAACTCGGTGGCGCCGGAATGAAAGAATCGGTATGACCGAGTTTGGCTTAGGGTTTAGGTCATTTGTGGATATGGGAAAGTAGCTGAGGATTTTGGAGCATATCATTAAGCACATAAAGCAAGAGGCTCATTAAGCAACACCTCATCCCTCCTTGATAGTATTGGCTTTTCCTAAAGACTCAATGTGATCTTGGATCACTAAAACATAAAATGAAGAGTCTTGAACTTTTGAGCTTGAGCCAATTCTTTGTCCTTAGCATTTTGAGGGTTCCACTTTCACATCCATGCCATGCCAATCATTGAGCTTTCCTGAAATAATCATCTTGAAATAGCATTAGCTCAATGAGCTATATGTTGTTATGAATTACCAAAACCACCTAGGGATAGTTGCACTTTCAACGCGCATCTTTCTCCATATCCGCGAAGGCCACGCGATCCTCGGCAAGAACCCGGGCCTTAGCGTCCAGCTCGACCTTCGTCACCTCCAGCTCCTTCTTCAACGCGCCTAGGTGGTCGCGACGCTTCTTGAGCCTAGCCTCCTGGTCCTCGAGTGCCGCCTCGCACGCCTTCGCCCCCTTCTCCAGCTCTTGGCGCAAGCGGACCTCCTCCGCAAGCTGGCCCCGCAGGCCTTGCAGCTCGTCCTCCAGCGCCTTGCAACGGCCGCGGACTTCAACCACCTCTCCCAGGGCCGCGTCTCGAGCAGCCTTCGCCTCGAGGGTGGCCTCCCTTTCTCCGTCACAGGCCGTTGAGGCCTGAACCAACGCCGACCGAATCGAAGCGTCAGAACGAATCCACCCCGAAGCCAGTTCCAGGCGCCCGGCCACCAGGCGAGGGTCGGCGCCGAGAAGATCCTGCCGCAGCCGGTCCATCTCGGCGACGGCACGCTCCAAGATGGAAGACGGACGCGGAGAAACGTCGGTGCGCCCCAAGACAACAGGAGGAGCCGGGGAAGCAACGGTCAATGGAATGGGAGGAGAAAGTAGCGGCGGCGAGGCCGCATTGTCCTGAGGCAGAGTCTGCTGCGCCTCCACAGCCGTAGCAGCGGCGCCAGACGAGGGCACCTCCGGAGTCACTTGGGCGAAGGGGGCTGAGCTCGCCCCAGCCAGCTCAGCCAAGCCTCGCAAGGATGCGCGGGCAGGAGAGGCTCGCGCGTCACGATCCCCCTCCCCTGCGGGCAAAGGCGTCGCCGCAGCTAGGACTTCAGGGGCTCCCTTCGGCTTCTTCGTCGCAGGCGCCAGGCTGTGCAAGAGAAGCAATCATCAAGCCTCGTCGGCAGAACGAGAAACAAAAGATCAAGGATCAAGCACTTACGGGTCTTCGCCGGTGAGCTCGGGCAGCCTCCGGCCCAACTTGAAGCCTGACAGCCGGCAGGAGGGGTCGACCTCGGAAGCAGAAGGTGCGTCCATGGTTCGCCCGGGAGTCAGGACGGACCCGCGGGAGATCAGCCTGGTCCTGTCCTTCTTCGGGATCGTGGGCGAGCTCCCGCTACCCAGAACGTCATCATCATCATCATCGTCGTCATCATCATCATCATCGCTCGGCGAAAGGCGGAGAGTACGGGACACGCGCCGGGATAGGGGAGCCCTCGACTCTCCATCAGTCGCCCCAGAGTCGGGCCCCTCTTCCCGCTCCTCTTCCTCCTCCTCATCGCTGGAGTCGCCGGAGGGCACATCCACCGGTCCTTCAGAAGCCACCGCGGGCATGAGCCCGTCCCCGTTAAAAACGGGCATGGACTTCACCACCCGCTTCCAGTCGTCACAAAGGAACAAGGGCTTGGGAACGCCCTTCGGCCTTGCCACCTCGCCCCCGACCAGAGATTGGAGAACCGCGGTCACATCCTCTTCGTCCACAGCCTCGGGGCACGGATAAGGCCTCCACATTGGAGGAGAGTACTGCCGGAGCGGAGCCAGCTGGTGCTCCAGGAACTCCTTCAGCAGCGACGCACCGGTCAACTTCGCCGCCACCATGTTGGCCGGCTTCAGGTCCGCGTCCATCTTCTCCAACACCGGTTTCACGCAGGGGTCCGTGAGCTCCGCTCGGCACCATTCGTTGGAGCTCACGGGTTGCTCCGTGGGCAAGATCAGCCGAGGGTGGATGCGCTCGGCATCCGCCAAGACCCACTTGCTCCTGAAGCCCTCAATCCTCTTCCCGGGATTCGAGATGGCAATGGTGCCGCCATACGCGACGAAGCCCGCGCACATAGAAAGAGAGCTGCCGGAGATCCGGAGGGAGAAGTAGTGGCGCATCAGGGCCACCGAAGGCTGCACCCCTACGTGGGCCTCGCAGTAGTAACCGAAGATCGCCAGAAGGAGGACAGAATTGGGGTGGAGATGCAGAGCCTGCAAGTCGTAATGGCGGAGGACAGAGAAGAAGAACTCGGAGAAGGAAGGCACCAAGCCCGCAGCAATGGAGCTTACAAAGAGAGGGTAAAAGGTGCTCCCTCGGCCCTCGGGGTGGCGGAGCCGGCCTTGAACACCTCCATTCCGTTGACGCCCTGCGCCGTCGCCATCCGGCATAGCCGGGCAAGGCTCGCCTTGGACACATTCGGCAGATCCAGAGCAGGGGAATACCAAGCTTTGGCCGGAGGCTGGCGAGGCGCCATGGCTTCCTAGGTCGCGTAGCTGGAGTAGATCTGGAAGTTTAGAGGAAGAAAGGGAAGGTGCAAGAAAGGGGATCTGAGCAGTGACCGGAGAGAGCAAAGGGCGAAGTCTGGGCAGATGCCGCTCCTTTACCAACCTGCACGGTTGCTGAAGCACTCACGTCCCGTCAACCGCCACGCGGCGCCCAAGGCCGCAGGCTGTTAGGGCCCGCGGCGCTTCGCCCTTGCCCTTTCGCCTCTCGGCACGGCCAAGCCCATGCGCCCCTTGGGCCCGGGGGCTACTATCGGCGTTCTGGGAACGGGGTCCCAGACTTGCCTGCCTGCGGCCTGCGGCGTGGCTCGAATGGGGGCCCAACATGGCCCATCTTCATCAGCACAAGACTCAAGACCCTCGCGAGGGGCCAAGCCTCGCGAGGCGGACGACACGGCGCATCCTCAGGCGCAGCCTCCTCAGGCTGGCTCGCGAGGAGACGGAGATATCAAGGCAGGGTACCTCGTGAGGTGCCCGTGACGCAAGCCATGACGATCGAGGGTGCCAGGCGGGTGCCAGCGCGCGCAGCGTCCTTCTTTCCTCTTTGGTGCAAAGGGGGCAAGCGCAGCCACGAAGTACCGAGGCATCAGGCAAAGGTTGCCATTTCGGTGCAACAAGACCAGGACCAAGCGGACTACGAGGCGGAGGTCACCATGGAGCCCAGCACGGCGTCACCGCAGAGTCTTTCGCAGGCGAAGACCACCTTTAGTCAGGATAAGTGTACTAGATGTTCCCCTTCAAATTAGCCCGCCATTGTTGGCTCCCTTCCCGCTCGATATTTGGGAAGAGGACCAGGGCCCCTATAAATAGGACCGGCCACCCACGTAGCAAGGGGTTCGATCGGTTGGTAGGTCGATCAGTTCGTAGAAAGGGTTCGGTCGGTTCGCAGAGTTAGTTGGTCCGACTAGCAAGTAGAGAGAGAGAGAGAGAGAGAGAGGTGCCAGAACTCCTCCCAGCAGTTCATCGCCCCAGCCAAGAACAGCCCCTCGCGAGGCAGTTCTTCCTTGTACTGTTCATCATCACCACCCCCAGGAGGCAATCCATCCACCACACACTGGAGTAGGGTATTACACCACAACGGTGGCCCGAACCAGTATAAATCTTGTGTCTCTCATGCAGTTCCCTTAGTAGTTTAGATCTTGGTGAGATGGGGAGGTAGAGGGCGTGATTTCCGCGCGCACCCCAGTGTTCGAACCTTAAGGGTCTGCCGGAACCCGAAATCCGACAATGCCCATCAATATTATCAGCCAAGAGATCTTTAACAATAGCAATATTAGGTTCAACTTTAACTTCCTCAGGGGGTGCATAAGTTCTAATATTACTTTTACGAACCAAAGTTGAAGCTTTAGCATGATCCTTTATTCTAACAGGGAAAGGTGGTTTCTCAACATAAGCAGTAGGAACAATAGGATCATTATAAGTGATAGTCTTTTCTTCAACTTTAATAGGTTCAACTACTTTTACTTCTATGGGAGGATGATATTTAAACCACTTCTCCTTAGGGAGATCAACATGAGTAGCAAAGGATTCACAGAAAGAAGCTACTATCTCAGAGTCAGGTCCATATTTAGTGCTAAATTTATGGAAAACATCGGTATCCATAAAAGATTTAACACAATCAAACTTAGGTGTTATACCTGACTCCTTACCTTTGTCGAGATCCCAATCTTCAGAGTTGCGTTTAATTCTCTCCAATAAATTCCATTTGAATTCAATAGTCTTCATCATAAAGGAACCAGTACAAGAAGTATCGAGCATGGAGCGATTGTTGTTAGAAAGCCGAGCACAAAAGTTTTGAATAATCATTTCTCTTGAGAGCTCATGATTGGGGCATGAATATAACATTGACTTAAGCCTCCCCCAAGCTTGAGCGATACTTTCTCCTTCGCGAGGCCAAAAATTATATATATAATTACCATCACGATGAACAAGATGCATAGGATCAAACTTCTGATGGAATTCCAATTTCAACCGTTTGTAGTCCCATGATCCCATATCATCACATAGCCTATACCATGTCAATGCATCTTCCTTCAAAGATAAAGGGAATACCTTCTTCTTGATAACATCATCGGGCATACCTGCAAGCTTAAATAATCCACAAACTTCATCCACATAGATTAAGTGTAAGTCGGGACGTAATGTTCCATCTCCTGCAAAAGGATTAGCTAGCAGTTTCTCTATCATACCCAAAGGAATTTCAAAGTAAACATTTTCAGTAGGTTGAGGAGCAACTATTTGCTCTGCCGATCGGGGTGAAGATACCCCGAACAAGCCCCTCAAAGGATTACTTTCAATAGTAACAAGTGACAGTAAATTTTAGCACACTATATATATTTTACCTTACCAAATTCCACCTACCAAAGGCGCTTCACTCCCCGGCGATGACGCCAGAAAAGAGTCTTGATGACCCAAAAGTGTAGGGGATCTATCATAGCCTTTTCGATAAGTAAGAGTGTCGAACCCAACGAGGAACAGAAGGAAATGATAAGTGGTTTTCAACAAGGTATTCTCTGCAAGCAGTGAAATTATCGGTAACAGATAGTTTTGTGATAAGGTAATTTGTAACAAGTAGCAAGTAATAAAAGTAAATAAGGTGCAGCAAGATGGCCCAATCCTTTGGCAAAATTCGTGCCATTGTCGGTGATGATGCTGTGCGGTAGTCCGTACCGAGTTGTTATGTCTGCGATGAATGTCACGGCAGTCGGCCCATTCAGCTTCTTGATCGGCTTTGCCTCGATCCACTTGGTGAATTTGTCCACGGCGACGAGCAAATGTGTCATGCCGCCGTGCGCTGTCTTGAATGGGCCCACCATGTCCAGTCCCCAAACGGCGAAGGGCCAAGTGATGGGAATGGTCTTGAGTGCTGAAGCCGGCATGTGTTGCTTGGAGCTGAAAAGTTGGCAGCCTTTGCAATACTTAACTAATTCTTTGGCGTCATCCAAAGCAGTTGGCCAGAAAAAGCCGTGGCAGAAAGCTTTGGTGACAAGTGATCTTGACGCGGCACGGTGGCCGCATTCTCCTTGGTGTATATCTCTGAGGATTGCAATGCCCTTCTCTTGCTCGACGCACTGTTGGAGGACTCCAGTGACACTGCGCTTGACCAGTTCTCTGTTGACGATCATGTATGCTCCGGCTCGACGTTGGACTTGTCTCGCTTCTGTTTCGTCAGCCGGCGGATCTTGGTTTACTAGGAAGTTGAGGATGGATTGAGCCCATGACGGAGCTGCGACTTCCCCTGCTGCCAATGTGGCTACTGCCACCAGGGTGGGCGGGCTGGGTGATGAAGTGCTGGAGTCGGCCGCCGACTGTTGCATTGACGCAGTCCCCGGGCCGGCTACCGCAGTCCCCGGGCCGGGTGCGGTAGTCCCCGAGCCGGCTACTGTAGTCCCCGAGCCGAGTACTGAAGTCCCCGGGCCGAGTACTGAAGTCCCCGGGTCGCCTGCTTGGTTCTTCGAGCCGGACCCGGCCCCGTCGGGGTTGGGCGGCACGAAGATGGAGTCGGATTCTGGAGACGGCTTGATGGACGGCTTGAGGAGGCGTTGTAGATCGACGCCGGTTGGTATTGCTTGCCGAGTGGAGCCTATTCGGGCCAGGGCATCGGCTGGCTCGTTGTCGGCTCGCGGCACGTGGAGGAACTCGCATCCTTCAAAGTATCCACTGATTTGCTGCACCAGGAAGCGGTAGCTTGCCATGTTTGCGTCCTTGGCGTCCCAGTCGCCAGATGATTGCTGAACCACCAAATCCGAGTCACCATAACATAGGATCCGGCGAATGCCGAGTTCCTTGGCAAGCCGGAGCCCATGTATGAGCGCCTCGTATTCGGCTACATTTTTGGAGGCGGCGAAGTGGATCTGCAGCGTGTATCTAAGCTTGTCGCCCTTGGGAGAAGTAAGGACGACGCCGGCTCCCAAGCCGGTGCGCATCTTGGACCCGTCAAAGTGCATGCGCCAATGGGTGGAGTCAGGAGCCGGCGGCAGGTACTGGGTCTCGGCCCAGTCGACGAGGAAGTCGGCCAGTGCTTGGGACTTGATGGTGGTGCGGGGCTGGTAGAAGATTGTGTAAGGGGCCAGCTCGATGGCCCACTTCGCCACCCGGCCGGATGCATCCCGACTGCCTATGATCTCGGCCAGTGGGGCAGTGCATACGACCGTGATGGGATGCTCTTGAAAGTAGGGCTTCAGCTTCTTGGCGGTGAAGTACACGCCGTAGCACATCTTCTGGTAGTGCGGGTAGTTCTGCTTTGAGGCGGACAGCACCTCGCTCAAGTAATACACCGGCCTCTGGACCGGCTGGACTCGGCCTTCTTCTGGGCGTTGGACTACGATGACGGTGCTGACCACCCGGCTGGTCGCGGCAATGTAAAGGAGCATGGGCTCTTTCTCAGTCGGTGCCGCCAGGACAGGCGGCGTGGCCAGCATCTTCTTCAGCTCGTGAAAGGCTTGATCGGCCTGGTCGTTCCACTCGAAGTGAGTGCTCTTCTTCATGAGGCGGTAGAGAGGGAGGGCTTTCTCTCCGAGCCGGCTGATGAAGCGGTTCAAAGAGGCCAAGCACCCGGTGAACTTTTGGATTTCTCGAAGCTTGGTGGGGATCGCCATTCTCTCGATGGCCTTGATCTTCACTGGGTTGCACTCGATGCTGCGTTTGGAGACCAGGAAGCCTAGGAGCTGGCCGGCTGGCACTCCAAACACGCATTTCTCGGGGTTAAGCTTGATTCGGAACCGGCGCAGGTTCTCGAATGTTTCTTTCAGGTCTTCCAGCAAGGTGCCGCGCTTCTCCGTCTTCACCATGATATCGTCCACGTAGACGTGAGCATTTTTGCTGAGCTGCGTGAGGAGGCACTCCTGCATGCAACGCTGAAAAGTGGCACCGGCATTCCTCAAGCCGAATGTCATGGTCAGGTAGCAGAAGGCTCCAAATGGCATGATGAAGGCGGTCTTCAGGCGGTCATCCGGGTTTAGTTTTATCTGGTGGTATCCTGAATAAGCATCCAAAAAACTCAACAGCTCGCATCCGGCCGTGGAGTCTATCATTTGGTCAATCCTTGGCAGGGCGAAGGGATCTTTGGGGCAGGCTTTGTTGAGGCTTGTGTAGTCTATACACATGCGCCACTTGTTATTCTTCTTCAGCACGGCAATATTTGCTCCTTTTCCAGCCCAGAATTCCAGGTGCCGGCATTCTCCCTCTTTATGTAAACCTTGTAAAATAAGAGAGAATAGGCATAAGTATTGTGACATAATGTGTAATAACAGCCCATAATGCAATAAATATCGATATAAAAGCATGATGCAAAATGGACGTATAAACCCCACACCTTGCTTGATGCCCTCTTTCTCCACTAGGGCCCAATAAGGCCCATAGACTCCCCGGGGGGTTCTGGTATAACCTCCCGGTACTCCGAAAAATACTCGATACTTCAGAACCCTTCCGGTGTCCGAATATAACCTTCCAATATATTAATCTTTATGTCTCGACCATTTTGAGACTCCTCGTCATGTCCCTGATCACATCCGGGACTCCGAACTACCTTCGGTACATCAAAACACATAAACTCATAATATCGATCGTGACCGAACGTTAAGCGTGCGGACCCTACAGGTTCGAGAACTATGTAGACATTACCGAGACTCACTTCCGGTCAATAACCAATAGGGGAATGTGGATGCTCATATTGGTTCCTACATATTCTACTAAGATCTTTATCGGTCAAACCGCATAACAACATACGTTGTTCCCTTTGTCATCGGTATGTTACTTGCCCGAGATTCGATCATCGGTATCTCAATACCTAGTTCAATCTCGTTACCGGCAAGTCTCTTTACTCGTTCCGTAATGCATCATCCCACAACTAACTCATTAGTCACATTGCTTGCAAGGCTGATAGTGATGTGCATTACCGAGAGGGCCCAGAGATACCTCTCCGACAATCGGAGTGACAAATCCTAATCTTGATATATGCCAACTCAACAAACACCATCAGAGACACCTGTAGAGCATCTTTATAATCACCCAATTACGTTGTGATGTTTGATAGCACACTAAGTGTTCCTCCGGTATTCGGGAGTTGCATAATCTTATAGTCATAGGAACATGTATAAGTCATGAAGAAAGCAGTAGCAATAAACTAAACGATCATAGTGCTAAGCTAACGGATGGGTCTTGTCCATCACATCATTCTCTAATGATGTGATCCCATTCATCAAATGACAACACATGGCCATGGCTAGGAAACTTAACCATTTTTTATTAACGAGCTAGTCAAGTAGGGACATACTAGGGACACTTTGTTTGTCTATGTATTCATACATGTACTAAGTTTCTGGTTAATACAATTCTAGCATGAATAATAAACATTTATCATGATATAAGGAAATATAAATAACAACTTTATTATTGCCTCTAGGTCATATTTCCTTCACAATCAACCATAATGTCACCTAGATACTCCAATGTCACCACAAGTATCCGTGGGTCAATTATACGATATGCATCAAACAACTTCAGATTCATAATATTCAATCCAACATAAAGAAGCTCAAAGAGTGGACCAAGATTCCTACCGGAGAAACAAGGACAAAAACGTGCATCAACCCATATGCATAGATTACCCCAATGTCACCTCGGGAATCCACGAGTTGAGTGCCAAAACATACATCAAGTGAATCAGTAGAACACCCCATTATCACCACAGGTATCCCACGCAAGACATACGTCAAGTGTTCTCAAATCCATAATAGTATTCAATCCAATAATAGTGAAACCTCAAAGGTAAAACTCAATTCATCACAAGAAGGTGGAGGGGGAGAAACACCATATGATTCAACTATAATAACAAAGCTCGCGGTACATCAAGATCATGTGTCGGGTGGTAGGTGCGACATATGCCAACGGGTGGCTTATCATTGTGGGAGCCAATAAGACGTCGCTGGTGCCTGGAAACGGGATGAGGCGAAGACATGCACGCCGGCGAACTTTACCCAGCTTCAGGGCTCTCCGTAGAGATAACACCCCTACTGCTGCTCTGCGGGGTCTCCGCATGATCACTAGATGAACAAGTAGCTACACAATGCTCCTTGAGCTGTTTTGGTGGAAGGAGGAAGAAGGGCACGGCTCGCTTGCTTCTTCTCCTCGTATGGTGTCTAAGACTAGCTTGGGGGTCGAACCCTTTGCATGGGTGCACCGGGGCGTTTATATAGGCCTACCCCCCGGGGGTACAATGGTAATCCGGCTGGGCGCGGGGCCTAGCTATCTGTGACTATGCTCGCCGGCTTCCGCGCCGGCTGCTGGGGCCCGCCGACCGCTGGGCCCCGCCGGCTGCCGGCACCTTGGTCGACAGGCAGGCCCCACTGTCTAGGGCCTGGTCGGTGGCTGGTTACTGTTGCTCTACTCTGATGATGCGGGCTTGGTCGGGGTAAGCGTGGCTACAGTACCGCCGCCTTGGCGGGCGATTACTGTAGTCCCACCATGTCTTATCTCCTTAATGGGGCGTCTCCCTCGAGGAGGATGGCAGGCCGGCTATGGGGGCCGGCTCTCCATCTGGCTGACTTGGGAGGAGGTGTGGCCGAATTTGGCATCTCTCTGCCCGAAGGGGCCCACCGCCTCGGGGGCCACGCTGGTGGCCCGTCGTGGACGGTGTCAGGGTCGCCGTGGCAACAGTGCCGCGTCGGGCGGGTCGTGGTCACCCGTATGGCGCACTGTACTGGGCGTGCTCCGGGTTTTGGGGGTGGCTGGCTCCACTATAGCCACGCCCCGCTTCATCATTGCTGGGTGGACGCGGACCTCGAGGGTACGATCTTGACTGCTTTATGGGAGCCGGCTTCTTGGAGTCGGCCTTCTTGCGGCCGGCTTCTCGAAGTCGGCCCTCCCACAGCCTCCTTCATGAGGGCAAAGGGCGGGCCACCCCCCCCCGAAGCCGGCCTAGAAGATAGCCGGCAGGGGGAAGGCGGCCCCAGGTCTTGAGTTCTTTGAGAGCCGGACGGGCTCATAATTTTTTCAGAAGGGCCATGGGAAGCCGGCTAGGCTACCCATGGCTAGTTACTCCGATAGTAGTCCCCGAAGCTGGTCGAGCTTCGAGGCGGACAGAGGGACGAGAAGCTTGGTCAGCTTCTTATCCCAAGGAGCCAGCTTTGCTGGTGTAGGTCGTTTTCAGAGAGCTCTTGTATCTTGCGGCCGGGATGGTGGCTGACTTGCATGCTGATTGCGGGCCCCCCGTGGGCCACGTGGCGGCGGAATCATGCCGACACACGCGCGCGACGGGACGCCGCCGCAAGCCCGGGCCCGCCACTCCCTGGCCTCGGCCCGAGCGCTGATCTTCTGCGGCCCAGGGAGACGGCTCGCCTTCCTATGGCGCCTTGAATTCGCCATTAGGGCGCAATAAACGCGGGACGTGGGGGGAAGTGGGCACGATCGATCCCCATGTTTCCCCACACCGTGCCTCCTCGGCTCTGCCACCCGAGCCTACAAGTAGGGGGAGGAGGGGAGAGGCAGAGGTTCGCTCGCTCTCCCACACTCCGTCCCTCCTCGTCTTCCTTCTGCTTCTTCTTCCTCTCGCTGCCATCGCAGCTTCTCACCGCAGCACCCCCACCGCGCCCTGCTCCATGGCGTTATCAAGCTCATGGGGCGGCTCCAACGTTGACAACGAGCACGTGGAATTCCTCTGCCAGACGCGGTGCCTGCCCGGCGCCAATCTTGTGCAGGTTCGCCTCGCGCCCGAGACGGAGGTCTCGCCGGAGCCGGAGGAAGGCGAGCGGGTCGTCTTCCACTCGCACTTCCTGCGCGGCTTCGGCCTGCCGGCGAGCGGATTTCTGCACTCCTTCCTGGAGTTCTATAACTTGCAGCCGCACCACCTCACGCCCAACGCGGTGATGCTACTGTCGGCCTTCGTCTCCCTCTGCGAAGGCTTCCTGGGCGTGCTCCCCACGCTGGAGCTCTGGGGAGAGTTCTTCCAGAGCAAGCTCGGCACCGTCACCGCCGGCGTGCCTGCCCCCTATGGAGCCTACATCGCCATGAGGAGGTCAGGCGATAACAATCCGTTCCCCCTCATCCCCCTAATCCAGTCGGTGAAGATCTAGCAAAAGTCGTATTTCTATGTGAAGAACGCCGGCTCGCCCCCGAGAGGAGACAACGTCAATCTGCCGGCCTACGTAGCAGGCCCGCCGGCTTGGAGGCAGTCGTCACGGTCCAGGTCCCTGTCTCCTGCCGGGGACGCCGCCATCGCCCGGCTTCGGGTGATGATCCAGTCGGAAGGCCTACGCGGATCCGACTTGGTGGCCGCCTTCGTGGAGCGCCGGATTCTTCCTCTCCAAAGCCGGCACCATATGATGTGCCAGATGAGCGGCCGCTTCGACCCAAGCCGGCTAAGCACACGGGAAATGCCGCACGCGGAGGTGGCACTCATGGTCAATTACATTGCGAACTGCAAGCTCGCCGGGGACAGGCAATACGGCAAGGCGCCGTACTCTCGCGCCAATCCTCCGCCCGTGGTAAGCTTCTCTCTCTATCTCCTTTTTGTTGTCAGCCGACTCCATGATGGCCCGCTTCTGATCAGCTGGTTTTTGTTAGCAATGCCCCCTTCTTCCGCCGCCGGCTGGGGCGGCAGGGATCGAACGTCAGTACGACCCCGACCGCACGGTGGAAGATGTTGATGACCCGGACTTGGGGGCGGCCGCCATGGAGGAGGCCGTCGTGGGGGACAACATCGAGCCCGGAGGCACGGGGCTTTCCGCCAGCTTCGAGGACTGGCCGGACGACGTCGATGCTGAAGAAGTCCCGCGTCGCCAGCCGGCGTCTGACCGCCAAAGCGCAGGCTCGTCTGCCGCGCCGGCTGCAACCGGTGGCGCTCCGAAGCACCGGGCCGCGTCAACTCTCTTCGGCAGTCGGCCGAAGAAGTCCAAAGCCTCCGCCGCAACGACGAAGCGAGACAAGGCGGCTGCGAAGGCGGCCCGCTTCCGGAAAGAGGTGAAGCAGCCCCAGACGGTCTCGGCGTAAGCCTCCGACTTCTTGTATGCTTGTTTTGCTGTGTTCTTCTATTTGAATCATTCTTCCTGACTTCTCTCCGTTTTCTGAGCAGGGCGCCGCTTTCTCTTGAGCGGGGCCCAGGCGGCTCCGTCGTCGGGCCGGCTGGAGGGTCTTCAGGCCCCCGCCGCGTGGATCCCCGTGCCGACCTCATGGAAGCCACAGAGCAGAATGCTCGTGAGGCGCGGGAAGAGAGGGAGGCGGCGGATCGGGAGGCCGCTCAGGCGGCGAAGGAGCGGGCCGACGCGGCGGCCAGGGCTCAGGCGGAGCGGGCGACCATGGAGACAGAGGCGGAGGGCTCGCGCGACCAACCCCCACTGCTCGCCATCCCGCTCCGAACCGTAGCCCCGGACACCCCGTTGCCCCTGGCGGAGGAGATCATCCAAGACCCGCCGTCGGTGCAAAGGGAGGAGCTCTTCAAGGTTTTTGCGGGGAGGACGCCGTCGGCCGCGCCAGCCGGCACGGGCCAAGGCGGCCAGTCGGCGGCGGCGCCAATGGAGCCGGCCGAGGGCGCGCCTGAAGTCGGAGCCGGCCTCGAAATACAGTCGGTGATGCGTCAGCGCGCAGGGGGAAGCGCCGCTCCGCTAGAGTCGCGCCAAGCCGCAGGCGCCGGCCAGTCGGCGGAGGCCTTGGAGGCGGCCAGCTCCGCTACGTCCGGGTGGACTTCCAGCGTGGGGACCGGCGAGCTAAATGTGGCGGCCCAAGAGGTCCGGAGTCGGCTGCGAGCCTAGGCCGCCCTCCTGCAGCAATACACGCAGGAGTTCCTGTCGACGCGGGCCGCCATACAGGTAAGTTTTTTGCTCTTGACCGCTCTTGTTCCTTGATTTCTTCCGTGGGGGCGCGTCAGCGCACCCACTGGGTGTAGTCCCCAAGATTCGGGTCGACTGCTGAGCAGTCGGGTCGGATCTTTCTTGGAGACCGTCTTATCTTTGCTTTCTATCTTAACTTCCAGGAATATCATAATTCCCGTGCTGCTGCCTTCAACTCCCAGGCTCAGGAGTTGGGTCGGAAGATCGACGACCTGGCCAACAGCCGAAGTAAGTGCTTGTTTTTATCTGTTTCCTATGGGGGCGCATCAGCGCACCCACTGGGTGTAGTCCCCGAGATTCGGGTCGACTGCTGAGCAGTCGGGTCGGATCTTCCTTGACGACCTTTCCCTTATTGGTTTTTTTCTTTTTGTCTTTTGCTCTTTGCAGGAGCCAACGCCGACTTGCGGAAGGAGCTTGGCAAGGCGCAGACCGCCCTTCGCACCAGGGACGCCGAGTACGCCACCTTGGCCCAGGAGCGCGACCGCCTGGCCAAGAAGCTGGCTGATCAGGAAGAAAGCCACAAGGCGGCCCTGCAGAAGGCGCAGGACAGCGAGGCCGCCCTGAAGACGGAGTTTGAGACCGAGGCGGCGAGCTGGGCTGAGACTCGTCAAGCATTGGATGCGGGCTTCGGCCGCATCGAAGACTTGATCGATGGTAAGCTGCTTTTCTCGCCCTTCTTCTGCCTGCTGGCCGCCTGTGGTTGTGGCCTGACTTGTGCTATCGCCCGTTCTCTTGTGCAGATTACTTTCCCGGCCACTCCACCCTTGTCGCTCAAGCCATCGAGGCTCATCGCGAGGCGCGCCGTCAGGCGGGCGTCAACGTCGCGCCGGACGCAAATCGGACGCTGGAGGAGCAGCTCGTGGCCGTCCAAGCGCGGCTGCAGCCGGCTCACCGGATGCTTCGCCGGCTTCAACGTGCCGGGGCGCAGGTGCTGGCCGCCCTCTGGCCCGGCAAGACGATTCCCCGCACCCCAAGCCGAACCGCCGACTGGCTGGAGGTCGCAGTCGGCCGTTTCGAAGCTTGGAAGGCGTCGGTGGCCCGCCTCGGAGCCGGGCGGGCGTTGGAGTTCGTCCGCGCCTGGTACCCAGGGCTGAGCCTGGACCAGCTGCGTACTTGGCGGCTGGAAGCCGACGCGGAGCTGGAGGAAGTGCGGCCGGCAATTGCCCAGCGCACCTCGACGATCGCCGAGTGTACCGACATTAGTGTCTTTGCGCCCAAGATCAATGATGATGGCGTTGCCCAGCCGGAGGACTGGTTCGGTCTGGACCCGGCGGTGGGCGAGGACTCGGCCGAGGAGATCGCCTCCAGCGATGAGGGCGAGGACGAAGACGGCGAAGACGTCGAGCCGGCTAGTGGAACAACCGGCCAGCCTCAAGCTGATCGTGCCTCCAGCAACGAGGCGCGTGGAACCGCGCCCTCTGCAGGAGGCGGTGATCAAGCCGAAGTTCACCAGCTGGCCGCTCCCTCAGCCGGCGCAACTGTCTCCACCGACCAGCCCAGCTCGTCAGCCGCTCCGCCAGCTTGACCTGCCATCTTTATTTTTCCAGCTTGTTGTCCTTTTGAACAATCTCTTAATCTTTTGCAATTCCACCCGCTGGGGGTGTATCAAACTATGTTGGATGTCGGCCTCTTGGAGGTCCTTTATGTAAATATTATTATGTGCATGTTTGGTTTCCATTCGCGTACGCTTTTTATCCTTAGGCTTTTTCCTTTGCCGCCTTCCCGCTTTGGGGAGGCAAGTACTCAAGCTTTCTTGGATTGAAGTGAAGTGAATGGAAACCGGCCGGCCGGCTACTCTGGTAGTCGGTCGGCGGTAGGCGGCAAACCGGCTCCTGTTATATTAGTCCGCTGGTCCCTAGCCATTTTTCGTGTGCGCACCCTTTCCTGCTTTTGACTCTTGCCAGTCGAACAGCCGGTTCTTCGAACTACGGCTTTGGCAAGAGCTAAGCCTGGGTGTCGGCACACTACTTGCCTGACCGCGGGTGAGACTTCTAATATAACTCTAGTCGGTTAGTCCCCGGGCCGACTGGTCGAACCCGGTGCCGGACAGAATAAGTAAATGAAATGACAAGGTCATAAGCATGATATTGTTCATTCATAGATAAAAGATGGCAGTCCCCGAGTCCTCCTCAGGGGGCCTATTGTCTCGTACTTAGTACAAAAGTTAACGTGATACATACTGCATTTCAACTGTAAAATCTTCGAAGGAGGTTGGCGTTCCATGGTCGTTCTGACTCCTTGCCGGAGTCGTCTCTCTTGCGTGCCTTGGGTTTCTGTGCGTCGATTAAGTAGTAGGAGTCGTTGCCTAGAGCTCTGCTGATGACGAAGGGGCCTTCCCAGGGGGCCGAGAGCTTGTGCTGGCCGGCTGTTCGCTGGATCAGCCGGAGCACAAGGTCGCCCTCCTGGAAGGATCTTGGCCTGACCTTCCGACTGTGGTAGCGGCGCAACCCCTGCTGGTAGATGGCAGACCGGCTGAGGGCTAACAGCCGGCCTTCTTCCAGCAGGTCGACGTTGTCTTCTCGTGCTTCCTTGGCCTCCGCCTCCGTGTACATGGTCACCCGAGGTGAGTCGAACTCGATGTCGGTTGGGATGATTGCTTCGGCACCGTACACGAGGAAGAAAGGAGTGAAGCCGGTTGACTTGTTTGGGGTGGTGCGCAGACTCCAGAGGACAGCCAGCAGCTCATCGGGCCAACAGCCGCTGAACGCTCCAGAGGTACGACCAGTCGGGGCTTGATGCCGGAGAGGATGAGGCCGTTAGCTCGCTCGACCTGGCCGTTTGACTGCGGGTGGGCGACGGACGCTAAGTCCGGCCGGATACCTTGTGCAGCGCAGAAACGTGCTAAGGCTCCTTTGGCAAAATTCGTGCCATTGTCGGTGATGATGCTGTGCGGTAGTCCGTACCGAGTTGTTATGTCTGCGATGAATGTCACGGCAGTCGGCCCATTCAGCTTCTTGATCGGCTTTGCCTCGATCCACTTGGTGAATTTGTCCACGGCGACGAGCAAATGTGTCATGCCGCCGTGCGCTGTCTTGAATGGGCCCACCATGTCCAGTCCCCAAACGGCGAAGGGCCAAGTGATGGGAATGGTCTTGAGTGCCGAACCGGCATGTGTTGCTTGGAGCTGAAAAGTTGGCAGCCTTTGCAATACTTAACTAATTCTTTGGCATCATCCAAAGCAGTTGGCCAGAAAAAGCCGTGGCAGAAAGCTTTGGCGACAAGTGATCTTGAGGCGGCACGGTGGCCGCATTCTCCTTGGTGTATATCTCTGAGGATTGAAATGCCCTTCTCTTGCTCGACGCACCGTTGGAGGACTCCAGTGACACTGCGCTTGACCAGTTCTCTGTTGACGATCGTGTATGCTCCGGCTCGACGTTGGACTTGTCTCGCTTCTGTTTCGTCAGCGGCGGATCTTGGTTTACTAGGAAGTTGAGGATGGATTGAGCCCATGACGGAGCTGCGACTTCCCCTGCTGCCAATGTGGCTACTGCCACCAGGGTGGGCGGGCTGGGTGATGAAGTGCTGGAGTCGGCCGCCGACTGTTGCATTGACGCAGTCCCCGGGCCGGCTACCGCAGTCCCCGGGCCGGGTGCGGTAGTCCCCGAGCCGGCTACTGTAGTCCCCGAGCCGAGTACTGAAGTCCCCGGGCCGAGTACTGAAGTCCCCGGGTCGCCTGCTTGGTTCTTCGAGCCGGACCCGGCCCCGTCGGGGTTGGGCGGCACGAAGATGGAGTCGGATTCTGGAGACGGCTTGATGGACGGCTTGAGGAGGCGTTGTAGATCGACGCCGGTTGGTATTGCTTGCCGAGTGGAGCCTATTCGGGCCAGGGCATCGGCTGGCTCGTTGTCGGCTCGCGGCACGTGGAGGAACTCGCATCCTTCAAAGTATCCACTGATTTGCTGCACCAGGAAGCGGTAGCTTGCCATGTTTGCGTCCTTGGCGTCCCAGTCGCCAGATGATTGCTGAACCACCAAATCCGAGTCACCATAACATAGGATCCGGCGAATGCCGAGTTCCTTGGCAAGCCGGAGCCCATGTATGAGCGCCTCGTATTCGGCTACATTTTTGGAGGCGGCGAAGTGGATCTGCAGCGTGTATCTAAGCTTGTCGCCCTTGGGAGAAGTAAGGACGACGCCGGCTCCCAAGCCGGTGCGCATCTTGGACCCGTCAAAGTGCATGCGCCAATGGGTGGAGTCAGGAGCCGGCGGCAGGTACTGGGTCTCGGCCCAGTCGACGAGGAAGTCGGCCAGTGCTTGGGACTTGATGGTGGTGCGGGGCTGGTAGAAGATTGTGTAAGGGGCCAGCTCGATGGCCCACTTCGCCACCCGGCCGGATGCATCCCGACTGCCTATGATCTCGGCCAGTGGGGCAGTGCATACGACCGTGATGGGATGCTCTTGAAAGTAGGGCTTCAGCTTCTTGGCGGTGAAGTACACGCCGTAGCACATCTTCTGGTAGTGCGGGTAGTTCTGCTTTGAGGCGGACAGCACCTCGCTCAAGTAATACACCGGCCTCTGGACCGGCTGGACTCGGCCTTCTTCTGGGCGTTGGACTACGATGACGGTGCTGACCACCCGGCTGGTCGCGGCAATGTAAAGGAGCATGGGCTCTTTCTCAGTCGGTGCCGCCAGGACAGGCGGCGTGGCCAGCATCTTCTTCAGCTCGTGAAAGGCTTGATCGGCCTGGTCGTTCCACTCGAAGTGAGTGCTCTTCTTCATGAGGCGGTAGAGAGGGAGGGCTTTCTCTCCGAGCCGGCTGATGAAGCGGTTCAAAGAGGCCAAGCACCCGGTGAACTTTTGGATTTCTCGAAGCTTGGTGGGGATCGCCATTCTCTCGATGGCCTTGATCTTCACTGGGTTGCACTCGATGCTGCGTTTGGAGACCAGGAAGCCTAGGAGCTGGCCGGCTGGCACTCCAAACACGCATTTCTCGGGGTTAAGCTTGATTCGGAACCGGCGCAGGTTCTCGAATGTTTCTTTCAGGTCTTCCAGCAAGGTGCCGCGCTTCTCCGTCTTCACCATGATATCGTCCACGTAGACGTGAGCATTTTTGCTGAGCTGCGTGAGGAGGCACTCCTGCATGCAACGCTGAAAAGTGGCACCGGCATTCCTCAAGCCGAATGTCATGGTCAGGTAGCAGAAGGCTCCAAATGGCATGATGAAGGCGGTCTTCAGGCGGTCATCCGGGTTTAGTTTTATCTGGTGGTATCCTGAATAAGCATCCAAAAAACTCAACAGCTCGCATCCGGCCGTGGAGTCTATCATTTGGTCAATCCTTGGCAGGGCGAAGGGATCTTTGGGGCAGGCTTTGTTGAGGCTTGTGTAGTCTATACACATGCGCCACTTGTTATTCTTCTTCAGCACGAGAACCGGGTTGGCAAGCCATTCTAGAAAGAAAACTTCCATGATGAAGCCGGCTGCCAGAAGCCGGGCTATCTCCTCCCCTACAATCCTTCTCTTCTCCTCTGACAGTCGGCGGAGAGGCTGCTTGACTGGTTTTGCGTCTTCTCGCACGTGTAGCTTATGCTCGGCGAAATCCTTCGGAACACCCGGCATGTCCTTGGGGGACCATGCAAAGATATCCCGATTCTCACGGAGGAAATCGGCGAGCTCGCCTTCCTATTTGCTGTTCAGGCTTGCCCCAATGACGGCAAACATCTCGGGGTGCTCGGGGTCAAGAGGTATCTTCTTGGTTTCCTTGGCCGGCTGGAAAGATCCTTGGGCATCATGCTCCTTGGAGTCGGTGGGCTGGCTCAGCTGCTTGCTGGCCAGGGCCATGACCCGGTCCAGCGTCTTCTTTTCTTCGGCAATCACAAGGGACTCGGCCAGCCGGCTGCTGGCCGCAGCGCACTCGGCAGACTTCTTGTAATCGCCGGCTATGGTGATGATGCCCTTGGAGCTTGGTATCTTCATCTTGAGGTATGCGTAGTGGGGGACCGCCATGAACTTGGCCAAGGCGGGTCGGCCAAGCAATGCATGGTAAGGGCTCTCCAGGTCCACCACTTCGAACCAGATCGCTTCCCAGCGGAAATGCTCCTTGTCCCCAAAGAGTACGTCGATCTTGATCTTGCCAATGGGGGCGCAGGACAAGCTGGGTACGATGCCATGAAACACTGTCTGAGTCGGCACAAGCTGCTTCGTCTTGACACTTAACTTCTCCAGGGTGTCGCGGTACAGGATGTTGATGCTGCTTCCGCCATCTATCAGCACGCGGGAGAAGCGGGCGGCGCGTCTGTCCGTCGCAAGGGTGGCCTCCAGGACCAAAGCATAGGAGCCGGGAGACGGCATCACCTCTGGGTGGTCGGCCCGGCTCCAGCTGATGGGTTTCTCTGACCAATGCATGTGTCCGGCTGGGTTAGCAGCGACCACACTGACTTCTTGATGCTCTCGGCGCTTGTTGCGCCAGTCTTTGGGCTGGCTCGTAAAGATGACGTAGGATGCTTGCTCGTCGGGGAACTCGTCCTGCACGACGCCGACTGCGGGCCGAGCGGCCTGGGGCGGCGGAGCCGGAGGCGGCGGGCCGGCAGGAGGAGGCGGCGTGAGTCCTTCACCCTTGGAGATTCGGGCGAGCCAGTTACACTTTCGGGTTGTGTGGTTGGGCGGCTTCGCGCCGCTATGGAACTTGCACGGGGCGTCAAGAGTTTGCTCGTAGGAGAAAGCCGGCTGCCAAGCCGGCCGGCCGCCCTTGGGCTTCTTGGGCACGGGCCGCCCTTTAGGCGGCATGTCTTCGACCATGGCCACCTGCCGGCTAGCGGGAGGTGGCGCAGGGCCTTTATGCTTCTGGTCGTTCGGGTGCTGGCGTCGGCCGGAATCTCCTGCCGGCGTCTTGGGCGCCGGGTTAAGTACTTTCCCGGACGCGTCTACCCGGAGCTCGGTCTTCATCGAAGAGTCGGCGGTGGCGTATCTGTCGGCTATGTTCAGAAGCTCGTCAAGGGTAGTCGGCTCGTCGCAGAGAAGCTTGTGCTTGAGGAGGGTGCCTTCTCGGCACCCGGCAGTGAAGTATTCGATGGCCTGCACCTCGTGCACCCCTTCACAAGAGTTGTGGAGCTCGGCCCAATGCGTGAGGTAGTCGCGAGTGGACTCGGCTGGGCCCTGTACGCACAGGGAGAGCTTCCTGGGCTTGGGAGCCCGCTTGTAGGTGCTGGTGAAGTTGCGAACGAAGGCTTCGGTGAAATCTACCCAGCTGTTGATGCTGAGAGGCTTGAGGCTGTTAAGCCAAGTCCGTGTTGTGCCTTGCAGCATGAGGGGCACGTACTTCACGGCAATGCGCCGGTTGCCGTTGGCTATGCTGACTGCCGTGGTGTAGTCGATCAGCCAGTCTTCCGGCTTCACGGAGCCGTTGTACTTGGGCGTGTCTCTTGGGAGCGAGAACCCTTTGGGGAAGGGCTCGTCGCGGATGCGGGGCCGAAACAGGGCGGGCCGACATCGTCTTCTTCTTCCAGCGCCAGGGATCTGGCCAGGCGGTCGATCCGATGGCGGGCGTCGTTCTTGCCGACTCCTTCACGGCGGCCCAGCCGGTCGCTGAGAGTCAGATGCGCCACTGGCGGTGGGGTGGGGTATCTCTCTCCACGAGCCCGAGGCGGAGGCGGGCTGCCCCGCCATTCCATGGCTCGGGGACGGCCGTCCGCGTCGCGCTCGATGGAGATTCGGGTCCGGCTTCGGCTGGAAGCCGGCTCTTTCTCACGCCGCGCGCGGGTTTACTCTTAGTCGGCGTCCAAGACGTCGCGCCGTAATCCCGACGCGGGGGTGGGCTTCCCGCGCGGGCGTCGGCCTCGTGCCGCTGAGCGGCCGCGTCAATCAGCTGTTGTATGCGCCGGGTCATGTGGGGGAGGTTTTGGCCTCCAAGCCGTCCAACTCGTCCACGGCCGCCTGGGCGGTGCGCAGGTTCTCGAGCGGAGTGGCATAGACCGGGCAGTCGACTCCCAGCGCATCGGCGATGACGGCGCCGCGTTGCCTGACAGCACCAGCCCGGCTTGGACCGGCCGGGGCCGGCGTGCCGAAGGCGGCACGGTCAGCTTCGCGCTGGTAGGCCTCAGTGAGGCGTCTCACGGAAGCCAGCCTCCGGCCCTCCGCGAGGAGGGCGAGACGGCGTGCCTCCAGTGCTTCGTCATCGGCATCAGCCGGGAGGGGGGCGGACAAGTCGTGGGCCGCCGCGCGCGGGGCGTCGTGGGCGCTCTCGTCAGCCGGGCCGCCGTGGCCGATAACCATCACTGACAGTATCGCGATCGTCGGTCCGAGGGAGCGGGTCGTTGTAGATCGTGACGTTGGTGGGGAAGGTGTCGTAGGAGGCCGTGTCGGAGTCGACAGAGTCGACAGGCATCGGGTCGGTGGAGCCAACCGACTCCAGATCCGCAGCAGGCTCGCTGGAGACATGGAGCTGGCCAAGGAGGTTGGCGAGGTGGTCGGTGCCCGCATCGGAGGCAAGCTCGTCGGAGATGCGGGCCTCGTCGAGGAGATCGACGAGGCTGCTTGCCGCGCAGATGCTGGTGACGCCTTGCAGCGTGTCGTGGCAAGCGCCATCGGGCGTGCCGGGCTGGCTACGCTCGCTAGGGAGGAAGAGGGTTCCCGTCCAGAATAGGTCTCCGGACGACGGTGCACCTGGCCCCATGGTGGGCGCCAAATGTCGGGTGGTAGGTGCGACATATGCCAACGGGTGGCTTATCATTGTGGGAGCCAATAAGACGTCGCCGGTGCCTGGAAATGGGATGAGGCAAAGACATGCACGCCGGCGAACTTTACCCAGCTTCAGGGCTCTCCGTGGAGATAACACCCCTACTGCTGCTCTGCGGGGTCTCCGCATGATCACTAGATGAACAAGTAGCTACACAATGCTCCTTGAGCTGTTTTGGTGGAAGGAGGAAGAAGGGCACGGCTCGCTTGCTTCTTCTCCTCGTATGGTGTCTAAGACTAGCTTGGGGGTCGAACCCTTTGCATGGGTGCACCGGGGGGTTTATATAGGCCGGGGGTACAATGGTAATCCGGCTGGGCGCGGGGCCCAGCTGTCTGTGACTATGCTCGCCGGCTTCCGCGCCGGCTGCTGGGGCCCGCCGACCGGTGGGCCCCGCCGGCTGCCGGCACCTTGGTCGATAGGCAGGCCCCACTGTCCAGGGCCTGGTCGATGGCTGGTTACTATTGCTCTACTCTGATGACGCGGGCTTGGTCGGGTTAAGCGTGGCTACAGTACCGCCGCCTTGGCGGGCGATTACTATAGTCCCACCATGTCTTGTCTCCTTAATGGGGCGTCTCCCTCGAGGAGGATGGCAGGCCGGCTATGGGGGGCCGGCTCTCCATCTGGCTGACTTGGGAGGAGGTGTGGCCGCCTTTGGCATCTCTCTGCCCGAAGGGGCCCACCGCCTCGGGGGCCACGCTGGTGGCCCGTTGTGGACGGCGTCAGGGTCGCCGTGGCAACAGTGCCGCACCGGGCGGGTCGTGGTCACCCGTACGGCGCACTGTACTGGGCGTGCTCCGGGTTTTGGGGGTGGCAGGCTCCACTGTAGCCACGCCCCGCTTCATCATTGCTGGGTGGACGTGGACCTCGAGGGTACGATCTTGACTGCTTTATGGGAGCCGGCTTCTTGGAGTCGGCCTTCTTGCGGCCGGCTTCTCGAAGTCGGCCCTCCCACGGCCTCCTTCATGAGGGCAAAGGGCGGGCCGCCCCCCCCCCCCAAAGCCGGCCTAGAAGATAGCCGGCAGGGGGAAGGCGGCCCCAGGTCTTGAGTTCTTTGAGAGCCAGACGGGCTCGTAATTTTTTCAGAAGGGCCAGGGGAAGCCGACTAGGCTACCCATGGCTATTTACTCCGACATCGTGCCAAATTAAGAAGAAGAAGAAGAGAGAGAGAGAGAGAGAGAGAGAGAGAGAGAGAGAGAGAGAGAGAGAGAGAGAGATAACACATAGTTACTGGTACATAACCTCATCCCCGAGGGTGAACTACTCCCTCCTCATCATGGAGACCACCGGGATGATGAAGATGGCCTCCGGTGATGGTTTCCCCCTCTGGCAGGGTGCCGGAACGGGCTCCCGGTTGGTTTTTCGTGGCTATAGAGGCTTGCAGTGGCGGAACTTCCGACCTAGGTTCCTTTCTGGGGTTTTTGGTATTTATAGAAATTTTTGGCGTGGTCTCACGTCAAGGGGGTCCACGAGGCAGCGGCAAGCCAGGAGCACCCTCCCAGGGGGTAGGGCACTCCCCCCTACCTTGTCGTCGCTTCAGGACTCTTCTGGCCCAACTCTTGTGCTTCGAGGGTCTCTTTTGGTCCATAAAAAATCACCATACATTTTCAGCCCATTCTGAGAACTTTTATTTCTGCACAAAAATGACACCACGGTAATTCTCCTGAAAACAGCGTCAGTCTGGGTTAGTTCTAATCAAATCATACCAAAATCATATAAAATTGTTGTAAACATGACATGAATACTTCATAAATTATAGATACGTTGGAGACGTATCACGCGACAAGCTTCTGTTCTTCTGTGATCCCATCTGGAGGCCTTTTCCGGTACTCTGCCAAAGGGGAATCAATCACGGAGGGCTTCTACATCATACTTGTTGCCTTTCGATGATGCATGAGTAGTTCACCACAGACCTACGGGTCCATAGCTAGTAGCTAGATGACTTCTCTCGCTTTGATCTTCAATCATATGTTCTCCTCGATCTTCTTGGAGTTCTATCCAATGTAATCTTCTTTTGCGGTGTGTTTGTTGGGACTCGATGAATTGTGGGTTTATGATTAGATTATTCATTTAAAGTAATTGAGTACTTTCTGAACTTTATTATGCATGATTATTATAGCTTTATATTTCTCTCTGATCTATCTGTTTGGTTTGGCCAACTAGAATGATTTATCTTTAGTGGGAGAGATGCTTTGTAATGGGTTCAATCTTGTGGTGTCCTCACCCAGTGATAGAAGGGGTAGCGAGGCATGTATTGTACTGTTGCTATTAAGGATAAAACAACGAGGTTTAGTCATATTGCTTGAGTTTACTTTGTCTACATCATGTCATCCTGCTTAAGATGTTACTCTGTCTGTCATGAACTTAATACCATAGATGCATGTTGGGTAGCAGTCGATTGGTGGAGTAATATTAGTAGATGTAGACAGGAGTCGGTCTACTTGTCACGGACGTGATGCCTATATACATGATCATTGCCATGTATACGCCTTTTATCAATTGTCCAACAGTAATTTGTTTACTCACTGTATGCTATTGTTTTGAGAGAGAAGCCTCTAGTTAAAACTATGGCCCCGGGTCTACTTTAATCATATTATAAAAACCAAAAATACCTTGCTGCAATCTATTTATTTTTATTTTGTTTTGCGATTTATCTATCTGCCTATACAAGATTTGATCCTTCCAAGTAACGAGTTCAAGGGGATTAACAGTTGGGGTGCAAGTATTTGCTTTTGTGTGTGACGTTCTTGTTCACTAGGTTTTGGTTGGTACTCCTTCTGATTCGATAAACCTTGGTTCTCAATTGAGGGAAATACTTATCGCTACTATATTGTTTCACCCTTCCTCTTCGGGGAAAATCCCAACACCGCTCACAAGTAGCAGCAACCGACCATATGTGTGACCTAGGTACCCATGGTGCATATATAAGCCGAGGGGTTTAGTCCTTAGAGACACGATAACCAACCTTAGGGTTTAGAAAAGAATCATACGATCTCGAGATAGATCACCTTGTACTATGTACCCCGTCACATCAATACAATCAAAGCAGGACACAGGGTTTTACCTCTCCGAGAGGGCCCAAACCTGGGTAAAACATTGTCTCCCTTTGTACCCTGTTACCATTGTTCCTAGACCTACACCTCGGGACCCCCTACCCGAGATCCGTCGATTTTAGCACAGACAAATGACTCCTTCTCGGGCAAGGCCAGTAATTGTTGCAGCTGGCACTTTTGTGTCGTTGTGTCATGTACCGTTTAGGTTGCTTTGTCTTGGTTCATGGCTTGCTGTCATTTTTGAGGATGTAACGCCACCTTCTCGGGCAAGGCCAGTCATTGTTGCAGCTGGAACTTATGTGTCATTGTGTCATGTGCTGTCCAGGTTGCTTTGTTATGGTTAATGGCTTGCTAGCATTGGTGAGGATGTAACGCCACCTTCTCGGGCAAGGCCAATAATTATTGCAGCTGGCACTTTTGTGTCGTTGTGTCATGTGCCGTCCAGGTTACTTTGTCATGGTTCATGGCTTGCTGGCATTGCTGAGTATGTAACACCACCTTTTCGGGCAAGGCCAGTAATTTTTGTAGCCGGCATTTGTGTTGTTGTGTAATGTGCCGTCCAGGTTGTTTTATCATGCTTCATGGCTTGCTGGCATTGGTGAGGTTGTAACTTCACCTTCTTGGGCAAGGCCAATAATTGTTGCAGCTGGCACTTTTGTGTCCTTGTGTCATGTGCCGTCCAAGTTGCTTTGTCGTGCTTCATGGTTTGCTGGCATTGCTGGGACGTAACGCAGCCTTCTCAGGCAAGGCCAGTATTGTTGCAGCTGGCATTGTTGTGTCGTTGTGTCATGTGTCGTCCAGGTTGCTTTGTCATGGTTCATGGCTTGCTCGCACTACTGAGGATGTAATGCCACCTTCTCGGGTAAGGCCAGTAATTTTTGCAGTTGGCACTTTTTGTGCCATTGTGTCATGTGCCGTCCACGTAGCCTTGTCATGGTTCACATCTTGCTGGCATTGCTGAGGATGTAATGCCACCTTCTCAGACAAGGCCAGTAATTGTTGCAGCTGGCACTTATGTGTCATTGTGTCATGTGTCGTCCAGGTTGGTTTGTCATGCTTCACGGCTTGCTGGCATTGGCAAGGATGTAACGCCACCATCTCAGGCAAGGCCAGTAATTGTTGCAGCTGGCACTTTTGTGTCGCTGTGTCATGTACCGTCTAGGTTGCTTTGTCGTGGTTCATGGCTTGCTGGCATTGGTGAGGATGTAACGCCACCTTCTCGGGCAAGGCAAGTAATTGTTGCAGCTGGCACTTATGAGTCGTTGTGTCATGTGCCATCCAGGTTGGTTTGTCGTGGTTTGCGGCTTGCTGGCATTGGTGAGGATGTAACACCACCATCTCGGGCAAGGCCAGTAATTGTTGTAGCTAGCACTTTTGTGTCGTTGTGTCATGTACCGTCCAGGTTGCTTTGTCGTGGTTCATGGCTTGCTGGCATTGCTGAGGATGTAACGCCACCTTCTCGGGCAAGGCCAGTAATTGTTGCAGCTGGCACTTATGTGCCGTTGTGTCATGTGCTGTCCAGGTTGGTTTGTTGTGGTTCACGACTTGTTGGCATTCGTGAGGATGTAACGCCACCATCTCAGGCAAGGCCAGTAATTGTTGCAGCTGGCACTTTTGTGTCGTTGTGTCACGTACCGTCCAGGTTACTTTGTCGTGGTTCATGGCTTGCTGGCATTGCTGAGGATGCCACGCCACCTTTTCGAGCAAGGCCAGTAATTGTTGCAGCTGGCACTTTTGTGCCGTTGTGTCACGTACCGTCTAGGTTACTTTGCCGTGGTTCATGGCTTGCTGGCATTGCCGAGGATGTCACGCCACCTTTTTGAGCAAGGCCAGTAATTGTTGCAGCTGGCACTTTTGTGCCGTTGTGTCATATGTCGTCCAGGTTGCCTTGTCGTGGTTCATGGCTTGCTGGCAAGGCGAGTAATTGTTGCAGCTGCCACTTTTGTGTCGTTGCGTCATGTGCCGTCCAGGTTGCTTTGTCGTGGTTCATGGCTTGCTGGCATTGTTAAGGATGCAACGTCATCGCCAAATGAGCGGTGTTGCTTTGTTGCCCTTTTATGATTGATTTTCTTTTGGGTTGGCAGTAGCTGGCGTGCACTATTAAGTTTTATTTTGTTTTGTTTACAAAAATCAATGTTTTGCGTAAGGTTTTTGTTTAGGATTTTCTCATCAATAATTCCGTTGTATTATTTTATAAAATGCAAAACCTTTTGCACAAATATAGAAGAAACACTATATATTTTTATCATGTTTGACATGCCAATGATTTATTAGAACCGATGTCTTTGTAGATAACCTAGTACAATACGTGTAGGCCCAAATATAGGAGAAATACTCATCGTTAAATAAAAGTATATTAAAGCTTGGCTCCTTGGTTGGCATCTCCAAATGCCTACACCATTTTGTTTAGGCACACAATGTTTCAGCAAGATTGAAATTCGTCAGCTTTTGGCAACTATTTGTGATTATCTCGAAGATTCGTAAGCCAAGCCAATTTAGTGATTATTTTTATATTTGTGCCCAAACACTTTGCCTACCAAAATTACGAAGCCACCTAACACCACACATCGCTATAGATGAGAATGGTATGTTTTAATTTGTCGCCAGATAACCTCAAAAAAAATTTAGTCGCCAGATTGAAATGTACAATTGCATGGCTGTAAATAAGATAAGGAAAGGGTCGTTTTGTTGCTGGATTGTGCTCTCATTCATTTTCCCAGGGAACATACAGAGATGAAAATTTTAATCTTTTCATGGGCAAATGCCTCCCCTTTTTACCGAGATAACACACTGTAACATCGAGATTAATCATCAACAAAACCAAGGAACGTTAAAAGTTACAAGAAGTTCTTTCGTCCGGAGCAATGTTCTCAAGCGGAGAAGCTCTCCTCGGTGATTGACTTTAAGAAAAGGATTTAAGCTTTTGGGTTGCCACATGTCTACATCCATTCTCTAGAGCTGACGAGGTGCACCATGCTATTTCGAGCACGCATGTTAATTGAGACAAAGATTTGAGAGTGATGTGCTCAAGCCATTGCATTTCCAAAGATAGGAAAAAGAAAGAAAAACCATAGTCACAAATGTGCAACCCATGGGATGAGATGTGGTAATAATAAAAAAGCCATCCGGCCGGGCCGCAAATCCGCAGCTTTATCTTAGTGCTCAAACGTGTACAAATAATAAATAATGTGGGATGTGATGCGATTCACGATCAAATGCGTACGGAAAACAATCTAAACATACCAAAAAACAATAAAGAATGTAGGATGCCATGCATGGTATGTAAATCATGGAATTGATACGTAACATAAGTAAACCACATGATATATGGAAGTGATGCAAAAGGCTAGTTAATTAACGTAAGTGAATCACATGATACATGGAAATGAAATATATATATATATATATATATATATATATATATATATATATATATATATATAAAGAAAGAAAAACCATGGTCACAAAATTTCGCTACACATGCCATGAGATGAGGCTAAAAAATAAAGCCATCCGGGCTGGAAATCCGCAGCTTTATTTTAAAGCCGAACCCGACGGACCGGGGATGGGAGGGAGGGAGGCGGCAGGTCAAACCGCCGAAGAAGGGGAGGCAGCAGAAAGAAGATTTCGAAAAATTGAAACCGAAGCGCACATGGACGGAGGGTCGGTTGGCAATATGGGGGAAGGCCGAGGGTGGGATAGGAAGATTGCTCCCAGCATAAATAAAAGCGGACGCAGGCCGCAGCCACGCTCTTGGCTTTCCTTTCTCCCCTGATTTTCTATTTTCTCTCGGCTCCCCTCTCCTTTCCCCTTCGCTGCCCCACCCCACTACGGACCGGACCCGACCGGACCGGACTACTCCCCACCCCGCCGCCCGCCCGCTCTGTTCCATCCTCCCCCCTCGCCATTCCCTCCGGCGTGGCCGGTGGCCGGGCGGGAGCAGCAGCTGGTAGGGGAGGGAGGCGGGGAGAGGGGCTTGGATGGCGGCGTGATCGGCGGAGGGGGCGGCGGCGGGCGATGGGGAAGGCGGGGTTCGGGGTGGCGGCGGGGTGCGCGGCGGTGACGTGCGCGATCGCCGCGGTGATGGTGGCGCAGCGGGTGGCGGCCAGGGCGCGCTGGCGGCGGGCGGTGGCGCTGCTGCGGGAGTTCGAGGAGGGCTGCGCCACGCCGCCGGCGCGCCTGCGCCAGGTGGTGGACGCCATGGTCGTCGAGATGCACGCGGGGCTCGCCTCCGACGGCGGCAGCAAGCTCAAGATGCTCCTCACCTTCGTCGACGCGCTCCCCAATGGGTACGGCCCCCCCAAGGCCCCTCCTTCCCCTCCCCTCCCCTCCCCTCCCTTGCTGCTGCTCCGGCCGCCGCCGCCTTTTGCTTCTTTCGCCCGCTCGCGATTCCCTGGCGATTCCTCGCGCTGCTTTTCTCGGGTTTCTTGGTCCCTGCTTTTATTTTGGTTTTAAAATAACTCGGTGTGATTCTCCGGCGGAGCGGAAAAAGGAAACATGTAAAGCCTTTGGCTTGGTTCCTGCCATCTTTATCTGTTTGAACGAACGCTTTCTTTCTTTCCTCCTCCGGTGGTTGGATCATGCCCTCCAATCTCGCCTCGCCAATCCGCTTTTCCGCATGCGAATGTGGCCACCCCCTTCGCCGGGGCTCTCGCCCCCTCCCTCCGCCGTGGTTCACGCTTTTCTTTCCCGGGAGACGAGGTGCTGCCGCCGCGAGGTCGCACACACCACTTCAGAGATTTTCTCCGTCGAGTTCTGACGGAGCGATATGCATTGGTTGGGGTCTTCCACTGCCAGCCATCCTCTGGACGGGCTGGCTGGCCGTCGGTCTGAACGCTGCGGCTAAGTTGGATGGGTTTCACATGTTTTGTTTTCCCCCTTTTGCGATTCCTGCTCGGCGGCCATGTCTGGCCCTGTTGTGGAATGCCAAACGTATCCGGGTCGCAACCCCGTCCGCCTTTCCGACGCGCTCATTCACCCCCAACAGTAAACGCACCTGGGCCGTTACTTTTTCCCCGATGTTTATTGTGTTCGTAAACAAAAGAAATGCCAGCTCTTTATTCGATTCCGCATAATGCCGCGCGCATCCGCCCACCCGCCTTCTGAATTCCACGCCACTGCGCCGTCAGTCCACAATGCTGCCACTTGGACTTCTTGGAGCGGCATCCATCTGTTGCTTTGTCTCTGCGTTGGATTGCAAGCTCTGTTTCCAATCGCCATTCTTCCAAGGATCTGTTTAGTTTTGATGCCTGCCTGCTGTGCTTAAGCCGTGGCGTTGATGCTGCTCTGGGGCGAAAATAGTTAATATGCCAGATGCCAAGAATTTGACATGTGGGCGCTTGTGCTGCTGCCTGGGGCATGCACTGTAGCCTGTTGCTTTGAGCTTGCATTCATGGCGGGCGGGGTTGTTGCCCGGACCACCATAAAGGGGCATCTTTAGTACATGAATCTACCAACACTTGAGAGTGGCCGGCGGGCCGGCATTGGATTCACAGGCCAGGTTGTATTCCACAATCGCAATGTGGCCGGTGACGCTCTCTGTCAGATGAGAATCATTGCTTGGGAGGCCGCACATCCTAGTTGGGAGAATATCTCCTGTCGATTGTGTGTCGAATCACAGCCTTTTTTGTTAGATTTTTTCCCCTTCCTCTGTGTTCTACTGTAGAAGGAAGATGCAATGGAGTTGAAAGGTCCAAGGCTGTGCTGTTCTGTGGTTCATCTGATTTGAAGCCAAGCATTGTGGTGCGGCGAAGGTCGAAACAGAAACCGAGCTCCGTCGTTCATTAAGTTGTTCACCAAACTTGTTCTTGTCTTGGCGTAATTGCGATCGGTGGCTTATTGGATTGTTGCACTTGCAACAGCTTGGCCTGCTGGTAGAACCTATAACTGCACAACAGACAGATCCACATTGGTTTTGGTTGGCCTTTTGTACTTTTGTTTCTGTCATACATTTGGATTTTAGTTCTTTGATGTTTCTTGATCATTGCCAGTGTGGCTTTTTAGTAGGTATTTCTTCGCTCGATGTAGTGTCTTATCAAATGGGAAGCACTATAGTATGAAGTAATATTTGACCAAAGTCATATTTGAAAATGAAAAAAAAAACTCTTTCACAGGGAAACTTCTTGGCAGGTATTTCTTTGTTTGATGTAGAGTGCTATGAAATGTGAAGCGATATAGTATTAATTAATGTTTGACCAAAATCATACTTGAGAATATATAAAACCCCTTGACAGGGAAAACCTTTTAGTAGGTATTTCTTCGCAAGATGTGTGTGCTATGAAATGTGAAGCAATATAGTATTGACTAATGTTTGACCAAAATCATGTTTGAAAATATATAAAACTTCTTCATAGGGAAGCAATCTAAAACATCAATGTGGGACATCTATATTTTCTTTCTATCTTTGACTATTCTTTAGTGACATGTATCAGTTTGTCGACCTGTTTAAGCATGTTCATGTTTTATGTATAATTGCACATTGGACCACACAGCAACTGTAAACCTGGAAAACCTCTTCATTTTGTTAGTTCAGACCTTAATCACTGTAGTGTGCATTAACCCCCACCCATCTCCTATCTGGAAACAGAATAACTATGGTACAATATTGGTTTGCAAATCTGGCATGTAAATATTTAAAAACGTTTTATGACAGTGATAAGCCAACTGTAGCATCTGGGCTAATAGTCTACTGTTACCGCGGTAGTGTACACACATTAGTCTGGGATAACAACAGTCGACAGAGAGCGTGAGCAGTAAGCAGGTGTGCTGGCAGCTAACACATGATGCTCATATGCCATGAAGGTTGTTTCATCTGCTATGAAGGTGTCTCTGTGTGCTTAGATGTTGGGATAATAGTTCATTCGTGTTGGTTCATTCAGTTAACAGAATGACTGAGCCATGGTGGCACTCCAGGCTGTTTTCTCTGCCATGGCAGCATACACGCCAGGTTGTTTCAGTTAGCGTTTTTTTTTTCTGTTTTCTGATGCATGAGAACACGATTTCGTTGTGTGTTCCGTTTCCATCCGTTTAGCTAGCACTCGACGTTGCCCAGCTGCACGACCTAGTCCATGGGATGGCACAGCATGATCGGTTTGTTGCGTAAAGCACATCACGTTCAATTTCCCTTTAATGAATATAAAAGGAGAAGAACAGAAAAGCAGCAGAACATGCGCTGCACAAACACCTCTCTCTCAGTAAGGCACAATTGGGCACACCAGTGGCTACAGCTCCAGTCTGCGCATTCTGCATGCATTGGTAGCTACTGCACTGATGCATGACTCGAAACTATTTGAGCCATCATATCTATTTAAGATTAGCCTTGTAGAAAATCTGTTGTTGTGGATGGTTGATTGCAACTTATAGGACCAAATATGCAAGTCACCCAAGTCTAAAAATTTATTTAGAACACAAGTTCATTTTCTCATTGATTTTTATTTTGTGGTGACTCACTGGAGTTAAGGTGCATACTAGTTCTGTTTACCCAACGCATCTGTGATCCTTCATAAACCAAACACAGCTACAAACTATGTTTTAATTATTATTTTTCTGAATGGTTCAGCAATTGGATTATTTCCCGTCAAATAGAACTTCTCTTTGCAGCCACTCTGTTCGAAGTTGCCATGCCATGGTTCATTTATTAAAATATGCCAATAGCTTTTCTGCCCCCTTCTCATATGCATTTTGCATGCGCAACAGTCATATTGAATTGTCTTTGGTAATGCACTTTGACAGGGATGAAGAAGGTGTATATTATGCCATTGATCTTGGAGGAACGGACTTTAGAGTCTTGAGGGTTGAAATTGATGCTGGATCTACAACCGTTATTGATCAGAGGGTTGAAACTCATGCCATCTCTGAGGAGTTGATGGGCACAAGTCAGGTACTTGTCTTGCTGTATTATATATATGTTTGTAAGATATGTATTTGGTACTTTTCTCTGAGGATTAATTCAACTGCAGGATTTATTCAACTTTGTTGCCTTGACACTCAAGAATTTTGTTGAAAGAGAAGATGGAAAAGATGCCCAAAAGCCACTTGGGTTTACATTTTCTTTCCCTGTTAGACAGAATTCAGTTTCTTCAGGGTCATTAATTAGGTGGACTAAGGGGTTTTCAGTTGGAGACACCGTAAGTTTTTTTTCCCCGCACAGAATAATACCTTCCTGTATGTTGTTTTCCATGTTATCCATCCAGTCCTACATCATTTAAGAAGTTGTAATACTGGTAAATGTCTCTAGTGATTATAATAGGATGATAAAGTTCTTAAAATGGTCTTGATGAGATTGAGTAGTTTATGAAATTATTCTGGTTAATATCTGTATGTTCTGTATGGAAAATAGGGGTTTACTTACACATAAAATTTCCAATGGTTGTTGGTATACACCTATGATTAGCCCTTTATTTCTCATCCTTCCGGAATCACACGTTGTTTTCTTTTGGTGTATATTTACTTGTCTACTTCTTGAAATGTTCATTTCTAACTCATGTGAACCATGGATCCTCAGGTTGGGAAAGATGTCTCTCGGTGCTTAGATGAGGCGCTTGCTAGGTGTGGATCAAATATGCGAGTTACTGCACTGGTAGGTCTTACCCAACTTTCTTGGCTTAATACTTAGTTACTTTCGTGCTTTCATTCAGCTGAGAAGCACAGATAACTGACTTGCTGTGTTTATGATTATTGTGTGCCCACTACCCGTGCTATTACATGTAATTTTTGTGTAGACACACTTTCAAATGCAAATGAAGCATTTTAAAATCCAAATATATATTTTCCCATGGCAAAATATTAATTGGATTAAAGTAATTATGCAAAAATAAATGCTGTCATATACTGTATTTTCATTCTCAAAGCTATGTTAGCACGGGTTCCGTTATGCTTCTTGTATTTCTGAAAATATCTGTACATTATCATACTTTTAAATGATTAATCTTTTATGTTAATTTTGTACTTAGGTCAATGATACTGTGGGGACATTAGCTCTAGGGCATTATTATTACAAGGATACAGTGGCTGCTGTGATCATTGGGGCTGGCACCAACGCTTGCTATATCGAACGCACTGATGCAATTATCAAGTGTCAGGGTCTTCTTACAAACTCTGGAGGAATGGTATGTTATTTTTCTGCTTTATCTGTAATTGGCTTATAGTTTATTGTATAAACTGAAACGCAAGTCTCTTACAACAAAGTATTCTATGTACCAGGTAGTTAACATGGAATGGGGAAATTTCTGGTCATCACATTTGCCAAGAACTGCTTATGACATATCTTTGGACGACGAGACACAAAATCGCAATGATCAGGTAAGTAGGCTATGCAAATTTCAATCTTATTGCATCTTTGTAGTGTTCTTAATACGATGTAACTTGCTTGTCTGTGATACAGGGCTTTGAGAAAATGATCTCAGGTATTTACCTTGGGGAAATTGCAAGACTGGTACTCCAAAGAATGGCCCAAGAATCAGACATTTTTGGTGATGGTGCCGAAAGTCTGTCAACCCCTTTTATTTTGAGGTAGTATTTCCACACATGAAATCCTTGTCCTGCTTCAGACGCTTAAGCGGTAGGGCGCCGTGGCAGCGCCTTAGAAATATCCCCGCTTTAGTCTCTTATAGGCGTCGCTTAAGCGTCAGGGCGGGTGGTGCTCGCTTTAGGTTGCTTTACTGCCTTATAAACCATGCATGAAATGTTTGCTTAGTATCAGTTGAATATTTCTTCATATCAATGTTATAGGATTTACCTGGTTTTGTAGCTTGTCAGCACTTACCATTACCAATTTCGACCCAATAGTCTGTCGTACAATTAGCTGAATATTTCATGGAATATTTCTCCCGTGTTACATTGTTGCTTATCCGCTTAACCGAGACTCTGGATATTAAGCTGCGTTTTTAATTCAGTATTTTAATTTCGAATAGTAGCATTTATCTCATCTTCCTCTGTGTTCCAGCACACCATATCTGGCAGCAATTTGCGAGGACGATTCACAAGATCTGAGCGAAGTCAGAAGGATACTGCAAGAACACCTGAAGGTAAGCTTTACCCGGCTGCACCTTGTGTATAAATCCCATGCAGCTGCTCTAACAGCAATCCTGTATTTTTCCAAGGCATGCGACTCTCTCCTCATCTTTTGATTGTTCCCATTCCAGATCCCCAATGCCCCTCTGAAGACTCGGAGGCTGGTGGTCAAAGTCTGCGACATCGTGACCCACAGAGCTGCCCGTCTCGCCGCTGCTGGCATCGTGGGCATACTGAAAAAGCTTGGTCGAGACGGGAGTGCCAGCGCGGCCTCCTCGAGCGGAAGAATGAGAGAGCAGCCAAAGAAGACGGTGGTGGCAATCGAGGGCAGCCTGTACCAGGAGTACCCGGTGTTCAAGGAGTACCTGGATGAAGCACTGGTGGAGATCCTGGGCGAGGAGGTGGCGCGGACGGTGACGCTGCGGGTGATGGTGGATGGGCCGGGTACCGGGGCCGCGCTTCTGGCCGCGGTACATTCGTCGAATAGACGGCAACAAGAAGGAGGGGGAGGAGGTTCCATATAGGGAAGTGGTGGATCAGAGAGACATGGTGATACAGCTTGGCCCTCTGTGCAAATGTAAAAAGGGACATTGTTTGATATCTATAATTCATATAATATATATATGAAATCGGGTCTTGTGCAGAGATGTCTCCCCGTTCTGGCTCAATAATAATAATATCTTCTCCTATGCCTTGTTTGGCAATTGGTTTGCTGCTGCGTTTATTGTTTGGCAGTTGTTTTGACCGTTGCATTTCTTGTTTTCTGTATTTATTGTTTGGCAATTGGTTTGCTGCTGCAATTTTTTTTCTCTTCACTTTGGAACAAAGGAAAATGGTTGGAATTTTGAGGTACTGATTTTTTAATAGGAAGATGTCTGTCTTTGGTGCTGTTTGGAACAAATGAATCGTTAACCAAGATTCCTATGAGGTGAGAACACAAGCATGATCTATTACCTCATGTTTTCTTCTTGTGTCTAGAATTTCTATGTTTTCATTGTGAAGTATCCAAGTGATAGTTTTGAAGTATTTCAGTTTTCTGGATTCCTGTTGGTTGTCCCATTCTGTCTTGCCTTAGATGCATTGTTTCCCCCCCTGATGGTGCACTTCCTGGGTCATATTATTTGTAATACTCCCTCGGATCCATATTATTTGTCTCTCAAATGGATGTATCTAGCATTAAAATACGTCTACATATATTCATTAGATGCATTGAAATGGATATATCTAATATGAATAGGGAGTACTGTTTATATTTGTGTTGTAAACGTCCACGTCTGTACTACGTTTCTTGAAACATTACCAACCCTCAAATGTTTGTGAATTTAAAATAATGCTAAGCATTTAAAAAATGTTCATGAAAACAAAAAATTGTTGGGAATTACAAATATCATCCCCCCATTTCCAAAGATTGTTTGTCATTTCACAAATAATGCAAATTTATAAAGGACAGTGAATTCAGAAAATGTTCGCAAATTTGTAAAAAAATCTTCATGAAGTTGATTTTTTTTCAAATTACAAAACATGTTCACAAGTTGAAAAATATTGTTGATCTCAAAATATGTTCAAAAATTTGAAAGGTGTTCGTGAAAAAGAAAAAGGAAAGAAAAGATGAAACAGAGGAGAATAGAAAATGCAAAATAAAAATAAAAAGAAACATCAAATAGAAAAATGAAGAAGTAAAAAAGAAAGAAAAATCTGGAACAAGAAACAAAGGCCAAACAAAAGAACTAGAACAAAAAAAAGGAAAAACTCGAAGGAACGGGAAGAAATCTGAAATGGGACGGCCCAAAAGAGGATCAGATGGAGGGGGGACGCGCTAAGTCACTAACTAACGTGCGACCTACGTGCAAAATAGGAGGCGCCCAGTTAAGTTTTTTTTTTTTTGAGACACCCAGTTAAGTGATCGCTCGTTGCGAGCCAGCAAGCAAAAAAAATAGAAGAAGAGAAACCGGTCGGCCCAGTTACTAACCGAGAGAGTTGTTCCTTTAGCTGAGAGCAACTCCCATCTCAGATTCCTATAGCTCTCGTGCATAATGAGCCGGTCACAGCTAGACCACTCGCTCTTTTTTTTTGTCGCATCGCTCGGTTCCTATATCATTTGTCCGCTCACTTTCTGAGGGTTTTTCAATATTGTTTTAGCGGTGCTCTCCTTTAGCATAATACATCTATATCAATATAAAATTACCCAAAGATGTAGATTTAAACCATCTCAACAGTCAAATCATGTTATCTAACGGTTCAAATCCCTCCAATGATGAGCACCAAACATGTTTAACGCTCTAATTACCCACCACTGTCATTGGTTATAAACACGTTTTGACTCAACACTATCCCATGAAATCTGCCAGGTAATTAATATCCTACCATTTCCATGAAAAAATAATTGATATACTACTAATTAGCAACGTGCAACAGATATATCTTACCTAATATAACGTGCAACTAATATCCTATCTAATATAAACGTGCATTGCACGTACATTATTACTAGTTTTTAAAAGAGTTCACTGTTTTTTTAAAAAATTTAATGAATTCAGAAAAAAATCATATTAAAAAATATTTGCGTATTCAAAAAATTTCTATGCATTAATTATATTTGTATTTTAAAACAGTTCATGACTTAAAACTGTATAAATGTTTTTTCAAAACTATGAAAAAATTCATGAATTTCGAAAAAATTCATTGATTCAAAAAATATTCATGAACTTGAAACATATTCATTAAATTCAAACAAACCATTAATTCAAAAAAATGTTCACGAATTTAAACCTATTCAAGAAATTAAAAAATATTTAGGACTCCAAATAATGTGCGTGAAATTCAAAAAAGTTCACTATTCAAATAATGCTCACAACTATTATAAAATTCATAAAATTTGAAATGTGTTCAAAATTTTGAATTTTATGCGTGAATTTGAGTGGAAAAAAAAGAAGACCGGCGGAAAACAAAAAATAACAAAAAAGTTGAAAATAAATCCAAAAAATGTAGTGAAAAAAATGGAAAGTTATGAAAACAAGCCTCAGCCTAGACCTTCTCGAAACCATTCCTCGATGCGCTAGAAGAAGCGGCCCATCCTGGAATATTGGGTCTATAATGGGCCGGGCCTGTTCATGCATGGTTTAGCGAGTGCTACGCTGCGTGTAATTTGTGAGAACAACTATTGGGGGTTACCACTACGGGGGTCGGCGGCACCTCCAAAGGTCTTTGTTGGTGGTCTGAGAGCACACCTACGGGTATGTCCAGCTGCCGCCATTTGTCTGGGCACTCCCTCTAAATTTCTTTTTGTAAACTTTTTGGGTTTCTAGATGGTTATTTACGGTTATTCTGCCTTTTATGCTTTCACCATGTTTTTCCAATGTTTTGGAGAAAACATGTGTGAATATTCTTTTGTAATTAAAATTGTGCTTCCACGAGAAGCACATATTTGCTTCTGAGAATTGTGCTTCTCAAAAAAAAAAATGGAAAACATCTGTGCTTCCATGAGAAGCACATATTTGTTTCTCGTGGAAGCATACTTTTGCTTCCGTGAAAACCACAACTCCGCTTCTCTGGAAAGAAAATGTAGCATGTGTTCCAAAAAAGTGAAAAACCGTGGCCATGCTTCCGGGATCCTGTTTTTCAATTTTTTGCGTGAACCATTTTTTGTTTCCCTTTTTCTGTATCCATTTTCATTTTATTTCTCCATTTTTCATAGATTTTTTTTTGTCAAAACCTCTTAACATGCGATCTAGGTTCGAAGATTCCGACGCAAGAAATCTAACGGTGAAGACGGTTCAGGATTTGAATGCGTGATTTAAAAGAAAAAACACTTTGAATAAACAAACAACAACACCAACACCAACAAAACGAATATATGAAGAAAAAAAAGAGGAAAACAACCAGATTGCGATAAGTGATGCACATGTTGTGTGCCATTTATCAGCGTCTAAGAAGATAAGATGACCTTCGCAAGGGCTAACCCTTAGCTAGTGATTTCGACGACTTGTTCATGAAGGCGAGCGATTAAAAAAAACATTGAGGGCAAGAGCGATTTTTAATGAAGGAACAACAGCCGAAGCCTGCTTAAAACTCCAAGCGGCCCAGCCTACTACCAGGAGCACCACTACGTGCGCGCGCGTGGACCACACGCCGCGAAAGCCGCGAGGCCCATCCACAGCCCCGAGCGTGCATCCGCCATTGCCGCCTCTCTCTCGCGCCTTCGCCTCCTCCTCCCCGCGCAACGCCGCACGCCCGCCTCGCCCTCCCTCCTCACCGCCGGCGCCCCGTCGATCGATCGCACCGTGAGCTCTCCCTCCCCGCCCTCCCAGATTCAGGCTCCCCTTAATTACCGCTCCGATCCGTGGCGCGTGCGCCGCGGCCGCAGGCCTACTGGCCTAGGGATTGATTCCGGCCGGGCCAGCACCCGTCCCCGCTTCCGTCGCGCGGAATTCGTTTCTGGCACGGGAATGATCCGGCGGGTTTTGCTTCTGGGACGACGGTTGGGCTGTGTAGCCACGGCGGCGAATTCTGTTTCTGTCCAGCTTTGAGCCTCCCTGTTCCTGTCAGCTACTCTGCATTTTTTACCTGACGACCAACCCACCCCGCGCATACCAGCGCTGGTGGATTCTGGAGCGATCCCATCGCTGATTCGGCTGTCGTGTGGTTAGCCGCCATTGCTGTCAGTTTCTGTTGATCCTTGAACTCTGAATGAATGATTGATCTTACAGGGGGACAGGCTTTGATTAGAGACTGTCTAGCGGTGGAAGTGAGGTCAATCGCCGGCACTTTCAGGCCACTTAGACCCGTCATCAGCATCCTCTCCTAGTGTTCAATCAGCCTGTCCCTGGACATGAATGACATTTCACCAACTGTTGTTTCAACTCGTACATTGCACTTGCAAGTGTTTGTTTCGCAGTCCGTCACCAGTCACCGATGGATAAGCTGGAATTGAATGCTTGTATATTGTCAGATCAAATGACTAGTTTCAGTCTGTTATAGTACTTCAGAACTCATGTATAATTTAGTTTCCGTATGTTATGTTGCTCGGAACTCATGTAGAATTGTTTGGGTTCAGTTAGATTGTAAGTAGTACATACTCTGCATTTGTTTGTTTCTTCGCAGTCCATAACTAGTGATCGATGGATAGGCTGGAATTGAATGCTTGTGTATTGTCAGATCAAATGAGTAGTTTCGGTCTGTTATACTCAGAACTCATGTAGAACTAGTGTCAGTCTGTTATACTCGGAACTCATGTAGAATTATTTGCGTTCAGTTAACTGGTACAGGGGTACTAAATACATCGTATGTGTTTGTTTCTTCGCAGTCCTTAACCAGTGATCGATGGATAAGCTGGAATTGAATGGTTGTGTATTGTCAGATCAAAGGACTAGTTTCAGTCTGTAATACTTTGAGCCTATGCTTCTAATATGGACCGGAGTGATGTCCGTTAGACGAGCGTAGCAGTGATGTTCATGTTGCTGAAATCCACATGTGGTGTATGATAGTCGTTGATAGGTGACGCTTCTGGTGGCAGCTAACAGAGTGTACCATTATTTCCTCACAGCTTTGTGCTGGTTCAGTCCAAAATGGTACAGGTAGATTTAGACAGGTTTTTGTGTAACATAACATCTGGACATCAATAATGCCCGTTTCTTTGTCTGTATTGTGGACTAGATCAGCACGAGTTTTTTCATTGCCCTCCGACGTTATCCAGTTCTTGTCAGGCTGATTGAAACCCATCACAAATGTTTAGCTGAGATGTGTTACACATCACCGGCATGATTTCACTTTCAATAGCTGCCCTGCCGGACCATGTTCTCTGAAGCTTCGTAGGATTTTTCATTTTTCCAGTTTGATGTGCTATATTACAGCTATTATTTCCACTTATTTAGATGATATTGCTCGCCAACTGACACCGCAGCTTTTAATATGCAGCAACTTAGTTGCCAGTACCAAGACTTCTGTTAAGCAGACTGTATACACATTATCAGAAAAAAGGTGTGGAAAAGACTGCAAGTAGCCATCAATATGTGGAGTAAGTTTTTTTTGTTTCTTCATACATTGGAACTTTTGTCTTGGGCTGTTTCTCCTTTGTTACCTATGAAGATAATTAGGGACAACAGTAGATCACAATTCATTGGTATAAAAATGCAGGAGTGTATTGCATCCGTTGCTGTGTGCTCAGCTTTTGGGGCATTTCTTTCTCTGTTCCCTCCTCACCAAAACTTTACACTTTTGTTCCTGCCCATTCCTTTGGTACCAATTATTCGTATACCCTGCAGAAGTTGAACCACTATTTTACCCTACGGACTATCAACTGTTAGTGTTGGATGCACATATCAAGAGAATTTCCTTCCAAAAGCTTCACTATTTGTAACAAGCGTGGTTGATTAAATGACAAGAAACTTTACTATTGCATGCATAGTTCAGACTTCAGAGCATATCATTTTGATTCCTAAAGACTAACAGAGCCTGCTTAACAAAACTTGTGCAGGTAGTTCTGAGATGAGACAAGTGTTTTAAGAGACAATGAGACAATATCATTTGATACTGAAGGTTCTACCCTGAAGTTACTCTCTGCCATTATTGACTGAATGAACACAAACAATTCTACATGAGTTCCACTGGTTAGCTAGCTATTACACAACTCTGCTCTACGCTGTAACAACAGCTGGTGGGCTTGTGTCATTACTCGAACCAGTATAATCCTGGAACGCATGATTGCCTCCAAATCACATACCCTACAGGCCTAAACCCAGAGTTAAAGGTCAGGCTGCTCTACTCTGAATTGTTCGTTGAGGTACCTCCCACCACTACTAGTTGCTATGCTGCGTGTTCTTCAGGCCGCCTTTTTCGGCAGATCTTGTCTTTACAAGGGATATTTTTTGGGTCACCTACATTTATGTACACCATATGCTTTACAAAGTCCTTTACATGGCGGATGCTGTTTGTCAAGAGGACATGGGCAGTGATGCCTTTGGAAATATTCTCTGTCCTGGGGCTAGGATTGCTAGGGGATCATACATGTGTTTCCTCCGCTCAAATGTCTCCCACCTCGCCCCGAAGTGGGCTTTCCACTGCTGCTGGGTGGTGTAGGGCGCTAGGTACTGCTTCATCCCGACGCCCGCCTTGTCGCAGAAGTCTACGATCTTGTCGTTGAGGCTCACCGCATGCTCGACGCTGCCGTGGCCTGAGGCGGACGGTGCAGACGACAGGAACCCCACCAGGTAGAAGATTTCTTCCTCCGGTATCACCACTGACGTCCTGTTGTCCCACCTGCGCCCCACAATGTGTCAATTTAACCACTTGATCCGTTACCATCAAACCTACGTACAACCAGAGGACAGAGGTGGTAAAAAATTTAGGTTTCTGATGGAACTGCTTTGCTTACTTTGATCTGTTTACTGGGTAGAGGAGTATGGGGCCATTGTTGCTGTCTTTCTGGATCTTGCCGAAGACCTCCCTCGCGAACCGGTGGATGGTGCTTCTCGGGATGAGGAGGTTGAGCCATGGGTGTGGAACCTCCCAGAGGCCCTGGGCCCTGAGCTTGAGCTCGGAGGAGTGCACCCTGTCCAGGAACTCGAGGTATGTGACATCGGTGTGGAAGAGGGTTGACTGTATGTATCTCAGCCGAGACAGCAGCACACCAACCTCCTGCAAAGACAAAGACAAAGATTAGATTAATTGAAAACCACACACAACCTGGGCGGGCCAAAGGCGTCAACATCTGCATTTGTATGTACATGGGGCGAGAAAATGATTAATCAACTCACCTGTTCCATGATGTCAGCCTCATCAGGGTCGAAGTTCTTGGTCATCTCAAGGCAGTAGAGCACCTTCCCGTCCGACTGGAAGTGGCTCGCCTGCACCGGGTCCTGCGGCTTGAACGACGTCCTCCAGTTGTTGAGGATGCCCGTCCGGTTGATGATCACGAACCCTTCGATGTAGTCGAAGGTCTCCTCCGCCGAGATGAGCACCTCCTGGTCCTCGGTGAAGCTCGCGAAGTCCGAGTAGAGGACCCGGATCCACCTCACCTGCAATCGTATCCAAGAGATCAGTCCAACTGAATGAAATGTGACAAATGATTGATTTGCTCGTGTGATCATGTATTCACGTACCATCTTTGGTGCAGGTTCGAGGGCGATCCTGGCTCTGGTGATGATCCCGAACTGGCCCAGGCCGCCGAGAGCGCCGTAGAAGAGGTCCGAGTTCTCCTCGGGCGAGCAGGTGACAACGTCTCCTCTCCCTGCATTTGGTGTTCATGGGACGATGGATCAGGTACTGCTGTAGTTACTGATTAATTTGTTGCTGACTACTCCTAGTTAATGATGATGCTTGGTGCTTAATTAATTTGTGTGGCTGGGTTTGTAAGAGACCTGTCACAATCTCCAGCTGGTTGACATTGCTGACCTGCGGTCCTTGCCGGAACGCCTGGCCGCTGACCCCGGCATTCGACAAGGTGCCGCCGACAGTCAAATGGAGGTAGTCGGTCCACGACTTGGGCGCCAGCCCGTGCTTGAGCGTCTCATGCAGCACGTTGATCCAGAGCGCGCCTCCGGGGGCGTCCACATAGGCAGGCACCCCGGCGCCTCCGCTCTGCACCACCCGCATCCTGGCGCTGCCCCCGAGTGACTCCATCCGGACGACGATCCCGCCGGCGGCCTGGGACTGGCCCAGCAGCGAGTGCCCGTGTCCGCGCGCAGCGACGGTGAGCGGCGAGCGCTCGCCCAGCTGGAACACGCGGCGCACGGCGGCGGCGACGTCGGCCACGGAGCCCGGGTGCAGCACGGCGGCCGGCAGCAGGCTGCAGCGGTTGCCGAAGTCCCGGGCCGCGGCGGCCACGTCGTGGAAGCTGAGGTGCCCGTCGAGGCGCAGCGGGCCGAGCGGCGCGAGCACGCCGGCGTCCGGCACGTGCATGGTGACCCCGCCGAGGGCGAGCAGCAGCAGCAGCTTGAGGCAGCACACCACCGACACCCTCACCATGGCTGCCTCCCCGGACTACCTTTATATATACCTCAGGAAAGCTGCGCGGCCAACCCCGGTTAGCTCGCTAGCCCGCCCCAAGTGTCCACGCAGTTCGGCAGGTTGGTGGATGTCAAGCCGGCGCCGGCGGAAGTAACTTGCAAGGGAGAACAACCAACCTGCCTATAATTACCGGCGGCGAGCGAGTTCTTGGCTTGCTGGAGGGTGCAACAGGAGCGGCGGAGAGAGACAAGGGGGAGAGTGAAGGGCGTCGTGGGGATGGATGGAGGGAGGAGTGGGAGGGAGGGGGAGATTTAAAGGGCGCGGGCGGGCGGGCCGGCTGGGTGGCGACGCCGACGCAGCCGCAGCAGCAGGGGGGGACGTGAGTGGCGCGGTCAACCAATCGCGGCCACTGCTGGGTCGTAGAAGTAGTAGAACCCGTAGGAAGACCGACTGCTTGGTTTGCCTGGTGCTTTTGCTTGCACATTCTGGACGGAGACATGCCGTAGTGGCGCAAATGTTTCTTTTTACAGCCCGGTCTCCGCCGTCTCGTCCGTCTGAAGCATGTATGCATGGGCGGGGTGCCATGTGTCCGCCTCTGCCGGCCGTTAAACGTACCCCAGTGGAAGAGACACGACTCCAATATCTGAGTGTCAGAGAACCTGTCAGCCGATCGAGCATCGGATCGATTCCGCATGGAGCGCCAGCCGCGGCAAAGATCATATATTCTCCATGGATCATGCAGGTGTGTTCCTCCCAGTGGCACCAGGCTCCGGCAGAGCGAAGCGCTGTCGTGCCCTGCCGGCCGGATTTGTAAATTCCCGTGGCGACGCGACACCGGCGGGTCGACGGACGGATCTTCTCCGAACCTGCTTCTGCCGTTGCGCTCGCTCGCTCGCAGTCGCAGGGTCACATGGCGCGCATGAGGCTGTCCGCGCCCAGCCCGCAGCGTCGCCTACATGCTTTGTGCCATGTTCACATGCTGTTCACCATCACCAGACAGTGAGAGTACGCTCTCGTCAATATTTTTTTTACCTTAAAAACGTATGGGCTTGGATCATCACACCTTGGAGTAGTTGTTTCTCTTCTCTTCCGGAGACTGACTGACCGACCAGAGCAGCTGCTGTCAAATGATATGCAGTTATAATTATTGGAGGATGAATGGCTTGACCATTTGGCTGGCACGCATTCTCTCTCACCCACTCTTGTTTTGCCCTCTCCGGTTAACCGCGTCCGCGTACGTAGCAATCATGCACGCAGGCGCAGGTGGGAGAGGAGAGGTCGGAGGAGGCGTGGGGGCCGTGACCAGTTAGTTTCTCGTATCCAACAGCATCCCCCTGACGGCGACGTGTACAGGTACGTACACGATACAGGCAACCGCCCTTTGTGGTACGACTTGGACCGTCGCGTGCCCTCTCACGTGCGTACGTGGATTCCTGGCCACGTACTGCGCACGTACGCATGCGCTGCGTGGAAGGATCGCAAATTTGGAGTCCGGGGTAACAAAATAGGAGTAGAAAAAGAAAGAGGCTGCGATCGATGTGAAACCGACCGACACCGACACGGCGCGATGGACGGGCACTGGCCGACGGGGTGCGTGCGGACAAGTGGTTCGGTCGAACTCGACCCAGAGGGAGGCGGCGAAAAGAAAGCAAAGCAAAGCAGGGGGCGCGGGTCCTGGTCAGGGCGGAGACCGCTTTGACCGTTGTGTCGAGTCCATCGCCCGGCCGGCTGCGTATGTGGCTGGCTGGTTGGCAGGCTCCACAAAGGGAGATTCCTTCCCACCCTTGACGCACGTCTCTCACATGCCGCAAATGCTGCCGTTTAATTCGTTAACTATTCTGCTTCCGGGAGGCAACTTCTATTGCTCCTGTCGTACCCTGTTGCGCAGGGCGTATGGTGAGACATTTTCCTTCGTGCGTCCATCGTTTGTGCATTTTTGAAACATTTAGGGCATTTCCAACGACGACGCCTGAACCATCTGCATCAATTTCGATGGTCCGGATGCAATTTATCATCCAACACGATATCCTGTCGGTCCGCATAACAGTCTCGCTAACCGGACACAAACTAAGGACGGCTTTACAGGACGCAAACTAAGGACACCCTGCCCATCTTGTACTACGGCGCAGTCAACCTAGGATATGTCTCTAGCCAAGTATCCCCCCCCCCCCCCCCCCCCCGGCCGACGATCTTCATGGCAGACACCACTCTCAACAGTTGTTCGATCAAATGCATGATCTTTTTTTGCTGAACTTCTTGTTATTTTCTAGAGTAAGCATGATAGCGGAGAACTTGATGATAGTGAGTGAGTTGATGTGCTATGTGTGGAAGGCCGTATCTGCCAACTTTGTAGGCATAAGGCAAGGGGGCTCGTTGTTTGGGCAGAATGTGTGTGTTTCGTTTCTTGAACAAAAGCACTTTGCGCCCTGCAACGCGCATCTGGTCCATAGTTGCAATGTGAAGTCACTGGCCCAGCGGTGGTACACCATCTTCAACGTCGTCATGAAGTTTTGTAGTGCGATTGCACAAGTGGAAACAATGTGGCCATCGGCCTCGTCAACCTGGAGATCGTTGTTGCTCTACATGTTGGTCAATTCGTCGATCCACTCAATGTTTGAAATTGATAATTATCACGTTGGATAGCCTGAACGTGCTTTTGTGATTTACTACAAGAGTGAGGGTAGACCGTTTGCATTCATACATTGCCGAATGAAGCTCAATGGTACTCGATTATCGTTGAGTTTGGAATCGATGAATTTGAAAAGCTTGTTGAACATCCAATTATCTCAGATATAATATTTACATTTGAACTATTTTTTAGGGAAAACTTTTGATATATTCATCTTTAATCATGGCAGTACAATGAACACCAGAAATGGTAAAAATTACATCTAGATCCGTAGACCACCTAGAGACAATTATGAGCACTGAAGTGAACCGAAGGCGTGGCCACCGTCATCGTCCCTCCCTTGCTGGAGCCAGACAAAACTTGTTGTAGTAGACAGTCGAAAAGCCGTCGTGCTAAGGCCCCATAGGACCAGTGCACCAAAATAGCAACCACCGCCGATGAAGTGTATCGTAGATCGGAAGGATCCAACCTGAAAACACACGAACGTAGTCGAACTACGAGCACATCCACCAAAGACAGATCCGCCGAAGACATGCATCCACACACCCATCGATGATGCCAGACCCATCACCATGATGAGGTCTAGGCAGGGAGAAACATATTCCATCTCCAGGGGGTCGCCGTCGTCTCGTCTTTCTAAGTAAGATATAAACCCTAACAAAACTCGATGAAACTTCTAAAATCGAAGCCTTCTCACCGGCAAGGGCCGGGATCCACCGCGCCCTATGGCCTTAAGGTCACTGAAGACGAGGCGGACCAGCGGCGCCGCGGGTTGGAGGAAGAGGAACCCCAGGCTCTCTGTTTTTTTTGGAGAAGAGACGGCTGATCTATTGTTGTACAGGAATATTTGCAAGCTATTTATGAATGAATGGTGATATTTTCTATTATTATTTTGAGTGCTACGGATAAAGAAAACAGGCGTTTAGAAGATAGTGTAGGATGACCAGCTCGTGGACTAGTCCACACACAAATACCTTGTTCCTTTTAGCCTCAGCTTTTTTTTAAGGATGGTCATATACATGTTGCATAACTTTACTAGTTTAGTATATGCCATGGCCTTCTCGCGAAAAACAAGGTCAAGATTTTTCATATCAGAGTAAAAGTTGTCACGATGCTACCGTTAGGAGGTAAATTGTGGAATGTACTCGTAAACAAGTTGTTTTCAAGCATATTGTGCTACGTATTCTGGAGAGAACGGCAATCACTTCGTGGTGGAATGGATATATTGACGGCCGGGGTTGCTTCCAGAACGCTGCCTCAAGTTGGGCCAGGCCAACCACTACACCAAGAAGCGCATGGCAACCCGTGCGCCATCGATGGTGCTGGCGACGACCACTTTTGGCACTTGACCTGTTGACTGCTTCCATCTGTGTCAATGCCGTCCACACAACCCGTCATCGCCGGACACGTGAACGCACACACTTTTTTGCAAGCACTTTCATTTCGCACATCCTTCCATTTTTGCATTTCCTTTTTATTTTACCGTCAGACGTCAAAGCAGTACTCCCTCCATTCTCTTTTGTAGTGCGCATAGTTTTTTTGCTCACGTTCCGAAATGTAGTGCGTGCATGCTGGTTTGGACAAGTTACCCCTTGCATGGAAACCAGGGACACACAGCAGTGCCTGCACATGGGTGTGAGCAGAACGTGCATGTAGGGTCATTTTGGTACAAAGTACAGCTTCAACTCATTGCATTGGTATAAGAGCTAGCAACTATGCGCACTATAAATTGAAACAGAGGGAGTACTTCTTTTGGACGGGAAAGTCAAACTCGTACTTGCAACCAGGGCGGTAAGTACCACCTCAGGCCGTGGCAGTACAAAGATGCTGACTGTATCATTACACAGACAGGGAGAACATCATCGACATCTTTTCGAGAAAAAACAACATCATGTCCTGACGTGTAAAACATCCCCTGTGTACGACCAATTATATGGGCACTTGGCACAGGTGTTCCCCCTTTGGTTCCATCTACTCCATGTCTCTGTGTGCGCGCACTGGCTGGCTCGTCAGCTGATGTGTGACCAGCAGCACCGTACTGTCACGCTCACAGAGAGAGAGAGAGAGGAGGGGATGATATTTGTGCATGCATGCGCCGGACTTGGCGGCGAGGGCGGCCGGAGAGCGATCGCCGGTGCGGCCCGGCCTCGGGATGTCGGGGAAGTGGAGCGGTGGACTCGCCGGGGCCCCGCGCCCCACGTGTCCCGCCTGCCGTTTCTCCTGTCGCGCGGGCTTTCGGCTCGCGGGCCCTGCCGTCCCGTGCCGACGTGCCGGCTCCCGGGGAGGGGCACGGTCCGACTGGGGGGCCGTGGCCCGCCATGCGTGCTCCAGGGATCCGATCATGTCTGCTTTTGGAACAGGAGCATGGCACATTAGTTCACTACATGATATCATGCTCATCTAGTGCTATAGTAGTTCTATCAGAGGTACATTGACTGCCATTTAGATTTTTCTGCCTCACGGACTCACAGTTCTTTCCCAACGGCATGTTTTCTTTTCCCTTCACAAAACCGTTTCTAAAAATACATGTTGTATACGACATCTCCAACGCTGATTCTTAAACGGTCCGCAACCGGACCACGCTGTTCGAACGTGTTTTGCCATCTAACGCCGCCTTGTATCGGTCCGCCGGCCTATCTAAACGTCATTTTTTTCGTAAACTAGAAACAAAAACTGGGGAGCAAGGGTTTTGCGGGCGTCCAGACCGCTGCCACGTCTATTTTTGACTGCCCTGACCCACCCAAAAAACTTATCGGCTTCTCCCGCACTTTCAATCCAACGTCCGTGCCGCTTGGCGCTGGCCAGTATGTATGCAGACGCCACGTCTCGAGAAACCAACTCCGGCCGCTGCGCTGCATTTAAGCGGGCTTACCCGCACTTCGCATGGCCTAGCCGCGGCCATTTAGCTGTGCACCAGGATGCACACATCCACATGCATCGTCTTCGAGCCCCTCCTCCTCTTTGAGCCCTTTCTCCTCCTCGAGCATCTTCAACTCCTACGATGCCAAAGTCTTGGTTCTCCATGTTGGTAGGGGAAGACAACATAAATTTGTCGTGGCGGATCATGCATGGTGCCACTGCCCTCCCTCGCCAGGCCCCTTCACATCCACGGCGGCCGGCTCCTTTAGAAAAGGATGACATCGTCATCTCCTCCAGTGGCGAGGAAGACTAGATGCCGCCGCAGGAGCATCGACCACAGCCGCAGCCGCGCCTCCTGGTTCTCCATGTTGGTAGGGGAGAACTAGATGCCTACAATCACCAAGGCGCGAGGCCACACACTCCACTACCTCAGACGCGGTGGTGGCGGCGGTCCCTTCGGCTCAAGGGTCATCATGTTTGAGGAGCATCGGGCGGAGTGACAATAGGAGCGCTGCGGGCTGCTCAACGCCGATCGTCGCTCTGTGTTCGACAAGTCGGACGTAGCGTCAAAATGGGTCCACAACGACATAGACCTCGTCGCCGCCTGGGCCCTCGAATGCTCCACCACCATCATGGAGACAACCGTCAGGTGCCGCTGCCTCCTTGACGTCGAATCCACCAATATCACGGGGAGTGGTCACATAGCGACTGGGGCAAGGCCGCCTCCAGGGCTCCGCGTGTTCTGTTGGCATTGGTCACGACAGCCCTCCGCAACACATGAGGAAGCGGAGCGGCTCCTTCCTGAGCGCCAACGACCGGACAAGGCTATCGCATCCCACTAGCACCATGATGACCCACAATAATAGGGGATCAATTGTAGCTCTTTTTGATAAGTAAGAGTGTTGAACCCAACGAGGAGCAGAAGGAAATGACAAGTGGTTTTCAGCAAGGTGATGTCTGCAAGTGATGAAATTGTAAGTAGCGGAGTAGTTTGATAGTAAGATAATTTGTAACGAGCAAGTAACGATAGTAGTAACAAAAGTGTAGCAAGGTAGTCCAATCCTTTTGAGGCAAAGGACATTGCCAAAACGGTCTCTTATGATAAGCAAAGTGTTCTTGAGGGTACACAGGAATTTCATCTAGTCACTTTCATCATGTTGGTTTAATTCATGTTCGGTATTTTGATAATTTGATATGTGGATGGACCGGTGCTTAGGTGCTATTCTTACTTGAACAAACCTCCTATTTATGATTAACCTTCCCGCAAGCATCCGCAACTACGGGAAAAGTATTAAGAATAAATTCTAACCATAGCATTAAACTTTTGGATCCAATCGGTCCCTTACGGAATAGCGCATAAACTAGGGTTTAAGTTTCTATCACTCTCGCAACCCATCATCTAATTGCTACTCCACAATGCATTCCCTTAGGCCCAAAATATGGTGAAGTGTCATGTACTCGATGTTCACATGACACCACTAAGGGAATCATAATATACATACTATCAAAATATCGAACACATATCAAATTCACATGATTACTTGCAACATGATTTCTCCCGTGACCTCAAGTAACAAAGGTAACTACTCAAAAATGAGAAACATGCTCATGATCATAGGGGTATTAAATAGTATATTGGATCTGAACATATAATCTTCCACCAAATAAACCATATAGTAATCAACTACAAGATGTAATCAACACTACTAGTCACCCACATGTACTAGTCTATAGTTCCGGTAACAAGATTGAACACCAGAGATGAACTAGGGTTTGAGAAGAGATGGTGTTGTTGATGGAGATTGCCCTCTCCAAGATGAGAGAGTTGTTGGTGATGATGATGACGATGATTTCCCCCTCCGGGAGGAAAGTTCCCTCGGCGGAATCGTTCCGCCGAAGGGCAAAAGTGCTTCTGCCCAAGTTCCACCTCAAGGCGGCCGTGCCTCATCCCGAAAGTCCTCCCTTCATTTTTTTCTAAGTCAAGACGACTTATATAACAAAAGAGGGGCACCGGAGGTGGGCCTGGGTGAGCACAACCGACCAGGGCGCGCCTGGGCTCCCTGACGCGCCCAGGTGGGTTGTGCCCACCTGGTGGCCCCCCTCTGGTAGTTATTTGCTCCAATAATTTTTAAATATTCCATAAAAAATCTTCGTGAAGTTTCAGCTTGTTTGGAGTTGTACAGAATAGGTGGCCTGGCGTAGCTTTTTCAGGTCCAGATTTCCACTTGCCGGAATTCCCCCCCTTGGTGTGTACCTTGCAAATTATGAGAGAAAAGACATTAGAATTACTCCAAAAAGCATTATTATGAATAAAAACATCATAAATAACAGTAAGAAATCATGATGTAAAATGGACGTATCACGCCCTACCTCCGCTGCAGGGACGACGACGACGATACGGACGGTGACGGCGGTGCGGCCGGGCAGGGTGACCATGCGTATGAGGTGGTCGTCCGATACAAGTTATAGTTTTTAGTTAAACGGAGAAATATCGTTCATGTATGTAAATTATGGAACTTGAATGAAATCCGATGTGTTTGCTTAAAATTTTCTAGTTATTTCAAATCTTGTTTGAAATGTATGCGACTAGATTTGGATGGTCGCTTTCCGCATCCATGTCCGCGGACTGGCCCTACCCGGTCCGCGGATGGATGCTTCGTCCGATTTGCGGGTCAATGTTGGAGATGCACATCTCCGGTGTCGGGAAACGTTGCATGGAAAACAAAAAAATTCTACGCACACGCAATGATTATTGGGGAACGTAGTAATTTCAAAAATACCTACGCACACGCAAGATCATGGTGATGCATAGCAACGAGAAAGGAGAGTGTTGTCCATGTACCCTCGTAGACCGAAAGTGGAAGCGTTAGCACAACGTGGTTGATGTAGTCGTACGTCTTCACGATCCGACCGATCAAGTACCGAACGCACGGCACCTCCGAGTTCAGCACACGTTCAGCCCGATGACGTCCCTCTAACTCCGATCCAGCCGAGTGTTGAGGGAGAGTTTCGTCAGCACGACGGCGTGGTGACGATGTTGATGTTCTATCGACGCAGGGCGTCGCCTAAGCACCGCTACAGTATTATCGAGGTGGACTATGGTGGAGGAGGGCACCGCACACGGCTAAGAGACGATCAACTTGATCAACTTGTGTGTTTAGAGGTGCCCCCCTGCCCCCGTATATAAAGGAGCAAGGGGGGAGGAGGCCGGCCCTAGGAGGGGGCGCGCCAAGTGTGGAGTCGTAGTAGGATTCCACCTCCCATATGGAATAGGAAAAGAGGAAGGGAAAAGGAGAAAGAAGGAAGGGGGCGCCCCCCTTCCCTAGTCCAATTCGGACCAGACCAAGGGGAGGGGTACGGCCACCCTTGAGGCCCTTTTCCTTCTTTCCCGTATGGCTCAATAAGGCCCAATACGTATTCCCGTAACTCTTTGGTACTCCGAAAAATACCCGAATCACTCGGAACCTTTCCGATGTCCGAATATAGTCGTCCAATATATCGATCTTTACGTCTCGACCATTTCGAGACTCCTCATCATGTCCCCGATCTCATCCGGGACTCCGAACTCCTTCGGTACATCAAAACATATAAACTCATAATATAACTATCATCGTAGCGTTAAGCGTGCGGACCCTACGGGTTCGAGAACTATGTAGACATGACCGAGACACGTCTCCGGTCAATAACCAATTGCGGAACCTGGATGCTCATATTGGCTCCTACAAATTCTACAAAGATCTTTATCGGTCAGACCGCATAACAACATACGTTGTTCCCTTTGTCATCGGTATGTTACTTGCCCGAGATTCGATTGTCGGTATCTCAATACCTAGTTCAATCTCATTACTGGCAAGTCTCTTTACTCATTCCATAACACATCATCATGCAACTAACTCATTAATTGCAAGGCTTATAGTGATGTGCATTACCGAGTGGGCCCAGAGATACCTCTCCGACAATCGTAATGACAAATCCTAATCTCGAAATACGCCAACCCAACAAGTACCTTTGGAGACACCTGTAGAGCACCTTTATAATCACCCAGTTACGTTGTGACGTTTGGTAGCACACAAAGTGTTCCTCCGGTAAACGGAAGTTGCATAATCTCATAGTCATAGGAACATGTATAAGTCATGAAGAAAGCAATAGCAACAAACTAAACGATCAAGTGCTAAGCTAACGGAATGGGTCAAGTCAATCACATCATTCTCCTAATGATGTGATCCCGTTAATCAAATGACAACTCATGTCTATGTTTAGGAAACATAACCATCTTTGATCAACGAGCTAGTCAAGTAGAGGCATACTAGTGACACTCTGTTTGTCTATGTATTCACACATGTATTATGTTTCCGGTTAATACAATTCTAGCATGAATAACAAACATTTATCATGATATAAGGAAATAAATAATAACTTTATTATTGCCTCTAGGGCATATTTCCTTCAGTCTCCCACCTGCACTAGAGTCAATAATCTAGTTCACATCGCCATGTGATTTAATACCAATAGTTCACATCACCATGTGATTAACACCCATAGTTCAGATCGACATGTGACCAACACCCAAAGGGTTTACTAGAGTCAATAATCTAGTTCACATTGCTATGTGATTAACACCCAAAGGGTACTAAGGTGTGATCATGTTTTGCTTGTGAGAGAAGTTTAGTCAACGGGTCTGCCACATTCAGAGCCGTAAGTATTTTGCAAATTTCTATGTCAACAATGCTCTGCACGGAGCTACTCTAGCTAATAACTCCCACTTTCAATATGTATCCAGATTGAGATTTAGAGTCATCTGGATCAGTGTCAAAATTTGCATCTGTTGGGGAACGTAGCAGAAATTCAAAAATTTTCCTACGTGTCACCAAGATCTATCTATGGAGAGACTAGCAACGAGGAGAAGGAGAGTGCATCTACATACCCTTGTAGATCGCTAAGCGGAAGCGTTCAAGAGAACGGGGTTGAAGGAGTCGTACTCGTCGTGATCCAAATCACCGGAGATCCTAGTGCCGAACGGACGGCACCTCCGCGTTCAACACACGTACAGCCTGGTGACGTCTCCCATGCCTTGATCCAGCAAGGAGAGAGGGAGAGGTTGAGGAAGACTCCATCCAGCAGCAGCACAACGGCGTGGTGGTGGTGGAGGAGCGTGGCAATCCAGCAGGGCTTCGCCAAGCACCACGGAATATGAGGAGAAAGAGAGGGAGGGCTGCACCAACGAGAGAGATCAAATCGCGTGTATTGGGCAGCCCCTAGGCCAAGTATATAGAGGGGAAGGGGAGGGGCTGCGCCCCCTTTAGGGTTTCCACCCCTAGGGGTGGCGGCCAGCCTAGATCCCATCTAAGGGAGGCGGCCAAGGGGGAGGGGGAGAGGGAGGCGCACCAGGATGGGCCTTAGGGCCCATCTGCCCTAGGGTTTGCCCCCTCTCCTCTTCCCTTGTGCCTTGGGCCTTGTGGGAGGGCGCACCAGCCCACCTGGGGCTGGTCCCCTTCCACACTTTGCCCATGAAGCCCTCCGGGGCTGGTGGCCCCACTTGGTGGACCCCCGGGACCCTCCCGGTGGTCCCGGTACGTTATCGATAAACCCCGAAACTTTTTCGGTGACCAAAACAGGACTTCCCATATATAAATATTTACCTCCGGACCATTCCGGAACTCCTCGTGACGTCCGGGATCTCATCCGGGACTCCGAACAACATTCAGTAACCACATACAAACTTCCTTTGTAACCCTAGCATCATCGAACCTTAAGTCTGTAGACCCTACGGGTTCGGGAACCATGCAGACATGACCGAGACGTTCTCCGGTCAATAACCAACAGCGGGATCTGGATACCCATGTTGGCTCCCACATGTTCCACGATGATCTCATCGGATGAACCACGATGTCAAGGACTTAATCAATCCCGTATACAATTCCCTTTGTCTAGCGGTACGATACTTGCCCGAGATTCGATCGTCGGTATCCCGATACCTTGTTCAATCTCGTTACCGGCAAGTCTCTTTACTCGTTCCGTAACACATCATCCCGTGATCAACTCCTTGACCACATTGTGCACATTATGATGATGTCCTACTGAGTGGGCCCAGAGATACCTCTCCGTCACACGGAGTGACAAATCCCAGTCTTGATTCGTGCCAACCCAACAGACACTTTCGGAGATACCTGTAGTGTACCTTTATAGCCACCCAGTTACGTTGTGACGTTTGGCACACCCAAAGCATTCCTACGGTATCCGGGAGTTGCACAATCTCATGGTCTAAGGAAATGATACTTGACATTAGAAAAGCTTTAGCATACGAACTACACGATCTAGTGCTATGCTTAGGATTGGGTCTTGTCCATCACATCATTCTCCTAATGATGTGATCCCGTCATCAACGACATCCAATGTCCATGGTCAGGAAACCGCAACCATCTATTGATCAATGAGCTAGTCAACTAGAGGCTTACTAGGGACATGGTGTTGTCTATGTATCCACACATGTATCTGAGTTTCCTATCAATACAATTCTAGCATGGATAATAAACGATTATCATGAACGAGGAAATATAATAATAACCAATTTATTATTGCCTCTAGGGCATATTTCCAACAGCATCGACGTAACCCTTTACGACGAACCTTTTTGTCACCTCCATAATCGAGAAACATATCCTTATTCCACTAAGGATAATTTTGACCGCTGTCCAGTGATCTACTCCTAGATCACTATTGTACTCCCTTGCCAAAAACAGTGTAGGGTATACAATAGATCTGGTACACATCATGGCATATTTTATAGAACCTATGGCCAAGGCATAGGGAATGAGTTTCATTCTCTTTCTATCTTCTGTCGTGGTCGGGCTTTGAGTCTTACTCAGTTTCACACCTTGTAACACAGGCAAGAACTCTTTCTTTGACTATTCCATTTTGAACTACTTCAAAATCTTGTCAAGGTATGTACTCATTGAAAAACTTATCAAGCGTCTTGATCTATCTCTATAGATCTTGATGCTCAATATGTAAGCAGCTTCACCGAGGTCTTTCTTTGAAAAACTCCTTTCAAACACTCCTTTATGCTTTGCAGAATAATTCTACATTATCTCCGATCAACAATATGTCATTAACATATACCTATCAGAAATGATGTAGTGCTCCATCTCACTTTCTTGTAAATAGAGGCTTCACCGCAAGTCTGTATAAAACTATATGCTTTGATCAACTTATCAAAGCGTATATTCCAACTCCGAGATGCTTGCACTAGTCCATAGATGGATCACTGGAGCTTGCATATTTTGTTAGCACCTTTAGGATTGACAAAACCTTCTGGTTGCATCATATACAACTCTTCTTTAATAAATCCATTAAGGAATGCAGTTTTGTTTATCCATTTGCCAGATTTCATAAAATGTGGCAATTGCTAACATGATTCGGACAGACTTAAGCATAGATACGAGTGAGAAACTCTCATCGTAGTCAACACCTTGAACTTGTCGAAAACCTTTTGCGACAATTCTAGCTTTGTAGATAGTAACACTACTATCAACGTCCGTCTTCCTCTTGAAGATCCATTTAATCTCAATGGCTCGCCGATCTTTGGGCAAATCAATCAAAGTCCATACTTTGTTCTCATACATGGATCTCATCTCAGATTTCATGGCCTCAAGCCATTTCGCGGAATCTGGGCTCATCATCGCTTCCTCATAGTTCGTAGGCCCGTCATGGTCAAGTAACATGACCTCCAGAACAGGATTACCGTACCACTCTGGTGCGGATCTCACTCTGGTTTACCTACGAGGTTCGGTAGTAACTTGATCTGAAGTTACATGATCATCATCATTAGCTTCCTCACTAATTGGTGTAGTAGTCACAGGAACAGATTTCTGTGATGAACTACTTTCCAATAAGAAAGCAGGTACAGTTACCTCATCAAGTTCTACTTTCCTCCCACTCACTTCTTTCGAGAGAAACTCCTTCTCTAGAAAGGATCCATTCGAAGCAACGAATATCTTGCCTTCGGATCTGTGATAGAAGGTGTACCCAACATTTTCTTTTGGGTATCCTATGAAGACGCACTTCTCCGATTTGGGTTTGAGCTTATCAGGTTGAAACTTTTTCACATAAGCATTGCAACCTCAAACTTTAAGAAACGACAGCTTAGGTTTCTTGCCAAACCATAGTTCATACGGTGTCGTCTCAACGGATTTAGATGGTGCCCTATTTAATGTGAATGCAGCTGTCTCTAATGCATAACCCCAAAACGATAGTGGTAGATCGGTAAGAGACATCATAGATCGCACCATATCTAATAAAGTACGGTTATGACGTTCGGACACACCATTACATTGTGGTGTTCCAGGTGGCGTGAGTAATGAAACTATTTCACATTGTTTTTAACTGAAGGCCAAACTCGAAACTCAAATATTTTACTTCTGCGATTATATCGTAGAAACTTTTATTTTTGTTACGATGATTCTCCACTTCACTCTGAAATTCTTTGAACTTTTCAAATGTTTCAAACTTGTGTTTCATCAAGTAGATATACTCATATCTTCTCAAATCATCTGTGAAGACCAGAAAATAATGATACCTGCCGCGAGCCTCAATATTCATCAGACCACATACATCAGTATGTATGATTTCCAACAAATCTGTTGCTTGCTCCATTGTTTCAGAGAACGGAGTCTTAGTCATCTTGCCCATGAGGCATGGTTCGCAAGCATCAACTGATTCATAATCAAGTGATTCCAAAAGCCCATTAGCATGGATTTTCTTCATGCGCTTTACACCAATATGACCTAAATGGCAGTGCCACAAATAAGTTGCACTATCATTATTAACTTTGCATCTTTTGGTTTCAATATTATGAATATGTGTATCACTACGATCGAGATCCAACGAACCATTTTCATTGGGTGTGTAACCATATAAGGTTTTATTCATGTAAACAGAACAACAATTTATTCTCTTACTTAAATGAATAACCGTATTGCAATAAACATGATCAAATCATATTCATGCTCAACGCAAACACCAAATAACACTTATTTAGGTTCAACACTAATCCCAAAAGTATAGGGAGTGTGCGATGATGATCATATCAATCTTGGAACCACTTCCAACACACATCATCACTTCACCCTTAACTAGTCTATGTTCATTCTGCAACTCCCGTTTCGAGTTACTACTCTTAGCAACTGAACCAGTATCAAATACTGAGGGGTTGCTACGAACACTAGTAAAATACACATCAATAATCTGTATATCAAATATACCTTTGTTCACTTTGCCATCCTTCTTATCCGCCAAATACTTGGGGTAGTTCCGCTTCCAGTGACCAGTCCCTTTGCAGTGGAAGCACTTAGTCTCAGGCTTAGGACCAGACTTGGGCTTCTTCACTTGAGAAGCAACTTGCTTGCCGTTCTTCTTGAAGTCCCCCTTCTTCCCTTTCCCTTTTCTTGAAACTAGTGGTCTTGTCTACCATCAACACTTGATATTTTTCTTGATTTCTACCTTCGTCGATTTCAGCATTACGAAGAGCTTGGGAATCGTTTCCGTTATCCCTTGCATACCATAGTTCATCACGAAGTTCTACTAACTTGGTGATGATGACTAGAGAATTTTGTCAATCACTATTTTATCTGAAAGATTAACTCCCACTTGATTCAAGCGATTGTAGTACCCAGACAATCTGAGCACATGCTCACTGCTTGAGCTATTCTCCTCCATCTTTTAGCTATAGAACTTGTTGGAGACTTCATATCTCTCAACTCGGGTATTTGCTTGAAATATTAACTTCAACTCCTGGAACATCTCATATGGTCCATGACGTTCAAAACGTCTTTGAAGTCCCGATTCTAAGCCATTTAAGCATGGTGCACTAAACTATCAAGTAGTCATCATATTGAGCTAGCCAAATGTTCATAACATCTGCATCTGCTCTTGCAATAGGTTTGTCACCTAGCGGTGCATCAAAGACATAATTCTTCTGTGCAGCAATGAGGATAAACCTTAGATCACGGATCCAATCCGCATCATTGCTACTAACATCTTTCAACTTAGTTTTCTCTAGGAACATATCAAAAACAAAACAGGGGAGCTAAACGCGAGCTATTGATCTACAACATAGATATGCTAATACTACCAGGACTAAGTTCATGATAAATTAAAGTTCAATTAATCATATTACTTAAGAACTCCCACTTAGATAGATATCCCTCTAATCCTCTAAGTGATCACGTGATCCAAATCAACTAAACCATGTCCGATCATCACGTGAGATGGAGTAGTTTCAATGGTGAACATCACTATGTTGATCATATCTACTATATGATTCACGCTCAACCTTTCGGTCTCCGTGTTCCGAGGCCATATCTGTTATATGCTAGGCTCGTCAAGTTTAACCTGAGTATTCCGCGTGTGCAACTATTTTGCACCCGTTGTATTTGAACGTAGAGCCTATCACACCCAATCATCACGTGGTGTCTCAGCACGAAGAACTTTCGCAACGGTGCATACTCAGGGAGAACACTTGTACCTTGATAATTAGTGAGAGATCATCTTATAAAGCTACCGTCGAACTAAGCAAAATAGGATGTATAAAAGATAAACATCACATGCAATCAAAATATGTGACATGATATGGCCACCATCATCTTGTGCCTTTGATCTCCATCTCCAAAGTATCGTCATGATTTCCATCGTCACCGGCATGACACCATGATCTCCAACATCTTGATCTATATCAATGTGTCGTCACATGGTCGTCTCGCCAACTACTGCTCTTGCAACTATTGCTATCGCATAGCTATAAAGTAAAGCAATTATTTGGCGCTTGCATCTTATGCAATAAAGAGACAACCATAAGGCTTCTGCCAGTTGCCGATAACTTCAACAAAACATGACCATCTTATACAACAACTTATATCTCATCACGTCTTGACCATATCACATCACAACATGCCCTTCAAAAACAAGTTAGACGTCCTCTACTTTGTTGTTGCAAGTTTTACGTGGCTGCTACGGGCTGAGCAAGAACCGTTCTTACCTACGCATCAAAACCACAACGATAGTTTGTCAAGTTAGTGTTGTTTTAACCTTCTCAAGGACCGAGCGTAGCCACACTCGGTTCAACTAAAGTTGGAGAAACTGACACCCGCTAGTCACCTGTGTGCATAGCACGGCGGTAAAACCAATCTCGCGTAAGCGTACACGTAATGTCGGTCCGGGCCGCTTCATCCAACAATACCTCCGAACCAAAGTGTGACATGCTGGTAAGCAGTATGACCTATATCGCCCACAACTCACTTGTGTTCTACTCGTGCATATTACATCAACGCATAAAACCTGGCTCGGATGCCACTATTGGGGAACGTAGTAATTTCAAAAATTCCTACGGACACGCAAGATCATGGTGATGCATAGCAACGAGAGGGGAGAGTGTTGTCCACGTACCCTCGTAGACCGAAAGCGGAAGCGTTAACACAACGCGGTTGATGTAGCCGTACGTCTTCACGATCCGACCGATCAAGTACCGAACACACGGCACCTCCGAGTTCAGCACACGTTCAGCCCGATGACGTCCCTCTAACTCCGATCCAGCCGAGTGTTGAGGGAGAGTTTCGTCAGCACGACGGTGTGGTGACGATGTTGATGTTCTACCAACGCAGGGCTTCGCCTAAGCATCGCTACAGTATTATCGAGGTGGACTATGGTGGAGGGGGGCACCACACACGGCTAAGAGACGATCAACTTGATCAACTTGTGTGTCTAGAGGCGCCCCCTGCCCCCGTATATAAAGGAGCAAGGGAGGAGGAGGCCGTCCCTAGGAGGGGGCGCGCCAAGTGTGGAGTCCTACTAGGACTCCCTAGTCCTAGTAGGATTCCACCTCCCATATGGAATAGGAAAAGAGGAAGGGAAAAGGAGAAGGAAGGAAGGGGGCGCCCCCTTCCCTAGTCCAATTCGGACCAGACCAAGGGGAGGGGTGCGGCCACCCTTGAGGCCCTTTTCCTTCTTTCCCGTATGGCCCAATAAGGCCCAATACGTATTCCGGTAACTCTCCGGTACTCCGAAAAATACCCGAATCACTCGGAACCTTTCCGATGTCCGAATATAGTCGTCCAATATATCGATCTTTACGTCTCGACCATTTCGAGACTCCTCATCATGTCCCCGATCTCCAGGACTCCGAACTCCTTCGGTACATCAAAACATATAAAATCATAATATAACTGTCATCGTAGCGTTAAGCGTGCGGACCCTACGGGTTTCAGAACTATGTAGACATGACCGAGACACGTCTACGGTCAATAACCAATAGCGGAACTTGGATGCTCATATTGGCTCCTACAAATTCTACGAAGATCTTTATCGGTCAGACCGCATAACAACATACGTTGTTCCCTTTGTCATCGGTATGTTACTTGCCCAAGATTTGATCGTCGGTATCTCAATACCTAGTTCAATCTCGTTACCGGCAAGTCTCTTTACTCATTCCATAACACATCATCCTGCAACTAACTCATTAGTTGCAAGGCTTATAGTGATGTGCATTACCGAGTGGGCCCAGAGATACCTCTCCGACAATCGGACTGACAAATCCTAATCTCAAAATACACCAACCCAACAAGTACCTTTGGAGACACCTATAGAGCACCTTTATAATCACCCAGTTACGTTGTGACATTTGGTAGCACACAAAGTGTTCCTCTGGTAAACGGGAGTTGCATAATCTCATAGTCATAGAAACATGTATAAGTCATGAAGAAAGCAATAGCAGCAAACTAAACGATCAAGTGCTAAGCTAACGGAATGGGTCAAGTCAATAACATCATTCTCCTAATGATGTGATCCCTTTAATCAAATGACAACTCATGTCTATGGTTGGGAAACATAACCATCTTTGATCAACGAGCTAGTCAAGTAGAGGCATACTAGTGACACTCTGTTTGTCTATGTATTCACACATGTATTATGTTTCCGGTTAATACAATTCTAGCATGAATAATAAACATTTATCTGATATAAGGAAATAAATAATAACTTTATTATTGCCTCTAGGGCATATTTCCTTCAATGATCTATCCATGGAGATGCATAGAAACGAGGGGGGGGGGTGTCTACGTACCCTTGTAGATCATAAGCGGAAGCGTTTCTCAACACGGTTGATGTAATTGAACTTCTTCGCGCTTCAACAGATCAAGTACCAAACGCACGACACCTCCATGTTCTGCACACGTTTAGCCCGGTGACGTCCCTCACCTTCTTGATTCAACAAGACATCTAGGTAGTAGATAAGTTTCGTCAGCACGACAACATGGTGATGATGATGATGAAGTGATCCTCACAGAGCTTCGCCTAAGCACTATGAAGATATGACCGTGGGAGTAAACGGTGGAGGGGGGCGCCGCACACGGCTAACAATTGTCTGGGGTGTGCTAGGGGTGCCCCCACATATATATAGGTGGGAGGGGGAGGGGAGAGGCCAGGAGGCGCCCCAAGTAGGATCGAATCCTACTTGGGTTCCTCCTGGGCCTGCCACCCCCTTCCTTATTTACCAGAGGGGGAAGGAAAGAGGAGGGGGAGAAAGGGAAGGGGGAGGCCGAATCCCTCCTTTCCTTCTCCCTTTGGTTCGGCCCATATGGGGGGTGCACCACCCCCTGGTGGCTAGTGCGTTTCCCCTCTTAGCTCATAAGGCCCATATCTTTTGTCGGGGCTGCTCGAAACCCCTTTCGGTGACTCGATATGTATCCGGTACCCTCCAAAACACTCCCGGTGTACGAATACTATCGTCCTATATATCAATCTTTACCTATCGATCATTTCGAGACTCCTTGTCATGTCCGTGATCTCATCCGGGACTCCGAACAACATTCGGTCACCAAATCACATAACTCATATAATACAATACCGTCATCGAACGTTAAGCGTGCGGACCCTACGGGTTCAAGAACTATGTAGACATGACCGAGACACCTCTCCGGTCAATAAACAATAGCGGAACCTGGATGCCCATATTGGCTCCTACATATTCTACGAAGATCTTTATCGGTCGAACCATTATGACAACATACGTTATTCCCTTTGTTTACCGGTATGTTACTTTCCCGAGATTCGATCATCGGTATCTTCATACCTAGTTCAATCTCATTACCGACAAGTATATTTACTCATTCTGTAATACATCACCTCATGACTAACTCCTTAGTCGTTTGCTTGCAAACTTATGATGTGTATTACCGAGAGGGCCCAGAGACACCTCTCCGATATTCGGAGTGACAAATCCTAATCTCGATCTATGCCAACTCAACAAACACCTTCGGAGATATCTGTAGAGCATCTTCATAATCACCGAGTTCTGTTGTAATGTTTGATAGCACACAAGGCATTCCTCCGGTATCCGGGAGTTACATAATCTCATAGTCGAAGGAATATGTATTTGACATGAAGAAAGCAATAGCAACAAAACTGGACGATCATTATGCTAAGCTAACGGATGGGTCTTGTGTTGGAAATATGCCCTAGAGGCAATAATAAAATGGTTATTATTATATTTCTTTGTTCATGATAATTGTCTATTGTTCATGCTATAATTGTGTTATCCGGAAATCGTAATACATGTGTGAATACATAGACCACAACACATCCCTAGTGAGCCTCTAGTTGATTAGCTCGTTGATCAAAAGATAGTCATGGTTTCCTGACTATGAACAATGGATGTCATTGATAACGGGATCACATCATTAGGAGAATGATGTGATGGACAAGACCCAATCCTAAGCATAGCTCAAAGATCGTGTAGTTCGTTTGCTGTAGCTTTTCTGAATGTCAAGTATTATTTCCTTAGACCATGAGATTGTGCAACTCACGGACACCGTAGGAGTGCCTTGGGTGTGCCAAACGTCACAACGTAACTGGGTGACTATAAAGGTACATTACAGGTATCTCCAAAAGTGTCTGTTGGGTTGGCACGAATCGAGACTGGGATTTGTCACTCCGTATGACGGAGAGGTATCTCTGGGCCCACTCGGTAATGCATCATCATAATGAGCTCAATGTGATCAAGTGGTTGATCACGGGATCATGCATTACGTACGAGTAAAGTGACTTGCCGGTAACGAGACTGAACAAGGTATTGGGATACCGACGATCGAGTCTCGGGCAAGTAACGTACCGATTGACAAAGGGAATTGTATACGGATTGATTGAATCCTCGACATCGTGGTTCATCCGATGAGATCATCATGGAGCATGTGGGAGCCAACATGGGTATCCAGATCCCGCTGTTGGTTATTGACTGGAGAGTCGTCTCGGTCATGTCTGCATGTCTCCCAAACCCGTAGGGTCTACACACTTAAGGTTCGGTGACGCGAGGGTTGTTAGGAAGACTTGTATGTGATTACCGAATGTTGTTTGGAGTCCCGGATGAGATCCCGGACGTCACGAGGAGTTCCGGAATGGTCCGGAGGTAAAGATTTATATATGGGAAGTTGTCATACGGTCGTCGGAAAGGTTCGGGGGCATATCGGTATTGTACCGGGGCCACCGGAGGGGTTCCGGGGGTCCTCCGGGAGGGGCCACCTCTTCCAGAGGGCCTTAAGGGCTGTATGGAGAAGGGAACCAGCCCAAGTGGACTGGGGCGCCACACCCCCCCTAGGGCCCATGCGCCTAGGGTTGGGGGGAAACCCTAAAGGGGGGCGCCCCCTTGCTTGGGGGGCGAGCCCCCTCCCCTTGGCCACCGCCCCCCCCTCTAGATCTCATCTAGAGGGGGACGGCCCCCTTCCCCCTTCCCCTATAAATAGAGGGGTGAGGGGAGGGCTACAGATAACATCCAAGGCGTAGCCCCTCCCCTTCCCAACACCTCTCCTCCTCCATAAGAGCTTGTCGAAGCCCTGCCGGAGTACTGCAGCTTCACCACCACGCCGTCGTGCTGCTGTTGAAGCACTCTTCCTCAACCTCTCCCTCCTCCTTGCTGGATCAAGGCGCGGGAGACGTCCTCGCTCCGTACGTGTGTTGAACGCGGAGGTGCCGTCCGTTCGGCGCTAGGATCTTCGGTGATTCGGATCACGTCGAGTACGACTCCATCAACCCCGTTCTCTTGAACGCTTCCGCTCGTGATCTACAAGGGTATGTAGATGCACTCTTCTCTCCCTCGTTGCTAGATGACTCCATAGATTGATCTTGGTGATGCGTAGAAAATTTCAAAATTCTGCTACGTTCTCCAACAGTGGCATCATGAGCTAGGTCTATGCGTAGTTACTATGCACGAGTAGAACACAAAGTAGTTGTGGGCATCGATATTGTCAATTATCTTGCCGTTACTAGTCTTATCTTGATTCGGCGGCATTGTGAGATGAAGCGGCCCGAACCAACCTTACACGTATGCTTACGTGAGACCGGTTCCACCGACTGACATGCACTAGTTGCATAAGGTGGCTGGCGGGTGTCTGTCTCTCCCACTTTAGTCGGATCGGATTCGATGAACAGGGTCCTTATGAAGGGTAAATAGAAATTGGCAATTCACGTTGTGGTTTTGGCGTAGGTAAGAAACGTTCTTGCTAGAAATCTATAGCAGCCACGTAAAAACTTGCAACAACAATTAGAGGACGTCTAACTTGTTTTTGCAGCAAGTGTTTTGTGATGTGATATGGCCAAAGGATGTGATGAATGATATATGTGATGTATGAGATGATCATGTTCTTGTAATAGGAATCACGACTTGCATGTGGATGAGTATGACAACCGTCAGGAGCCATAGGAGTTGTCTTTATTTATTTATGACCTGCGTGTCAACATAAACGTCATGTAATTACTTTACTTTATTGCTAAAGTGTTAGCCATAGTAGTAGAAGTAATAGATGACATGACAACTTCAAGAAGACATGATGATGGAGATCAGGGTGTCATGCCGGTGACAACGATGATCATGGAGCCCCGAAGATGGAGATCAAAAGGAGCGAATGATATTGGCCATATCATGTCACTATTTGATTGCATGTGATGTTTATCATGTTTTACATCTTATTTGCTTAGAACGACGGTAGCTTAAATAAGATGATCCCTCGAAATAATTTCAAGAAAGTGTTCCCCTAACTGTGCACCGTTGCGAAGGTTCATTGTTTCGAAGCACCACGTGATGATCGGGTGTGATAGATTCTAACGTTCAAATACAACGGGTGTAAGCCAGATTTACAAATGCAATACACTTAGGTTGACTTGACGAGCCTAGCATGTACAGACATGGCCTCGGAACACGAAAGACCGAAAGGTCGAGCATGAGTCGTATAGAAGATACGATCAACATGAAGATGTTCACAGATGTTGGCTAGTCCGTCTCACGTGATGATCGGACACGGCCTAGTTAACTCGGATCATGTTTCACTTAGATGACTAGAGGGATGTCTATCTGAGTGGGAGTTCATTGAGTAATTTGATTAGATGAACTTAATTATCATGAACTTAGTCTAAAATCTTTACAATATGTCTTGTAGATCAAATGGCCCACGTTGTCCTCAACTTCAACGCGTTCCTAGAGAAAACCAAGCTGAAAGACGATGGCAGCAACTATACGGACTGGGTCCGGAACCTGAGGATCATCCTCATAGCTGCCAAGAAAGACTATGTCCTAGAAGCACCGCTAGGTAACACACCTGTCCTAGAGAACCAAGACGTTATGAACGCTTGGCAATCAAGTGCCAATGATTACTCCCTCGTTCAGTGCGGCATGCTTTACAGCTTAGAACTGGGGCCCCAAAAGCGTTTTGAGAGACACGGAGCATATGAGATGTTCGAAGAGCTGAAAATGGTTTTCCAAGCTCATGCCCGGGTCGAAAGATATGAAGTCTCCGACAAGTTCTTCAGCTGTAAGATGGAGGAAAATAGTTCTGTCAGTGAGCACATACTCAATATGTCTGGGTTGCATAACCGCTTGACTCAGCTGGGAGTTAATCTCCCGGATGACGCGGTCATTAACAAAATCCTTCAGTCGCTTCCACCGAGCTACAAAAACTTTGTGATGAACTTCAATATGCAGGGGATGGAAAAGACCATTCCTGAGGTATATTCAATGCTGAAATCAGCAGAGGTGGAAATCAAAAAGGAACATCAAGTGTTGATGGTGAATAAAACCACTAAGTTCAAGAAAGGCAAGGGTAAGAAAAACTTCAAGAAGGACGGCAAGGGAGTTGCCGCGCCCGGTAAGCAAGCTGCCGGGAAGAAGCCAAAGAATGGACCCAAGCCTGAGACTGAGTGTTTTTATTGCAAGGGAAGTGGTCACTGGAAGCGGAATTGCCCCAAATACTTAGTGGATAAGAAGGCCAGCAACACTAAAGGTATATGTGATATACATGTAATTGATGTGTACCTTACCAGTACTCGTAGTAGCTCCTGGGTATTTGATACCGGTGCGGTTGCTCACATTTGTAACTCAAAGCAGGAGCTGCGGAATAAGCAGAGACTGGCGAAGGACGAGGTGATGATGCGCGTCGGGAATGGTTCCAAGGTCGATGTGATCGCCGTCGGCACGCTACCTCTACATTTACCTACGGGATTAGTTTTAAACCTCAATAATTGTTATTTAGTGCCAGCTTTGAGCATGAACATTGTATCAGGATCTCGTTTAATTCAAGATGGCTACTCATTTAAATCCGAGAATAATGGTTGTTCTATTTATATGAGAGATATGTTTTATGGTTATGCTCCAATGGTGAATGGTTTATTCTTAATGAATCTCGAGCGTAATGCTACACATATTCATAGTGTGAATACCAAAAGATGTAAGGTTGATAATGATAGTCCCACATACTTGTGGCACTGCCGCCTTGGTCACATAGGTGTCAAACGCATGAAGAATCTCCATGCAGATGGACTTTTAGAGTCTCTTGATTACGAATCATTTGACACGTGCGAACCATGCCTCATGGGAAAAATGACCAAGACTCCGTTCTCAGGAACAATGGAGCGAGCAACCAACTTATTGGAAATCATACATACTGTGTGGTCCAATGAGTGTTGAGGCTCGCGGTGGCTATCGTTATGTTCTCACCCTCACTGATGACTTGAGTAGATATGGGTATGTCTACTTAATGAAACACAAGTCTGAGACCTTTGAAAAGTTCAAGGAATTTCAGAGTGAGGTTGAGAATCAACGTGACAAGAAAATCAAGTTCTTGCGATCAGATCGTGGGGGAGAATACTTGAGTCACGAATTTGGCACACACTTAAGAAAATGAGGAATAGTTTCACAACTCACGCCGCCTGGAACACCTCAGCGTAATGGTGTGTCCGAACGTCGTAATCACACTCTATTGGATATGGTGCGATCTATGATGTCTCTTACCGATTTACCGCTATCATTTTGGGGCTATGCTTTAGAGACTGTCGCATTCACTTCAAATAGGGCTCCGTCGAAATCTGTTGAGACGACACCGTATGAATTATGGTTTGGGAAGAAACCTAAGCTGTCGTTTCTAAAAGTTTGGGGATGCGATGCTTATGTCAAGAAACTTCAACCTGAGAAGCTCGAACCCAAGTCGGAAAAATGCGTATTCATAGGATACCCTAAAGAAACTGTTGGGTATACCTTCTACCTCAGATCCGAAGGCAAGATCTTTGTTGCCAAGAATGGGTCCTTTCTATAGAAAGAGTTTCTCATGAAAGAAATAAGTGGGAGGAAAGTAGAACTTGATGAAGTATTGCCTCTTGAACCGGTAAGTGGCGCAGCTCAAGAAAATGTTCCTGAGGTGCCTGCACCGACTAGAGAGGAAGTTGATGATGATGATCATGGAACTTCAGATCAAGTTGCTACTGAACTTCGTAGGTCCACAAAGACACGTTCCGCACCAGGGTGGTACGGCAACCCTGTCCTGGAAATCATGTTGTTAGACAACGGTGAACCTTCGAACTATGAAGAAGCGATGGCGGGCCCGGATTCCGACAAATGGCTGGAAGCCATGAAATCCGAGATAGGATCCATGTATGAAAACGAAGTATGGACTTTGACTGACTTGCCCGATGATCGGCGAGCCATAGAAAATAAATGGATCTTTAAGAAGAAGACAGACGCAGATGGTAATGTGACCATCCATAAAGCTCGACTTGTTGCTAAGGGTTATTGACAAGTTCAAGGGGTTGACTACGATGAGACTTTCTCACCTGTAGCGAAGCTGAAGTCCGTCCGAATCATGTTAGCAATTGCCGCATTCTATGATTATGAGATATGGCAAATGGACGTCAAAACGGCATTCCTTAATGGTGTCCTTAAGGAAGAATTGTATATGATGCAGCCAGAAGGTTTTGTTGATCCTAAGAATGCTGACAAGGTGTGCAAGCTCCAACGCTCGATTTATGGGCTGGTGCAAGCATCTCGGAGTTGGAACATTCGTTTTGATGAGATGATCAAAGCGTTTGGGTTTATGCAGACTTATGGAGAAGCCTGCATTTACAAGAAAGTGAATGGGAGCTCTGTAGCATTTCTCATATTGTATGTGGATGACATACTGTTGATGGGAAATGATATAGAATTCTTGGAAAGCATAAAGGCCTACTTGAACAAGTGTTTTTCAATGAAGGACCTTGGAGAAGCTGCTTACATATTAGGCATCAAGATCTATAGAGATAGATCGAGACGCCTCATTGGTCTTTCACAGAGTACGTACCTTGACAAGATATTGAAGAAGTTCAAAATGGATCAGTCAAGGAAGGGGTTCTTGCCTGTATTGCAAGGTACGAGATTGAGCACGGCTCAATGCCCGACCATGGCAGAAGATAGAGAAAAGATGAGTGTCGTCCCTATGCCTCGGCCATAGGATCTATCATGTATGCTATGCTGTGTACCAGACCTGATGTAAACCTTACCGTAAGTTTGGTAGGAAGGTACCAAAGTAATCCCGGCATGGAACACTGGACAGCAGTCAAGAATATCCTGAAGTACCTGAAAAGGACCAAGGAAATGTTTCTCGTTTATGGAGGTGACGAAGAGCTCGTCGTAAAGGGTTACATCAATGCTAGCTTCGACATAGATCTGGATGACTCTAAGTCACAAACCGGATACATGTATATTTTGAATGGTGGGGCAGTAAGCTGGTGCAGTTGCAAGCAAAGCGTTGTGGCGGGATCTACATGTGAAGCGGAGTACATGGCAGCCTCGGAGGCAGCACAAGAAGCAGTCTGGGTGAAATAGTTCATTACCGACCTAGGAGTCATACCTAATGCGTCGGGCCCGATGACTCTCTTCTGTGACAACACTGGAGCTATTGCCCTTGCCAAGGAGCCCAGGTTTCAAAGGAAGACCAGGCATATCAAGCGTTGGTTCAACTCCATTCGTGAAAGTGTTCAAAATGGAGACATAGAGATTTGTAAAGTACATACGGACCTGAATGTGGCAGATCCGTTGACTAAACATCTCCCTAGAGCAAAATATGATCAACACCAGAACTGCATGGGTGTTCGATTCATCATGATGTAACTAGAATATTGACTCTAGTGCAAGTGGGAGACTGTTGGAAATATGCCCTAGAGGCAATAATAAAATGGTTATTGTTATATTTCTTTGTTCATGATAATTGTCTATTGTTCATGCTATAATTGTGTTATCCGGAAATCGTAATACATGTGTGAATACATAGACCACAACACGTCCCTAGTGAGCCTCTAGTTGACTAGCTCGTTGATCAAAAGATAGTCATGGTTTCCTGACTATGGACATTGGATGTCATTGATAACGGGATCACATCATTAGGAGAATGTTGTGATGGACAAGACCCAATCCTAAGCATAGCTCAAAGATCGTGTAGTTCGTTTGCTGTAGCTTTTCTGAATGTCAAGTATCATTTCCTTAGACCATGAGATTTTGCAACTCCCGGACACCGTAGGAGTGCCTTGGGTGTGCCAAACGTCACAACGTAACTAGGTGACTATAAAGGTACATTACAGGTATCTCCGAAAGTGTCTGTTGGGTTGGCACGAATCGAGACTGGGATTTGTCACTCCGTATGATGGAGAGGTATCTCTGGGCCCACTCGGTAATGCATCATCATAATGAGCTCAATGTGATCAAGTGGTTTATCACGGAATCATGCATTATGGTACGAGTAAAGTGACTTGCCGATAACGAGACTGAACAAGGTATTGGGATACCGACGATCGAGTCTCGGGCAAGTAACGTACCGATTGACAAAGGGAATTGTATACGGATTGATTGAATCCTCGACATGGGAATTTTAGCAGTAGCGCTTCTTGGAGTGCACGCGCTACTGATAAACTTGTTTCAGCAGCGAGTTTCCATGGCCCGTGCTACTGCTACTTAGCAGCAGCGCCTGATTTTAAAGCGCGCTGCTGGTAAGATTCTGTGTATAGGCTTTTCCCTAGTAGTGTATACTGATGGACGTCTCCATAGCCCGTTGATACGCCGAGTTGATGTGAGACTATCTTCTCCTTTTTGTCTTCTCCATCATCATATTCTATTCCACCAATAGTGCTATGTCCATGGCCCACGCTCATGTATTGCGTGAAAGTTGAAAAGGTTTGAGAACGTCAAAAGTATGAAACAATTGATTGGCTTGTCATCGGGGTTGTGCATGATGTGAATATTTTGTGTGGTGAAGATGGAGCATAGCCAGACTATATGATTTTGTAGGGATACCTTTCTTTGGCCTTGTTATTTTGAAAAGACATGATTGCTTTATTAGTGGGCTTGAAGTATTATTGTTTTTATGTCAAATGATAGACTATTGCTTTGAATCACTCGTATCTTAATATTCATGCCATGATTAGACATATGATCAAGATTATGCTAGGTAGCATTCCACATCAAAAATTATCTTTTTTATCATTTACCTATTCGAGGACGAGCAGGAATTAAGCTTGGGGATGCTGATACGTCTCCGTCGTATCTATAATTTTTGATTGTTCCATGCCAATATTATTCAACTTTCATATACTTTTGGCAACTTTTTATACTATTTTTTGGACTAACATATTGATCCAGTGCCCAGTGCCAGTTCCTGTTTGTTGCATGTTTTTTGTTTCGCAGAATATCCATATCAAACGGAATAAAAACTGACGGAGATTTTTTTTGGAATATATATGATTTTTGGGAAGAAGAATCCACGCGAGACGATGCTCGAGGGGCCCACGAGGTAGGGGGCGCGCCCTAGGGTGTCAGGCGCGCCCCTGACCCTCGTGGCCACCCCGTAAGGCGGTTGGTGCCCTTCTTTCTCCACAAGAAAGCTAATTTCTGGATAGAGATCGTGTTAAAATTTCAGCCCAATCGGAGTTACGGATCTCCGGGAATATAAGAAACGGTGAAAGGGAAGAATCTGAGAACGCAGAAACAGAGAGAGACAGAGAGACAGATCCAATCTCGGAGGGTCTCTCACCCCTCCCGTGCCATGGAGGCCATGGACAAGAGGGGAAACCCTTCTCCCATCTAGGGAGGAGGTCAAGAAATAAGAAGAAGGAGGGGGGCTCTCTCCCCCTCGCTTCCGGTGGCACCGGAGTGACACCGGGGGCCATCATCATCACCGCGATCTACACCAACACCTCCGCCATCTTCACCAACATCTCCATCACCTTCCCCCCTCTATCTACAGCGGTCCACTCTCCCGCAACCCGCTGTACCCTCTACTTGAACATGGTGCTTTACGCTTCATATTATTATCCAATGATGTGTTGCCATTCTATGATGTCTGAGTAGATTTTCGTTGTCCTATCGGTGGTTGATGAATCGCTATGATTGATTTAATTTGCTTGTGGTTATGTTGCTGTCCTTTGGTGCCCATCATATGATTGCGCGCGTGGATCACACCCTAGGGTTAGTTGTATGTTGATAGGACTATGTATTGGAGGGCAAGAGTGACAGAAGCTTCAACCTAGCATAGAAATTGATGCATACGGGATTGAAGGGGGACCAATATATCTTAATGCTATGGTTGGGTTTTACCTTAATGAACATTAGTAGTTGCGGATGCTTGCTAATAGTTTCAATCATAAGTGCATAGAATTCCAAGTAAGGGATGATATGCTAGCAGTGGCCTCTTCCACATAATACTTGCTATCGGTCTAGTAAAGTAGTCAATTGCTTAGGGGCAATTTCGCAACTCCTACCACCATTTTTCTACACTCGCTATATTTACTTTATTGTTTATTTACCTTAACAACCCCTAGTTTTATTTTCTTGCTCTTTATTATCTTACAAACCTATCCAACAACACCTATAAAGTACTACTAGTTTCATACTTGTTCTAGATAAAGCGAACGTCAAGCGTGCGTAGAGTTGTATCGGTGGTCGATAGAACTTGAGGGAATATTTATTGTACCTTTAGCTCCTCGTTGGATTCGACACTCTTACTTATCGAAAAGTGTTGCGATCCCCTATACTTGTGGGTTATCAAGTCCGCAGGCATGACCTTTTACACATCGCACATCAACTCATCGTCCATCACTGAGTATCCCGCCATCGTGCTTACTATAGAAAACAATAAGAAATTCAACAAAAAAGCTCTATGACATTTGGCCGAATATTTGTTAGGCGTGGTGTCCGCCTTGGACGGCGTCAGCAGGGGGGTTACGTGGCTCCGGAGAGATTGTGGACAAACAACGGGGTAGTTTAAGGCAGGCAGGTGTACGAGTGGGGGTTAACTAGCTTTTCGGGTTAACCTTGTAAGAGGAAACATATTTACCGTGACACTACAGTGGTTGTCATTCCTCGGAAGAAGCGCCTACCGGTGAAACGATTGAGAAGAGGACGAGAGGGAGGATGATTAAGTTAGGAGAGAGAGGAAAGGCAAAGTGTACTTTGGTATTGTCATAGTCTTGTTCCCACTTTCCACAAAAAGTACGTCTACAATCTATAAGGGCATCCTACGGTTTCTAAGGTGTCGACACACATTCTTGATAATGATATCAAGAGTGTGTGAAAATTTCAATGAGATGTCCATTTTCACTTGATACTTTCTCTAGACTAGTTCCCCATCAGTTAGCTAATAGTAAAAGGGACATCCCATCCTACTACCTCGAAAGTGGAAACAAATTAAAGGAAGAAGCGGATTCGTTCACCTATTTTCCAAATTGTATGCACTACTAGTAAGCTACAGGTGCCTTGGACGTGAGAGTTTAGATAATCAAAGTACCACCAAGTATTCATATCACATTTGCATTAAGTATAACATGTAGTTTTGATTCATGTAATTCATCTCATTGAAAATTCAATTATAGCTACAGAATATTCTATGACTATGATACATACTGCACAAAACTCAAATTAAATGTATAAGGATAGCAAAGTACTCTATCTGGAAAGATAAAAGGATTGGAAAGATAAATGGATTGTACGAAGATGTTGCCTTGGCCTTGAACCAAAACAAAAGCAAAAAACAAAAAAGAAAAGAAAAGATACAATTCTTTTGGAAGAGTAAACTTGTCAAGTTATATGGAAGATTCTAGAACAAATGAGAAGTGACTATTCTTTATGCAAACTGTGCATAGTAAATAATAAAATAAAAAATAACGACAATTCTTTTGATAGAGAAAAAATTAGAGAATGAAAGTATGAAAGTGTCTAGAACAAAGAAGTTTCTCTGTTTTAAGGTATGTGCACATTATGCATGGTGCTTATGGCACTAGTAGAAAACAGGGCTTTCGTTCAGGCCAGGTAAGCCCATTAGTCCCGGTTCAGTCACGAACCGGGAGTAATGTGAGCATTGGTCCCGGTTCGTGCGGCTAAATGCATTAGTCCCGGTTCAAATGAGCCCTTTAGTCCCGGTTTGAGACACGAACCGGGACTAAAGGGTGCGATGCCCTTTAGTCCCGGTTCGTATCTCAAACCGGGACTAAAGATTAGACCTTTAGTCCCGGTTTGAGACACGATCCGGGACTAAAGGGTGCAATGCCCTTTAGTCCCGGTTCGTGTCTCAAACCGGGACTAAAGGTACCATTTTCAAACTCTACCCCCCCAGTGGATCGCCTTTTCAGTTTTGTATAAAACAAAAGGAAATGATAAAAACTTCAAAAAATAAAATCCTTCGAGATGTAGTTATATTACTACATCTACTAGTTAGGAAAATTTAAAAAAATTTAAATCTGGACATATTTTGCAAAAAGTGTAGGGAAAATGTAAAACGGCTATAACTTTTACATACGAGGTCGAAAAAAACGTATAATATATCAAAATGTTCAGCACGAAAATCCGCATCCGATTTTGACAGCCTATGGCCTATTTGCAATTTTTTAGAATCCTCAAATTCTAAAACAAAAAAAAGTTATGCTCAAATTTCAATTTTTTTAATTTTGGTTAAATTAGGTCAAAGTTTGGTCAAACTACTTATTCGAGAAGTATTAGTGTTACTAAATAATTATTTAAGAATATTAGTGTTACTAAATAATTATTACAGTTTTTTAGAATTTTGGTCAAATCTGGTCAAACTATGGTAAAAAAATATGATCAAACTACTTATTCAAGAAATATTAGTGTTATTACATAATTATTCAAGAATATTAGTATTACTAAATAATTATTTCATTTTTTTAATTTTGGTCAAATCTGGTCAATCTATGGTCAAATTATGGTCAAACTACTTATTTAAGAAATATTAGTGTTACTAAATAATTATTGTTTTTTTAGAATAATAGTTTCAAACTCAAACAGTGAAACGTGTGACTTCATGCTCAATCTAAACTCGTGAGGGTTAATAGGATTGACATCTTACTATTGTTAGGAAAACAACAAGTGCAGACTTGGAAACGAGGGGGAATAGAACCCGGAAGTTAAGCGTGCTCAGGCTGGAGTAGTGAGAGCATGGGTGACCGGCCGGGAAGTTAGATGATTTAGAATGATGAGGGATGATTAGAGATCAAATGGAGCAGCGATGATGGATGATTAAAGATTAAATTGGGAAATAATTCAGAAATTTGAAAATAAAAAAAAATATTTTTTAAAAATTAAAAAATACTTTTAGTCCCGGTTAGTCACACCAACCGGGAGTAAAGGTGGAGCTCCAGACAGCAGCCACGTGGACGGCCTTTAGTCCCGGTTCATGTAAGAACCGGGACTAAAGGCCCTCTAGGGCCAGGACAAATGGCTCTTTTTCTACTAGTGTGGCCAAGCATGGAATCTTCTCGACATTACACTGTGACATAATCCGGTGTAGTGAGGAGAATATCCAACGGCCAACACTACTCGGATTTGCCATTTCACAACCGTTGGATCGGCTTCGTCCAACAGACAATACACTGTATAGTAGTAGAGATATGAACTCATTTACTTCAGTTGGGCTATGGTAATACACACAAAATATGTTGGTGAATACCACGTGCCAATCTGGGGATGATCGGTCAAATATAGAAACAGCAATTACCCCTTCCATCCTAAAATATAAGAATGTTTTTGGCACTAGCATAGTATCAAAAACATTGTTATATTTTGGGACGGAGGGAGTATTTATCATCAAATTCATAATTACGTGAATTTAGAATATCTTATTTATGTGATTTTTTGAGTTGAGATGCCACGGAGATAGTTGTGCATCACTCTGAAGAGTCCTCTCAGGAACCACATGTTTGCCACCTTTCCGACATCCACTTGTGCACACATGAATGAACATGCATCACCTGTCGTGTCAAGTTTAGCTATGGGCGGCTGTGTTATAGTTTCCTACTTATTTTGACCACTACAAGAAATCCAGTGCCTTGGTCGACCTATAACAAAACTCTGACGAGGGCACTCACTAATTAAGTGGATATCCCTATTGTCAGCTGGTCTCTTGTGTAAAGATTCATTGTTCTGTTTATCTAGCATATGATGGGAGAGATTAGCATTTGTGATGCTACACTAGAGGCAAAATGATTAGGTGAGAGACCAGCTGGTTCAAGGAATTTCATCAACTTTATCACTTTATAAAAAACATATATTAGCAAGATGTTGCTAATTGAGGGATCTCCACCCCTAAATCCTCATCCTCATGGAGTTTGAAGTACTTATTTTCTTTAGACCAGCCAACTGATTTTTGTTTTGGAACCACTCTGTTAGAGATATATTTGATAGTTAGAGATTGCAGCGGATTAGATAGGAAATATTTTCATCTTATCTCTAGGAGGCGTTTTGCCCTTCAAATCTTGTACCTTAATATATACTCGTCCTTGAGGCTCAATAATACATGCATCGCATTACGCCAATTATCTCCTCTCTAATCCTCTTATATTACATAGCATCAGCCGCAAGTTTCTAGACCTAACTCCACCTCTCCCGCACTACGCCGCCCCCGGGGAGGTCGATCTCCATGCTCTCCTTCAGGGATTGCACAACCTGTAGTCAGGATTCGTTCGCCGATCATGTGACTGGCTGCCCTATAGAGTCTTTTTCCCAGACAATTGATCAGCTATTTATCTCTCGCCGTTCATTTGATCGGCCATTCTTTTTTCGTTTTATGATCTAAGACCGGTTTGCCTTGCCCACCGCCTGTCGGCCCTCCGCTCGCCTCTACTTCGACATCGGCGTCGACTATACCAGCCTCTTCTTCGACTAGGCGGCCTCACGTGACAACGACGACCCGAAACAACCGTTGTCCACGCAACCTTCCGCCTGTTGTTCTTCATGGGCCGTCGTCGCCCTGTTCCGAGCGGAATCCTCCACCACCCCACCTCCATAGTTCGTGACTTCAACCTCGTCACCAAGCAACATCCCCGACCTCGAGAGTGGTCGGATAGATCACCTGACCGCAAGCGATCTGCTCCATCCGTGCCGTGTGACCGACCTAGATAGGAATTATTTCCATCTTATCTCTAGCCGACGTCTTGCCCTCCAAGTCTCGTACCTCAATATATACTCGCGCTCGAGACTCAATAATAAATGCACCGCATGACGCCAATTCTCTCCTCTCTAATCCTCTCACACACTCAGACCGTCTTTTTTATGAAATCAGTTGATTACTCCTTCCTTTTTCCCATCATTTGACATAACATAATTAAAAAACTGTTTGATGGTCAACAGAACGGGTAGAGAAGAAAAATGCCCTTATTTTTTATAGTTTGCTCTCTTGCCGGGCATTTATTCTGTACCTCTTACACTTTTTTTTACTGTTTTTGTAACGTGCAACTGTATTTATTTGATTTCACAGATTTGATTTAGAACAGTCGATTCTTCTTATTTTGCAGTGCAGCTGCATTTTTAATCTACGCCGGTTGGACTTCTAGAGTTGTGAACCTACGTTATTTGTAATGTGCAGTTGTACTCATTTAATTTTAAATGAAATCGACTGTTTTTTTTCAATCGACTGGTAGGGTCTGAAAAATTAGTGGAGTTGTTGGTTATTTTGTGGTTTGGCTACTACTATTTGGGAATACGGTTTAGCTATTTTTAATATCAACACCGTTTTTTTCTTCAAGTGTATAAGTCTTTAGTGACAGTCTTTCCGCAAAAAAGTCTTATAGTGACATTGTTGGATTTCCACGGAGAATGATGTGCCCCGCAATTAGATTAGTTTTCTTTTAAATATTGTGTGCATGGCTTGCCATCAGAACCAACCCTAGGTTAAAGGTGCAGGTAGTTAATTATTGCATGCCCTTGAGTTGATGTTACTTTGGCCAACAAACCAAACCTCCTGATAATTAATTGTCCAGTGTTTAGGTAGACGTACAATTGCTAGATCTGCCGTTGCCGGCCGGCGTCTTTGAACATTACGCTGGCAACTTTTCACATCAACTGCAAGTACGACATCACTATGAGGAGAATAGACCAAATCGACTAAAAATCATTTTTCATGTTTGCTTTTCCACAAGAAACAGACACACATGGTAATTGATTAACAAGCATGACAACGATATATTTGAATGGACATTGGACAACGCATGCCAAATGACCTGTGAATCTATCATTGAGTGATTTAGTTGGTGGCGAAGCTAGCAGAGAGGAAAATAACAATTACACATTTTTTTAGGGAGGCTAGAAATATTACATATTTTCTTCTCACGAGCAAGAGTCCTTACTTAATGCGACAACATAGTGTGTACAAGATAGGGGTCGTCAAACTGTGGCCTAATTCCACGTTTGTGCTAGCTAGCTGCTAACCCAACATTGCCCAAGCCTATTTTAATTGGATTAGCAACCCATAATTAGCACATGTAAACTCCAAAACAATCGCACATGCTCTTCTTTGTCTAACTTACATAATTTTCCTTTTTAATTTATTTTAGGGGACTTGCTTTGGAGCTTCTTTTCCATGTAACTCTTTTCTGCGAGGTTTAGTATTAGTTTAGCTTGTAATTTAGTCCTTCTAAAAGGACAGCGTTGTAGGCTTGTAGCTTGTAACCCCATTCTACAGAGAAAAAAAATCCTTCCGAGAAAATGTGGCCTAGCTGGTTAGAGGAAATTTACTGTGTACAGTTCAACTTAACCATGAATGCCTAGGGCATATATTTCTCAGACAAAATCCACCTATGTTATACTAGAGAATAGAAAAGTCTTGCTTGAGGAGTTGGTTGGACTAAATCTCAGCATGTGATCCATATCCAGTGTGGGCCCTAGCAATCTATGTGGGCCCACCCTTTTGGAAATCTCGGCTTTCTTCTCCCCCTAATTTTGTAAGAGCCACATCATGTGTTCCTGGAAAGTGCCTAACTAGGGTAGACTAAAAATAATAATTAGTGTAATATACAAATTAAGGGAAGGCAGCAAAGAAAGAGGCATCGCTGCTATGCGTGTGTACAAGCTGATGCATGCTTACTGAATCTACCCAGAAAAGACCACCCAGAGGGCCTACAGATAAACTAGTACTAGTATAGTTGTCCTGTGCAACTGTGCAAGTATCAAGTAAACTATTGTAGATAGCTAAGTTACAAACACATGGAGAAAATTGTTTAAAAAGACACATGGAGAAAATGTACACTATTACATATGCATAGTATAATATATGTTCAGTCAAAGTCTCTAATGACATATATGCATGCATGCAACCAGCTAGCACGACAATACCGCCAACGTTAGAGGGGTCAGCAAGTTTGAACAATCGACCGCGTACGTAAGGAGCAGTTGATCATACCGATCTGTGCACACAAACAATAATTAGACTCCAACCATGAAAGCTCATGGAAGGATGCAACTTGCGGGTGGTAACTGTTCTTGAACCTTTCTTACGTAACATGCGTGTGTAAATTGTTATTACTCGTGACTCATCGCTAGTGCATGTACAGGGGGGCCAAAAGGGCTTTCTCCATATCCAGGATATGAATTATGCTTGCATCTCTAGTTTAACTAGATGATACCCTTCGTTGCTTCAGAAATGGGTTGCAATATATTATTTTAGTGATATTTGGATGTCTGAAATTTGAATATGAGAATGAAGAATGAAATTCATATGACTTATTGTACTCCCTCCGTTTTTATTTAGTTCGCATATTAGCTTTTGTCAAAGTCAAGCTTTACAAACTTTGACCAAGTTTATATACAAAAATATTAAGATATACAATAACAAATCAACAACATTAGATTTATTATTAAATGTACTTTCACATCGTATAGATTTATTATGATAAATGTTTATATTGTTTTCTATAAACTTGGTCAAACCTAACGAAGTTTGACTTCAGTCAACTCTAATATGCAGAGTAAATAAAAATGGAGGGAGTATTTGGTTATTATATAGTTGTAAAATATTCCCTGCAAAAAATATAGTCGCAAACTATTTATATAATATAAGTAGTATTTCTCATGCATGATGAGAGAAATAAAAAAAAAGTGGGCTTGATGAAGTGCAATGTGTGCATGTCGAGAGAAATAGTGTTAGTGACATTTTTCATGCACGTTGTGGGAAATAAAAATAGTGGGTGCGCATATAGTAAGATAAATAGAGGTAGTGGAGACCAACTACTTAAGTATATAGGATCCCTGTTCAAGAATTCATCCGATTAACCAGTTAACTTGCCGATTAATCCCTACTCATAGGGTCCCCGAGTAGCTGATTACCCGATAAATCATCCGATTAATTGATTAAATGGCCGATTAACTTGCTGATTAGCCTATTAATCCCCTACTCACCAGCCGACCGAGCAGCTACAAGTTAACGATTTCCTCAGCAATGTATAGGATAATGACTCATCAACTTTTTATTTATACAGATATGCTCCATTTCTCATGTTGAAGAGGCCGGGTAATTTTCTCTTCCATTCTGAAATATAAGTCTCCGCCAGATATATTGCAATTTTCTCTTTAAATTGACATTTTTTTTTACAGTTTTTAGTTCAAATCAAAGACATGCATATAGTTTACATTGACTTGGGAAAATTCTATTTAAAATCTTTAGGATCCCTCTAAGCTGGGCTGGAGTCTGGAGAGCAGTACTAGGTATGCTAGACCCCCCCCCCCCCCCCCCCCCCCCCCCCGCCTCTCTCCTCCTCTTCCCAGACCCGACTCGTGTCGTCTTCTCACGATAGCACCAGTTATACATTTTAGCCTCAGGCTCCCGTGGCTTCTATGGCACTCTAAATATGATGTCACCCATCAGACCAAAACCTTATTAAGGTCAAGCACAAAAACAACTGATAATGTTGTTAATTAAGATGTGCATATAGGCTGTTTGACGAATGTAGTAACCCTAACTACGAGTAGGCAATAACCTCTAGGGTAGGGCGATAAGTCGGGCTCGATGACAATGTTTTGCACCGTCCATTCTGCCAACTTAATTTAACTTTGCAAAAGCAATAGGCCGCCAACCATTGCTTTCATGCATACACAAGGCAGCATTTCCCATGCAATCTTGCCGATCAAACAAGTACCAAAGGGCTCAACTTTCTAAGCTTCTAGAAAATCTTTAGCTTTGACAATTGACATCACCATGCATGTATGTATATGCAGTTCCGTAAATAATGTAGGAGTATCTTACTTCGCTGTCGCGCTCACTGGATCTCACTAAATAAGTAAAACACTTTGTTCTACTTTCTAGGCCCAGTTACTAAAGTGGCCTCTTGAACCTAACTATGTAGCCATAAGTTTATAGTTAATTAACACTGTTGCTTTCATGCATGAACAAGTGGCCTAGCTTAAACCTAACTGTGTAGCTAACTACGAGATCACATTGCTAGCTAGCTAGCCTCCATGTAATGACGACTTTTGCTGATCGAGTGTGAAACAATCAATCTTTGACAACAAAAACACCATATCTTACTAAGACTATAATATATGGTAGGCTTGTTTGGATTTGGATTAATTAACAGGTAGCCGCTAACTAGAAAGCTAGTTAGCTCCAATTAGCAACTGATATATCTAAAGCGCGGCACCAACGTGGATCCAGCGACAAGATCCAGCTGAGGTCAAGAATGGATCAATTGCTAACCAACCAGTTGCAAGCTTGCAACAGCATGCATACAATCCAGTGGTCCATTTTTGCAACCTAAGGCCGGGAGCCTAGGCATGCAAAAACTAAACTTATATTATTGCCTAACTTTTGTCGGAGAAGTGTGCATTGCTCCACTCAAAATCTACGACTTATTTTTATTGTTATCTCTAGTTGCTGACCTATCCATTGCTCTCGTGCGTTCAAAGCTCTTGGATATTATAATATTTTTATAGAATTCAAGAATCCAAAAAATACATACATAGTACATGTTGCAGTGCACACGGTTTCAAATTTTAGTGCAAAAACATTTGACCTTTTTTTTCTGTTGCCAAATAAAAAAAAATGGTGCACATGTAGTCGTTATTTTAATCCAGCAGAAAAAACGAGTTTGATCTGACAAATATAATATCAGTTGATTTTTCCTAACAATATATTCCGTAATTTGGAAAACATTTAATAGTTTACAAAATATGTGTGTAAAACAACAGTCATAATTAAATTTTGACTATCATATTTATGCCTGGGACTTGTTATATTTTCAAACAGAAAGAAATAATTATGGTTATGGCAAGTTATCATATACCCTAGCTATTCTTCTATAGCAGAGGAAAAGAATTATATGAGACCAGATCTCATATAATTTTTTTCCTATAGCAGAGGTCTTGAGTGAACAGGACGATCTTTTGTCTACAGCAAAAAGCACACTCACACGCGCGCGGCCGGTTCTCCATGAGCAAATCAAGACGTGTTTAGTGCAACTTTACAATATTGCTGCCATTCATTAATATTCTCTGTGAGAGATTTGGTTGGTTTGGTACATGCCGGCTGGGTGCCGGGCATATTAGGACCAAATCCTGACCGCGTTTAGCCCGGCATCATGTCGCTTAAAGGCCGGGCCGTGTGGGCCCCCACTACCAAATTGTTCTTCTATATTATATAGGACAAAAATGAATTATGTGCTTCGGAATCTGTGCTCCCGATATGCACGGTGATTCTTTGCTTTGGAATCTTTCGCGCCGGATATCCTTCCGGGATAAATATTCTTGTGACTACTTTTTTTTAAAGTTGATTATTACAATTGGGGTTTAATTTAAGCAAACATATGTTGTTATTGTGAAAAAATTCCAATCTATTCATTTTTAATCATGTCAGTACAAAAAGCAATAGAGGTAATAAAAAATTGAGTAATGTTTGTGTCCGGTACGCCGGCCGAACCGTTCCGCCGGACACACGCTGGCCTTTCGATTAAAACGAATACAACATCTTCGATCGGTTCGCACATCAGAGGACCCACACAGGACCCACATGCTATAGACTTTCTTCCTCCTCTGGCTACCCCCCAACCTTCTTTCCCTACTCCGGCTAACCCACCGCCCACACCCCCAGATCCCGGCGCTGCACGTCTGCCATGGACGCACTTCCACCTACATGAAGCACGCACAGACGGGGGTTGATTCGAGCTGGTCTCGGAGAGTAGAGATGACGGAGGCGGTGGCGGATGCAGGGGTCGGCAGCGGATGCAGCGGTAGTCGCAGGTGCGGCGACAAGTTTGTGCTTGCACGAAGGTGACCCGACGTTGTCGCCGGCGACCAGTGCCGCAAAAAAGGGAGTGGGTGCTGCTACTGGCGACGGGGGGCGGAGGAGCAACGATGATGGTGAACCTGAGCCGCATATTTCTTTTGCTGCAATCGGCGATAGAAGAAGCTACTATCGAATAATTTTTTGCTACATCCATTTACGACTTAGATGCGACCAGCGATGGCAAGGACCACATTTTTGCTTCAACCGTCTCAATTTTTTGCTACTACCGAATAATTTTTTGCTACATCCATTCTCGAGGCCATGATGCTTTACAACTTAGATGCGACCAGCGACGGCGAGGAATTTTTTTTGATGCAACCGGTGTCTTCATTTGCTACAACCATTTAACAAGAAGCTTCAAACCCACGACGGCCCGGCGGCAACAAATGCTACAAACCATGAACGGTAAAGGGCTACAACCATGAACGGCGAAAGCTGCAACCTGCGACGAAAAAAGCTTCAACCAGTGACAAAAAAAAGTTTCAAACGTCGTCGTGCACCGACGAGGAAAGCTATCTCTATCATCTGGTTGAAGCTTTTTTCATACAAGTTTGAAGCATTCTGTGTCAACGTTTGTATCTCTCTTTGATTTGCTGGAACCATAATCTAATTTTGCTGGATCCATAATCTGATTTTTGCTGGAAAAGCTTCAACCATCTGTGAAAAGCTTCAATGGCCATGGAAAGGAGAGCTTCATTGTGTTTTTTTGCTGGAACCATAATCTGATTTTGCTGGATTCATGTAATTCTTTTGTGACAAGCATATCAATGTTTTTGCTGAAACCATCTCATTTTTTTGCTGGAAACACACAGTTTTTTTGCTGGAACTATAATCTGATTTTGCTGGAAAAGCTTCAACCTTAGAAAAAGCTTCAATGGCCATGAAAAGGAGAGCTTCAATCCGGCATGGCGGTCGACAGCATGGGCGGTGCTGCATCGCCACCAAGCTACATCCATCGCCACGCGGAGCTGCAACCAGAGGGTGCAGCTATTGCATGAGTGGAGCCAGGGATGAGGGTGGCGACCGGCGACGAGGATGAACAGCAAGGGCGTTGACCGACAACGAGGACGCTGTGGTGGTGCTTCAAGTTCAGCGGGGGCGCTCGGGGGCGGAGCGTCGGCGGCGCTCGGGGGCGCTGTGATTTTTATCGCAGGGGAGTGGGAGGGGACGAGGACGACTGTGAGGAGGACGAAGCTGGGGTCAGATCTGACGATTTTAATCACGCGTATCGGGCGGACAGGGCTCGACCGGCCCAACCGTTCCACCGGTGCGCCGGCGCCTAGCGTCGCCCTAAAAAATTACAACCATATGTTGCATAGATATGTTTAGCGGTCATTTTTCTTGGACTTGTTGATTTTTTAAATGTGTTTTTGCTGAAACTTGTATTAACTATTTGTAGGATTTACAATTAAACGCGGGCTTATCCGATAGGGCATGGAGCTGTTGGACATGTTCACAGTTGTATTTTGAAGAACATGTTAAGTCTAAATGACATCGTTTAAACGACAAGAGGGTTTGGGGTTGCAAGATTGCATTGTAGACTGAAATGAAAGCGTGAGAGATTGAGGCGACATTACATTGTTGCTAATCACTCTCCACAATCTATGCTGATTCCTCTTGATCGATTCCATCATAGATATGTGTAAAAAGAAAGCATTATTCTCCATCACTGACAGAGGAGCAGTTCATGTTTGCCCCATTCCACTCGGAGGGTAGATCAGGTGACAAGGATAAAATTAAGATGTGATACCCTCATATATTTCCTTGATAGAATTTATTAAATAAAAGGTACATGAATGCGTTTGATAATTATTGAAACATCAACCAGAAAGTCAATGTATTCTTTGACACGGCTTACTTACTCATCTACGTCAACGTTATTGTGTTGGCGGCCTCCTATTCCCAGTTTCTTTGGCCATCATCACCTCGCTCAGCTCCTAGTTCAAGATGAAAGACCTTGGTCCTTTGAATTCTTTTCCTCGGCTTGCGGTTCGATGGACAACCTCGCGGTTCTTTTTGTCTCTAGAAAGGTATGTCGAGGAAATTTTTGAGTGAGTTGCCATGTCCAACTGCAAGCCTACCGCCACTCCGGCTGACACCATACCCAAGGTCTTGGTTGCCTCCGAAAATCCCGTGTCGAATGCTAGTTTCTACCGGAGTATTGTCGGGGCACTTCAACATCTCACTTTGACACGCCCAGAGATTGCATATGATGCCCAGCGGATTTGTTTGCACATGCATGCTCCGTGAGATACCCATTGGGGATTGATCAAGCGCTTGTTCCACTATCTTCGTGAGTGAACAACTCATGGTAATCAGCTCAATGGTAGCTCCTCTACCGCCATTGCGGCCTACTATGATGCTATAACTGGGCAGATGCCTGGACACTTGTAGCTCCACCTTCGGTTTTTGTGTCTACTTTGGTGACTCTTTGGTATGCTAGACCTCCAAACATCAAGCCACCGTTTCTCATTCAAGTGTGGAAGCATAGTATCAAGTGGCTGCATACAAAGTGGTAGAGTGTTGCTGCCGACAACTACTCGGCGAGCTCCATTTCACCATCGACATGAACTTTGTTGTGTTTTGTGGCAATGTCTCAGCTGACTACTTATCAGCTAACTCGATTCATCATCACCGCACAAAGCACGGCAATATGCATATTCATTTTGTCCATTTTCCGTGTTGTTCATTTTCAGTCACTCACCCACTGGCGTATGTCACGACCCAGGGACTTCCAACTTGATCATTCAGAGTTTTTTTATCGAGTCTTGACATCCACTCTAATGATGCTTCGACTGCTAGGGGGATCACATACAATCATGTATGATTGTTTTCTTCCTCTAGCTTACTCTCCCCATCCTAACTAACTCCCCCGATATATCCCTTTCTTTTAAACACATATATGATCTTGGAGGGAAAGTCTAGGTCGGTTGTAATGTGTACATATGTCCAGAACACACGTTGATACTTTGCGCTGCATATTCTCCAAAATATTCCCAATCTACATCGGGTACAGAAGACAACCATCTGCATACAACAATTGTGGCTCTGGCATACCAGTCAGACCAAATATAGCAATGGCCATGCCGACAAACTCGCCTTTAGAGTATGTGTTAGACTAGACTAATGTTTTCTTAATGACCGGCCTAGGATCTAGGATGGTTAAGTTGCACTATCATTAATCAATATATGTAGTCACAAAGTCTACCAAAAATAGAACAAAAAAAAAGGCAAGCACAGAGGCTACAAAAACGAGTCATCACAATATTTAGGTAGCAAGTACGATATCCCAAATTGCTAATAAAATAAAGCTAGTCATATATAGCATGCAATTTTTAAAGCTGGCACAATCATATATAGCATACAATTTGGTGTAAGGTTCATATGTATGACAAATTATTCCTCACCTACTGATAGGTGATGGAATCTTTTTTAATAACACCTGAACCTTTTGCACAGCTTATTTCTTTTTGGAATATGTCTATAAATTATTTTGAAAATTGAACTCTTTTGCAATTTGCAAAAAATAGTCACAAATTAATTATGTTACAAGAACACTAAGGCCGTGTCCTTGCAAGGAGGGTTTGATCTGGGAATGAGTAGTCAAATATAGAAGAGGTCGATACTCATGTATTTCTGAAACAATTCCGCAATTTAGTCGTTCCCTTTTTACATAAATGAGCTTCGTTGTTTCCTGGCTTAAATTGACATTTCCTACACATTTTTGTAACAACTTGCATTATTTACCTAGGCACTGTGGTGAGAAGTACATATTGTCCAAATGTGGGGTGATTCTAATACAACATCTAGTCTTATCAATGCAAGTATTTCAGCCCCACACAAGTTAAAGAAAAGTAGGGGCCAGTATCAAGTTGGGTAAAGGCTGACAGGGCCAATACCGAGGGTGGGAAGGGAGCATATTTCTGGAGACATATCATCACTACTGATAGCATGCAATAGCTCAGCTTTTTTGCCATGAGGAGCATGCACTGTTGTAGTAAACTTTTGATCTCCCGTGCTGTCTTTTGCTTGGATCATCAAGGGACCGATGCTACTAGAGGTTATAGCCTTAGTGGGATCGAGACTAGCAACATGAGCCAAATTACCCTACAACATGCTTTGTATGGGTCATAATTTCCACTACATTGCATATAACCAGATGTGCATGCTTCTTGGTGCACAAATAAATTCTTGAAATAAGGGTAGTTGTATGGGTTGCTCATTTGGATGGTGTCGCAATTAGAGTCTATCAACAGATCCGAAATCCTGCCGATTTTCGAACGTATTTTTTCCCGGAGTTTCCTTACATGATAAATAAAAATGATCAATGAAAAAAGTCAGACCCAAGGTCAATATCTAACATACTACAAAGTCATCCAAGAGTTATAATATATAAAAAAAGGTCTATTCAAGAATCAAAACCCTGGAGATCCTTGATGAACCTCACTAGTGAGTAGTGACTAGTAGTAGTTTTTGGCAACTGGTCCAATACCACATCACCACTCTTATCACCATGGGTGGCCATGAGACAAAGGCATGATGACACTTGGGACTCACATTTGACACTTGTTGGTGTGAGAGGGTGGGACAAGTGCAAGAACTAGGTAGGGGCAAACGAGAGGAGCTATAGGGAGGTGGTGATCGAAAAGAAAGAAATCAGTAAAGATGGGTGAATAGGCTTGGCCTAGACCAGGCCCGTCTCTACTCATGTCTCTCCATCTCACTACATTCCACACCCAATCCTGCCCCCTTGTCTTGCTCAGGCTAGCCCCTGTGCACCAACCTGCACAAAGATCCTCACCATCATTCTGTAACTTTGGATGGGCGAGTGAATGATGGGTTGATTGGCCACGAATAGTGTATCTTTTGAGAGGTGATCGGGCTCACATCATGTCGCATAATTGGGAGGCTTGAGCACCAAGGGATTCCATCGGGTGACCTCAGAAGCCACGAAAACCATATTGGCATATGGACGCTGTTATGCTACAGAAAGTTGATTCTTTACCATCCATTATATAAATGTACTCGTATATTCCATGGTCAGTGATACACCGCGAGCACGTCGATCGGCGTTGTATATACTCCGAGAAAACCCTAGGCTAGACCTGAAGCTGGAAGCAGCTGCATGCCACCGATACGGCCGGACGGGACCGGAAGCACCGTCGTCGTGAGATGGATGGAGGTCGACCCGGAGCCCGGCCCGGGACCTATATGACCATCCAATCGATCGCACAGCGAGCGGCAGTGACGCGCTCGTACGAACGTAGTAGCTGTTGCTGCTAGCCCTGTTAAATTACTCGTCGATCGTAGATAGATCATGGCCCAGGCGCGCGCGGCTGGATCGATCCGTCACATCCCGGGATCTCGCCGCGATCGAAAGCCGGCCAGGTCGGCCTGATGAGACGGACGGACGGATGACAGAAGGCGTCTGCATTCACGATCGCACAGTGAGCAGAAGCACGCGCCTGAGCTCCTTGATCATGCGTATGCATGTGTGTGCGATCTCACTCGGCACACTCCCTGATGCATCCTTCTGATTGGTAGGTACTGTATTTGAAGTCGGATTTGGATGACAGTGCATTTCAGGACCGAATTGAAGTCCGAGTACGTAGCGCTAGGCCAGAATCGTACGTACATATGCCCGTCCGCCCGCGTAAGGACCCGGGTCTACAAGCACGTACGGGCAGCCGATAGCGTGGAGGAGGCCGGCGAATTTAGCTTGGTCCCAGGAGCCTTCCATGCAGTCTGGCATGGCCATGCCTGTCTCAAACCTAGAGGCTGTGACCTATCTATGTGGTCGCGGCGTCCGTTCCCGCTTCAGGCCCAACACAGCAAGGTCGCTAGTCGCTACCACCCGAAGTAGAACTGTAGAAGCAGGCAAGTTGCTCTGTCCTGGATCCTGCATAGCTGCAGCAGAGATCGAGCCAGCATATGCTTCGACTGACCACAGTGTTTGAAGGCTATCGTCCGGATTTAAATGAATTACTAGTAAACATGGCCGTGCGTTGTAACGGGAGAAAAAAACACCCCACATACACACACTTAACGACATTAGCAAATCCTTTGAAAACTTTCATGGATGTCATACAAGAAACAACATGATAAGTGAAGTGGTGTTGTAAAGGTGGGACGATTTTTAAGGTGTACTGAAGTTGTGTTCTATTTACAGGGTCGTCTACAGAAATTTGGGGGCCCGATGCGAAATAAAAGAAATTTGTCATATGGCTAACTAATTCCCATGTCATCCAAGATGATCTCACTCTATGATCTGCGCTTGATTGCACTGCTGAGCAACCAATCACATGAACCAAATCGCACTGAAGTACTTAAGGTGCACGTTTCTGTGATATGAACAACCAATATAAAATAGGGCCCCAAATTTAGAAAAAACAAACTTCCTTTATTTTGTTTTATTAGGTGCATGAACTTTTGATGGAATTTCAAAATAGTAAGTGTATATTTTTGTTGGGTAAAATAGTAAGTGTATTTGGTTTATTCTTTGATTCCCTAATTTCCTAGTGGGTTGTTTCCATTTGATGAAGTCTACAGTAAAAAAAGTCCCCGCAGATGGGGGTATCTCCTTTTCTCCCTGATGATTTCCCTTTCCACCCTAATCTTCATGCATGCAATTACATGCCAGACAACACATCTGGAAATAAAACAGCGTCTGGATTAGGCAGATCGTCCGGAAAAAACTGCTGGCTTGAGATGAAAAAGGAATCCCGTGCATGCACGGGAGATAATCAAGCAGACTGTGGGATCTGCGCAGAGAAGAAAATAAATTGCTCGCCACTCAGGCTGTCCGTAATGGGAGTATCATAGGTAGTATCATGCATGCCAACTAAGCAATTTTGATGAGGTGTCATAGAATTAAATGAAAAAAGAGAGACTTGAGTATCATATCATGATACCGTATCATATTAAATAATGTGCTACTTTGTGTCATGCATGGCAATAAATATAATCCTCTATGATACCAACATATGATACTATGCATTAGGGATGTAGTATCATAGACTAGTATCATATGCATGATACTAGTATATGATACTCCCCATTACAACCAGCCTCATGCGGGACATGCCATATAATTAGTGTAAGCCTTTTTGAGAATTAATTAGCACAATCTGGGGCCCCTAGATTTTTTGGGGCCCTGTGCGGTCGCCCACCTTGGCCACCCTTGTCGACGGCCCTGTCTATTTATTAGACAACAGAAATATCTACGTAGTTGCCGGTATCAGTTCATGCCTTTGCTGGTGTTCCTCGGTGATGCGCAACAATAATGCATTAGGCTCAAAGTAGCAAAGTAAATTTTAGTACTCAATGATAGCATGTGCATAAGAGCATTATTTTTGTCTTGCTGATAAATGTGTTTGCAACTATAATCCAAGTCAAGACTTAATTTGGTTGCGAACATATTAGACATTACCAAAAATAATCAATCTGTAAGGATATCAAACGAATGTTCAAGATTGCATATCAACATTGATGTTCTTAAAAAATATTGATAGACACAATTTAAACATTAAGCCATTAGTTTATATAAAGCTTGTATTGTACATCATTGTATGCGGATTGGTTATTGTGCACTGGGCAAAATAGAAAGGATGATTATGTGCCCGTTGTAACCTTTGCATATTGTAACTGGTAGGAGTGAACATCCCATATGGTGCAAATAATAGCTTTTGTGAGAGCATCAAGATATCCTTTAGTCAATTTAAATGGGTAGGAAACATATATAATTATATATAATGAGACATTTTCAAAATACACCATATGAAGAAAAATATTAATTGAGGGCGCAACATAAACATAATTTTAGAAATGATTAGCGCAGAAAATAATATCATACTTAGAATCTACACATTTTTCTGAGTATTTTTATATATAATATACTAAATTTAAAGTTACGATTTGAAAAATATGAATATTTTAAAAAGTAATTGAATCTAACAAAAAAAAGAGGTTAAAAAAAGTAGCTAGGCCGAAATTGCAAGACCGTGCAGCTCATCTGTTAAGTGACACTTAGGCGAGACAGCACTATCTTACGCTTTCTCTAAAAAAAGCTCTATCATGCGCTAACCGGAATTAAGGGAGAGAAGGCACAAAAAGGAGAGCAACTGGGATTTGAACCCAGGTCTTCAATTGGGGGGGGGGGGGGGGGGGATCTAACGAGAAAACGAATCATTTTTGGCACTTACGGGTGACATTGGTGGGTAATTCTTGCCAACTTTGAGGGTAATTTGATGACGGACGGGTAGAGGCGCTAATCCCTTTATTATTAGGTATAGATTAGTTAGTTCTTATTAACGGCCAACAGAGCAACACAAACACCGCAACTCACAAACGCGACACACCGAATGGTACAATATAAATGTGCCAAGAAATGACAACATAACTAGCAAATATCAACAGAAAATTGGAGCACAATTTGGAGTCATCGAAGCCCCTCGTCGCTGATGTAGAATTGGAGCAAAGCAGAGAGACCATCTCAAGGAGACTAGGCTCAAGGGAGGCCATGCCATCACCATGGCATTTCTTTTAATTTTGAAAAGAGAGCTTCCTCTCCAGTTTCGTATATAAGAAACCACACCATCTTTGTCTAACAAGCTACTCCATCTGCCACGTATTAATTGACACTGAAATAGATGTATCTAGCACTGAAATACGTCTAGATACATCCATTTCAAGGTCAGTTAATATGGACGGAGGGAGTAACAACAAAAAAGGAAAATGATAGCAAAGTGAAAAGTATCCAAGAGTGCACAGGGATACACCTTGTGATCTATGAGTCGGATCCTACAAGCATCATAAGAAAAACTTCCAAGAAATCTTAAGTGCAATTCATATGCCACCTCTCAACACCAGCTGGAACCAACTAGACTCCTAACAATCGGCCAACAAAAAGACCTAACAAGAACAAGACCAAAGGGAAACTACTCCTTCACTACTGGATCCTATTTAGTCCAACCCTCCATCCATGAACCGCACGAAAAACTTCACCTGCTAGAAGTTTGAACGTTCTGATGACCCATAAGTATAGGGGATCAATTGTAGCTCTTTTCGATAAGTAAGTGTGTCGAACCCAACGAGGAGTAGAAGGAAATGACAAGTAGTTTCCAGTAAGGTGATGTCTGCAAGTGCTGAAATTGTAAGTAGCAGGGTAGTTTGATAGCAAGATAATTTGTAACGAGCAAGTAACGGTAGTAGTAACAAAAGTGCAGCAAGTTAGTCTAATCCTTTTGAGGCAAAGGACAGGCCAAAATGGTCTCTTATAATAAGCAAAGCATTCTTGAGGGTGCACAGGAATTTCATCTAGTCATTTTCATCATGTTGGTTCGATTCATGTTCACTATGATAATTTGATATGTGGGTGGACCGGTGTTGTTCTTACTTGAACAAACCTCCTACTTATGATTAACCTCACCCCCCCACCCCCACCCCCGCAAGAATCCGCAACTACGAGAAAAGTATTAAGAATAAATTCTAACCATAGCATTAAACTTTTGGATCCAATCGGTCCCTTACGGAAGAACGCATAAACTGGGGTTTAAGCTTCTGTCACTCTCACAACCCATCATCTAATTGCTACTCCACAATGCATTCCCTTAGGCCCAAATATGGTGAAGTGTCATGTAGTCGGCGTTCACATGACACCACTAAGGCAATCACAACATACATACTATCAAAATATCGAATACATATCAAATTCACATGATTACTTGCGACATGATTTCTCCCGTGACCTCAACAACAAAGGTAACTACTCACAAATGATAAACATGCTCATGATCAGAGGGGTATTAAATAGCATATTGGATCTGAACATATAATCTTCCACCAAATAAACCATATAGTAATCAGTTACAAGATGTAATCGACACTACTAGTCACCCACAAGTGCCAATCTATAGTTTTGCTAACAAGATTGAACACAAGAGATGAACTAGGGTTTGAGAGAAGATGGTTTTGTTGAAGATGTTGATGGAGATTGCCCTCCCCAATATGGGAGAGTTGTTGGTGATGATGATGACGATGATTTCCCCCTCCGGGAGGGAAGTTCCCCCGGCGGAATCGCTTCGCCGGAGGGTAAAAGTGCTCCTGCCCAAGTTCCACCTCGAGGCGGTGGCGCTTCGTCCCGAAAGTCCTCCTCCTATTTTTTCTAGGTCAAAATGACATATATATCAAAAGATGGGCACCGGAGGTGGGCCGAGGAGGCCACAGCCCCCCCAGGGCGCGCTAGGGGCCCTTGCGCGCCCAGGTGGGTTGTGCCCACCTGGTGGCCCCCCTCTGGTAGTTATTTGCTCCAATAATTCTTATATATTCCGTAAAAAATCCCCGTGAAGTTTCAACTCATTTGGAGTTGTGCAAAATAGGTAGCCTCACGTAGCTTTTTCAGGTCCAGATTTCCAACTGCCAGAATTCTCCCCCTTTGTGTGTACCTTGCATATTATGAGAGAAAAGGCATTAGAATTACTCCAAAAAGCATTATTATGGATAAAAAATTATAAATAACAGTAAGAAAACATGATGCAAAATGGACGTATCACATTCCTACTCCCCACTTCAGCATTTTTTCATCTTATTGTTTTATTACAGAATAATCCAATCATTAAGAATCTTGCAATGATATTAATAGGAACACAAGGATTAGTGATCCTAAGATTATCAAACACCACACTATTTTTGAATTTCAAACTGTCCAAAAAATAGCAGATACCTCTGACATCATTACACGCTTTTCATTAGACTTAAGCTTGACAACCCAATTACGAAACAAAGCTTGAGTATTGTCAAGTATATCAAGAAGATTAAAGGCACATTTTAAAATGGGCTTATTCCATCTGTGCCCCCAATTTCTTAGTTGTGCTCAGTTTTCCCCACGCTTCAAACTTTTGCTCACTTTTCCCCATTCCCTTAGCTAAAACTCTCATAAATGTTCATAACAGACGTTTGCCGTCTTGGCCGTTAACTGACTTGTGGGGCCACGTTGGACTCTGTTTTTTAGGGGCTCGTTGGACTCTGTTGACTGTGGCTGTGGCTTCGCTGGTTGGGCCGTGTTTGTGTTCATAGGACGGGCCCGTTAGTTTGTTGGTAATAAATTAAAAAAGCCTGCTATCGATGGATGCAGCCTGCTATGCATGCCCGGCTATGGCATCGATGTAGCCTGCTATGCATGCGAACACCGCCACACACGCATCTAGTGACCTAGACATAATCGCATGCATGCACGCCGACACGCACACAGGCATACGTCGTTTCAAGCGTCGCAGGCATACGTGCCGGTGGCAGAAGGGGCAGGCTGCACGCATGGTCGCGTCCATATGTCGAGGCATTGGTTCACGCCGCAGGCTGCACGCACGCTCGTGAATGGGAGGCAGGCAGCCGCCAACGCAGAGCACGCAGAAGGGGAGGCAGGCAGCCGCCAACGCAAAGCACGCAAAGCACGCTCGCATCGATTCTCGTTTACACATTGATGATTGCATCGGTTCACGCACGCACTGATTCACGATCTACGCCGGCCATTTGCGCATGTACCCACTTCGTCTCCCCCAGCTATTTAAACTGCCCTCCATTGCCTCTTCTTCTACAGATCCATCTGCGCCTCCAACTTCTTCTCTTCTTCCCCCAAAAGCCAAAGCCGTTCCACTCAGCGAAGCGAGCAAGATGCAGTACAACGGGCCGACGTTCCAAGCGCCGCCCACCGTGTCGGAACGGCTGTACCCCGCCCACGTCATCGTCGAGGAATCCCTCCGCGTGTGGGCGTTCTCCCACTGGAGGGGAAGCACTGAGCTTGCACGGGGGTTCCTCCGTGCGGGCTTCCACCACCTCCCGGCGGGCTCGCCGCCCATGTTCAACCTCGTGGAGTAGCATCCCCACGCCAACGCTCCAGTGGTAGGGCTCGTCGTCCACTTCACCAACAGGTTCAATGCCTACTACCTGCTCGGCAAGGTGTATTGGTGTGGGTGCGAGTTCATCGCATTCACGACCTATACCATCTTCACCGACTTCGAGAGCGTCTTCCCCGCTCGCAACCGCATGCACAGCCTCCCGTACTACCTCGGCGACAACGGCCGTGAGGAGGAGGAGTACTGAAGCCGGCGGCAAAGAAGACGGTGAAGCTGGCGGTTAAGGTGAAGACATGGCGGTGTTGCCCTAGCTACCCTATCTATCTATCTATCTAGTATGTAGTGTTAGTTTGGTGTGTGTGTTGCCCGAGCTATCTATGTAAGGTTAACTATTATCTATGGTGTCTATGTAAGAACTTATGTTGCCCTAGCAACCGTACCCTATCTAAGTTAAGTTATGTGTGTTATATTAATGCTTTGTTATGTTTGTATTTTGTTTGTCCCAAGTTTAGACACGGCTAATTGGCGTGGGAAAAATTAACCAAACAAACTAAAAATGATGTGTTTATAGATGCCTTCTAAAAATAAGAACATATTGTACATTTGTACACGGCTTTGGTTTGAGAGCTCTATATTTTTTAGGTATTCAAAGAATACTTTGGTTTTCAAAAATATTGAAGTATCAAATACTTTGAGATATTTGGCTTTAGTCAAAAGTGTAGTTTTAACTACACTATGTTTGAAGTATATAAAAAAGAGGTTTAGACCTCTTTTTCTAATCATGAAGTATTAGTTCGCTAGGCATAATAATACTGCGGTTTGCAAATACTTTGATTCTAAAAAATGAAGGGACTCATAAAGGAAAGCCAAAAAAATTCTTCCCCATGGCCTATGTAAATAATTTTCTTCTAAAACCCACCTCCCTACTTTGGGTCAAGCCAAGCAACAATTTCCAGCAAGTTTCAACTGTCCCTAAATTTTATTTCTATTTATTTTATCTCAAAATCTTTTCTGTTATTTATTTTGGACCTTAGAGTTTCCAAAGGAACTGCCAGATTTCCTTTGAGTTTTGACTCCAAGTAAATTCCTCTGACTAGTCCTTAGCACCCTGAACCAAGATCCATCAAGATCCACTGGTCCACAATTCAAAATTTTCAAAATGTGATTGCTGCAAGTTTGGACCAGATTTGCCATTTTTGGTGAAATTCATTTGTTTTCTTTTTCTAAAAATCTGAGAAAAATCAGTCAGCCTTTGGATGCATCAAAAGACCACCTCACCAAAGATCAACTCCAGAAAAATTTTCCACATGCCAAAATCATTTCATCGAATAGTTGGTGTGCACTGGATCTGTTAGTTTCAAAGTTCAGTGTTCAGTTGAAGTCGGCAGTGTCGTTTTCTTCAGAGCACGGCATCGATCTTGCCAGTAACTGCAGTGGCGCCTTGCTCCCTGTTCCCCCTCCTTGTCTAGTGCGCCGTATGATCCAATACTCGAGGTTATTAGCTAACAAAATAATCCTATCACTGAACTGGTAGTTGTTTTCTGCCAAAACTGAAAGTGTCGAAACTTAACAGTAAACTGCATACATTCAGTGATCGACAGTTGCACAAACATCTCTAACGAGAGATGGCCATCAAGTAAAAAATTCCTAGAGCAAGTATTCCTAAAGCTATCAGATTGGATTGCTTCTTCAACTCAATCAGATGCTTCAAGTTCTTGTTCATCTTCTTCAATTCCGTCTTCAGTTCAACATCTACCACTGTCGGGTATTCTGGACGCGCTGCTGCTGCCGGAGCGGCACTGTCATGGGGCAGATTGGACTCGCTGATTGCATTCCCCCTCGAATCCAGCAAGCCCAACCCTTTAAGCCTCTGGATGTAATCATCCATCCACTCGAAATGGTGGCATTTCTTCACGATCTGAAAACGAAATCATGTAACCTAAATCCAAATCTGACAGATTTTTTGAGAAATTAGAGATAAAGGATGCGAGGAAAACTCAGATCTAACCTACCCCTCCGGCTTGCTCTCGCATTTGACGAACTCGCGCCCAAAGTTCCCATTCTTCTCCTCCTTCGAAGTCAACCGCTTCAGTGGCGCAGTCCGTGGGCAGTCAGTGCATCGAGTCATCGGCACTGGACCATACACCGGCCACGTGGAACGGAGGGGCTGACGAGGAGGTCGACATATCGCCCGAGAGGAAGAAAGAGAGGAATTGCTCGAGAGGAAGAAGAACGAGAAGATGGGGAAAGAAACAGAGGAATTGCTTGATCTGCTCGATGCCTTTGTTTGTCAGATGGAGAAGAGGAGAAGGGGAAGCTATATTGACGATTTGCCACATTGTATTTTGCAGTTTCAATATTTGAACCAACTCGTAACACTGACATGTGGTGGTCATGTGCGAAAAATACAATTTCATATGTAAAGTGGGGCAGATCGTAAAAAACTCGAGAAGGACAGTGCAGTAGCCAATCAGGATGCATCACGCGGATCACGCATGTGTAACGCCCTCGATGCGGCTATATCTCCCACGTGTGGAGGCACGACTTAGAGGCATAGCCGCATTGAAAGCAATGTCCCAAGTCGGGAAATCATCACACATCCCATGTACATAAATAATATAAAGGGGAAGAACATAGTTGGCTTACACTCGCCACGTCACATCAAAGTACATAAATAACATCCATCATACAAATCACTCATGGCCCGACTACGACGCCAAAATAGAAAAGACCCCCAACATGCGACAAGGCCCTGAATCTAACCTCGATTGGGCACCACTACTGATCATCAGGAAAAGACACATAGTAACGCTGAGAGTCCTCGTCGTACTCCCACTTGAGCTCAAGCGCGCCATCTGGAGCTGTATCATCTGTCCCTGCATCTGGTGTAATAGTAATCTGTGAGCCACAGGGACTCAGCAATCTCGCACCCTCGCGATCAAGACTATTTAAGCTTAATAGGTAGGAAAGGGGTAATGTATAAGTGGAGCTGCAGCAAGCGACTAGCATGTATGGTGGCTAACTTATTCGCAAAAGAGAGCGAGAAGAGGAGGCAAAGCACGAGCGGGAAACTAGAGAGCAACCTGCGCAAACATAACTCCAACACCGTGTCCACTTCCCGGACTCCGCCGAGAAGAGGCCATCACGGCAACACACTCAGTTGATTCATTTTAATTAATTCAGGTTCAAGTTATCTACAACCGGACATTAACAAATTCCCATCTGCCCATAACCGCGGGCATGGCTTTCGAAAGATCAATCCCTGCAGGGGGGTCCCAACTTAGCCCATAACAAGCTCTCACGGTCAACGAAGGAATAGACCTCCACCCAAGACACACCGATCAGACTCGGTATCTCGGTACAACAAGACGATTCGACAGGTTAAAACAAGACCAGCAACACCGCCCGAATGTGCCGACAAATCCCGATAGGAGCTGCACATATCTCGTTCTCAGGGCACACTCAGATGAGACTAGCTACGAGTAAAACCAACCCTCAAGTTTCCCCGAGGTGGACCCGCAGGCAGCTCATTTTGGACCAACACTCAGAGGAGCACTGGCCCGTGGGGGGCTAAAAATAAAGATGACCCTCGGGCTCCGGAAACCCAAGGGAAAAAGAGGCTAGGTGGAAAATGGTAAAACCAATGTTGGGCATTGCTGGAAAAGCTTTAATCAAGGCGAACTATCAAGGGGTTCCCATTATAGCCCAACCGCGTAAGGGACGCAACAATCCGGGAACATAACACCGATATGATGGAAACTAGGGCGGCAAGAGTGGAACAAAACACTAGGCGAGAGGCCGAGCCTTCCACCCTTTACCAAGTATATAGATGCATTAAGATAACATGGCAATATAATGATATCCCAACAAGTAAATAAATGTTCCCATGAGGAACGGCTCCAATCTCCACCTGCAACTAGCAACGCTATAAGAAGGGGCTGAGCAAAGCGGTAACATAGCCAATCAACGGTTTGCTAGGACAATGGTGGGTTAGAGGCTCAATCATGGCAATTGGGAGGCTGACAAGCAAGTGGTAGGCATCGTAGCATTGGCAAAGCAAAAGAGCGAGCAAACTAGCATAGCAAAGATAGTAGTGATTTCGAGGGTATGATCATCTTGCCTGCACAGTTGTCAGAGTTGACTGGATCCTCAAAAGCAAACTCAACGGGCTCCTCGTTAGCGAACTCGTCTCCCGGCTCTACCCAACAACACAAACAAGCAACAAGGATACAATCAACCACGTGCAAGGGCAACCAATAAGATGCAAATGATGGTATGCTATGCGGGATGCGATGCGGGATGCAAAATGCAAGACGTGACAGGAAATGCATGAACCTGGCCTCAACTTGGAAAACCAAGTGTGCCACTAGATAGAGGGGATGAAATCACCTGAAAACGATATAAAGATCATAGGAATCGGAGCTACGGTTTGAAAATGGCAAGCGTTTTACGAAACGAACCGATCTGCGATTTACAGCAAGTAGGCTCCTAAATGCAACGAAATGAACATGCTACAGCCACCAAACATGAAAACAAAATACATGGCAGGGATGTACACAAGATGCTTAACAAATCGCTAGGACTGAGCCATAGTCAAATTCATCAATTAAGAGGTTCAAACAAGCATGGCAAAAATGAATAAGCAAAACAGATTTCAGACTTAGTGAAATTAACACTAGTCTGAAATTTCAGACCACAATGCTCTCTTCGGAGCAGGAAAACAACATGATACACAACCTGAACATGACAAGTAAGAACATGACATGGAGCTACTCAACAAGTTTAACAAAACACCCAAAATGACCTGGGGCCAAAAGGGTTCATAAAATACTCTAACGAGCACACGAACATAGATGAAACACAATCAGTTTTCAGACTTAGTGAAAACTGAGACATGCTGAAATTATAACTCACGAAGGCATGTAAACGAGCTCGATGCACTCACTACGGTGCAAGTCATGGCAAGGCAAGCATATATCCATAAAGAAGGCACAAAATTCTAGCTAGACATGGAAAGAACAATGGCATAGCATGCACGGATCACTAACAATGGCACCGGCAAAATCGCAAAAGAGTTGACGATCTACCCAAATACACAACTATGCAAAAGTAGAGCTCGATTGACTCAACCTAAAGCACTCCACATATGCAAACAAAGACATGGATGGATACAGCATAACAAGATTAACAAATGTCCCTTACTGATCATACTCAAAAGGGGCACGGATCACTAGGAAACAAGCTGAACATATGGCATCATGAACTAAAACATTCCAGACTTAGTGAAAATCACTAAGTCCCTAAAAACAGATTACTCAGGTGCCCCTCTTTGCAAGCTTGCACAAGTCACCACACACATCCTAAAAATGCATGGGTGGCACCTCTGGAAAGAAGACAAAATGCTTAACAATTCATCCCAAAGGGGCACAGGCATATCATGCACACAATAATCATGGCAAAAATGACAAAAGTCTATGATGAGCTAACGGATCTGCAATTTAACTCACGATGCCTCCTTCTAACAGCATTTTGGGCATCAAGATGAACTCAAATGCAAATGATGCAATGGAATTAAATGATGTACTCATCGAGACGAAGATTTTGATATATCATATGTCCAAAACGGAGCTACGGATGCAGAGATATGAGAAGTCAAACATAGCATAAAAGATTAGGGTTAGGAGATAAAAGTCAACTGGGAGGAATTTAGATCTCAGATCCACTGTTCATGCGCGGACTCCGAGGTTCGCCGGGAAGCTTGAGCTCGCCGGAGAAGGGGTCGGTCGGAGCGTCTGCCTGCCGGGAAGCTTGAGCTCGCCGGAGAAGGGGTCGGCCGGAGCGTCTGCCGGCGACGAGGAGGCGGCGAGGAGGCGGCGGAGGGACGCGGCGCCGTGGGTGCGGCGGTCGGGCGTGGCGCCGGCGCGAAGTCCGGTGCGGCGGGCGGCGGCTCGAGCTCGCCAGAGCTGGTGGCGCGGCGGCCGGAGGTGGCCGGAGCCGAACAAGACGGCGGCGGGGAGGATCCCAACGGCGGGGCGAAGAATGGGCGGCGGGGTGCGGCTCGCGGGCCTCAGGGGCCCGGTGCGGGCCGGGCGGGCCGCGCGCGGTGGGAGGCGGTGAAGGCGGCAGCGGCGACAAGTGGCAGGCTCCGATTGGCGCGGGCGGCAGCGGGCGGACGTGTCCGGCCTGATCCGGACGCGTCCGGCGGCGGGAGGAGGAAGAAGCTAGGGTTTCGAGGAGGGGATCCGGGCTATTTCGAGGGGGACCTTTAAATAGGCATAGGAGGACTTAGGAGAGTCCAAATGAGGTGCGGTTTGCGGCCACGCGATCGTGATCGAGCGACCGAGATGATGGAGCAGAGTTTGGTGGGTTTTGGGCCAAATTGGAGGGGTGTTGGGCTGCAACACACACGAGGCCTTTTCGGTCCCTCGGTTAACCGTTGGAGTATCAAACAAAGTCCAAATGGCACGAAACTTGACAGGCGGTCTACCGGTAGTAAACCAAGGCCGCATGGCAAGTCTCGGTCCAATCCGGAAATGTTTAATCCCCACACACGAAAGAAAGCTAGAAATGACCACCGGAGAAGAACGAAGCGCCGGAATGCAAAACGAACAACAGGGAAAATGCTCGAATGCATGAGATGAACATGTATGCAAATGCAATGCACGTGATGACATGATATGAGATGCATGAAAACGAAAACAACACACGGAGACAAAGACCCGAACCCGAGAAATAAATATAACTTAGTGCCGGAAACGGCAAGAGTTGGAGTACAAATTGGGAAAGTTATATCTAGGGCGTTACAACACTCCATCACTACGAAAAGATCTCGTCCCGAGATCTAGGACTGAAAGAACTCCGGGTACTCAGAACGGAGGTGATCCTCGCGTTCCCAGGTAGCTTCACGGTCGGAATGGTGTGACCACTTGACTTTGAGAAATTTGATTGACTTGTTGCGAGTCCTGCGTTCAGCCTCTTCAAGGATTGCAACTGGGTGCTCACGATAGGAGAGATCTTCTTGGAGCTCAATGTCCTCGAAGTTGACTGTGCGTTCAGGCGTCTTGAAGCACTTTCGGAGTTGGGAGACATGGAACACATCATGAACATTGGCAAAGTTTGAAGGAAGCTCGAGTTGATAGGCGAGGTCGCCTCTCTTGCTGACAATCTTGAAAGGTCCGACGTATCTGGGGGCAATCTTCCCTTTGATACCGAAGCGACGAGTCCCTTTCATAGGAGAGACGCGGAGGTAAACATGATCTCCGATCTCGAAAGCCAAATCACGGTGCTTACTATCATAGTAGCTCTTCTGGCGGGATTGGGCTGCTTTGAGGTTATCACGAATGACCTTGCACATTTCTTCTGCCTCTGTGATTAAGTCATTACCCAGCAGCTGACGTTCACCGGTTTCAGACCAGTTGAGAGGTGTACGACACTTCCTACCATACAGAATTTCAAATGGGGCCTTGCCCGAACTTGCTTGAAAACTGTTGTTGTATGAGAATTCAGCATAAGGAAGACAATCCTCCCACTTCATGCCGAAGGAGATAACACAAGCCCTGAGCATATCTTCAAGAATCTGGTTGACACGCTCGACTTGACCGCTTGTTTGAGGATGGAAAGCAGTGCTGAAGTGGATGTTGGTGCCCATGGCCTTCTGAAAAGAATCCCAAAACTTGGAGGTAAAGATGCTGCCACGGTCTGAAGATATCACTTGAGGAATACCGTGCAGAGAGACAATTCGAGAGGTATAGAGTTCCGCCAATTGAGCTGCAGTGATTGACTCTTTGATAGGCAGAAAGTGAGCCACTTTGGTGAGCTTGTCGATGACAACGAATATAGCATCATTGCCACGCTTGGACTTTGGAAACCCAGTCACGAAATCCATTTCAATGTGGTCAAACTTCCATTCTGGAATAGCAAGAGGTTGGAGGAGACCTGCTGGCCTTTGGTGTTCTGCCTTCACTCTTCTGCAGACATCACATTTATTCACGAATTGAGCGATCTCGTGCTTCATTTGAGTCCACCAATAAGTTTGCTTCAGATCCTGATACATCTTCGTGCTACCAGGGTGGATGGAGAGGAGAGAGTTGTGAGCCTCGTTCATGATCACTTTACGAAGTTCACCTTTGGGCACAACAATTCGATCCTCGAAGAAGAGAGTGTCCTTGTCATCAAGTCGGTAGCACTTGTACTTGGACTGACTCTTTGCAATACCAATCTTCACCTTTTTCACCATAGCATCAAGAAGCTGGGCTTGGCGAATTTGGTCTTCCAAGGTAGGAGAGACTTGAAGGTTGGCGAGGAAACCTTGAGGAACAATTTGCAGATTAAGTTTGCGGAAAGCTTCACAAAGCTCGGGTTGATAAGGCTTGAGAATCAGACTGTTGCAATATGCTTTTCTGCTCAAAGCGTCAGCAATCACATTGGCCTTGCCTGGAGTATACTCGATACTCGAATTGTACTCTTGAATCATTTCGACCCATCAAGTCTGCCTGAGGTTGAGATTAGGCTGAGTGAAGATCTACTTGAGACTCTTGTGATCAGTGAAAATGTCCACTTTCCTTCCCAATAGAAGATGTCTCCAAGTCAACAAAGCATGCACAACTGCCGCCAACTCGATATCATGAGTGGGGTAGTTCTTCTCATTAGGCTTCAACTAGCGAGAGGTATAAGCAACAACTTTCTTCTCTTGCATCAGTACAACACCGAGACCTTGGAGAGAGGCATCACAAAAGACCTCGTACGGCTTGGTTTCATCAGGCGGAGTCAGAACTGGAGCAGTGATCAACTTCTCTTTCAAAGAGTTGAAAGCAATATCACACTCCGGAGACCAAACGTACTTGACGTGCTTCTGAAGAAGATTTGAGAGAGGCTTCGCGATCTTGGAAAAGTTTTCAACGAATCTTCGGCAGTAGCTTGCGAGACCGAGGAAGCTACGGAGTTGCTTCACGTTCTGAGGAGGTTCCCAATTAACAATTGCAGACACCTTCTCAGGATCCACGGAAATGCCCTTGGCAGAGATGATATGACCAAGATAAAGAACCTCATCGAGCCAAAATTCACACTTGGAGAACTTGGCGTAGAACTGATGTTCCCTGAGCTTGTCAAGAACCAAACGCAAGTGCTTGGCATGATCTTCCTTGTTCTTCAAGAAAACCAGAATGTCGTCAAGATAGACCAAAACGAAGTCATTGGTGTAGGGGTTGAAGATGAAGTTCATCATGCGAGAGAACGTCGGAGGAGCGTTGGCGAGGCCAAAAGACATGACAGTGTATTCATATGACCCATAGCTTGTCCTGAAGGCCGTCTTGGGAATATCTTGCTCACGGATTCGAATCTGATGATAACCCATACGAAGATCAAGCTTGGAGAATACTTGGGCACCCTTGAGTTGTTCGAACATCTCATTGATGTTGGGAAGTGGATATTTGTTCTTGATGGTCTTCTTGTTCAATGGACGATAATCAACACAAAGTCGGTCCGTTCCATCCTTCTTCTTCACAAAAAGAACACCACAACCCCACGGAGAAGTACTAGGCCGAATGAGACCCATTCTTTCTTGAACATCGAGTTGTTTCTTCAACTCCTTCAACTCTTCGGGGCCGAGCTTGTAAGGACGTTTGCACACAGGTTCCGTACCGGGCTCAAGTTCAATAACAAATTCAACCGGCCGGTGTGGAGGCATTCCTGGGAGCTCTTCTGGGAAGACGTCTTGATACTCACAAACAACTGGGATCTGCGAAATAGCATCCAATTCACCCTTCTCATTGAGAGAAAACAACCGGATTGTATTATCCCGAGCAGCAAAGACAATGACATCCTCAGACGAATGAGTGAGTTGAATCTGCCTGGCTGCACAATCAAGATGAGCTTTATGCTTAGAGAGCCAGTCCATCCCAATAATAAGATCGATATCAGAATTACCAAGAACCATTGGAGAAGCGAGGAACTTGAAATCACCCATCATGATAGAAATATCCGGAATCATCATATTAGAACTCAGACGCTTAGCTGGAGAGACGACTTGCATAGCTCTAGGTAATGCCTTAGTGCTAAAATTGTTCTCCGATGCAAATGGGAATGACATGAAGGAATGCGATGCACCAGAGTTAAAAAGGACTTTTGCAGGAATATCATTAACAGGAAGGTTACCCATGATCACATCTGACGAATCCTCTGCCTGAGCTGCGTTCATCAAGTTGACCTTGGCGGACTTGGGGTTATGCTTGACCACAGCTGTACTTGCTGATCTGACAGGAGGAGGAGGAGGAGGAAGACGCCTCTGGTTGAAACACTTGTTGGCGTAGTGACCCTTCTGTTGGCACTTGTTGCACATGACCTCAGAAAGTGGACGGTGGTACGGAGCACTCGATCTTGGAGCTTGAGACGAAGTCTTGTTCTGAAAGCCTGGGTTGGGTGGGTGGGAAGAACCACTGCCACCTTTGCTCTTCTGCTGATACGGCTGACGGAACGGAGGAGGAGGAAGCCAATACTTCTGCTGCTTGGCCACTTGAGTAGAGGAAGAAGGCGTAGTGTCTCTGACTCGCTTCCTGGAAGCATCACACCTCAACTGAGCAGCCTCTTGCTTCAGTGCCATGTTGTAGAACTCATCGTATCTCAACGGCTCGAAGAGGACAAGAGCGAGCTAAATTTCTTCACGGAGACCACCCCTGAACTGATAGATCATGCTCTTCTCATCAGGAACATCCTGCTTGGCAAAACGGGCGAGCTTCTGGAACAACTTGTTGTAGTCATAGACAGACAAAGAGCCTTGCTTCAGATTGCGGAATTCCTCACGTTTGCTTTTAGTCACACTCTGAGGGATGTGATGAGCTCGGAAATCACGACGGAAATCATCCCAAGTGATCAAACGTCCACCTCTGGAATCCTTGTACTGCTGGAACCACTCTGCGGTCTGATCTTTGAGCTGGAAAGAAGCGAACTTGACGAAATCTTCAGGCTTGACGTTGCTGCATTCAAAATGCTTGCCCAGATCCACTAGCCAATCGTCAGCATCGGTAGCTTCAACACAATTGCTGAACGTCTTTGGACCATTAGCGAGGAACTGGTTCAGAGTAGCAAAATGGTTCTGATTGTTGCCTTGATTCCCTTGACTGCCTTGATTCCACTCATGGAGGATTTGCATGATCAACTGTGTATTTGCATTAGTAGCGGCCATCACAGCTTGCCATGCTTCCGGAGGAGGCGGAGGTGGTGGCGGATCTTGATTCTGGTTCTGACTGGTGCTCTTAGCGGGAGCCATCCTGAAGAGGTTGACCATCGTTAGCACATAGGCAGATAAATGAAGCTGAAACCAACGGAATGAAAATTGCAACATAAAGTCTTCACATCCGAACAAAATGAACGAATGCACTTCTCTTGAAGTGGTCACATATTCCTAAATTGCGAAGCCACGAAGAATCAGGTAGAAGAGGTACATCAACGAGGGGTGGAATCAATATCTGTCTTCGAAGCAACTCGAATACCACAACTGAAAATAAAACCAAGGATTGGCTTGTGAAATAAGCCGGAACAAATATATGATAGAGATTTCGTCCGAAGTTTTCGTGGTGGGACCTACACGGGCTCGATCGTACAGCACCATCATGTACAAGGCAATGCACATGACATACGAAGCGTCCCTGAGTCAGCATAGCCAAGGACTCTTTAAGACACAACGAGACCACTGTAAAATCGACCGTGAATAGGCGAACCACTAGACGTCGAACCCCAATTTCATATCATACATCTGTCGGAAAGATATCCTAAGAGCTACTTGAATTCCCACCTATGAAACTCCCGAAACTTTCCGGTTATGCAATCAGGTGTTGGGGATACAGGGGAAGCATAATATCTCACCCAAACTAGCAATACCTACATCCAGCTGTATCCATCCTTCAACACATAACCAAGAAACCTTCGGAAACCATCTACCTCAACCTTCGAAAAGCATCCGTTATACAAGTTATGGCGATACTCCCGAACTCCCGCCCCAGTACTGGGTGGCGTCGAGGTTATCTCACCAACGAACTGCATAAAGGAGATTTTCGATGTCGCGAACATATCTCAAGTATACCAGAATTGCAACGATAAAATTATGATGACAACACCTCAGAGCTCAACTCCCCGGGACACTTCCACTAAACCCCTGACAGGAGGCACCAAGACAGTATTCTCATCATAAGCCATCGGAACAAATCCAAGATACTCGCGTGATCCTAATTTTTTTTGTGAAATTTGAGAAGAGAAGAGTCAAAACTCTACGTCAGGATGCCTTACCAGAGCGATGAGGAGACTTGGAAGTAAAAAGAATTCCTAAGCTCTCCTATATATAATTCCTAAAGGACTCAAAACATTTTTTTTCTAGACACAACTCGGCTGCTAAAAACGATCAAGCAATGGGGGCTCCTAAGGTCGGGGAAGGCTCTGATTACCAACTTGTAACACCCTCGATGCGGCTATATCTCCCACGTGTCAAGGCACGACTTAGAGGCATAGCCGCATTGAAAGCAATGTCGCAAGTCAGGAAATCATCACACATCCCATGTACATAAATAATATAAAGGGGAAGAACATAGTTGGCTTACACTCGCCACGTCACATCAAAGTACATAAATAACATCCATCATACAAATCACTCATGGCCCGACTACGGCGCCAAAATAGAAAAGACCCCCAACATGCGACAAGGCCCTGAATCTAACCCCGATTGGGCACCACTACTGATCATCAGGAAAAGACACATAGTAACGCTGAGAGTCCTCATCGTACTCCCACTTGAGCTCAAGCGCACCATCTGGAGCTGTACCATATGTCCCTGCATCTGGTGTAATAGTAATCTGTGAGCCATAGGGACTCAGCAATCTCGCACCCTCGTGATCAAGACTATTTAAGCTTAATAGGTAGGAAAGGGGTAATGTATAAGTGGAGCTGCAGCAAGCGACTAGCATGTATGGTGGCTAACTTATTCGCAAAAGAGAGCGAGAAGAGGAGGCAAAGCACGAGCGGGAAACTAGAGAGCAACCTGGGCAAACATAACTTCAACACCGTGTCCATTTCCCGGACTCCGCCGAGAAGAGGCCATCACGGCAACACACTCAGTTGATTCATTTTAATTAATTCAGGTTCAAGTTATCTACAACCGGACATTAACAAATTCCCATCTGCCCATAACCGCGGGCACGGCTTTCGAAAGATCAATCCCTGCAGGGGGGTCCCAACTTAGCCCATAACAAGCTCTCACGGTCAACGAAGGAATAGACCTCCACCCAAGACACACCGATCAGACTCGGTATCTCGGTACAACAAGACGATTCGACAGGTTAAAACAAGACCAGCAACACCGCCCAAATGTGCCGACAAATCCCGATAGGAGCTGCACATATCTCGTTCTCAGGGCACACTCAGATGAGACTAGCTACGAGTAAAACCAACCCTCAAGTTTCCCCGAGGTGGCCCCGCAGGCAGCTCATTTCGGACCAACACTCAGAGGAGCACTGGCCCGTGGGGGGCTAAAAATAAAGATGACCCTCGGGCTCCGGAAACCCAAGGGAAAAAGAGGCTAGGTGGCAAATGGTAAAACCAATGTTGGGCATTGCTGGAAAAGCTTTAATCAAGGCGAACTATCAAGGGGTTCCCATTATAGCCCAACCGCGTAAGGGACGCAACAATCCGGGAACATAACACCGATATGACGGAAACTAGGGCGGCAAGAGTGGAACAAAACACTAGGCGAGAGGCCGAGCCTTCCACCCTTTACCAAGTATATAGATGCATTAAGATAACATGGCAATATAATGATATCCCAACAAGTAAATAAATGTTCCCACGAGGAACGGCTCCAATCTTCACCTGCAACTAGCAACGCTATAAGAAGGGGCTGAGCAAAGCGGTAACTTAGCCAATCAATAGTTTGCTAGGACAATGGTGGGTTAGAGGCTCAATCATGGCAATTGGGAGACTGACAAGCAAGTGGTAGGCATCGTAGCATTGGCAAAGCAAAAGAGCGAGCAAACTAGCATAGCAAAGATAGTAGTGATTTCGAGGGTATGCTCATCTTGCTTGCACAGTTGTCAGAGTTGACTGGATCCTCAAAAGCAAACTCAACGGGCTCCTCGTTAGCGAACTCGTCTCCCGGCTCTACCCAACAACACAAACAAGCAACAAGGATACAATCAACCACGTGCAAGGGCAACCAATAAGATGCAAATGATGGTATGCTATGCGGGATGCGATGCGGGATGCAAAATGCAAGACGTAACAGGAAATGCATGAACCTGGCCTCAACTTGGAAAACCAAGTGTGCCACTGGATAGAGGGGATGAAATCACCTGAAAACGATATAAAGATCATAGGAATCGGAGCTACGGTTTGAAAATGGCAAGCGTTTTACGAAACGAACCGATCTGCGATTTACAGCGAGTAGGCTCCTAAATGCAACGAAATGAACATGCTACAGCCACCAAACATGAAAACACAATACATGGCAGGGATGTACACAAGATGCTTAACAAATCGCTAGGACTGAGCCATAGTCAAATTCATCAATTAAGAGGTTCAAACAAGCATGGCAAAAATGAATAAGCAAAACAGATTTCAGACTTAGTGAAATTAACACTAGTCTGAAATTTCAGACCACGATGCTCTCTTCGGAGCAGAAAAACAACATGATACGCAACCTGAACATGACAAGTAGAACATGGCATGGAGCTACTCAACAAGCTTAACAAAACACCCAAAATGACCTGGGGCCAAAAGGGTTCACAAAATACTCTAACGAGCACACGAACATAGATGAAACACAATCAGTTTTCAGACTTAGTGAAAACTGAGACATGCTGAAATTATAACTCACGAAGGCATGTAAACGAGCTCGATGCACTCACTACGGTGCAAGTCATGGCAAGGCAGGCATATATACATAAAGAAGGCACAAAATGCTAGCTAGACATGGCAAGAACAATGGCATAGCATGCACGGATCACTAACAATGGCACCGGCAAAATCGCAAAAGAGTTGACGATCTGCCCAAATACACAACTATGCAAAAGTAGAGCTCGATTGACTCAACCTAGAGCACTGCACATATGCAAAAAAATACATGGATGGATAGAGCATAACAAGATTAACAAATGTCCCTTACTGATCATACTCAAAAGAGGCACGGATCACTAGGAAACAAGCTGAACATATGGCATCATGAACTAAAACATCCCAGACTTAGTGAAAATCACTAAGTCCCTAAAAACAGATTACTCAGGTGCCCTCTTTGCAAGCTTGCACAAATCACCACACACATCCTAAAAATGCATGGGTGGCACCTCTGGAAAGAAGACAAAATGCTTAACAATTCATCCCAAAGGGGCACAGGCATATCATGCACACAATAATCATGGAAAAAATGACAAAAGTCTATGATGAGCTAACGGATCTGCAATTTAACTCACGATGCCTCCTTCTAACAGCATTTTGGGCATCAAGATGAACTCAAATGCAAATGATGCAATGGAATGAAATGATGTACTCGTCGAGACGAAGATTTTGATATATCATATGTCCAAAACGGAGCTATGGATGCAGAGATATGAGCAGTCAAACATAGCATAAAAGATTAGGGTTAGGAGATAAAAGTCAACCGGGAGGAATTTAGATCTCAGATCCACTGTTCATGCGCGGACTCCAAGGTTTGCCGGGAAGCTTGAGCTCGCCAGAGAAGGGGTCGGCCGGAGCGTCTGCCGGCGACGAGGAGGCGGCGAGGAGGCGGCGGAGGGGCGCGGCGCCGTGGGTGCGGCGGTCGGCCGTGGCGCCGGCGCGAAGTCCGGTGCGGCGGGCGGCGGCTCGAGCTCGCCGGAGCTGGTGGCGCGGCGGCCGGAGCCGAACAAGACGGCGGCGGGGAGGATCCCAGCGGCGGGGCGAAGAACGGGCGGCGGGGCGCGGCTCGCGGGCCTCGGGGGCCCGGTGCGGGCCGGGCGGGCCGCGCGCGGTGGGAGGCGGTGAAGGCGGCGGCGGCGACACGTGGCAGGCTCCGATTGGCGCGGGCGGCGGCGGGCGGACGTGTCCGGCCTGATCTGGACGCGTCCGGCGGCGGGAGGAGGAAGAATCTAGGGTTTCGGGGAGGGGATCCGGGATATTTCGAGGGGGACCTTTAAATAGGCATAGGAGGAGCTAGGAGAGTCCAAATGAGGTGCGGTTTGCAGCCACGCGATCGTGATCGAACGACCGAGATGATGGAGCAGAGTTTGGTGGGTTTTGGGCCAAATTGGAGGGGTGTTGGGCTGCAACACACATGATGCCTTTTCGGTCCCTCGGTTAACCGTTGGAGTATCAAACGAAGTCCAAATGGCACGAAACTTGACAGGCGGTCTACCGGTAGTATACCAAGGCCGCATGGCAAGTCTCAGTCCAATCCGGAAATGTTTAATCCCCACACACGAAAGAAAGCTAGAAATGACCACCGGAGAAGAACGAAGCGCCGGAATGCAAAACGGACAACGGGGAAAATGCTCGAATGCATGAGATGAACATGTATGCAAATGCAATGCACGTGATGACATGATATGAGATGCATGAAAACGAAAACAACACACGGAGACAAAGACCCGAACCCGAGAAATAAATATAACTTAGTGCCGGAAACGGCAAGAGCTGGAGTACAAATTGGGAAAGTTATATCTGGGGCGTTACAGCATGCCTGCCCCACATCTGACGGGTGGTGTTTGGCGCTTGGTAGGATCCGACGGCGCATGTTCGACGCTAGGGTTTGGAGCATTTCTGCGGGGTTATGAGCGAGTCAACGGGGTTATGAGGGTTTGACCAGATTTCAAATGGCCATAACTAAATTAGAAAAAATCGTAAAAATATAAAACAAACGTAGTTCGTCCATTTATGAGACCTAGTTACCATAAGAAAATATAAACTCGGTATAGGGGCGTTTTTTTTTTGAAAAATCATTTTTTGAAGTGATTTGTCGAAATCAAGTTCAAATGTTTTTAAAAAATTCAAAACAAATCAAAATGTTGTAATTCTTGCACACATAGCCGTCATATGTGACAAGGTTATGAGAAAAAAATATAAACTTGGTGTAGGTCATTTTCATGAAAAAAGTCTTCACACAAATGAGCTATCACCTATGAACATTTTCAGAGTTTGTAGAATAGGGAGATGGGGTTTAGGGTTTAGAGTTTGAACACTTTCAAATTGACAACACAAACATTTCCCAACAACTTAATTCAAATTTTTGACTTGCTCCTTGTGTTTGCAGCTGGCTTCACCCTATTGCTCCTGGTTTCCCTAGTTGAGATGCTCTTTTCTTTCAGTCTCTTGTTCCTTTTGATCTTGGGCTTTACTTGGGGTTTTCCTCGTGGAGGTGCTGATGGAGTAGTTGCACTCGCCGAGCACTTGACGACCATTTGACGGTCATCTATGGGTTCTGTAATCTTTAAAGGCACAATTGGAAAAATTACGCCCTCCTCTTCCTCTCTTATAGATTCAAAACCATCAAAGGCCATGGTTTCAAAATCTTCTACTTCTTCATCTCTTGGCCTTTTCTCCCTAGAGCTGGTAAATAAAATTATAAGCCATAGGAAAAAGAGAACAAATGCAAACAAAAGGGTAGCTGCATTCTACAAAGGGTGCAAACACATACCAAGATGCTTCATTTGCTGCTGCTGCATTCTCCACTACTTCATTTGCTGCTGCATTCTCCACTGCATCTTCAGTCTCCATTGCTGCTGCATTCTCCTCAGCATTGGCTGCTGTCCATCTTTCCTCCTCTCCAAATGATGCATCCACTGCATTGGTACAAAGCCTAGCAATATGCCCCAGAACTCCACATTTTTTGCAAGCACGCTTCTTTGGTAGACGACCCTCCTCACCTGCTCTAATCCTCTGGTTCCTTGGTCTTCCTGGTGGTCTAGTAATGACATGAGCGTAGAGTTTGAACCCTGGATCTACTATGTTCCATTGCTCTTTCCCCAATAGTGCAGGCACATTATCAGCATAAGCAGCCATAAATTTGGCAACAGAGAAATACTCAGAGCAATATTGATCAACTTCACCATCTGCACCCCCGATAATGGTCATCAGATGTAGGGCATGTATGCATGGCTTCCCACGGATCTACCATTGCCTACAAGTACATTCTCTAGTACTTAGGTTCACAGGATACCTCCATACCCTATTTTTAGTGTCACTATAGGTAACCTCTCCCTCATATGTACCAGATCAAATACATTTCATCTTCAGTCCTCTTGCCTTCAAGTGCAATGCCTTAATCAGTGATGGGAGCATTTGATGACCAACATATTGTGTTTCTGCAATTCTTTTGCGAAGAGCCATCTTTATCATGATCATTTGCCTCATCTTGTCAAATGCTTGCCACAACAAGAGCCCTTTCACTGACTTGAACTTTGAATTGAAGCATTCTGCAAGGTTACTGGTCACATAATCTACTTTGCAAATTTCGTTGAATTTGCTTCTTGACCACACCTTGCCATGATGTGCATCCATGTACTCCTTCACAAGAGGATTTTGAGCATACAACACTCTCAAATGGTGTTCATGCTTCCTTTTGCTGCATGTGTATGATGCTGGCCATAAGTTCTCATCATAAACTTTACCTTTGAACTTCTTTTTGAAATTATGCGCTAGGTGTCGCATACATTCCCTATGCTCCACTCCAGGGAATACAATTTCCACTGCACTCTCTAAACCCTTGCAAGCATCTGTGTGTATAGCTAAACCTGGGGGTGTGCCTATAATGTTGCGCAACTGCTGCAGAAACCAGACCCAACTTTCCTCAGACTCTGCCTCCACCACACCAAATGCAACTGGGAATAGCCAGTTGTGTCCATCAACTGCAGAAGCTGCTACTAGCTATCCTCTCCATCTTCCAGTCAAATGTGTAGCATCTATAGCCAAATAGGGCCTGCAACCATCTAGAAACCCCTGCCAGCAAGCCTTGAAACAAACAAAAGCCCTTCTGAAGCACTCCTTCTGAAATGACTTCCCTTTTATTTTGAATGGAACTATATGCTTGTCAATCTCTACAACACTCCCTGGACTTGCCATCTCCACTTCAGCTTTGAAAGTGTAAAGCAGCTGAAAACTGTCATTCCATTGACCATTAATTCTGTCAAGAGCCTTTTCCCTAGAATTGAAAATTCTCATGTAAGGAATTTCTATTTTGTACTTCTCAAAAAGCTTCCCATGGAGTGTTGTTGGACCAAGTCCAGGTTCTTCTCTCAGCCAATCCAATATAGCATCTGCCACCCACCTAGTTTTTGCTAGCTTGGTTTTGGCCTTCCCCCCTCCCCCTCCAGGTGGACAGGTGTGCTTGTGTGGGTTTTTCTTTATCTGAAACAAAACAAAAGGGTAAAGAACAGTTAAGTAACCTTACTCAACGATCTGAAACTAAATTACTAACTGAACTTGGATTACCTAAATATATTTGCTCTTTCTCATACGAGATGCATGCAACTTCCACCTACACCTAGGATATAGACAAAAAACTATGAACCTTGCTGGCTCACTCCTTTTAATCTTATAGGTGTTTTCAGATATAATGCACCATGTTGTCACTGCATTCTGACAGTCCACCATTGATTGGAAAATGGTACCTACACTAAGCTCAGGTTTTTCCCTGTTCCACTTAATTGTTGGCATGTCATCACCATCGTATTCATCCTCGATTAAGTTGTTTGTGTTCTCCACCTTCTCTTCATCGTCAGTGTCGTCAAACCTAGCTTGGCTGATGGGCTCCTCCATATATTCGTCATCCACTGCTTGCTGACTGGCTACATCGACCAGTTTAGGAAACATCATCTCATCTTCATCATCATTTGTAGGCACTGCCTCGTCAGGTTCTGCATCTTCTTCTACACCAACTGCAGAAGGTACACGAGAAGCAGCAGCTGAATCGGAACCAGAATTGGCAGCAGGCATGTTGTGGCTCCATGAACCACTTGCTTTACTTGGTGTTGACCTACAAGGAGTGCCGGGGTGCTGGCTATTAGCACAGACAGATGATGTCTGAACTCCCTTCCCCTTCGCCCGTTCTGCGCGTGGCTGAAGCACATCGATTTGGAGTTTACCGAATCGGCAGCCAGCAATCCCAGCAAAAAGCAACGGCATATGATCGTCGCAAGTTAGTGGGAGAAAGCTTTGCTCGTCGCTGCTGAAGTAATTCAGTTCAACAGCATCGGCATCACTCCAGGGATAGGTGTTTCGGAGCTCAGCTCGCAAATCTTTGAAAGATATGCTGGTTTCTACCACTTTGGGATAGAAAAATGATGAAATCAAATGCGGTTTAGTACCACGCAGCACACTAGTTTCCATTCTAATCGCCAGCCGGAAAGCCAGCGCGGGATCAATCCTACAATACGAATTCAGTTAGCTGGGTAAAATCGAGCACAAATTTGAACGATTCAAGCTAACAGAAGTCAAATACGGCCTACAATACGACTTAGAACATCAATTTGAGAGGAAACAATGCTTACCCAGGTTTAATCCATGAATTATCTCCCGCAAATTCGACGCAACCCTCTCCATGATCGACTGCATTCCGGGCGTCCTCACTCAACATCGCTATGTAATCCCAGATGGGGGGGTGGGCTATATCTGGCGAAGACCCGGCGTCACCGACGAACGGACGAGGGCATAGGGTGGAGGAAACAACTGCGGTGGACGCGGCAAGACGCCGGCGGAGGGGGCGGGGCGGCGCTGTGCAGTGCGGCCTGTCTAGATCTGTTTCAGATTCAAACAAGCTGCCCAATACATGTCTCCTTGCGGTCCCACCCGTCAGCAAGCAACAGTCAAACGAAGACTCGGCCCCACTCGTCAGCAATTAACGGTCAATGGACGGTCAAGACATCAAACGCCCGCTATGAGCATTTGTGAGAGTTTCAGCTAAGGAAGAGGGGAAAAGTGAGCAAATGTTTGGAGCGTGGGGAAAAGTGAGCACAACTAAGGAACCAGGGGCACTAATTTAAATATCCCTTTTAAAATATTCCCAAGCATCATGGATGTAGGACATCTCATGAAAATATGATCAATTGACTCATCTTTGTCCCAAAAAAGGGCAGATGAATTACCAATCTAGCCTCTCCATCAGGTTATCTCCGGTGTGGATACTATTTCTAAGCACTAGGCACATAAAGATTTTCACTCGAGGTAGGATTTCCTTTTTCAAAGGAATTTATGAGGGAAAGAGACTCAGATAGTTCAATCCCCTCACACACTTCTTTAATATGATTCCAAAGCTCTAGAGACACCCCCATGAAGTCTTCCTAAACTGGATAATGTTTAAACCTTTACTAAAAAAACTCAACCACGAAGATTTGTTTTATCAAAGAAAATATTATATAACCCAGGGAAGTTAGACTTGGTGAGGTGTTTGTCCCCTACCCACCAATTGTCCAAAAACTCACTTTTTGCCATTCCCAACAATGCACTGGCAAACAGAGAAGAAGTGTTCTTTATCTTTGAGGAAACCAGACCAAAATTGTGAGTTACATGGTATGGGTTTAATCCCAGTCAGCCATTGATCTTTCACATACTTGTTTGTAAGAATTTATTACCACCCGCACCTAGGTATTATAAAACTTCCACCATCATTTATGTAGGAGAGTTTGATTCATCGGAGAAAGTCTTTGAATTCCTAAAGGTCTTCAAACTTTAGCCCATTTAACCATCTGCTATTTCTTTTGATTAGCTTCTTCCTTCCACGGAAGTTTGTCTCTTAAGAAGTCCATTCCTTTGTTAATACCCACCATGCGTCCATAGAAGGACATCATAAAATTGGGACTACCTATCAGGGAAAATTATATTAGTGTAACCCTCCTCCCACTAGGAACAGGGGAGGAGCCAGCACTCGACCACCTTGGGCACTTGTTGGGCTGTTTCCTAGGAGTACGTTCTATGATATCTTGCCACAGCTGAAAAAATTCACATACGCACCGTGGTTCCCCTGGAAAAAGTGTGTTGAGCTAGCTTCATGTGGTAATGAGTTTTGTAAGAGCTGGGTCTAGCAAGCGTGAAACACATGTTTGGTTGTTCATTAATCGTTGCTTCTATTTGCTAAGCGCTCACCTCCCCTGATGCCTGTTCAGTTGCATATCCCATAGAAACGAGCTAGCGGCGACGAGTGGGGACTGGGCTTGGCTTGGGTGCATGAAAGGCGGCGGGATGAGTGGATCTATCCCTGGAAAGGCACGACTTGTATGCTCGCCTATCTGTCACTTACTTCCTAATAAGATTAGGTATGATTGCTAACTGATGCAGCCATCCACATCTAGGTATGGATTGACTCCGGTCATAAATTTTGAGGTCAAACTGTTGGAGTTGTTCAAGTTAGTTGATCACAGGGATATTAATCGAACATTTATCACAACGAAGTATCAGAAATGACATTTGCCTTATGATATTATTAGCACACTATTTGTATCTTTCATACAATTTTCATTCCCACAAACTCCCGATTTTGAATATATTCACAAATCAGAACACTCAGTTTGTGTGAATTGCAAATCCAATTTTTATCTTGTAATTTTTTAGGACATTTGGATGGTAGTTTGGATACTTATATATTTGCTTACAACAAAGGCGAGTTTGGTTCTATGAATGGGATGGTTCTATAACTTTTATTGTCAAGTCTCACATTTAGTTTGGTTTATGAAACTAAATATAGATGTATTATATACTAGTTCACTATAAAATTACATTTGTATGACTTTGTTTTTCACTTTGTTATTAATGTGGATTTGTGGTTCGGAAGTTTGGAACTATTTTATATGGTATGTTGTACGTATTTGACCATCCGATTTTGATTTCGAGATTAGACACTTACACTCAAATTTGCCTAGGCTCCACAAAAGTTCTAGCTCCGCCACTGAGTGGGAAGTAATCTGCCTTCTAGCTACTACATTTCATTTCCATTTTGTCTTCAAAATTCTTCCAATGCTGGTTTCTAATTATTATTTTCATCAATCGGCACAATGATGACATCCTATTTCACCAGCAAAAGGAGCCCCCTCGCCTTGAATCATAGGGCACCACACCGTCGGCTGATGAAGACATTCATAGTAGAGCTTTCATGAAAATTGTTGACATTACCTCAAGGGAGGGCTCCGAGATCAACTAGATCATCATACCTAGCTCACCTTGAGAGCACAACCGTCGAGTCAACAAAACCATCAATGTGAATCAACGTGTAGAGAAGAAATTGTTAGCTGAGTCGATGAAGGAGATAGACATGACACAACCAAGGGAAGCGACTGAATGAAGTGAATGCCGGATCAAATTTGCAGGAATAAGCACGACCCTCTCCTGCCAGCGGCGAGCGAAGAACCATGTTTGGTTCACAACCACAGGTTTGTATTCAAACTTTGAATGCAAATGTGTGTAAGATACTTAGATTTTCCACAGATAAGATAATGCCATGGGTTGGAGCACACATATTGTTGCCAAACCATACCACTGATGTATTGTTTTTGAATGTATCATATCACTACTATAGACTATTGTGTGCCGCCCGATTTATTGTATTTGGAAAGGCAACTCCGTGTCTAAAAAAACTTCCAGTAAAAGTAGTCTTTAAAGGATGTCCATATAATTTAGAGGAAGTTCTCGGGTGAGTTATTTTCTCATTTCCAGCAAAAACTTCCCCTAAAGTGGTTTTTGGCATTGTCGCGATGGCGGTGGGTGGGTGGGTGGCGAGGCGGTGATGGGCAGCAGCGGGGGTGGTGCAGCGATCAACAGCGCAGGGAACTATTTTGGCAGCGTGCTCATGTATTACTTATACGGGAAGGGATGTCTTCTCATAGATGGACGGGAAGTTTTAGAGACTATACGGGACCCGTATAATTTTTTGTACATTTACGGATACTGCTAAAGAGCTTTTTTTGGCCCAACTTCCTCTAATGAATAGTTACTTTATATATTTGCATATGCAAAAAAAGGAATGAGTAAAATGCATGAAAAATTGTGTATAAATAAATTTGTAGTAGGGAGGAGGGTAAACCTCATAGATTACTTCATGTTGGCATAGCCAACATGGACATAGTGATGACAAGGATAGCTAGGGCAAGTCAACCTGTTTACCAATGGTACTAGAATGATGCTCGGGGTCGTCCTGCCGCTGGACATAACTAGTGGAGGTGCTGAAGGTACACAAGGGCTTTAAAGCACAATTGTTGCCTCATCACCCTGAAGAGGGCATCATTAGGTGAGGACAAGTGACTCGGAGCCACCTGCTTAAGTGGCCATTGAGTGATATAGATGAGATTCCCCAAAGATCATCTGGTTATGACAACAATCCCACCGTCGTGAAGCTTGACTCCCTATTCGGCCTTTCCAGTGCCGCGGATATAGTCCAAGATATTTCACCATCGGCGGAGGAGGATCAAGCTGCCAATTCGGCGACACCAATGGAGCTTAATCAAGCTCTTAAGCCAAGGGGGAAATCATGCTCTGGACCATCCATCGACAAACCATCTGTTCCCATTATTGTCCCTGGATGGTCCATATGGAGTATGTATAAGCTTTGAACTGATGATGTCTGACTCTATTGAGGATCCTCTCAATCAAGTTCAGGTTTACACGCCGATGTGGTAGCTAGGTCAAAACAAGGTTATCAGTGTTACATGGTCAAGATTATAGAAGGTGTTCATTGCGTCGATGAGTTCCCCGTCGATAAAATTTATCTACACTTCAATGAGGTGATCCATGCAAATATCTTCTCCTTTTCTGAAAAAAATGCAAATATTTTCTATGTCAGTACAGTCTCCTCGGCCTTAATCATACTTTGGGCATTTGATCAAGCTTCGAATCCCCAACTCCGGCATAGTAATATGACCTTACTTATTCCTTATCATATGCACTATAACAACATGGAATCCACATATGGGCATAAACTCATCGCGGACTACCTCTTCTAGTCCATGATTGTGAATCATCCCCAAATGGACACCTATCTCATGCCATACTTTGAAATGTAAATAGTTCACTCCTTTATGCTAAAACATATACCCGACTTTGTGCTTTGATATCATGCATGTGAAGGAAACATGCCCTAGAGGCAATAATAAAGTTGTTATTTATATTTCCTTATATCATGATAAATGTTTATTATTCATGCTATAATTGTATTAACCGGAAACTTGATACATGTGTGGATACATAGACAAAACACAGTGTCCCTAGTAAGCTTTTACTAGACTAGCTCGTTAATCAAAGATGGTTAAGTTTCCTAGCCATAGACATGTGTTGTCATTTGATGAACGGGATCACATCATTAGGAGAATGATGTGATGGACAAGACCCATTCGTTAGCTTAGCATAATGATTCTTAAGTTTTATTGCTATTGCTTTCTTCATGTCAAATACATATTCCTTCGACTATGAGATTATGCAACTCCCGAATACCGAAGGAATACCTTGTGTGCTATCAAACATCACAACATAACTAGGTGATCATAAATATGCTCTACAGGTATCTCCGAAGGTGTTTGTTGGGTTGACATAGATCGAGATTAGGATTTGTCACTCCGAGTATCAGAGAGGTATCTCTGGGCCCTCTTGGTAATGCACATCATGATAAGCCTTGCAAGCAATGTGACTAATGAGTTAGTTGCAGGATGATGCATTACGGAATGAGTAAATAGACTTGCCAGTAATGAGATTGAATTAGGTATGAAGATACCTATGATCGAATCTCGGGCAAGTAACATACCGATGATAAAGGGAATAACGTATGTTGTCATTACGGTACGACCAATAAAGATATTCATATAATATGTGGGAACCAATATGAGCATCCAGGTTCCTCTGTTGGTTATTGACCGGAGAGGTGTCTCGGTCATATCTACATAGTTCTCGAACCCGTAGGGTCCGCACGCTTAACGTTCGATGTCGATTTTGTATTATATGAGTTATGTGATTTGGTGACGGAATGTTGTTCGGAGTCCCGGATGAGATCACAGACATGACGAGGAGTCTCTAAATGGTCGAGAGGTAAAGATTCATATATAGGACGATGATATTCGGACACCAGAAGTGTTCCGGGGGTACCGGGTACATATCGGGTCACCGGAAGGGGTTCCGGGCACCCCCCCGGCAAAGATTTGGGCCTATTGGTCCAAGAAGGGAAACACAGCGCCAGCATGGGCTGCTGCACCCCCCATGTAGGCTGAATAGGAAGAGTAAGGAAATGGGGGAAGAGAGAAAGGAAGGGGAGGATTCGGCCTCACCCTTCCTTCTCCCCCTCCTCTTTCCTTCTCTCTCCAGAAAACATGGAAAGGGGGGCCGAATTGGGGTGGGAGCCCAAGTAGGATTCGGCCTACTTGGGCGCCCCCTGGCTGCCTCTTCCCCCCTCCAACCTATATATATGTGGGGAGGGGGCCCCTAGGATACACAGAAACAACTGTTTGCCATGTGCGGCGCCCCCCTCCATAGTTTACTCCTCTGGTCATATTTGTCTTAGTGCTTAGGCAAAGCCCTGCGCGGATCACTTCACCATCACCGTCACCACACCATCGTGCTGACGAAACTCTCCCTCGACACTTTGCTGGATCAAGAGTTCGAGGGACGTCATCGAGGTGATCGTGTGCAGAACTCGGAGGTGTCGTACGTTCGGTGCTTGATTGGTCGGTACGAGAAGAAGTTCGACTACATCAACCACATTGTCAAACGCTTCCGCTTTAGGTCTACGAGGGTATGTGGACACACTGTCCCCCTCTCATTGTTATGCATCTCCTAGATAGATCTTGCATGAGCATAGGATTTTTTTTTTAAATTTCATGCTATGTTTCCCAACAGTGGCATCCGAGCCAGGTCTATGCGTAGATGATATGCACGAGTAGAACACAAAGAGTTGTGGGCGGTGATCATCATACTTCTTACCACTAGTGTCTTATTTTGATTCGGCAGTATTGTTGGATGAAGCGGCCCAGACCAACCTTACATGACCACGTTCGTGAGACCGGTTCCACCGACAGACATGCAACTAGTTTTGCATAAAGGTGGCTGGCGGGTATCTGTTTCTCCAACTTTAGTTGAATCGAATTTCACTGCGGCCGGTCCTTGTTGAAGGTGAAAATAGCAAACTCGATAAATCACCGTTGTGGTTTTAATGCATAGGTAAGAACGATTCTTACTGGAAGCCCGTAGCAGCCACGTAAAACTTGCAACAACAAAGTAGAGGACGTCTAACTTGCTTTTGTAGGGCATGTTGTGATGTGATATGGTCAAGACATGATGTGATACACGTTGTTATATGAGATGATCATGTTTTGTAAAAGTTATCGGCAACTGGCAGGAGCCTTATGGTTGTCGCTTTATTGTATGAAATGCAAACGCCATGTAATTGCTTTACTTTATCACTATGCATTAGCGATAGTTATAGAAGCAATAGTTGGCGACACGACAACTACGCTACGATGGGGATCAAGGAGTCAAGCCGGTGACGATGGAAATCATGACGGTGCTTTGGAGGTGGAGATCGAAGGCACAAGATGATGGTGGCCATATCATGTCACATATTTTTTGATTGCATGTGATGTTTATCTTTTATGCATCTTATTTTGCTTAGTACGGCGGTAGCATTATAAATAATCCCTCACTAAAATTTCAAGGTATAAGCGTTCTCCCTGAGTATGCACCGTTGCGACAGTTTGTCATGCCGAGACACCACGTGATGATCGGGTGTGATAAGCTCTATGTTCACATACAACAGGTGCAAGACAGTTTTGCGCATGCGGAATTCTCGGGTTAGACTTGACGAGCCTAGCATATACAGACATGGCCTCGGAACACTGGAGACCGAAAGGTTGAACGTGAATCATATAGTAGGTATGATCAACATAGAGATGTTCACCATTGAAAGCTACTCCATGTCACGTGATGATCGGACATGGTTTAGTTGATATGGATCACATGGTCATTTAGATGACTCGAGGGATGTCTATCTAAGTGGAAGTTCTTAAGTAATATGATTAATTGAACTTAATTTATCGTGAAGTTAGTCCTGATAGTTTTTGCATATCTATGTCGTAGATCAATGGCCCGTGCTACCATTCCCTTGAATTTTAATGCCTTGCTAGAGGAAGCTAAGTTGAAAGATGATGGTAGTAACTACACAGACTGGGTCCGTAACTTGAGGATTATCCTCATTGCTGCACAGAAGAATTATGTCCTTGATGCACCGCTAGGTGACAATCCCCCTCCAGCTAATGTAGACGCTTTGAACGTCTGGCAGACGCGGTCTAATGACTACTCTATAGTTCAGTGTGCCATGCTCTACTGCTTAGAATCGGTACTTCAAAGACGTTTTGAATGTCATGGACCATATGGGATGTTCCAAGAGTTGAAGTTAATATTTCAAGCAAATGCCCGAGTTGAGAGATATGAAGTCCCCAACAAGTTCTGTAACTGCAAGATGGAGGAGAACAGTTCTGTCAGTGAACACATACTCAGAATGTCTGGGTATCATAACCACTTGACTCGGCTGGGAGTTAATCTTTCGGATGATAGTGTTATTGACAGAGTTCTTCAATCACTGCCACCAATCTTTAAAGGCTTCATGATGAACTATAATATGCAAGGAATGGACAAGACAATTCCCGAGCTCTTCGCTATGCCGAAAGCTGCAGAGGTAGAATTCAAGAAAGAGCATCAAGTGTTGATGGTTAACAAGACCACTAGTTTCAATAAAAAGGGCAATGGAAAGAAGGGGAACTTCAAGAAGAATGGCAAGCAAGTTGTCACTCCTGGGAAGAAGCCCAAGTTTGGACCCAAGCCTAAAACTGAGTGCTTCTACTGCAAAGGGACTGGTCAGTGGAAGCGGAACTTCTCCAAGTGTTTGGCGGGTAAGAAGGATGGCAAAGTGAACAAAGGTATATTTGATATACAGGTTATTGATGTGTACCTTACTAATGCTCGTAGTAGCGCCTGGGTACTTGACACTGGTTCTATTGCTAATATTAGCAACTCGAAACAGGGGCTACGGATTAAACGAAGATTGGCTAAGGACGAGGTGACGATGCGCGTCGGGAATGGCTCCAAGGTCGATGTGATCGCCGTTGGCATGCTACCTCTACATCTACCTTCGGGATTAGTTTTAGACCTAAATAGTTGTTATTTGGTGCCAGCGTTGAGCATGAACATTATATCTGGATCTTGTTTGATGCGAGACGGTTATTCATTTAAATCAGAGAATAATGGTTGTTCTATTTATGCGAGTAATATCTTTTATGGTCAAGTTGTTGGGGAACGCAGTAATTTCAAAAAAATTCCTACGCACACGCAAGATCATGGTGATGCATAGCAACGAGAGGGGAGAGTATTGTCTACGTACCCTCGTAGACCGTAAGCGGAAGCGTTATGAAAACGCGGTTGATGTAGTTGTACGTCTTCACGATTAACCGATCTAGTACCAAAGATACGACACCTTCGCGATCTGCACACGTTCGGCTCGGTGATGTCCCGCGAACTCATGATCCAGTTGAGCTTCAAGGGAGAGCTTCATCAACACGACGGCGTGATGACGGTGATGATGTTGCTACCAGAACAGGGCTTCACCTAAGCACCGCTACGATATTACCGAGGTGGATTATGGTGGAGGGGGCACCGCACACGGCTAAAGATCAATGATCAACTTGTGTATCTATGGGGTGCCCCCCTCCCTCGTATATAAAGGAGTGCAAGAGGGGGAGGGGGCGGCATCCTAGGCGCGCCCCAAGGGGAGTCCTACTCCCACCGGGAGTAGGATTCCCCCCTTGCCTTGTTGGATTTAGGAGAGAAGGAAGGAGGAGGGAGGAGGAAGGAAAGGGGGGCCAGCCCCCATCCCAATTCGGATTGGGCTTGGGAGGGTGCACCCCCTCCTTTGCTCCTTTCTCCTCTCTCCCACTAAGCCCCAATAAGGCCCATATACCTCCCAGGGGGTTCCGCTAACCTCCCGGTGCTCCGGTATACTCTCGTTTTCACCCGAAACTATTCCGATGTCCCAACATAGGCTTCCAACATATCGATCTTTACATCTTGACCATTTCGAGACTCCTCATTATGTCCGTGATCAAATCCGGGACTCCGAACTACCATCGGTACATCAAAACACATAAACTCGTAATACCGATTGGCACTGAACGTTAAGCTGCGGACCCTACGGGTTTGAGAACTATGTAGAAATGACCGAGACATGTCTCTGGTCAATAACCAATAGCGGAACCTGGATGCTCATATTGGTTCCTACATATTCTATGAAGATCTTTATCGGTCAAACCGCATAACGATATACGTTGTTCCCTTTGTCATCGGTATGTTACTTGCCCGAGATTCGATCGTCGGTATCTCAATACCTAGTTCAATCCCGTTACCGGCAAGTCTCTTTACTCGTTCTGTAATGCTACATCCCGTAACTAACTCATTAGCTACATTGCTTGCAAGGCTTATTGTGATGTACATTACCGAGAGGGCCCGGAGATACCTCTTCGACAATCGGAGTGACAAATCCTAATCTTAATCCATGCCAACTCAACAAACACCATCGGAGACACCTATAGAGCACCTTTATAATCACCCAGTTACGTTGTGACGTTTGGTAGCACACAAAGTGTTCCTCCGGTATTTGGAAGTTGCATGATATCATAGTCATAGGAACATGTATAGTTATGGAGAAAGCAATAGCAACAAACTAAACGATCATCGTGCTAAGCTAACAGATGGGTTAAGTCAATCACATCATTCACTAATGATGTGATCCCGTTAATCAAATGACAACTCATGTCTATGGTTAGGAAACATAACCATCATTGATTCAACGAGCTAGTCAAGTAGAGGCAAACTAGTGACACTCTGTTTGTCTATGTATTCACACATGTACTAAGTTTCTGGTTAATACAAGTAGTCGTCAACCCGTGCACATGCACGGGCTAGCAATTTTAATATTAGATATAACAAAGTTTTGAGAGATTTGAAATGTCAAACAAAAATTTGCATATGTTGATATAGGTTATTATTATCACACATGCACATAGATTGCAATGAAGTGACATTGCTTTGACTGTTTTGTGATTAGATTGTTTGCATCCAATTATGTCACAGCGATCCACGTCAGATTTATGGCTGATATGTGGACATATGGATGTCCTACTTATCAAGGTTACATAAGGGTATATGTGTTATGTTGGTAGAAAACATGGTTACAAACCTAGAAGTTGTTGCATGTATCATGTACTCGTGATCTAAAAGTTTCTAGAAGCTTTGAAGATGAAGTGCCCAATTGCAGCATATATATTACTTTCTTATTAAGCCAAAAAAGAAAAACATTTTCTTTTTTTCCACGGAAGCATGGTAAAATTAGAAAAATAATGATGTTTTAATAGATATTATTTTTCTCTTTTTATTAGGATAAAAAATACATGTACACATTTACTATGTATAACAATCTACACCTCCAAAGAATCATGTTAATCCTTTTTATACAGGATTAAGTGGCCATCTACAGGAGTCAAGGAGGATATTTTCCTTTTTTTTAGGATGAGATGTCGTTCCTTTCTTACGTTTAATCTGTCTCTTTTTTCTTTCCATCAGTGGAATTTTTATGGAAAGAAGCCCTCCTTTTTCATAGAATGAACCATCTATATGAGGATTATTTCCTACTTTCCTTTCACCAACGTTACGTGTAGATGCTTGTTTTTTGCTCGGGCCATCTATATGTTACGTATAACTTTCACCCACGTATGGAAGTCTTGCGTGGCTGTTTTTTTCCTTTTCAATCAGGAAAAAATGATTGGTTAGTCAAACATATCTGGGGTTTTTTCATCCCTGGAGTTTTTTGTGCAAGGAGATTAGATCTGATTTTTCTTTTGTTTTCATCGGTGGAGTTTCTATAGAAGGATATTATTCTTTTTTGAGGGAAGCGTGGAGTCTTTTCTAGTTTTGTTTCACCAAATTATAATGTGTCAGATGTGATCTATTTTTTTATAGATGCGATCTGTTTTTTTTCAGTGCCCAACTTTTATGGAAGGGGGCTATCCTTATTTAGGAAACCGTGGCTGCTTTTTTTTCTTTCAACCAATGTTCAACGTGAGGAAGGAGGACTACAAATCTAACGTTTCATCTAACTGATATGGCCACTCAGAAATTTTTTCTAGGAAATAGAGAGAGTCCCAAGGGATCAAGGCTTCCATACGTGGCAGTTAGAGACAACATGTCTTATATTTCATCTAATGGCTATGGGTACATTATATATTAATCCAACGGTCAAAACTCTTTAATTTTAATGATTGATGTGGTGCCTCGTATGATGCCTCCAATTAGTAAATATAAGATTCTAACATGAATAATAAAAATTTATCATGATATAAGGAAATATAAATAACAACTTAATTATTGCCTCTAGGGCACATTTCCTTCAGTCTCCCACTTGCACTAGAGTCGATAATCTAGATTACATTGTAATGATTCTAACACCCATGGAGTATTGGTGCTGATCATGTTTTGCTCGTGAGAGAGGCTTAGTGAACGGGTTTGCAACATTCAGATCCATACGTATCTTGCAAATCTCTATGTCTCCCTCCTTGACTTGATCGCGGATGGAATTGAAGCGTCTCTTTATGTGCTTGGTTCTCTTATGAAATCTGGATTCTTTTGCCAAGGCAATTGCTCCAGTATTGTCACAAAAGATTTTCATTGGACCCGATGCACTAGGTATGACACCTAGATCGGATATGAACTCCTTCATCCAGACTCCTTCATTTGCTGCTTCCGAAGCAGCTATGTATTCCGCTTCACATGTAGATCCCGCCACGACGCTCTGCTTGGAACTCCATCAACTGACAGCTCCACCATTTAATAAAAACACGTATCCGGTTTGTGTCTTAGAGTCATTTGGATCAGTGTCAAAGCTTGCATCGACAGAACCGTTTACGACGAGCTCTTTGTCACCTGCATATACGAGAAACATATCCTCAGTCTTTTTCAGGTATTTCAGGATGTTCTTGACCGCTGTCCAGTGATCCACTCCTGGATTACTTTGGTACCTCCCTGCTTAACTTATAGCAAGGCACACATCAGGTCTGGTACACAGCATTGCATACATGATAGAGCCTATGGCTGAAGCATAGGGAACACCTTTCATTTTCTCTCTATTTTCTGCAGTGGTCGGGCATTGAGTCTGACTCAACATCACACCTTGTAATATAGGCAAGAACCCTTTCTTTGCCTGATCCATTTTCAAATTCTTCAAAACTTTATCAAGGTATGTGTTTTGTGAAAGTCCAATCAAGCATCTTGATCTATCTCTATAGATCTTGATGCCCAATATATAAGCAGCTCTACCGAGGTCTTTCATTGAAAAATTCTTATTCAAGTATCCTTTTATTCTATTCAGAACTTCAGTATCATTTCCGATCAATAATATGTCATCTACATATAATATCAGAAATGCTACGGAGCTCCCACTCACTTTATTGTAAATACATGCTTCTCCAAAAGTCTGTATAAAACCATATGCTTTGATCACACTATCAAAGCGTACATTCCAACTCCAAGAGGCTTGCACCAGTCCACAAATGGATCGCTGGAGCTTGCACACTTTGTTAGCACCTTTTGGATCGACAAAACCTTCTGGTTGCATCATATACAACTCTTATTTAAGGTATCCATTAAGGAATGCAGTTTTGACATCCATTTGCCAAATTTCATAATCATAAAATGCGGCAATTGCTAACATGATTCGGACGGACTTAAGCATCACTATGGGTGAGAAGGTCTCATCGTGGTTGAGGGAGTCCTGGATTAGGGGGTGTTCGGGTAGCCGGACTATACCTTCAGCCGGACTCCTGGACTATGAAGATACAAGATTGAAGACTTCGTCCCGTGTTCGGATGGGACTTTCCTTGGCGTGGAAGGCAAGCTTGGCGATGCGGATATTCAAGATCTCCTACCATTGTAACCGACTCTATGTAACCCTAACCATATCCGGTGTCTATATAAACCGGAGGGGTTTTAGTCCGTAGAAAAAAACTTCATAAACTCCATAGACAACAATCATACCATAGGCTAGCTTCTAGGGTTTAGCCTCCTCGATCTCGTGGTAGATCTACTCTTGTACTACCCATATCATCAATATTAATCAAGCAGGACGTAGGGTTTTACCTCCATCAAGAGGGCCCGAACCTGGGTAAAACATCGTGTTCCCTGCCTCCTGTTACCATCCGGCCTAGACGCACAGTTCGGGACCCCCTACCTGAGATCCGACGGTTTTGACACCGACATTGGTGCTTTCATTGAGAGTTCCTCTGTGTCGTCGCCTTTAGGCCCGATGGCTCCTTTGATCATCAACAATGATGCGGTCCAGGGTGAGACTTTTCTCCCCGGACAGATCTTCGTCTTTGGCGGCTTCGCTCTGCGGGCCAATCCTCTTGGACACTTGGAGCAGATCGAAGGCTACGCCCCTGGCCATCAAGTCAGGTTTGGAAGCTCAAACTACACGGCTGACATCCACGGAGACTTGATCTTCGACAGGTTCGAGCCACGGCCAAGTGCGCCGCACTATCTCAAGGGGCATGATCTAGCTCTGCCTCCGAACAGTGTCCTGGAGGCCGCTCACGCTTCGGTTCCGACCTCTAACTCGGAGCCTATTGCGCCAATCGAGGACGAGCGGTCGAACGCCATCTCGGGGGCTGCGATCTCAAAGGCCATCGAGCCAAACGCTAGCCCCGCACTCTGCATGACCCGTGACTCCGAGGATCCGGACTCCTCCCCGGACTCCGAACCCCCTGCGCCCCGCCAATCGAATCCGATCGGGCGCCGATAATGGAGTTCGCTGCCGCAGACATCTTTCAACACTTGCCTTTCGGCGTCATCCTGAATTCTCTTAAGTCTCTCTCTTTATCAGGAGAGCCCTGGCCGGATTACGGTCAGCGAGGATGGGATACGGACGATGAAGAAATTCAAAGCCCACCCACCACCCACTTGGTAGCCACTGTCGACAATTTAAACGACGTGCTCAACTTCGACTCCGGATTCATCGATAGCATGAATGACGATGCAGGAGATATAGACGAACCAACGCCCATAGGGCATTGGACAGCCACCTCATCTCACGATGTGTACATGGTGGATACCCCTAAAGGAAGCGACAACGAGGAAAAAGGGGGAGGAACGGGAGATAGACCCCCCTCCCCCCCCGAAAAGCAATCAAAGCGTCGGCGTAAACGCCGACCCAAGCCCCGCCTCGATAAAAACCCAGCCATAGAGCAGGACGAGCAGGCCTTAGAGCAACCGTCCGAACATGGCAACGCGGATGGAGAAACCGAACATCCCTCCTCCGGCGAAAACGGCATTCCGGACGACCTCACGCCGGATAAACTCATGGATCAGAAAGAATCTCCATGAGAGGCTCGTTGCAACTGCACGCAGCCTGAAAAAGCAGAAGCGGAAGCTAAAAACAGCGGAAGATGCACTCCGGATTAGATGGAGCAAAGTAATTAATACCGCAGATAAATACGGCGACAGTCGCCGCACTAAAAGCTATCCGAAAAGAAAGCTACTGCCTGAATTCGACGAAGAGGCCATAGAGCCCTCGCATTCAAAAAATGAGAAAGCCACACGGTCGGATAGACGACCCCATAAAGCGGCAAGCGGCGCCGCACTTAAATCGGCATGCGACCCACTTAAGGATTCGCACCATGGCCCAGTCAGGTCCATTTATGGGCCAAGAAAGCAAGCTCTCGCAAGCAATGCAATAAAGCCATCATCAGAATCCGGCACACCCAAATACAGGGGCGCCGCACACCCTCTATGTTTCATCGATGAGGTGCTGGACTATGAATTTCTAGAGGGATTCAAACCCGTAAATATAGAGGCATATGAACAGACCCTGGAGTCTGGGTCGAGGATTATATCCTCCACATACACATGGCTAGAGGAGATGATCTCCACGCCATAAAATATTTACCCCTTAAGCTTAAAGGGCCAGCCCGGCATTGGCTCAAAAGCATTCCTGAAAACACAATTGGAAGTTGGGAAGAGCTCGAGGATGCTTTCCGAGCAAATTTTCAAGGGACCTATGTCCGCCCTCCGGATGCAGACGATCTTAGTCACATAACTCAACAACCCGGAGAATCAGCTCGGCAGTTCTGGAACAGATTCCTCACTAAAAAGAATCACATAGTCGACTGTCCGGACGCCGAAGCCTTGGCAGCTTTCAGGCATAATGTCCGAGACGAATGGCTCGCCAGACACCTCGGCCAAGAAAAGCCAAGAACAATGGCCGCACTAACATACCTCATGACCCGCTTATGTGCAGGGGAGGACAGCTGGTTGGCAAGGTGCAGCCCCAGCGACCCAAGTACATCTGAAACTAGGGATGGAAACGGAAAACCGCGACGCAACAAGGACCGTCGCCGGACTAAGGATAAAAGTCCGAAGAGCACGGCAGTCAATGCCGAATTCAAAGGCTCACGACAAAATGAGGCAAAATCGCCCCCCCAGGATAACAGGGACGATCCATCCAACCTAAATAAAATCCTGGACAGGATATGTCAGATACACAGTACTCCCGGGAAGCCTGCTAACCATACCCACAGAGACTGTTGGGTTTTCAAACAATCCGGTAGACTCACTGCCAAACACAAGGGGCTCGACACACCAAGCGAAGACGAGGACGAACCCCAAAAGCAGAGCACCAGGAAACAAAAGAACTTCCCACAAGAAGTAAAAACAGTGAACTTACTTCACATAACAAAACGTACGGCGCCCGTAAAGGCACGCACCATACGGCCCATCCCCAAAGGGTCCTGCCACTGGTTGTCAAAACCGATCATCTTCGACCAGCAAGATTATTCTAGAAATGTCAAGAATGCAAGCTGGACTGCCTTGATACTCGATCCAATAATTGGCGGACTCCAGTTTTCAAATGTCCTTATGGACGGCGGCAGTGGACTAAACCTGATATATCAGGATACAATCCAGCACATGGGGATAAACCCAGCAAGAATCCGCCGCAGCAAAACCTCCTTTCAAGGGGTAATACCTGGTTTGGACACCCATTGTATGGGTTTTCTCCGGCTCGAAGTCATATTCGGCTCCGCCGATAACTTCCGCCACGAAAAGCTGACCTTCCATATCGTCCCGTTCTCAAGTCGCTATCAAGCACTACTGGGACGCGAAGCTTTCGCTCGCTTTAATGCAATACCGCATTATGCATCTCTTACTCTCAAGATGCCCGGTCCAAGAGGCATCATCTCTTTGAAGGGAAAGCACTAAAGTGCACCTCCCCAAGCGGAGGACTGTGCGGCCGCTTTGACAGCCCCACAGCAAAACGGCCTCACCGGCCAAAACAAACTTCAAAATAGGTCATTCAAGACCACGAACGCGGATAGACGAGTTCGGTGCAAAATCATCATTGATGCAGGCTTAGTGGCCATATACCCCCACACTAGGGGCTCCACGCATATACGATAAGAGACAATAAAGCTCAATCTTATATTTTTTACTCTATACTTTGTTTATTTTAAACTTTTTCGGCACGACCCGTTTTCAACTCAGTTCCTCTCTTTTACAGATGAACGTCGTGCGGCGCCCGTCCAGGATACGGCACAACGGAGACACAGGCGCAGACGTGTAGTAGGGAACCGTCCTAAAGGATTCTTTTTAGATTAAGACCTTGCATAAACCTTTTTTACTGTCTCTTGTTGCTATACATCCCCTGGTTTTTTCTGATATAACCAAGGAGGAGGCTGGCGTCTTGGCATGTGGCCACGTCAGAATTTTCGCACGTACCTGGACACTAGGGGCTTCTTTTTTTTAATGAACAGTGTTGTTTGGCCCGCACTCATAAAGACCGAATGCCTTAGGGAGTGTTCGGCGTCGCGAGTTTTGGCATTATATGCATCAGCTCCGAATCATGTCTTTGGTCAAATGTTGGGTTGCTCGGCTCCTGAGTTCGGCTACCTTACGTTCTGCTCTATCGGCTAAGGTAGCACCAGGAGAACTACTGCGATTGTGCCCCCGGTTCGGCCAGGGCGAGCACCTCAGTAGAGAAAGCCGAAAACTGACTGTCATGATGTAGCGTGAGACTGGTCAGCCACTCGATGACCTATCGGAATCTATCGGATTCCTCCGCTTTAATGAAGGGCCGCTTCCCGGTCAGGCACATACACGCCCCGAATTTGGACGAGCGCAATTGCCACCAAGGAGGTACCTAAAGAGTCTCATTTTCAAACTCCTATGGCTAAGTGAAAGTGTTAAAGCATTATAGTCCAGTTGCCTGGCCCGCTGCGCTATCACCTCCTTTGTAGGACCAAGACGTTGGGCTAAGTGTGGAAATGCGTTTTCTGCGAGCACCCCCGCACTATGTGCGTGGGGGCTGAAGCCAACGACTGCCATCTTTCAGATTCTATACATACATACATACATATATATATATATATATCTTAAACGGTCGCATAGAAGGTGTTTACAATAATTGAGGCACAAGTATAAAAAAGACCACTATAGTTTATCAAAATATCACTTTATAATTACATGTGCTATCATAACATAGCATCTTTCGAGCACTGCGTCTCTATTACACGAGCGCCTTCAAGGACTTCCTGAAAATAGTGCTCGGGGGGTACTCGGCTTTTGTCCGAATCTCGGGACGCAACAACGGTGGTCTCCATCTCTGCCCAGTATGTCTTAACACGGGCAAGAGCCATCCATGCGCCCTCTATGCATGCTGACCTCTTCATTGCATTTATACGCGGCACCGCGTCAAGGAATTGCTGCACCAAGCCAAAATAGCTCTTCGGCTCCGATCTCCCCGGCCACAGATAACCCATGACGTACTTCATGGCGAGTCCGGACAACCTATTCAGTTCGGCCCATTGACCCAAATGATCGTCCACTGCCAGTGAACGCTCTGGATTGTGAAACTGCGGCCAGAGAAGCTTTTCCACTTCGCGATCCTTCTGATCTCGAAAGTGTTCAGTCGCATCAGCAGCACTCGCTGCCAAGTCCAGATAGGCATCCTCCACACTCCACATTCGGTCCAACGGAGCAAACTTCGGATCACAAAATCTCCTTCGCAGCATAAAGGGCTTTCCAGCCGCAATCTGTTCGGCCTGACGTAGCTCCTCCTTCGCAGCTCTCATTGCAGAGTGCGCGTCCTTGACATTGGCAGCAGCCTTCTCTAAGTCCGTCTGTTTCGCCTGGTCTTCTTTTTCAAGAAGTCTGCAACGGTCTGTAGCGCTTTTTAACTTTTCGGCCATCTCGGCCATCTCTTCCTTGCTTCGGCAATGAGCAGCCTGTTCGGCTCTCAGCTCTTCAAGGGCTTTCTTGGCGGCCGCATCACTTTCGCTGGCTTGTTCTTTAGCTCGGGCAAGTTTTGCCCTAAGACTCTCCACGGCGGCTGCACCATCTGCGTCAAGCACACACATCGTAAGACACAGGCATAAAACTGTTCTTGCCCAGTGTCGCCCGAGGAATTACATACCTTGAGTCTCATCCAGCCTCTTATTGACAAGCGTGATGTCGGCATCTGCCACGTCTAGTTGCCGCTTTAGTTCGGCAAAATCATTAGTTCGGCTCGATTCCGGACACCCTGCCGCCTACATTCAAAGGTGACATCTTAGACCTGGGATTATGATCCTCCGCGTGCCGTCATTCCTTGACGACGCACAGAGTCTCAGGGGCTACTATCTACACAGGGCGCATCTTATTCACGCGCAACTGACAAAAGTATACATTATCTAATGTACCGCGAAACCCGTCAGTAAAATTTTGACGGCCTCATGCAATCCGCTCTCTGCGGATGAAATCCTTCCAATCACCGTGCCCATCAGTGCACGGTGCTCCTCTGAGATACAAGCTCACCCCAGCAGAATCTTCAGCTCCTCCGACCGAGCCCCAGACGGTGACGGGCTCGTCCCATGACCTCTTTCGAAGGCCGGACGCGGAGAACCTCGGGGGGCCACATAGTCATCTTCCGCCCCTGCCGGATCCGGAGAGACTCTCCACGACGACACCTCAGGGTCGCCCACCTCGCTAGGCGGCACGGCAGGGGGAGGCGTCCCGCTCTCCATCATCTCCGGAAGAAGATCCCCCGAGGACGAGCTCTGCTGAGAAGGGCTGAGGGCCGAACTACAAGGTAAAAGTTTGGTTAATATTCTCAGACATAAACCAAGGATTTCCCTCATCCCTCAAAAGGAAAATCTTTCTCTACTTACGGCTCGCTGGAGGGCTGATCCCCTTGAGGGCGTAGTTCGGCCGAGGAACTCTCCGGTGTCGGACCCTCTAACGAGGATTTTCTCCCCCGCTTCGCGGCCATGGTTTCTGGGTCGTCAGAGGCAGCTCTCTTCTTCCCCTAAGGAGAGGAATCGTCGGTTCCTCCCTTCGGAACAGCCTCCTTCGAGGAGGCCATGGCTTCCTTGTCCTCCCCCTCCGAAGGCATTATCTCCAGCATCCTGACTAGCACGGGATCCGGCCTGGTTTCAGGAAGGGGAGCCGGACACCTGATCACCTTTGCCTTCGCTATCCACTCCTGTTTAAAGGGACGGCTCTTTTAGGGGCAAGTCTATGACAACTATACGGATAGAAGGTCCGGGCACAAGGTTGCTTACTTGAGTATCCAGGCGATTGCGGCTTAGGCCTGCGTCCTCGGTCGAATCCGGACACATCTCCTGCGATCCAAAGAACAGTTTATACATCTCCGTGGGCATTGCGCCCATGAAGTTTTGGAGAGCTCGCGGTCCTTCTGGATTAAATTCCCACAGGCGAAGGGGGCGACGTTTGCCTGGCAATATTCGGCGAATCAGCATGACCTGCGTCACCTTGACCAGGCTGAGGTCTCCTTCCAAGAGATATTTAATGCGGCCCTGGAGCAAGGGCACGTCTTTGGGTAAACCCCAATCCAACCCTCTGTTGACCCATGACGCCAGACGTGGTGGGGGACCCGAGCAAAAGGCAGGAGGCGCACCCATTTGGTGCTCCGGGGAGCGATAATATAAAACCACTCTCGTTGCCACAAGCCTAGATCCTCTTGAAAAGAGCCCTCGGGCCACGGAGCATCAGCATTTTTGCTTATGACAGCACCTCCGCACTCTGCGTGCCGTCCCTCGATCATCTTCGGTTCCACTTCGAAGGTCTTGAGCCATAGTCCGAAGTGAGGGTTAACATGGAGGAACGCTTCACACACAACGATAAACGAGGAGATATGGAGGATGGACTCCGGAGCTAAGTCGTGGAATTCCAACCCGTAGTAAAACAGCAGTCCCCTCACAAAGGGATCCATTGGGAAGCCTAACCCCCGAAGGAAGTGAGACATGAACACCACGCTCTCACCGGGCTGGGGACTGGGGATGACCTGCCCTTGAGCAGGCAACCTATGCCAAATTTCGTCGGTCAGGAACTTAGCCTCTCTCAACTTTAGCACGTCCTCCTCCATGACGGAGGAGGGCATCCATCGGCCTTGAAGGTTGGAACCGGACATTGTCGAAGGTCCGAGGCGCCCGGAATCTGGAGCCTAGGGTGCTGGAACTCGAGGCAACGGGCGAACTTGTTGCAGAAAAGATAAGGCCCTGGTCTCTTTATAAGAGGCTGAATACCAGGAGCCCTCCCCGTAACCGTTAAGGACTCGCCTTTAATCGAGAAAACATGCTAACGGGCTCGATTGGGTTACCCACGTCCATATTGATGAGAATCCCGTAATAGGGGGTACACGATCTCTGCTTTGACAAGACGTGCCAAGGAAACCGCCTCGCGAAACACGCTGAGGGGGAAAAGTAAAAATGATTCGAGTAAAGGGCTTGGTTGTGGTGTGATGGCGCACTGCAGAATACGTCAGCAGATTTGATTTGTGTTAATATTATTCTCTCTATGGCAATATGTGGAAGCTTATTTTACAGAGCCGGACACTGCTCTTGGTGTTTACAATCTTCTATGAAGGACTGGGAGGAGGAACCCGCCTTGCAATGCCGAAGACAATTTGCGCGCCGGACTCGTCGTCATTGAAGCCTGGTTCAGGGGCTACTGAGGGAGTCCTGGATTAGGGGGTGTTCGGGTAGCCGGACTATACCTTCAGCCGGACTCCTGGACTATGAAGATACAAGATTGAAGACTTCGTCCCGTGTCCGGATGGGACTTTCCTTGGCGTGGAAGGCAAGCTTGGCGATGCGGATATTCAAGATCTCCTACCATTGTAACCGACTCTATGTAACCCTAACCCTATCCGGTGTCTATATAAACCGGAGGGGTTTTAGTCCGTAGAAAAAAACTTCATAAACTCCATAGACAACAATCATACCATAGGCTAGCTTCTAGGGTTTAGCCTCCTCGATCTTGTGGTAGATCTACTCTTGTACTACCCATATCATCAATATTAATCAAGCAGGACGTAGGGTTTTACCTCCATCAAGAGGGCCTGAACCTGGGTAAAACATCGTGTTCCCTGCCTCCTGTTACCATCCGGCCTAGATGCACAGTTCGGGACCCCCTACCCGAGATCCGCCGGTTTTGACACCGACAGTGGTCAACTCCTTGAACTTGTCGAAAACCTTTCGCAACAAGTCGAGCTTTGTAGACAGTAACATTACCGTCAGCGTCAGTCTTCTTCTTGAAGATCCATTTATTCTCTATGGCCTGCCGATCATTAGGCAAGTCAACCAAAGTCCACACTTTGTTCTCATACATGGATCCCATCTCAGATTTCATGGCTTCAAGCCATTTTGCGGAATCTGGGCTCATCGTTGCTTCCTCATAGTTCGTAGGTTCGTCATGGTCAAGTAACATGACTTCCAGAACAGGATTACCGTACCACGCTAGTGTAGATCTTACTCAGGTTGACCTACGAGGTTCGGTAGTAACTTGATCAGAAGTTTCATGATCATCATCATTAGCTTCCTCACTTACTGGTGTAGGAATCACTGGAACTGATTTCAGTGATGAACTACTTTCCAATAAGGGAGGAGGTACAATTACCTCATCAAGTTCTACTTTCCTCCCACTCACTTCTTTCGAGAGAAACTCCTTCTCTAGAAAGGATCCATTCTTAGCAACGAATATCTTGCCTTCGGATCTATGATAGAAGGTGTACCCAACAGTCTCCTTTGGGTATCGTATGAAGACACATTTCTCCGATTTGGGTTCGAGCTTATCAGGTTGAAGCTTTTTTACATAAGCATCGCAGCCCCAAAATTTAAGGAACGACAACTTGGGTTTCTTGCCAAACCACAGTTCATAAGGTGCCGTTTCAACTAATTTAGATGGTGCCCTATTTAATGTGAATGCAGCTGTCTCTAAAGCGTAACCCCAAAATGATAGCGGTAAATCAGTGAGAGACATCATAGATCACACCATATCTAGTAAAGTACGATTACAACGTTCAGACACACCATTACGCTATGGTGTTCCAGGTGGCGTGAGTTGCGGAACTATTCCGCATTGTTTCAAATGAAGTCCAAACTCATAACTCAAATATTCGCCTCCACGATTAGATCATAGAAACTTGATTTTCTTGTTATGATGATTTTCCACTTCACTCTGAAATTCTTTGAACTTTTTAAATGTTTCAGACTTATGATTCATTAAGTAGATATACCCATATCTGCTCAAATCATCTGTGAAGGTGAGAAAATAACGATATCCGCCGCGAGCTTCAATGTTCATTGTACCACATACATCAGTATGTATGATTTCCAATAACTCTGTTGCTCGCTCCATTGTTCCGAAGAACGGAGTTTTAGTCATCTTGCCCATGAGGCATGGTTCGCAAGTACCAAGTGATTCCAGAAGTCCATCAGAATGGAGTTTCTTCATGCGCTTTACACCAATATGACCTAAACGACAGTGCCACAAATAAGTTGCACTATCATTATCAACTCTGCATCTTTTGGCTTCAATACTATGAACATGTGTATCACTACTATCAAGATTTAGTAAAAATAGACCACTCATCAGGGGTGCATGACCATAAAAAATATTACTCATATAAATAGAACAACCATTATTCTCCGATTTAAATAATAACCGTCTCACATCAAACAAGATCTAGGTATAATGTTCATGCTCAACGCTGGCACCAAATAACAATTATTTAGGTCTAAAACTAATCCCAAAGGTAGATGTAGAGGTAGCATGCCGATGGCGATCACATCGACTTTGGGACCATTTCCCACGCGCATCGTCACCTCGTCCTTAGTCAATCTTTGCTTAATCCGTAGCCCCTGTTTCGAGTTGCAAATGTTAGCAACGGAACGAGTATCAAATACCAGGCACTACTGCGAGCATTAGTAAGGTACACATCAATAACATGTATATCAAATATACCTCTCACTTTGTCGTCCTTCTTCTCCGCCAAATACTTTGGGCAGTTCCGCTTCCTGTGACTAGTTCCTTTGCGGTAGAAGCACTCAGTCTCAGGCTTAGGTCCAGACTTGGGTTTCTTCACTTGAGCAGCAACTGGCTTGTTGTTCTTCTTGAAGTTCCCCTTCTTCCCTTTACCCATTTTCTTGAAACTGGTGGTCTTGTTGACCATCAACACTTGATGCTCCTTCTTGATTTCTACCTCCGGAGCCTTTAGCATTGCGACGAGCTCAGGAATCGTCTTATCCATCCCTTGCATATTATAGTTCATCATGAAGCTCTTGTAGCTTGGTGGCAGTGACTGAAGAACTCTGTCAATGACACTATCATCAGGAAGATTAACTCCCAGTTGAGTCAAGTGGTTGTGGTACCCAGACATTCTGAGTATATGTTCACTGACAGAACTATTCTCCTCCATCTTGCAGCTGTAGAACTTACTGGAGACTTCATATCTCTCAATCTGGGCATTTGCTTAAAATATTACCTTCAACTCCTGGAACATCTCATATGCTCCATGACGTTCAAAACATGGTTGAAGTCCCGGCTCTAAGCCGTAAAGCATGACACACTAAACTATCGAGTAGTCATCAGCTTTGCTCTGCCAGGTGTTCATAACATCTGGCGCTGCTCCTGCAGCGGGTTTGTCACCTAGCGGTGCTTCCAGGACGTAATTCTTCTATGCAGCAATGAGGATAATCCTCAAGTTATGGACCCAGTCCGTGTAGTTGCTACCATCATCTTTCAACTTAGCTTTCTCTAGGAACGCATTAAAATTCAATGGAACAACATCACGGGCCATCTATCTACAACAACATAGACATGCAAAATACTATCAGGTACTAAGTTCATGATAAATTAAAGTTTAATTAATCAAATTACTTAAGAACTCCCACGTAGATAGACATCTCTCTAATCATCTAAGTGATCACGTGATCCATATCAACTAAACCATGTCCGATCATCACGTGAGATGGAGTAGTTTTCAATGGTGAACATCACTATGTTGATCATATCTACTATATGATTCACGCTCGACCTTTCGATCTCCAGTGTTCCGAGGCCATATCTGCATATGCTAGGCTCGTCAAGTTTAACCTGAGCATTCCGCGTGTGCAAAACTGGCTTGCACCCGTTGTATGTGAACATAGAGCTTATCACACCCGATCATCACATGGTGTCTCGGCACGACGAACTGTAGCAACGGTGCATACTCAGGGAGAACACGGCTACGATATTACGAGGTGGATTATGGTGGAGGGGGGCACCGCACACGGCTAAAGATTAATGATCAACTTGTGTATCTATGGGGTGCCCCCTCCCCCGTATATAAAGGAGTGGAGGAGGGGGAGGGGGCGGCCTCCTAGGCGTGCCCCAAGGGGAGTCCTACTCCCACCGGGAGTAGGATTCCCCCTTACCTTGTTGGATTTAGGAGAGAAGGAAGGAGGAGGGAGGAGGAAGGAAAGGGGGCAGCCCCCTCCCAATTCGGATTGGGCTTGGGGGCCTCCTTTGCTCCTTTCCCCTCTCTCCCACTAAGGCCCAGTAAGGCCCATATACCTCCCGGGGGGTTCCGGTAACCTCCCGGTGCTCCGGTATACTCCCGTTTTCACTCGGAACTATTCCGATGTCCAAACATAGGCTTCCAATATATCGATCTTTACGTATCGACCATTTTGAGACTCCTCGTTATGTCCATGATCAAATCCGGGAGTAGGAACTACCTTCGGTACATCAAAACACATAAAATCGTAATACCGATCATCACCGAACGTTAAGCGTGCGGACCCTATGGGTTTGAGAACTATGTAGACATGACTGAGACATGTCTTTGGTCAATAACCAATAGCGGAAGCTGGATGCTTGATGTCTACTACACAACCTTCTTCTTGTAGACGTTGTTGGGCCTCCAAGTGCAGAGGTTTGTAGGACAGTAGCAAATTTCCCTCAAGTGGATGACCTAAGGTTTATCAATCCGTAGGAGGCGTAGGATGAAGATGGTCTCTCTCAAGCAACCCTGCAACCAAATAACAGAGAGTCTCTTGTGTCCCCAACACACCCAATACAATGGTAAATTGTATAGGTGCACTAGTTCGGCGAAGAGATGATGATACAAGTGGTATATGGATGGTAGATAAAGGTTTTTGTAATCTGAAAATTTAAAAATGGCAAGGTAACTAATGATAAAAGTGACCTATAATGATATTGCAATGCGTTGAAACAAGGCCTAGGGTTTATACTTTCACTAGTGAAAGTTCCCTCAACAATAATAACATAATTGGATCACATAACTATCCCTCAACATGCAACAAAGAGTCACTCTAAAGTCACTAATAGCGGAGAACAAACGAAGAGATTATGGTAGGGTACGAAACCACCTCAAAGTTATTCTTTTCAATCAATCCATTGGGCTATTCCTATAAGTGTCACAAACAGCCATAGAGTTCGTACTAGAATAACACCTTAAGACACAAATCAACCAAAACCCTGATGTCACCTAGATACTCCAATGTCACCTCAAGTATCCGCGGGTATGATTATACGATATGCATCACACAATCTCAGATTCATCTACTCAACCAACACATAGAACCTCAAAGAGTGCCCCAAAGTTTCTACCGGAGAATCACGACAAAAACGTGTGCCAACCCCTATGCATAGGTTCATGGGCGGAACCCGCAAGTTGATCACCAAAACATACATCAAGTGAATCACGTGATATCCCATTGTCACCACAGATATGCACGGCAAGACATACATCAAGTGTTCTCAAATCTTTAAAGACTCAATCCGATAAGATAACTTCAAAGGGGAAACTCAATCCATTACAAGAGAGTAGAGGGGGAGAAACATCATAAGATCCAACTATAATAGCAAAGCTCACGATACATCAAGACTGTATCACCTCAAGAACACGAGAGAGAGATCGATCAAACGCATAGCTACTGGTACATACCCTCAGCCCCGAGGGAGAACTACTCCCTCCTCGTCATGGAGAGCACGGATATGTCTCCGTCGTATCTATAATTTTTGATTGTTCCATGCCAATATTCTACAACTTTCATATACTTTTGGCAACTTTTTATACTATTTTTGGGACTAACATATTGATCCAGTGCCTAGTGCCAGTTCCTATTTGTTGCATGTTTTTTGTTTCACAGACTATCCATATCAAACGGAGTCCAAACGGGATAAAAACTGGCGGAGATTTTTTTTGGAATTTATGTGAATTTTGGGAAGAAAAATCAACACGAGACGATGTTCGAGGGGCCCACGAGGCAGGGGGCGCGCCCCTGACCCTCGTGGCCACCTCGTAAGGCGGTTGATACCCTTCTTTCGCCGCAAGAAAGCTAATATATGGATAGAGATTTTGTTAAAATTTCAGCCCAATCGGAGTTACAGATCTCCGGGAATATAAGAAACGGTGAAAGGGAAGAATCTGAGAACGCAGAAACAGAGAGAGACAGAGAGACAGATCCAATCTCGGAGGGGCTCTCGCCCCTCCCACACCATGGAGGACAAGGACCAGAGGGGAAACCGTTCTCCCATATAGGGAGGAGGTCAAGGAAGAAGAAGACGAAGGGTCCCCCTCTCCCCTTCTCTTCCGGTGGTGCCGGAACGCTACCGGGGGCCATCATCATCACCGCAATCTTCACCAACAACTTCACCGCAATCTTCACCAACAAATTCACCGCCATCATCACCAACTCTTCCCCCTCTATGTAGTGGTGTAACTTCTCTCTTACCCGCTGTAATCTCTACTTAAACATGGTGCTCAATGCTATATATTATTTCCCAATGATGTATGGCTATCCTATGATGTTTGAGTAGATCTGTTTTGTCCTAATGGTTATTTGATGATCGTGATTGGTTTGAGTTGCATGTTTTATTATTGGTGCTGTCCTATGGTGCTCTCCGTGTCGCGCAAGCGTGAGGGATCCCCGATGTAGGGTGTTGCAATACGTTCATGATTCGCTTATAGTGGGTTGCGTGAGTGACTGAAACACAAACCCGAGTAAGCGGGTTGTTGCGTATGGGATAAAGAGGACTTGATGCTTTAATGCTATGGTTGGGTTTTAACTTAATGATCTTTAGTAGTTGCGGATGCTTGCTAGAGTTCCAATCATAAGTGCATATGATCCAAGTAGAGAAAGTATGTTAGCTTATGCCTCTCCCTCGTACAAAATTCCAATAATGATTACCGGTCTAGTTATGGATTGCCTAGGGACAAATAACTTTCTCGTAACAACAAGCTCTTTACTAGAACTAACTTAGTTGTGTCTTTACCTAAACAGCCCCTACTTTTTATTTACTTGCTCTTTATTATCTTGCAAACCTATCCAACAACACCTACAAAGTACTTCTAGTTTCATACTTGTTCTAGGTAAAGCGAACGTCAAGCGTGCCTAGAGTTGTATCGGTGGTCGATAGAACTTGAGGGAATATTTGTTCTGCCTTTAGCTCCTCGTTGGGTTCGACACTCTTACTTATTGAAAAATGTTGCGATCCCCTATACTTGTGGGTTATCAAGCACCGGGATGATGAAGATGGCCACTGGAGAGGGATTGCCCCCTCCGGCAGGGTGCCGGAACAGGTCTAGATTGGTTTTCGGTGGCTACACAGGCTTCTGGCGGCGGAACTCCCGATCTATTGTGCTCCCTGATCTTTTATGGTATATGGAGATATATAGGCGGAAGAAGTACGTCAGGGCAGCCACGAGGGTCCCACGAGGGTGGAGGGCGCGCCCAAGGGGGTGGGCGCGCCCCCCTACCTCGTGGCTTCCTCTAAGCTTCCTTGATGTGAACTCCAAGTCTCCCGGGTTGCTTTCCTTCCAAAAATAAGTTCCATGAAGTTTCAGGTCAATTGGACTCCGTTTGATTTTCCTTTTCTGCGATACTCTAAAACAAGGAAAAAACAGAAGCTGGCACTGGGCTCTAGGTTAATAGGTTAGTCCCAAAAATAATATAAAAGTGCATAATAAAGCCCATAAACATCCAAAACAGATAATATAATAGCATGGAACAATCAAAAATTATAGATACGTTGGAGACATATCAGCATCCCCAAGCTTAATTCCTACTCGTCCTCGAGTAGGTAAATGATAAAAACAGAATTTTTGATGTGGAATGCTACCTAACATATTTCTCTAAGTAATTCTTCTTTGTTGTGGCATGAATGTTCATATCCATAAGATTCAAGACAAAAGTTTAATATTGACATAAAAATAATAATACTTCAAGCATACTAACCAAGTAATCATGTCTTCTCAAAATAACATGGCCAAAGAAAGCTATCCCTACAAAACCATATAGTCTGGCTATGCTCTATCTTCACCACACAAAATATATAAATCATGCACAACCCCGATGACAAGCCAAACAATTGTTTCATACTTTTGATGTTCTTAAACTTTTTCAATCTTCACGCAATACATGAGCGTGAGCCACGGACATAGCACTATAGGTGGAATAGAATGGTGGTTGTGGAGAAGACAAAAAGGAGAAGATAGTCTCACATCAACGCGGCTAATAAATGGGCTAGGGAGATGCCCATCAATTGATGTCAATGCAAGGAGTAGGGATTGCCATGCAACGGATGCACTAGAGCTATAAATGTATGAAAGCTCAACAAAAGAAACTAGTGGGTGTGCATCCAACTTGCTTGCTCACGAAGACCTAGGGCATTTTGAGGAAGCCCATCATTGGAATATACAAGCCAAGTTCTATAATGAAAATTTCCCACTAGTATATGAAAGTGACGACATAAGAGACTCTCTATCATGAAGATCATGGTGCTACTTTGAAGCACAAGTGTGGTAAAAGGATAGTAGCATTGTCCCTTCTCTCTTTTTCTCTCAATTTTTTATTTATTTATTTATTTTATTTGGGCCTTTTCTCCCTTTTTTGGCCTCTTTTTTTATTTTTATTTTATTTTTCGTCCGGAGTCTCATCCCGACTTGTGGGGGAATCATAGTCTCCATCATCCTTTCCTCACTGGGACAATGCTCTAATAATGATGATCATCACACTTTTATTTACTTACAACTCAAGAATTACAACTCGATACTTAGAACAAGATATGACTCTATATGAATGCCTCCGGCGGTGTACCGGGATGTGCAATGATGCATGAGTGACATGTATGAAAGAATTATGAGCGGTGGCTTTGCCACAAATACGATGTCAACTACATGATCATGCAAAGCAATATGACAATGATGGAGCGTGTCATAATAAACAGAACGGTGGAAAGTTGCATGGCAATATATCTCGGAATGGCTATGGAAATACCATAATAGGTAGGTATGGTGGCTATTTTGAGGAAGGTATATGGTCGGTTTATGATATCGGCAAAAGGTGTGCGGTACTAGAGAGAGTAGCAATGGTGGAAGGGTGAGAGTGTGTATAATCCATGGACTCAACATTAGTCATAAAGAACTCACATACTTATTGCAAAAATCTATTAGTTATCGAAAAAAAGTACTACGCGCATGCTCCTAGGGGGATAGATTGGTAGGAAAAGACCATCGCTCATCCCCGACCGCCACTCATAAGGAAGACAATCAATAAATAAATCATGCTCCGACTTCATCACATAACGGTTCACCATACGTGCATGCTACGGGAATCACAAACTTTAACACAAGTATCTCTCAAATTCACAACTACTCACTAGCATGACTCTAATATTACCATCCTCATATCTCAAAACAATCATCAAGTATCAAACTTCTCATAGTATTCAATGCACTTTATATGAAAGTTTTTATTATATCCCTCTTGGATGCCTATCATGTTAGGACTAAATTCATAACCAAAGCAAATTACCATGCTATTTAGGACTCTCAAAATAATATAAGTGACGCATGAGAGTTCATCTATTTCTATAAAATAAAACCACCACCGTGCTCTAAAAGGATATAAGTGAAGCACTAGAGAAAATGACAAACTACTCCGAAAGATATAAGTGAAGATCAATGAGTAGTCGAATGATTATGCAGCTACATGAAGACTCTATAACATTTAATAACTTCAGATCTTGTTATTTTATTCAAACAGCAAGAAAAACAAAATAAAATAAAATGACGCTCCAAGCAAAACACATATCATGTGGCAAATAAAAATATAGCTCCAAGTAAAGTTACCGATGAACGAAGACGAAAGAGGGGATGCCTTCCGGGGCATCCCCAAGCTTAGGCTTTTGGTTGTCCTTGGATTTTACCTTGGGGTGCATTGGGCATCCTCAATCTTAGGCTCTTGCCACTCCTTATTCCATAGTCCATCGAATCTTTACCCAAAACTTGAAAACTTCACAACACAAAACTTAACAGAAAACTCGTAAGCTCCGTTAGCGAAAGAAAACAAAACACCACTTCAAGGTACTGTAATGAACTCATTCTTTATTTATATTGGTGTTAAACCTACTGTATTCCAACTTCTCTATGGTTTATAAACTCTTTTACTAGCCATAGATTCATCAAAATAAGTAAAAAAACACATAAAAAACAGAATCTGTCAAAAACAGAACAGTCTGTAGTAATCTGTAACTAACTCAAACTTCTGGAACCCCAAAAATTCTAAATTAAATTGCTGGACGTGAGGAATTTATCTATTAACCATCTTCAAAAATAATTAACTAAATATCACTCTCCAATAAAAATGGCAGCAATTCTCGTGAGCGCTAAAGTTTCTGTTTTTTACAGCATGCTCGCAAAGACTTTCCCCAAGTCTTCCCAAAGGTTCTACTTGGCACAAACACTAATTAAGAGCATAAAACCACATCTAAACAGAAGATAGATGAATTATTTATTACTAAACTGGAGCAAAAAGCAATGAACAAAAATGAAGTTGGGTTGCCTCCCAACAAGCGCTATCGTTTAACGCCCCTAGCTAGGCATGATGATTTCAATGATGCTCACATAAAAGATAAGAATTGTAACATAAAGAGGGCATAGGTATCTTGTGAGCAAACAACTTGTGGAAACAAGAATCAACTTGCATAGGAAGGTAAAACAAGCATAACTTCAAAATTGTAAGCACATAGAGAGGAAACTTGATATTATTGCAATTCCTACAAGCATATATTCCTCCCTCATAATAATTTTCAGTAGCATTATTAATGAATTCAACAATATAAATATCACATAAAACATTCTTTTCATGATCTACAAGCATAGAATTTTTATTACTCTCCACATAAGCAAATTTCTTCTCATGAATAATAGTGGGAGCAAACTCAACAAAATAACTATCATGTGATTGAAAATTAAGATCAAGATGACAAGTTTCATGGTTATCATTATTCTTTAAAGCATATGTGTCATCACAACAATCATCATAGAAAGGAGGCATGCTTTCATCATAGTAAATTTGCTCATCAAAGCTTGGGGAACAAAAAATATCATCTTCATCAAACATAGCTTCCCCAAGCTTGTGGCTTTGCATATCATTAGCATCATGGATATTCAAGGAATTCATACTAACAACATTGCAATCATGCTCATCATTCAAATATTTAGTGCCAAACATTTTAATGCATTCTTCTTCTAACACTTTGGCACAATTTTCCTTTCCATCATACTCACCAAAGATATTAAAAAGATGAAGCGTATGAGGCAAACTCAATTCCATGTTTTTCGTAGTTTTTTTATAAACTAAACTAGTGATAAAACAAGAAACTAAAAGACACGATTGCAAGATCTAAAGATATATCTTCAAGCACTCACCCCCCGGCAACGGCACTAGAAAAGAGCTTGATGTCTACTACACAACCTTCTTCTTGTAGACGTTGTTGGGCCTCCAAGTGTAGAGGTTTGTAGGACAGTAGCAATCCCTCAAGTGGATGACCTAAGGTTTATCAATCCGTAGGAGGCGTAGGATGAAGATGGTCTCTCTCAAGCAACCCTGCAACCAAATAACAAAGAGTCTCTTGTGTCCCCAACACACCCAGTACAATGGTAAATTGTATAGGTGCACTAGTTCGGCGAAGACATGGTGATACAAGTGGTATATGGATGGTAGATAAAGGTTTTTGTAATATGAAAATATGAAAACAGCAAGGTAACTAATGATAAAAGTGAGCTATAACGGTATTGCAATGCGTTGAAACAAGGCCTAGGGATTATACTTTCACTAGTGCAAGTTCCCTCAACAATAATAACATAATTGGATCACATAATTATCCCTCAACATGCAACAAAGAGTCACTCCAAAGTCACTAATAGCGGAGAACAAACGAAGAGATTATGGTAGGGTACGAAACCACCTCAAAGTTATTCTTTCCAATCAAGCTGGTGGGCTATTCCTATAAGTGTCACAAACAGCCCTAGAGTTCGTACTAGAATAACACCTTAAGACACAAATCAACCCAAACCCTAATATCACCTAGATACTCCAATGTCACCTCAAGTATCCGCGGGTATGATTATACGATATGCATCACAAAATCTCAGATTCATCTATTCAACCAACACATAGAACATCAAAGAGTGCCCCAAAGTTTCTACCGGAGAATCACGACGAAAATATGTGCCAACCCCTATGCATAGGTTCATGGGCGGAACCCGCAAGTTCATCATCAAGTGAATCACGTGATATCCCATTGTCACCATAGATACGCATGGCAAGACATACATCAAGTGTTCTCAAATCTTTAAAGACTCAATCAGATAAGATAACTTCAAAGGGGAAACTCAATCCATTACAAGAGAGTAGAGGGGGAGAAACATCATAAGATCCAACTATAATAGCAAAGCTCGCGATACATCAAGATCGTATCACCTCAAGAACACGAGAGAGAGAGAGAGAGAGAGAGAGAGAGATCAAACACATAGCTACTGGTACATACCCTCAGCCCCGAGGGAGAACTACTCCCTCCTCGTCATGGAGAGCACCGGGATGATGAAGATGGCCACCAGAGAGGGATTGCCCCCTCCGGCAGGGTGCCGGAACGGGTCTAGATTGGTTTTCGGTGGCTACGGAGGCTTCTGGCGGCGGAACTCCCGATCTATTGTGCTCCCTGATTGTTTTAGGGTATATGGAGATATATAGGCGGAAGAAGTACGTTAGGGGAGCCACGAGGGGCCCACGAGGATGGAGGGCGCGCCCAGGGGGGTGGGCACGCCCCCCTACCTCGTGGCTTCCTCGAAGCTTCCTTGACGTGAACTCCAAGTCTCCCGGGTTGCTTTCCTTCCAAAAATAAGTTCCGTGAAGTTTCAGGTCAATTGGACTCCGTGTGATTTTCCTTTTCTGCGATACTCTAAAACAAGGAAAATCATAAACTGGCACTGGGCTCTAGGTTAATAGGTTAGTCCCAAAAATAATATAAAAGTGCATAATAAAGCCCATAAACATCCGAAACAGATAATATAATAGCATGGAACAATCAAAAATTATAGATACGTTGGAGGCGTATTAATGCTCATATTGGTTCCTACATATTCTACGAAGATTTTTATCGGTCAAACCGCATAACGATATACGTTGTTCCCTTTGTCATCGGTATGTTACTTGCCCGAGATTCGATCGTCGGTATCTCAACACCTAGTTCAATCTCATTACCGGCAAGTCTCTTTACTCGTTCCATAATGCTACATCCCGTAACTAACTCATTAGCTACATTGCTTGCAAGGCTTATTGTGATGTACATTACCGAGAGGGCCCTGAGATACCTCTCCGACAATCAGAGTGACAAATCCTAATCTTGATCCATGCCAACTCAACAAACACCATCGGAGACACCTGTAGAGCACCTTTATAATCACCCAGTTACGTTGTGACGTCTGCTAGCACACAAAGTGTTCCTCCGGTATTAGGAAGTTGCATGATCTCATAGTCATAGGAACATGTATAGTTATGAAGAAAGCAATAGCAACAAACTAAACAATCATCGTGCTAAGCTAACGGATGGGTCAAGTCAATCACATCCCGTTAATCAAAGGACAACTCATGTCTATGGTTAGGAAACATAACCATCATTGATTCAACGAGCTAGTCAAGTAGAGGCAAACTAGTGACACTCTGTTTGTCAATGTATTCACACATGTACTAAGTTTCCGGTTAATACAATTCTAGCATGAATAATAAACATTTATCATGATATAAGGAAATATAAATAACAACTTTATTATTGCCTCTAGGGCATACTTCCTTCACATGCACCCTTGAAGAGTGGTCTATTTTTGTTGAATCTCGATCGTGGTGATACACATATTCATAATATTAATGCCAAAACATGTAAAGTTGATAATGTTAGTGCAACATATTTGTGGCACTGCCGTTAAGGTCATATTGGTGTAAAGCACATGAAGAAACTCCATGTCGATGGACTTTTGGAATCACTTGATTATGAATTATTTGATGCTTGTGAACCATGCCTCGTGGGAAAGATGACTAAAACTCCGTTGTCCGGAACAATGGAGCGAACCACTGACTTATTGGAAATAATACGTACCGATGTATGCGGTCCGATGAGTGTTGAGGCTCACGGCGGGTATCGTTATTTTCTGACCTTCATAGATGATTTGAGCAGATATGGGTATATCTACTTGATGAAACACAAGTTTGAAACATTTGAAAAGTTCAAAGAATTTCAGAGTGAAGTGGAGAATCATCGTAACAAGAAAATAAAGTTTCTACGATCTGATCGCGGAGGAGAATATTTGAGTTACGAGTTTGGCCTTCATTTAAAACAATGTGTAACAGTTTCACAACTCATGCCACCTGGAACACCACATCGTAATGGTGTGTTTGAACATCGTAACCGTACTTTATTGGATATGGTTTGATCTATGATCTCTCTTACCGATTTACCACTATCGTTTTGGGGTTATGCATTAGAGACAGGTGCATTCACGTTAAATAAGGCACCATCTAAATCCATTGAGACGACACCGTATGAACTGTGGTTTGGCAAGAAACCTAAGCTGTCGTTTCTTAAAGTTTGGGGTTGCGATGCTTATGTGAAAAAGCTTCAGCCTGATAAGCTCGAACCCAAATCGGAGAAGTGCGTCTTCATAGGATACCCAAAAGAAACTGTTGGTTACACATTCTATCACATATCCGAAGGCGAGATCTTTGTTGCTAAGAATGGATCCTTTCTAGAAAAGTGGTTTCTCTCAAAAGAAGTGAGTGGGAGGAAAGTAGAACTTGATGAGGTAATTATACCTTCTCTCGAATTGGAAAGTAGCTCATCACAGAAAACCATTCCCGTGATGCCTACAACTAGAGAGGAAGCTAATGATGATGATCATGAAACTTCAGATCAAGTTACTACCGAACCTTGTAGGTCAACCAAAGTATGTTCCGCACCATAGTGGTACGGCAATCCTGTTCGGGAAGTCATGTTACTAGACCATGACGAACCTACGAACTATGAGGAAGCGATGATGAGCAAAGATTCCGCAAAATGTCTTGAGGCCATGAAATCTGAGATGGGATCCATGTATGAGAACAAAGTATGGACTTTGGTTGACTTGCTTGATGATCGGCAAGTCATAGAGAATAAATGGATCTTCAAGAAGAAGACTGACGCTGACGGTAATGTTACTGTCTACAAAACTCGACTTGTTGTGAAAGGTTTTCGACAAGTTCAAGGAGTTGACTATGATGAGACCTTCTCACCCATAGCGATGCTTAAGTCTGTCCGAATCATGTTAGCAATTGCCGCATTTTATGATTATGAAATTTGGCAAATGGATGCCAAAACTGCATTCCTTAATGGATATCTTAAAGAAGAGTTGTAGTATATGATGCAACCAGAAGGTTTGGTCGATCCTAAAGGTGCTAACAAAGTGTGCAAGCTCCAGCGATCCATTTATGGACTGGTGCAAGCCTCTCAGAGTTGGAATATATGCTTTGATAGTGTGATCAAAGCATATGGTTTTATACAGACTTTTGGAGAAGCCTGTATTTACAAGAAAATGAGTGGGAGCTCTGTAGCATTTCAAATATTATATGTGGATGACATATTGTTGATTGGAAATGATACAGAATTTCTGGATAGCATAAAAGGATACTTGAATAAGAATTTTTCAATGAAAGACCTCGGTGAAGCTGCTTACATATTGGGCATCAAGATCTATAGAGATAGATCAAGACGCTTAATTGGACTTTCACAAAGCACATACCCTGATAAAGTTTTGAAGAAGTTCAAAATGGATCAGTCAAAGAAAGGGTTCTTGCCTGTGTTACAAGGTGTGAAGTTGAGTCAGACTCAATGCCCAACCACTGCAAAAGAAAGAGAGAAAATGAAAGTCATTCCCCATGCCTCGGCCATAGGTTCTATCATGTATGCAAAGCTGTGTACCAGACCTGATGTGTGCCTTGCTATAAGTCTAGCAGGGAGGTACCAAAGTAATCCGAGAGTGGATCACTAGACAGCGGTCAAGAACATGCTGAAGTAACGGAAAAGGACTAAGGATATGTTTCTCATTTATGGAGGTGACAAAGAGCTCGTCATAAAATGGTTACGTCGATGCTAGCTTTGACACTGATTCGGATGACTCTAAGTCACAAACCGGATACGTATTTATATTGAATAGTGGAGTTGTCAGTTAGTGCAGTTCCAAGCAAAGCATCGTGGAGGGATCTACGTGTGAAGCGGAGTACATAGCTGCTTCGGAAGCAATGAATGAAGGAGTCTGGATGGAGGAGTTCATATCTGATCTAGGTGTAATACCTAGTGCATCGGGTCCAATGAAAATCTTTTGTGACAATACTGCAGCAATTGCCTTGGCGAAGGAATCTAGATTTCACAAAAGAACCAAACACATCAAGAGACGCTTCAACTCCATCCGTGATCAAGTCAAGGAGGGAGACATAGAGATTTGCAAAATGCATACAGATCTAAATCTGGCAGACCCGTTGACTAAGCCTCTTCCACAAGCAAAACATGATGAACAACAAGACTCCATGGGTGTTAGAATCATTACAATGTAATCTAGATTATTGACTCTAGTGCAAGTGGGAGACTGAAGGAAATATGCCCTAGAGGCAATAATAAAGTTGTTATTTATATTTCCTTATATCATGATAAATGTTTATTATTCATGCTAGAATTGTATTAACCGGAAACTTGATACATGTGTGGATACATAAACAAAACACAGTGTCCCTAGTAAGCCTCTACTAGACTAGCTCGTTAATCAAAGATGGTGAAGTTTCCTAGCCATAGACATGTGTTGTCATTTGATGAACGGGATCACAACATTAGGAGAATGATGTGATGGACAAGACCCATCTGTTAGCTTAGCATAATGATCGTTAAGTTTTATTGCTATTGCTTTCTTCATGTAAAATACAAATTCCTTCGACTATGAGATTATGCAACTCCCGAATACCGAAGGAATACCTTGTGTGCTATAAAACGTCACAATGTAACTAGGTGATCATAAAGATGCTCTACAGGTATCTCTGAACGTGTTTGTTGGGTTGGCATAGATCGAGATAAGGATTTGTCACTCCGAGTATCGGAGAGGTATCTCTGGGCCCTCTCGGTAATGCACATCATGATAAGCCTTGCAAGAAATGTGACTAACGAGTTAGTTGCGGTATGATGCATTACGGAACGAGTAAAGAGACTTGCCGGTAACGACATTGAACTAAGTATGAAGATACCGACAATCGAATCTCGGGCAAGTAACATACCGATGACAAAGGGAATAACCTATGTTGTCATTACGGTACGACCGATAAAGATCTTCGTAGAATATGTGGGAACCAATATGAGCATCCAGGTTCCACTGTTGGTTATTGACCGGAGAGGTGTCTCGGTCATATCTACATAGTTCTCGAACCCGTAGGGTCCGCACGCTTAACGTTCGATGACGATTTTGTATTATATGAGTTATGTGATTTGGTGGCCGGATGTTGTTCGGAGTCCCAGCTGAGATCACGGACATGACGAGGAGTCTCGAAATGGTCAAAAGGTAAAGATTCATATATAGTACGATGATATACGAACACCGGAAGTGTTTCGAGGGTACCGAGTATATATCGGGTCACCGGAAGGGGTTCCGGGCACCCCCGGGCGAAGATTTGGGCCTATTGGGCTAAGAAGGGAAACGCAGCGGCTGGCATGGGCTGTTGCGCCCCCCATGTAGGCCGAATAGGAAGAGGAAGGAAAAGGGGGAAGAGAGAAAGTAAGGAGAGGGATTCGGCCTCCCCCTTCCTTCTCTCCCCCTCCTCTTTCCTTCTCTCTCTGGAAAACATGGAAAGGGGGGCGAATTGGGGTGGGAGCCCAAGTAGGATTCGGCCTACTTGGGCGCCCCCTAGCTGCCTCTTCCCCCCTCCAACCTATATATATGTGGGGGGGAGGAGGCGCGCCTAGGATATACAGGAACAACTGTTAGCCATGTGTGGCGCCCCCTCCACAGTTTATTCCTCCGGTCATATTGTTGTAGTGCTTGGGCGAAGCCCTACGCGGATCACTTCACCATCACCGTCACCATGCCGTCGTGCTGATGAAACTCTCCCTCGACACTTTGGTGGATCAAGAGTTCGAGGGACGTCATCGAGGTGAACGTGTGCAGAACTCGGAGGTGCCGTATGTTCGGTGCTTGATTGGTTGAAACAAGAAGAACTTCGACTACATCAACCGCGTTGTCAAACACTTCCGCTTTCAGTCTACGAGGGTATGTGGACACACTCTCCCCCTCTCATTTCTATGCGTCTCCTAGATAGATCTTGCGTGAGCGTAGGATTTTTTTTTGAAATTGCATGCTATGTTTCCCAACGGCACGTTAATTTCTTCAAGTCTCTGCGCAACAATCAACACTGGATCACAATCACACTATTGTCGTTACAGGGCTGGGCTTATTTCTTTGGTTCAAAGAAAGGCCCTTTGAAAGATCGTGGATGTCGCCTAGAGGGGGGGGTGAATAGGCGTTTTAAAATAATTATGGTTTAGGCTTGAACAAATGCGGAATAAACCTAGCGGTTAATTTGTCAAGCACAAAACCTAAAACAACTAGGCTCACCTATGTGCACCAACAACTTATGCTAAGCAAGATAAGCAACTATGTGATAGCAAGATATATGACAAGAAACAATATGGCTATCACAAAGTAAAGTGCATAAGTAAAGGGGCTCGGGTAAGAGATAACCGAGGCACGAGGAGACGACGATATATCCCGAAGTTCACACCCTTGCGGATGCTAATCTCCGTTTGGAGCGGTGTGGAGGCACAATGCTCCCCAAGAAGCCACTAGGGCCACCGTAATCTCCTCACGCCCTCGCACAATGCAAGATGCCGTGATTCCACTAAGGGACCCTTGAGGGCGGTCACCGAACCCGTACAAATGGCAACCCTTGGGGGCGGTCACCGAACCCGTACACTTTGGCAACCCTTGGGGGCGGTCACCGGTACCCGTCAAATTGCTCGGGGCGATCTCCACAGCCTAATTGGAGACCCCGACGCTTGCCCGGAGCTTTGCACCACAATGATTGAGCTCCGAACACCAACAATCGTCTAGGGCACCCAAGCACACAAGAGGAACAAGCTCAAGGGTACCAAGCACCCAAGAGTAATAAGCTTCTCAACTTGTAACTTCCACGTATCATGTGGAGAACTCAAACCGATGCACCAAATGCAATGGCAAGGGCACACGGAGTGCCCAAGTCCTTCTCTCTCAAATCCCACCGAAGCAACTAATGCTAGGGAGGAAAATGAGAGGAAGAACAAGAAAGAGAACACCAAGAACTCCAAGATCTAGATCCAAGGGGTTCCCCTCACATAGAGGATAAAGTGATTGGTGGAAATGTGGATCTAGATCTCCTCTCTCTTTTCCCTCAAAAACTAGCAAGAATCCATGGAGGGATTGAGAGTTAGCAAGCTCGAAGAAGGTCAATAATGGGGGAAGAACACGAGCTCAAAGGGTTGAGGTTCAATGGGGAAGAAGACCCCCTTTTATAGGAGGGGGAAAATCCAACCGTTAACCCCCACTCAGCCCCGCAGAGAGCGGTACTACCGCGGAGGCAGGGCGGTACTACCGCTCGTAAGCAGTACTACCGCTCCCCCTTAGCGGTACTGCCGCGCCAGAAGAAAAGGGCTGGGGCTGGGACCCAGAGCGGTACTACCGCGGAGGTAGGGCGGTACTACCGCTCACAAGCAGCACTACCGCCACTACTACCGCAGCTAGTACCGCAAAACCCGACACGAGAAAATGCGCACTCGAATCGAAGCGGAAGGAGCACGAAGCCACAGCGGTACTGCGGCTGAGCCCAGCAAGCGGTACTACCGCTCCGAGGAGCGGTACTACCGCTTAGTGGACTGCAGCCGTACTACCGCTCCAACCACTGTGTCGAGGCGGTAGGAGCACAGATCCGCAAAGGCACTGCTGCTGAGGCCATCAAGCGGTACTACTGCTCCGAGGAGCGGTACTGCCGCTTAGTGAGCCTCAGCGGTACTACCGCTGTGGCCCGCGGTACTGCCGCTGGGTCCACGAGAAAAACCACACTCCAGAAAACCAGAACTGCCATAACTTCTACATATGAGCTCCGAATTGAGCAAACTCAAGCTTGTTGAAAACAAGACGACGAGTAGCATCAAAACAGCGACTGGTTATAGTAAGAAGAGGCAGGGGAGGTATGCCAACAAAAAGAGGAGTGAAACCTCCAACCAAGAAGAACCGGCAAAACCTCCAACATCGAAAACATCATAGAAGATGCATGTGAACTCCGTTTTCGATGAACTCGAGCTTGTCATCAAGATGACCATAAGCTCTAGGACTCACAAAGAGAACCAAACAAGAACCAAGAAAGATGATGCAAGGATGCAATGGTTTGAGCTCTCAACGAACGATACGATCAAGCTACTCATTGAGGGCCCCCCTTGTTAGTACGGCAATCGATCCTATAACCCGGTCTCCCAACTACCATCATGAGACCGGTAAAATAGAAAACCTATCAAGGGCAACCCTTTGCCTTGCACATGGTCCACTTGAGCTAGATGATGACGATCTTGACCCCCTCAAGTTGGACCACCTTTCTTGATTGGGTTGACTCGATGAAGACTAGTTGATTGCTCCCCCATACTCCACTATGGGTGAGCCACTCTTCCGCACATCTTCACAAGTCCATTGTCACCACAAAGGACGGCAAGCTTCAAGCATTTGCTCTCTTCGTGATGCTCCACTTGAACTTGCACACCGCAACCTAACCCCACAAAGAACTCTCACGAAGACCATGGGTTAGTACACAAAGCGTAATTGACAATGCTTACCATACCATGAGATCACTTGATCCCTCTCGGTACATCTTCTACGCTTTGTGGGTTGATCAACTTGATTCACTCTTTAACTTAGTCTTGATCAACCTCTCACAAGACCAATCTTTAGGTAATTCCTTGAATAGCACCTTGGTCGACACAAACTCTCCTTGAAGCCAACACATGTACTCCAAGAAAAGCCTATGGACAAAACCTTCAAATATAACTCAAGGCAACCATTAGTCCATAGAGATTGTCATCAATTACCAAAACCAAACATGGGGGCACCGCATGTTCTTTCAATCTCCCCCATTTTGGTAATTATGACAATCACTTTCAAGAGAGTTTAATACAAGGAATTATGCATCACCATGCAATGCAACAACTAATAATGCATGCGTATGATATGCAAATGCTTAGGAACAAGACCAAAGCAAGGAGAAAACTCTAAAGACTTCTCCACAGAACTCCCTGAAACCTCCACAAAACTCTCTGAAACTTCTCCCCCATTGGCATCGATTGCCAAAATGGGCGAAAAGCTTAGAAGGCCAATATAGATTGAGTTCCTCCATAAGTTGTGTATTTCTCAACAAGAGAGTGGAATGCAATACACATATCCAACGGTAAATACTTGGAGGAAGACAAACTATATTGAGGCCCGAAGATTGCTAAAGGAAGATATGCCACAAAGACATAATCGATAGAGACACAAGCAATCAAGCGATCAAAAGATACCAATTGAAGCAAGCTATCAAAAGATACCAATTGAACCAACTAGGCCACAGATTCTACGAGCCACAAGAAAGAAAGATATTATGATATGAGCAGAGGAGTGTTCTAAAGAAACTAGAGAAGCTCCCCATGATTTGTGCACATCAAGAATTTGTGTATTTGGATACAAAGTGCACAAAATAGGATCATAGCTCCCCCAAAATCAATAGAAACTTACAACAAGTGCAAGTGAGCATATAGGAAACTAAGCCTAGTACTTGCAACTAACACATGGTTGAGCAACAAGTAAAAGAGGCAACTTAAGAATGGGCTCAACCAAAATGATGTGTGTGAGTCAAGGCAATGCACTTGAGAAGACTAATGTACGAATGAGCATTAAGCATCAATAAAGTCTTGAAAGAATGAGGCACACGGTGCAAGGCCTATCATTCCCACAAGGCCTATCATTCCCACACACAACTAGCAAATGAGTTCACAAGCTTACTAATAAGCATATAAAGAACCTATGCTTGTGACAACCCGTGGTGAAGATAGAAGATGAAAGCCTCATCAAGACGAGGGATACCAATTAAGATGGCAAAAGCCTCGTAAAGATAAGCATGAGGAAAGTAATCTTCACCACACAAGAGTGCATCAAGATGCAACGAGATAAGACATGCACTCAAGGCAAAAGCTTTCACGGAGCCACCAAAGAAATAACATAAGAAAGACAAGGTGGTCGTGAAAGAAAGGATATCAACTAGATATGCAACTTTTCTCAAGTGTATAAGATTCTAGGTAGACAAAATCATGATGACATATATCTACAAAGAGGGATGTACACCCGAAATAGTTGCAACACGAGGAATAAGATATCCACAAGGAAATCATAAATATACCAATAAGATATTTGCTTGAAAGCATAGCACATGGCTAGATATAGTCTTATTGTATACAAATGAATTCCTACTACACAACTATCAAAGACATCACAACTAGCAACATGAGATCATCGTTGAGATGCTTTGAGAAAGGAAACAAGTATCACAAGAAAGAATGGATAACATGCCATGAAACAACCTACACAAGGTTGATGCAAGAAATGTGTGCATGAAGTATATGAAGATACTTGTTACCGAGATAACATTGGAAGGATGCGGTAGATACCAATTGAAGGTACAAAGTAGTCCGTTGATCATCCCATCTTGACTCCAATAAGCACATGGTGACAACACCTTCCTTGTGAGTGAGCCGAGCATCCACTGCATCTCCACTTGTTCCTAGATCAACAACACAAACAAAATGGTACCCAAACTCATTGGGACCAAAGAGTTAGAGAACCAACAATACAAAGGACAAACTCCACATAAATATGTGCACAAAGATTCGAAAATGAATTTCATGCACATCTCATCCAATTTGAGACTTGGTGGAGTTTCCCCTATATATTGGGTCAAAGAAAGAAAGCGTGCCAAAGATACTACACGAAGTAAATATGCATGCTCATGACTTTCAAGAACCGATACCAAAAGACAAAGAAATACCAAGGAAAGAAAAGATACCAAATGAATAAATCATCACTTGGAACAAGGAATGAGATATCCATTGATATACACAAAGAAGAGACATCAAACTCCCAAAAGAGAGGATGGTTCCAAACAAACCAAGCTCTCTACAAAGTTTCATGATGGCACAAAGTACCAAAACGAAAAAGGCTTGCCTTCCACCAACACACACTTGATAAGGATCGCAAGAAGAGTGTTTTATAGAAAATAGGATAGCTCCCCCAGACTAGTGCATTAGAGAGAAATTGCATTTGAATACAACATGCACGAGGTGGGATCATCACTTTCACTATATCTAGAAAACACTAGACAAGGTCAAGAAATACACAAGATCCACAAGTGGTATGGAAGACAAAGGGAGTTGATACAAACATTGGCAAGAGAAAGGGAAAATAAAAAGCAAAAGCCAATGTAAAGATGATCAATAATTTCTACCACACATAAGTGAGTACCAACTGTCAAAGACAAGAAGTATTTGGAAATAATTCCCGGTGGTAGATAACAAGGATATCCGACATCATCTTCACACCAACAAAAGGCAAATTGCAACTTGTAGAGCTAACATGCCACCTAGGAACAAGATAATTTACAATATCAACTCTAGATGACAATATCTCAAATGTACACATTTTCTAGGCTAGTAATATACACGTAGCATATTACTCCCCCATAATGTGATACCAATTAAAGATAGACAAGAGGCAATTTAAAGGATCCAACAAGAGATAATTAATGGACTATTTAGAATTTGAATTTCTCATGAGAAGTCATACCACATAGCAACTAGATAATCTTGTAATATCAATACTAAATGGTATTCCTCATGTACACACATTTATAGGATTGTGGGGTGCACAAAGCACATCACTCCCCCATAATGGGATATTCCATTAATCTCTCACAAGAGCCAACTAAGATACAAGAAGAAGCACAAAGGCTCTACGCATGACACACTCATACATGATGTGCAAACCAACACACAAGTTGGAAGCACAACATATACAAACACATGTAAGGAACAAAGCCAAACATGCAAAGGGGCAAGTAACTTTCAATGTAAACAATTTAAGCACGAGTTACCGCAAGGAGGAACATTGGATATAAGATAGAAACTTGATAATCCGAATGACTTGGCTTGAGACAATAAGAATGATGAAGTCCCCTTAATTCTTCATGATATAACCAAGTCTCCAATGACCTCCAACATCACCTATTGATCAAGTTTTAGCTTGTTGGTCCCCAACCAAGTTGGGTCCTAAGAGGTTAGTCACAATAGGCTTGGCTACCCAAATGGTTCTTTGCTTCAAACCACTTTGAGTACCAACAAACTTGGCAACCACATTGCCAACCTTATCCTTTCCAAGAGAATAGACATCATCAATAATAATTGGGTTGGATAAGTTACCACTAGTGCATGAAGAAGCGAGGTGACCTTTCTCGCGACATAGGTAGCAACGTCTACTCTTCACTTTCTTCTCACTTGATTTCTCAACTTGAGAAGCATTAGCTTGAGTCTTCTTGGGAAGAGGCCTTTCTTCAACTTGAGGTTGAGAATGAGAGTGAACTTGTGGCCGCTTCCCTTGTTGCTTGTCACTAATGGGCTTCTTCTTCAATGGGCAAGATCTAACATGATGCCCTTCTACTTTGCACTTGAAGCAAATAATCTTGGCCGAATTCTTGACTTGTTCTTGGCCCTTATTCTTGATCATCTTGGACTTCTTCTTCTTATTGGAGTTGAATCCAAGTCCACCTTTGTCATTGGGGGATTTTTGCACACTCAAGATATTGTTGAGTGTGGATTTCCCTTCATGACTCTTTTCCAAGTCTTTCTTCAAAGAAGTGACTTGGGCCTTGAGCTCTTTGATTTCCTCTACATGGTTAGTCTCAACACAAGTACTAGAGGAAGTATAAGCTTCATCGTTAGAGCAACAAGGCAAGAAAAGCAATTCATCACAAGATGTACCAACATTGTGAGTAGATGAATTACAAGGACTAGCACATGGCAATATAGCATTTTGACTAGAAGTAGTGCTAGTATCCACATGAGGCTCACTAGATGTTACCTTAGCAAGCATGGCCTCATGGGCTATCTTTAGCACATTATGGGATACTAGAAGATCATCATGAGAGCTTGTGAGCTTTACATGATTTTCTTCCAACATCCCATAGTTGCTAGATAGCAACTCAAGTTGAGCCCTTAGCTCAACATTCTCCTTTAATATGGATGCTTCACAAGAGATAGAGTTAGTAGCACAAGCATCATCATTAGCAACAAGAGGAGAAGACAACTTGGCAAGCTCTTTAGAATATGAAGCTTTAAGTTGAGCATGAGACTCGGTGAGTTTGATGAGCTCACTCTTAATGACCCTTGAGCCATTTTCGAGGTGCTCAAAGTCCTCAAGGAGTTTAGCATGCGCAACTTCAAGCTCCTCATTTTTAGTTTCAAAATCATTGGCCACCTCAAGAGCTCTATCACGAGATTCCCTCACTCTAGATAATTCTAGAGCAAAAGTCTCCTCAAGAGATTCCTTGGTGGTTTGTTCAAGTTCAAGAGCTTGAGAGAGGTCCGCAATTTCATTTGCGTAATCACGCTCATAACCTTCCATTTTATCAATGGTGACCTCATGCTCCTCAAGACGAGATTCCAACTCATCAATATACTTCTTGCCCTCAATGGCAATGGACATGATTTCCATGAAGTTGGAACGAGCAATTTTATTTTTATGAAGAGCTTTAAAAACTATTTCCCCCTTAATTTTTAAGGAGGCAACATTATCATTCTCTTCATTATTATCCTCATCATCATTAGCATCAACATCATCATCAAGAGACATATTGGGTTTCAAAGTAGGAGATACCTTTGCAGCCTTAGCCATAAGGCAAAAAGCAATAGATGATGATGTAGGATCCCTTGAAGCACCATTTAAAACCACATCTTGTTCCATGGAGTGTTGGGTTTCCTCTACATTGTTAGCACAACAACTCGAGAAAATAGATACATTTTTATCATGGCAACAAGGCATAGCAAGCATATCATCGTGAGATTTAGTCAAGTAATTTCTACATGATATGCAAGAACTATCAACACAAGCATGTGAGACATTTGGAGTGCTCGAAGTGTTAAAGCCCAAAGAAGGAGCATTGCAATAAGATAGTGATGAAGGATCATCCACAATAAACATACTATCATCATTGCAATGACCAACACTACTCACCATATCATTACCTTGTGGCAAACCACATGTAGGTGAAGTAGAAGAAGTTGAGAAGACTATACGACCGGAGGTGGAGGGATAACAATCATCCCCACAAATCTTGGACACTCCATATTTATCTTGAAGCTTCGTCCACAACTCATGAGCATCCCGGAACGGCATGAGTTGAAATATAACTACATTGCTCAAAGCATCGAAAAGCACATTAGAAGCTTGAGCATTGAGATAAGAGTTTTTCTCATCCTCTAAGGATAATCTTTGGGGATCCTTTGGAGGAGGAAAAACCCATATCTACAATTCGCTCTAAATTTGGGTCCATGACCCTAAAGAGATTAAGCATGCGAATTACCCAAACATCAAAATTTGTGCCATCGAAACTAAGAGTATCAGAGAATCCTAAACCCCTAGTCGACATCCATACTCTCTAGGCGGTTAAGCCCTATAAAGAGAGACGAGGCTCTGATACCAATTGAAAGATCGTGGATGTCGCCTAGAGGGGGGGTGAATAGGCGTTTTAAAATAATTACGGTTTAGGCTTGAACAAATGCGGAATAAACCTAGCGGTTAATTTGTCAAGCACAAAACCTAAAACAACTAGGCTCACCTATGTGCACCAACAACTTATGCTAAGCAAGATAAGCAACTATGTGATAGCAAGATATATGACAAGAAACAATATGGCTATCACAAAGTAAAGTGCATAAGTAAAGGGGCTCGGGTAAGAGATAACCGAGGCACGCGGAGACGACGATGTATCCCGAAGTTCACACCCTTGCAGATGCTAATCTCCGTTTGGAGCGGTGTGGAGGCACAATGCTCCCCAAGAAGCCACTAGGGCCACCGTAATCTCCTCACGCCCTCGCACAATGCAAGATGCCGTGATTCCACTAAGGGACCCTTGAAGGCGGTCACCGAACCCGTACAAATGGCAACCCTTGGGGGCGGTCACCGAACCCGTACACTTTGGCAACCCTTGGGGGCGGTCACCGGTACCCGTCAAATTGCTCGGGGCGATCTCCACAGCCTAATTGGAGACCCCGACGCTTGCCCGGAGCTTTGCACCACAATGATTGAGCTCCGAACACCAACAACCGTCTAGGGCACCCAAGCACCCAAGAGGAACAAGCTCAAGGGTACCAAGCACCCAAGAGTAATAAGCTTCACAACTTGTAACTTCCACGTATCATGTGGAGAACTCAAACCGATGCACCAAATGCAATGGCAAGGGCACACGGAGTGCCCAAGTCCTTCTCTCTCAAATCCCACCGAAGCAACTAATGCTAGGGAGGAAAATGAGAGGAAGAACAAGAAAGAGAACACCAAGAACTCCAAGATCTAGATACAAGGGGTTCCCCTCACATAGAGGAGAAAGTGATTGGTGGAAATGTGGATCTAGATCTCCTCTCTCTTTTCCCTCAAAAACTAGCAAGAATCCATGGAGGGATTGAGAGTTAGCAAGCTCGAAGAAGGTCAATAATGGGGGAAGAACACGAGCTCAAAGGGTTGAGGTTCAATGGGGAAGAAGACCCCCTTTTATAGGAGGGGGAAAATCCAACCGTTAACCCCCACTCAGCCCCGCAGAGAGCGGTACTACCGCGGAGGCAGGGCGGTACTACTGCTCGTAAGCAGTACTACCGCTCCCCCTTAGCGGTACTGCCGCGCCAGAAGAAAAGGGCTGGGGCTGGGACCCAGAGCGGTACTACCGCGGAGGTAGGGCGGTACTACCGCTCACAAGCAGCACTACCGCCACTACTACCACAGCTAGTACCGCAAAACCCGACACGAGAAAATGCGCACTCGAATCGAAGCGGAAGGAGCACGAAGCCACAGCGGTACTGCGGCTGAGCCCAGCAAGCGGTACTACCGCTCCGAGGAGCGGTACTACCGCTTAGTGGACTGCAGCCGTACTACCGCTCCAACCACTGTGTCGAGGCGGTAGGAGCACGGATCCGCAGAGGCACTGCTGCTGAGGCCATCAAGCGGTACTACCGCTCCGAGGAGCGGTACTGCCGCTTAGTGAGCCTCAGCGGTACTACCGCTGTGGCCCGCGGTACTACCGCTGGGTCCAGGAGAAAAACCACACTCCAGAAAACCAGAACTGCCATAACTTCTGCAAATGAGCTCCGAATTGAGCAAACTCAAGCTTGTTGAAAACAAGACGACGAGTAGCATCAAAACAGCGACTGGTTATAGTAAGAAGAGGCAGGGGAGGTATGCCAACAAAAAGAGGAGTGAAACCTCCAACCAAGAAGAACCGGCAAAACCTCCAACATCGAAAACATCATAGAAGATGCATGTGAACTCCGTTTTCGATGAACTCGAGCTTGTCATCAAGATGACCATAAGCTCTAGGACTCACAAAGAGAACCAAACAAGAACCAAGAAAGATGATGCAAGGATGCAATGGTTTGAGCTCTCAACGAACGATACGATCAAGCTACTCATTGAGGGCCCCCCTTGATAGTACGGCAATCGATCCTATAACCCGGTCTCCCAACTACCATCATGAGACCGGTAAAATAGAAAACCTATCAAGGGCAACCCTTTGCCTTGCACATGGTCCACTTGAGCTAGATGATGACGATCTTGACTCCCTCAAGTTGGACCACCTTTCTTGATTGGGTTGACTCGATGAAGACTAGTTGATTGCTCCCCCATACTCCACTATGGGTGAGCCACTCTTCCGCACATCTTCACAAGTCCATTGTCACCACAAAGGACGGCAAGCTTCAAGCATTTGCTCTCTTCGTGATGCTCCACTTGAACTTGCACACCGCAACCTAACCCCACAAAGAACTCTCACGAAGATCATGGGTTAGTACACAAAGCGTAATTGACAATGCTTACCATACCATGAGATCACTTGATCCCTCTCGGTACATCTTCTACGCTTTGTGGGTTGATCAACTTGATTCACTCTTTAACTTAGTCTTGATCAACCTCTCACAAGACCAATCTTTAGGTAATTCCTTGAATAGCACCTTGGTCGACACAAACTCTCCTTGAAGCCAACACATGTACTCCAAGAAAAGCCTATGGACAAAACCTTCAAATATAACTCAAGGCAACCATTAGTCCATAGAGATTGTCATCAATTACCAAAACCAAACATGGGGGCACCGCATGGGTCAGCTGGGTATGATGTGGGGTGGTTAGTTAGCGAGAGCTAGAACGTGATTGAATCGGGCTAGGAGCCCTACCACGCGTACGTTTGAGGTCTTTAGGATTATTATGGTTAAATTAGGTTATGTTTTGGATTTGCACAGGGGTACTATTCAAATCATTGGATTTGCACAGGGGAGGACTTTAACAAAAACATATTTCTACATAGAAAAAACTTTCTGTACACACACAAATACATATATAACACGTTCAGGGGAAATTTCATTACAATATACATTCTTTGCGGAATATGACAATATACTTTCATACGTGGCGTACACAAAAAAAAGAAATGCGTACATGTAAATGGGCTATTTTTTTTGGTTGTTGGTCCAGAATTTGTTTTCTTTATGCAGCTTGCAAATCGTAATATTTTTGAACGAAATTTTACAGATCCGTCATTTATTATGTAGAAGTTTTCGCAGAAGTTTTTTGATTTTTTAAACTTGAAAATAGTATCATTTTTGAATCATTTGAAATAAAATCCCCCAATGTCACTCTCGGCCTCTAGTTGCTACCTTCTCTCTCCTACTGCCCGGCGGCCAGGCATGTCCCCGGCCGGTCCACTGCACGAGAGGACCAAGTTCGGGCTAGTTCGGTCCAAAGTGCGGAGCGCTGGACCCAATCTGGCTGTAGATATCCTCCTGCTTGCTGCTCAAGTGGTCGCGGCGTCCGTTCGCGCTTCAGGCCCAGGACAGCAAGGCTGCTCTGTCGGTCCACTTCCGGGCAGCCCAGTGCAGCAGCAGCAGCACGATTTTGCAGTTAACGACTGCTGCACAGCAGTATGTCAGTACTCAGTGCTCAGTAGAAGCTTCAGCATGTTATGGAATATGTGGTAGTAAACAGCATCTCCAGTTGGACTGGATTATTTTGATGTCTAATATGTTTGTTCAAATCCATACTAAGCAGGGACGTCTCCTGAAATTTGTTGCCCTGAGGCGACAATCAAAATAGGACGCGAAAACTTCATATAGCAGAAGAACTAATAACATAACTAATGCACAGTCTGACTTCATCATGTAACTTTAAGTCCATCTATTCTGATTCCGGAAGATATGATGAAGATCAAGAAATAAACTTTTCCGGTTTTCATAAACAAAAGAAATTTAATGCTTTATTATTCAAATAGGAAATTGGAGAATCTACATAAAGACAAAATCAATGTGCACCGCACAGCACAAAACTTACATGGTGATTTTACAATGCTCCCCAAAGAGAAATCAAGTAATACTCACCCGCAAAAAAGAAAGTAATACTAATGACTTTGCCCTAAACCTAGCCCAGTTTGGCCATTTCCATTTAATCAAATGAGAACATATGAATCCATTACCTAGCAGTGGAGCAATGGGGGTGAGGGCGCATGTGGTCGGCTCGTGGTGGGTGATCGGCGGAAGTGGTCAACCATGGAGACGATCCGATGTCGTAGTTTCACATGCGATTGGGCAATTGACGGAAGCGGAATTGATGTTAGGGTTTGTTAACGATCACTGGAATAGAGAAGCCGAGCAAGGCAGACAAAATTGATCGATTGACTTAAAGCAGTCAATAGAGGCCGAAATTTTGGGGCCTTGTGCAGTCACCCAACTCGGCCCCGCCATCGACAAGCCTACTTACAAACATTTACACCTAGGTCATAATAGTTTCGTAGATAGGATAGATATAAACATAGCACAACCAAATGTGACATTGCATGTACTACATACTAAACATACAAAAATACTACAAAAAAAACTGAAAACTACCCTTGCTCCCTGTCGAAGCAAAACTAGATGGCCCCCCTAGAATATGATTTCAAGTTCATGCACTTTTTAAAATACATAAATATATTTTTAAGATTAATTATTTTTTCAAAATTCATGGACACTTATGAAATTTCAAATACTCTTCAAGTTCACAAGAATTTTTAAAACACCCAGAGTATTTTTCGATTTCACCAACTTTTCCAAACAAAAGAAGGCAAAAACCCGATACATGTTTTCTCCATCCAACAACAGTGGAACGAGAGAAAAAAAAACACCCGAATCGACAAGGGAACAGCATGTGAGCTCACAATGAGGTCTAGCTTCTTTTTTTTTTGCGTAACACAATGAGGTCTAGCTAGCAGGAGCCTGATGGATCACGGCCGCTGTACGATTCGGTGCTTAAGGCAATGAATATGACTGTGTTTTCTATTTGACGTTCGTTGCGTCTAGGCAGGCAAACGCACAAGGCAGCAGCATGTAGCGAGTGATTTGGGCTGCAGGAAAAACAGATTTTGGGAACCTTCTCCATAGTTTTGGTTTTGCTTTCTTGTTAATCGTTTATAGGTTTTTTCGAAAAAAAATCTATTTTTTGTGAATGTAGAATTTCATTTGAATTTTCATAAAACATTCAATTTTCTCAAATATGTTAAAAAATCAAAAAATTATTAAAATTTTATAAAATATCCGGCTTTCCAAAAAAAGTTCAAATATTTTAAAAAGTTTTCATTCCAAAACAATGTTCACGTTACAAAAAAACTTTCCATTTTAAAAAAAGGTTCTAAGATTTTCAATAAAATTTTCCACTTTTGCAAGTATTTTTTCTATATTTTTCTGAAAGCTGAACGAAACATAAACTAGAAAACAATTGGCGGCACAGTAGCTCGCTACAGGTTCTTAGTGGGCCGGCCCATTGGGAGGGTGCCCTGTCCGTGACACAAGAAGCGTCAAAAGGGGAGCTCCTAGTCGGCGCTAAGAGCATCTTAAGCAGACCCCTTAAAACACACGAAACTGTAAAATAACTGTTGGTTTATAGTTTTAGGCGGAAAAAGTGATCCGAATAGAACCCGTAAACGACTTTGATTTATGAAATTTTTTAAGGGGCGCAGTAAAAAACTCCTCTCAATCTATGTTTTTGCGCCCGTTTCTACAGTGCCTTGTATGTTGTATCGGGATAAAGTAGTTGGCGGGAGCTCAACTGCCAGGAAAACATCCGTGTCTGCCATTCGCGTCCGTCGTCTGAGCCACCGACGGAGGAGCTAGCTAGCTATTCCCTTCTTTCATTTATATAGAGCTTAATACGTTTTTTGAGACTAAGTTTAACCATATGTTAGAGTAATAATATATGACATGTAAGTTACATAAAACACACCATCAAATTCGTAAGTGGAATGAGCCTATAATGATATAATTTTCACATTATGCATCTCATATATTATTAATTTTATGAAATAGTCAAAGGTAACCTCGAAAAATAAACTAGGCCCTATATATATACGGAAGGTGGGAGTAGCTAGCTCCTCGATTGGGTGCGCTCCGTATTCGGCCGCTTTTGTGCCCTGTCCGCCAACTTTGTAGGAGACTATGGACACGGGCGAGAGAAAGAAGATGTGGGAAAAAATATGCAAATGTTCGGTTTTACTATTTAAGTTTGAGGGGTGTGCTCCGCCGCAGCTTAAATTGACCCTTAAAACGGCGGAGGGCTCCGGTGGGCAGGATATGGCAGCTGCCATACCTTGATTTCGGGCAAAAAAAAATTAATACGTATGCATCTAATCTATGGATCTACCGATCGGCAAATTCTGGACTCGTTCGACTGCAATGCCGGTACAGAACCTGATGGGCCGACACATCCAGGCTGTTGGGCCAGTAGCGGTGCCCCGTGGAGATCGACCACGGGCAGGATCGATTCAATCGAGCGCCCACGAACATAAGGCAAAAAAAAACAGCACACACGCACCTCTCCAGACGCGACGCAACCCAAAGCTAGCGCGGCAGCGGCGGCTGGCCAGGTCGCGAGGACCAGGCGGGCGACCAACGACGGCGGCAGGCTGGGGGCTTAGAAGGCTGCGGCAGCAAGCTTCAACGGTGGCTCCAACGGCGCTCCAGCAAAGGTAGCAAGCGACGTCTTTAGCGGCGGCAGCAACAGATGGCTCCAGTGGCGGTAGCAAGCTCCATTGGGATTTTCCTAGCAATTCCTTGGTAATTCCTCAGGGTCCGAACCAGAGACTAGTTGCAGCCACTTTGTTAGGTATTGCCGATTTTTCTTGTGTCAATTCTCGAGGATCTGAAATTCCGAACCAACTGCAGTAATTCTGAATATAACCATTGTTGAGGAAATCGTTAACTGGTAGCTGCTCGGTTGGCTAGCGAGTAGGGGATTAATCGGCTAATCGGCAAGTTAATCGGCCATTTAATCAATTAATCGGACGATTTTTCGGTTTATCGGCTACTCGGTGACCCTATGAGTAGGGATTAATCGGCAAGTTAACTGGTTAATCGGATGAATTCTTGAACAGGAAATATAACTGTGTACTGTATGAACAAGTTTTTGTATTTAGATGATTATATGTATAAGCTAATAAGATGCCCAGTCGGTGCCGTTCTGTCCAGATTACTAGAAGATGGATAGAAAGGGGAATGGACTAGTAAATCCAAACTCCAAAGAAAAGGGGAAGAGGTAATTTCTCTTTGTCCTGAAATTTTATAGCAATTTTGAACATCAACTTCAAGCCTTAAATTCAAGTAGATTGTAGTGATATATTAATGTTGTGATTGCAGATTTGAAGAAGTATTTTGAAGTATTTGGTAGTGACAAATCCAAGCATATGTGAAAGTGTCAATATTTTGGCACATGCCATTGAAAGCTTCATTATCGATATATTTCAGGTTGTTTTCCTATTGAAATATGACTACATATTCATTGTATTTGGCTTTTCGTTTGTAATTTGTCTTAACTCTTTCGATTTGCATCAAAAGAATTATTTCTTTAAGACTTCGCCACACCTTAAATTTTTTTCGTCCTCCGCCTCTGGCTTAAAACACGTTTCCGCGAACTGAAAAGCGCATTTTCAGTTCCACGGTTTAAGGGTTCTGCTAGAGATGCTCTAAAAAAATTGGTATACAGACAAGAACTTGGATTCGAAACCTTCACTGAAGGTATAACAACCTAACGCTAGAACCACCAGACCAGGATGCCAAGCTTATCAACTATAAAAAATGAGATGTATTTGACCGTTTCGTTTCTGTAGAGATATATTATGTATCTAGAATTAATTATTTTAAAAATAAATTCACAATTATGAAAAAAGGTTCGAAAATTAGAAAACAATTGTGAAAAATGGAAAAGATTCATCAGTTTCGAAAAAATGTTCATCCATTTTGAAAAAAGTTCATCGAATTTGTAAAAAGTTCAATTTTTTTGAAAAAAAGATAACTATTTTTTTCTTAAAATAAAGGTTTTCAAAAAACTGTTTTTCGGTTTTTAAAAACCTTCATTGAATTAGGAAAAAAGTTCACCGAATTTGAAAAAAGTTCATTAATTTTAAAAAAATGTCTATCAAATTTAAAAAATTTGATCAATTTTCAAAAAAGTTTTTCAACTCACCAAACCTGTAAGAAGGAAAAAACAAAAAAAAGCAGGAAAAGCAACGAATAAAAGAGGAGAAAGGATAAAGGTTACCACATCCCAGTCGTTGGGGTGGTGGTTTTCCTGGTTACGTGTATGTGGGAGGTCGCTGGTTTGATCTACAATTGGCGCCCTTCTTGGGAACTAAGACATAGAAATAAAAAAAATTCAATAATGGTCTGAGCCCAGTTAACCCGGCTGCAGCCGCCGGTTTGCGCTATGTCTCGCCTTCAGCGAGAGCGAGCTGGGCCGGCCCATGAGTGCAGAAGAGTAAAGTCTTCTTTCCTGTTTTTCTTATACGTGTTTTGTTTTTTGTTTTGATTTACTTTTGTGCATTTGTTTATGATATGAAATATTCTAAATATGTATAGTACTAAAAAGACTTTTGAAAACATTTTAAAAATGTTGAGCAAATATTTTAAAAATGTTGAACCAGTATTTGAAAAATGATGGACAAATATCTGCAAAATGTTGATCATGTAAACTAAATTTTTTAACAAGAATTTAAAAAATGTTGAACAAGTACTTTCAAAGAATTGAACAAATATATAAAATTTTGAACAAGTATTTTAAAAATGTGGAACAACTATTTGAAATTTTTAAAAATATATCTATAAATGTTGAACAAGTATTTGGAAATTGTTGAAAAAATATTTCAACAATGTTGAATAAGTATTTGAAATTTTTTAATGAAGGATTTGAAAAATGCTAAACACGTACTTGAAAAAATGTTGATCATGTATATGAAAACCTTGAACAAGTATTTTAAAAATAACAAACAATTATTTGAAAAATGTTGAACAAGTATTTGATAAAATGTTGAAATTTTATATACAAATGTAGAATGAAAAAAGAAAATAAAAGAATTAAAATAAATAAGAGAAAACCGAAAAAGAAACAAAATAAACCAAAGGAAAAGGTAAATGAAAAAAACTGAAGAAACTAAGGTAAACCCCGGAGAAGAAACAATACAAAAGAAAAGGAAAAAACTGACATTATATATATGGGAACCAGTAGCATGCGTCCTACTTATTTACTTTAAGTAGAATACGGCCTAGTATTGAAACACGAACCTGATATGTGGCGTAGTGGCTAGTCTGTCACTTGCGTAGCAGTTGGTCCTGACATTGATCCCTGGAAAGCCCTATTTGACATTCTCTGCGTCAAACAGTCTACCAGTCGCACAGGGGAGCGATCAACTGGGCCAGCCCATCTCCTGCTGTAGGCAGTTTCGGTTTTGGAAAATTTCTAGAAGTTGCCCAGCCGGTTTTTATCGGATTTGAAACCATGCAGAATGTTCCTTAAGCGTGTTTTTTATTTTCCATTTTCTGTTTCTGTTTGTTTTTTTCTTTTCCTTTTCGGTTTTATCTATTTCATTTTTGTTTAATTTATTTATTATTTTTCCCTTTTCTCTCAAAATAAGCCCAAGACTTTCAAATATCTGTTCCAAATTCGAAAAATGTTTTTTGGAAAATTGTTCGGAGTATGAAAAAACTGTTCCCATTCAAAAACTGTTCACAGATTAAAAAAATGTTCACGCTTTTCAAAAGGTGTTGAAGAATTTTTAAATGTTCCCGCTTTTAATTTCTGTTTGTATTTTTTTAAATAACTCGCATTTTCATAATATGTACTCTTTTTCCATAATTATTTTGCTTTTTCAATAAATGGTTCGCATTTTCACAAATTGTCCATAGATTCAGAAAATGTTCGTATTTTCAAATTTTGTTCACGTACTCAACAAATGTTCATTTTTCATTTTTCCCCCTTTTTTTATTCTGTATTTGAAAAATTGTTCGCATTTCCAATATTGTTTTTAATTTTAAAAAATCACAAAATAAAAAATGTTCAAATTTCGTAGTTTTTGTTCGAATTGTTTGAATATTTCATGTTTCAAAAAGTGTGAAGACATTTGATCTAACATTACTGCGTTATTAAAACCCCAAGCTAGATACTGAACAACAATTCTCTTCAGCCGCACTGGTTAATAGCCTGCGAATTGTATTGTGTGGTCGTGTGTTCAAACCAGACCGAGTGCATTATTTTCTGGATTTTTCACGTGCACTGCCGCTGCTGGGCCGGCCCAGTTCGCTGCCTCTGGGTGCGTCGGGCGGCTCGTTGCGGCAAAATGTTGGGGGATCGCACAGGCGATCGAGCGATCGTTCCAGGTGAGCCGGCCCGTTCAGTGTTTTCAGGTTTCCCGGTTTTCAGAAACTTCTAGGATATTCTAGCCAATTCTTTACGATTTTCGGAACCTTCCAGCTGGTTCCTGTCAAGTTTTTTCTTTTTCTGTTTATTTTTCTTTTTTCCTTTTTCTTTGTTGTTTTTCTTCTTTTATCTCTTATTTGTTTTTCTTTTATCTTCTTTTACTATTTTCAGTTCTTTTTCTTTTTCAAGTTTATTTTTCTTTTTGAAAAAATGTTCACACATTAGATAAATGTTCGAATTTCTTAAATTTTGTTCACATATTAAAAAATGTTCCTGTTTTCAAATTTTGTTCAGCAATTGCAAAAAAGTTTAGAATTTCGTTTTTTTAATGTACATATGCTTAAGTTTTGTCCGAAAATTTCGTTAACTGTTTTCAGGTTTCCCGGCTTTCAGAAACTTCTAGGATATTCTAGCCAATTCTTTACGATTTTCGGAACCTTCCAGCTGGTTCCTGTCAAGTTTTTTCTTTTTCTGTTTATTTTTCTTTTTTCCTTTTTCTTTGTTGTTTTTCTTCTTTTATCTCTTATTTGTTTTTCTTTTATCTTCTTTTACTATTTTCAGTTCTTTTTCTTTTTCAATTTTATTTTTCTTTTTGAAAAAATGTTCACACATTAGATAAATGTTCGAATTTCTTAAATTTTGTTCACATATTAAAAAATGTTCCTGTTTTCAAATTTTGTTCAGCAATTGCAAAAAGTTTAGAATTTGGTTTTTTTAATGTACATATGCTTAAGTTTTGTCCAGAAATATGAAATTTTACCAAGAATTTTTAAAAAGGTTCCTTTTTCCAATTTGTTTGCACATTCAAGAAATGTTCTTATTTTCTAATCTGTTCATAAATTCAAGAAATGTTCGTGGATTAAATTTTGTTCCTGTTTTTTTTTAAAAATTCACATTTTTTTAGAATTTCGAAAAATGTTCTCGTGATCATTTATTTCCTTTTTTTCAAAATTGTTTGATGTTCCCAAAAACTGTTCATGTTTTCAGAAAATGTTCCTGTTTTCAAATTTTATTCACAAATTCAAAAAAATATTATTTTTTCCATATTAATTCAGTAATTTTCAAATTATATTTCAAATTTCCTAAAAATTTGCGCTTTGAAAACTTACGTATTTTCTGAAAAATGTTTGGTTTTAAATTATGTTTTTGTTGTCCAAAATGATCGCATATTCAAAAATTTGTTCACAAAATTATAAAAAGTCTATTTTTAAAAAATTTGTTCACAAATTTGGAAGTTTTTACATTTTCCCCCAATATTGCTCGCAATTTCAAATAATATTTTTGCTTTCAATTTTGTTCCTTTTTTATTGCCAAAAACTGTTTGTGTTTTTGACAAATTGTTCCATTATCTAATTTTTGTTCTCAAAACTTTATAAATGTTCAGGAATTTCAAAAACAAATCTGTCAAAAAATGTTCACGCCTTTTGTTTTATTTTTCAAATTTGAAAATATGTCCGAGTTGCTAAAAAATTATCATATTTTGAAACATTTCTCATTTGTTAAAAAAATCAGAATTTCGAAGGAAAGTTTGAAAAAAAATTCGAAAAACTGTCTGGATTCTTCTTTGGTATAAGTTCTTATACTAGCACGCTTCACATTTACCACCAAAGCTTGTTAGGTCTACTGGTTAGCTCCTCTCCTACTTAACACGAAGGTCCGGAGCTCGCAACCTGGCAGAATAGCAGGCTTGCTTTTTTTTTTTAACTATTGGGCCGGCCAGTTGGTGCCTGCTTTTTTACTGTTGGGCTGGCCCTGTTGAGGGTTCCGTGCGTGCGTCGCGTGGTTGTTTGACGTCGAAATCACTAATTAAGGAGTACTCGTTGAAAAAAGCACTCCCCTTTTCCAGGTCGCGACAAGTGGCGCACATGCAGCGCGCCACTTGTCGCAACCTGGGAGTTTTCCCTTTTTTCGTAGATACGTTTATTCAAAACATTTTATCTCTTAAACCGTGCGTCCAAATCTCGAACCGTTTTCACCGTTGGATTTCTCGCGTCGAGATCTTTAAAACTAGATCCCATGTTGATAGATTTTGACGAACATTTTTTTCACGAAAATACCGGATGAAAAAAACCGGGGCGAAAAAACCGAACCGAGAAGCATGGTTTTTTTCCCTTTCCGAAAGAGGCACGTCCGTGCCTCTCGCGAAATTACAACCGTGGCTCTCATGGAAGCAAAATCGTGACTCTCGTGGAAGGAAAAAAAACAGAAAACGCGTCTTTTTCTGTTTCCAAGAGGCACGGCCGTGACACTCGCGAAAGCACAACCGTGCCTCTCGTGAAAGCAAAACCGTGACTCTCGCTAAAGAAAAAAACAGAAAACGCGTATTTTTTCCCTTTCCGAGAGGCATGGCCGTGACTTTCATGAAAGCACAACCGTGCCTCTCGCGGAAGCAAAACCGTGACTCTCCCGAAAGAAAAAAAACACAAAACGCGTTTTGTTTTTCCCTTTGCGAGAGGCACGGCCGTGACTCTCGCGAAAGTACAACCGTGCCTCTCGCGGAAGCAAAACCGTGACTCTCGCGAAAGAAAAAAAACAAAAAACACGTTTTTTTTCGTTTCTGAAAGGCACGGCCGTGACTCTTTCTAAAGTACAACCGTGCCTCTCGCGGAAGAAAAACCGTGATTTTCGCGAAAGGAAAAAAATAAAACGCGTTTTTCGCGCAAAAAAATTTTTGAAATTTTTTTTGATCGAAAAGCTAAGAAAGACCGGGGGAAAACCAAAACGTCGAAAAAAATAAAAAAAAACCGTTTAAAAAGCCGAAAACATGTGCGGAAAAATAAAAAAAACAAAATCCGAAGGGAGCATCCAGAGCGCGACACGTGGCAAATGGCTGAGAGCGCACCAAGTGGCGCTGATCATTGCGAGGCTTCCGAAGGAGCGCTCGTTAACTAGTTACGCCGGTTTGACGCCCTTTATGCTTCTTTTATTTATATGCTGTATAGTGGGCCGGCCCAATTACTGTTCATGCTTTAGCGAGAAGAACCTGTCGTGTCTTTAAGCGAGAAATAGCTCTCGCACTACAGGCGCCGTTAGTAGTGGTTTTGCAAACGGGCGCTTGCAACGCTCCCGTGATGGGCTGTCCCATCTAGGGTTTCTTTTCTCTGTTTAAAACCGCAAAAATAAAGTAAACCCATGACCCCCCTTGACGAAGTTACGCTGGTGCAACAACCCTCCTATCCCAACGGGATCTGTTTAAACACAATTTTCTCCCTCTTTTATTCTTTCTTTTTCCTTTTTTACTTTTCTCAGTTACATTTCCCCTTTTTCGTTTTTTTTCACCCTGGTTCTATGAATTGTTTGCAAATGTGTGAACTTTTCTTTTAAATCGATGATTTTTTAAATTTGATAAAATATTCAAATCAATGAACTTGTTTTTTATGTTTGTGATTTTTTTTCCGAATCGATGAACTTTTTTTAGAATTCGGTGAACTTTTTAAAAAGAGATGAACTTATTTTTAAATTCGGTGTACTTTTTTCAAATTTGATGAATTTTTGGAAATTCAATAAACTTTCTTTAAATCTGATGAAATATTTTTTAAAATCCAATGATTTTTTTTCAAAATTTCTTACTTTTATGGAATTCTCATATATGTTTTTTAATTCAGGTATTTTTATATTTTTATTCCTTTTTGTTTTTTTCCAAAAGTTAACGGTTTGACCGGTCAAGCACGACGAATCAGCAGCTAGCCCAGGAGGACCATCAACAATGAGGCGACGCCCCCGCCAACAAACACGTGTTATTGAGCCAGGCCCATTAGTGTGCAAGCGTGAGCGCCGGGATCCCTGATTGGCGCCTAAGGCGCTGACTAGGAGCTCCCGCATCAGAAACGCGACCAGCTGATTCTGAAAAAAAAACTAGCGACCGCCTAGGTGGATGGCGGGCCATTGGGAGCAAGTAACTAAGGGATGCCAGAACAAACCAAGAAACAAAGAACAAAAAAAGAATGTGGTCTAGGAAAGTTCTGAAAAGGTCGAAGAAAGTTCCCAACAAACCGGAAGAGGGAGTGTCTGGCATATATTTGGGTCAGCCCATTATCTGTCCATAGTGACTACAAGGGGTAAGGATTTGTTGTCTAACCATGAACTTGCACGTCAACTAGGATTCCCTACGTCAAATAGGGCCAATACTATTTAGCGCATAACGCATCGGATACACCATGCCGGATTTTTGGTATCGTAGGATTTTCCGAGGATTTAAATTATTGGATCAGGCATGCCACCGAGATAATTTCACCCCCCCTCCCCCCCCCCCCCCCCCCGCCCCGGTGGCTGGGCCTGCCCCTCCCTTGTTTGCACAAGGACTAAGCATGTTGCAAAGACATCACATAGGATTTTCCATGCCGCTTCTGGGCATGATTTCATGTGTCCGCCTTGCAGATATGCAATTTTTGACGCTAAAACCCTAGCAATGCAATAAATGTCTCAAATATTGCAGGCGGGTCCGTAAAATACGGGGCCTAACACGTGTCATTCGATGGCCTCCTGTGAGAACACGACATGTTTCTAGTCGAACAGAGCAACATGACTCGCACTTCTTTCACAAACCCGACATTTTCCCTCTTGATACCCAGAGATTACCTAGGTCATGGTGCAGTTTACAAGCGTCCTCAAGTGAGGTGAAGCGCCCAAACATTTACCACACCCTGCAGGGGCCGATTTCCGATATCGTATCATGTTTTGTAGATTTAAACGGTTGGATCATTGCTCTCACACAAACGAAAAACTCAAAAATAATAATTGAATTAGTAAAAAGCGTCGGCATTCATCATTAGGAATATGGACTGTTACTATGGACCTTCTCCGCTCGGAACAGGCAAACAATCAGTAATAGTCCATATCCTTAACAAGAGTGTAATGAATACCGAAGCTTACTACTTATGGACTATCCGACTATTTAAACCGGTTCTGTTGCTCGTCCTAGGCGAGGTGGGATCTAAACTCAGCTCTAACATAGACATAGACGAAAAATTCCAATTTAATAATGCAAGGGAAACAACGCTTTGCCGAGAGCCAAGTCACGGGCTCTCGGCAATGCAGTGCCTCTATCACCGAGTTGTTATCCACTGTCGGATGTGCCACGTGGCACCACTCTGTTTGTTGTGGGTTCCCTGTTTGGTCCTCGGCAAAAAGAGAGCTTGCCGAGTGTGTTTTGCACATGGTATCAGTAAATGCATGTGTTTGCCGAGTAGCATCTGTTGCCGAGTATTCCTGTCGTCTTACTTCGCTTTGCCGAGTGCCCGTGGTTTTGTTCTCAATGAAGAGCCAGTCACTCAGAGTATGCGAAAATTCCGTGCTGTTGGTCGCCATGTTTGGCTGGTTAGTCCTCGTAAGCTGTCTTTTGAACATCCTAGTTAATGAATAAGCCCAGTAGAGTTTTTCCTAAAAAAAACTTTCTGGTTCCCATATGAAAAGGAAACCCCTAAAAATAAAATAAAAATATTATGTCCCCTACACCCCTTGGCCCCATGGTCATAGACGTCGACCATGCTCACATGCATCAACCAGGCAACCGCTCAAATCGGGGGTACAAATGCGTGCACTCATACCGTGCACTACCGAGCGCTATGGATCCCTCCGCGAGGCTTCTTCCTTCTCCCATTTGCTTCATGTTTATGGCAATAATATATCAGCTTAATTGACGTTATTTTATCACCATACCTTGGCAATCTTTCCTCAAACTTCCAAACACTTCCGTAAATGGCATCCTGGTCTAAACACGCAAAAGAGGTGCGCGAATGCGATAAAATGTGGCAAAGCCAACTAGTAACAACACAAAACACGAGGTAAAAATAACTTAAATTTTGGATTCATCAATCACCTAGTGGTCTCCCGCCGCGAGGTAAGGGAGAATGGGGAGGCCATCGAGTAGATGGAAACCACTCGCGCTGACGAGTCCTACATGGCCGAGCTCGGAGCGAATCACCCGGAGCTCATCGTTGACGAGCTTCGGGTCTACGAGCTCTACAAGAACCGTGCCGCCGGGCCTGTCCAACGACTCTAGCTTCGACGATGGCATCTTGTATTGGGTGCAACTCGCGACCGAAGGAGAATATTTAATTTTTAGTATGCCAGAAGTAGTTATATGTTGTTTGAGTCAAATAGTTTAAATTTATGTTATGCAATGCATGATGTTATCTTCTGTTTTAATTTTTCTTTGAAATGAAATTGTGTGCAAAAAAGTTTAAGGCAGTTAAATTTAAGAGTTTGGCCTAGCGACATAATTTCAATCTAAAGAATCACAAATTCTTGCGGCCAAGAGAACAAAAATTCTAGTGCTTGCAGTGAAATGCCACAAGAGGACAACAAGGATCCCCCTATGCTCCAATAAGTGGAGCAGTGGCGCCAAGTATAGGCATCAACTATGCGAAAATCCAAATCGGTGCCCAAGCTCATCTGCTTCCGGTCAGAAAAAATTTCAAAAAAAAACTAGATTTTTTTTTAAAAATCCAAATTTTTTGTATGGTAGATAATTTGATGCGTGAGGTCCGTTCTAAATTTCAACTCATTTGGATATCTAAGCAGATCTCGGCAAAAAAGATAAATTGGGTCAAAACAATGTGTGAACAATAAACTTTTTTACAGACCCCGATTTTGTCTTTTTTGCAGAGAGCTGCTCAAATGTCCAAATGAGTTGAAATTTGCAGCGAACCTCACGCATCAAATTATCTACCACCCAAAAATTGGTTTTTTTTGACTTTTTCTAGTATTTGTTTTGATTTTTTTCGTCAGCGCGGGTGCAGCTGAGCCCGGGAGCAGAAACGCCACACTCCTGACTATGTCTGTATTTTGACAGTGCGATCTATTTTTGTAGTACTAGTGGATGAGCTGCACATATGTATTTGACTAAATATATAAATTGTACTAGAAAGAATAAATATTCAAGTGGTTGGAGTGAAATTTCACAAGAGGACATCAAGGGTCTCCACTATGAGCCAAGTGGAATGGCGGCAGCAACTAGAGGCACCAACTACGTACATGTTTTTAAAGTTTCATGTATTGTAGTACTAGTAGATCAAATGTACATATGTATTTGGCTAAATGCTTGAATTTGCAAATTAAATGGATGAAATTTGGAAATGTAATTGACTTAGGAAAAAAGAAATTGTTACCAGTGGCATCGATGTTAAGAACCAAACCATTCATATTTTCTCAACTAGTGATGTACCAAAAACATAGGCGCCACTAGCAGTTTACAATTTATTGGCGTCTGACATCCAGGCCATTGGAAACTGAAATATTAGTGGCGTTCGGCCACCATGCCACTAAAAACCTGTTACCAGTGGCGTCTGACATGTGCGCCACTAATGTTAATTTTCGAACACCGCTATTAAGCCTTTTGTGTTAGTGTTGGGTTGCTCCTTATTGTTTTCAACCCTGATCAAACTCTTTTCTTTATTGTTACAAATATGATCTGTTTGTTTATTTTGCTCGCAATCATTGATTCCAACCAGACTATACGTTAATCATGTAACTAGCAAGGCTAGTTAGGCTGACAAGTGACAACCTCACTTGTTTTGTTGAGGACCAGGAAGAAGTCCTCTAATTGTGTGCATGTATTGATCATAGGTTGTAATCCAAGAATTTCTACTGGTTCGATAAAACTTGGTTACCATCTGAGGGAAAACCTTTTGCTAGATATATATCACCCTTCTCCTAGGGCCCAACAACTTCCAAGTAGGAAAGTAGCAGTACATTTATTGTTCGCTCAGCTTCATGTATGCCTGTCTCGATCAAATTTCAAAGAGAAAGCTGGCTTGATAGAGGCGAGTCGAAGGGTGTGGTGCTCGTTTGAAAAACTGCAATGAGGGCAGCCAAACGGGTTGTAGAACATGACTGAGAGCCTAGCCTCAACCGGGCTACACTAGGCCACTCGTGCAAGGGGTCAAAATCCAAGCGAGCATCCAAAAACACGCTCTTCATGTTAATTGTGGCCATGTTGTGGCATGTTGCACGTCTAAAAGAGCTTGGAACGAGTAAAAAAGCTTCGTGGTGATGAAGAAAGCCCCGCTCCCCGCTCCCAACCACGGCGACTCCTCGCCCGCACGCCATTGCTCCCCACGCAGACCTCGCTGCGCTGCCCTCCCGCCATGCCTCCCCGACGTCGCAGGCCTGCGCCGGCGACAGGAGACGCTCCCTCTCCCCCTTCCCCTTCCCCTACCCGATTACCCCCCAAGTACAGGAGGCGTTTGCGGAGATGGGGGGACTGATCTCACCAATCCCGTAGGCTGCAGCCATGGCGTTGGGGAGTCGGGAATGGACGAAACGGGCGATAAGGATCCGCGATGCCACCGCGGCGTGGATCTGGCGGGTTCAGGAGTGGAAGGCGTCAGACCAGGCGGTGGCGGCGGCGCGAGATCCAGTCACGCGTGCTGCGGCGAGCAAGTATGCCGAATCATGTCGGCTGCAAGCATAAGAGGAGCAGAGATTGCTAGCGAGGAGGATCTTCGACGAGGCCACGCTGGCAGAGAGACAGAGGATGCCTCCATTCCCACACTCTTAGTCGGAGGAATTCGTGAAGTGGGCGAGGTCAGAGGCGAAATCCGAAGATCCTCGCAGAGCACTGAGGTGGGAGGGCATGCTCGGGGTGATTCCCAGATCGCCGCCGCAAGACATCTCTTCCTGGCCGCCGCTGTTGTTTCGAGACTGAGCACAGATGGATCTCGTGCTGGAACGCCCCCGGACTCTCCACTGGCGAGCAGTAGCAACCCTGGAGATCGGAGCAGCCGAGCTTCGCCGCCTCCGATGCCATTCAGTTCACCGGAGAGGCGGGTCGTGGCCCGTAGGGTGACTGCCAGGAGGGCCCTGCTGGTCAGCGAGCTCGCGGCGGACCCTGCCTACCCCGACCCCAGTACTTTTGCGAGGAAAGTGGGTGCGCCTCCTCAAAAGGCGACTCCCCCCCAGATCTGCTTTAGGGTCCGGGACGGGGGCGCCCTAGGGTTCATCCAGACCAGAGCAGATCCAATTTGGTCTGGGTCCGGAGAGATAAATTCATCTCAGGAGACTTCTCTGCTGCCGATTGCCACCCGGTTGGAAATTCGGACCGCCTGATCGCCCCGAAACATTTCTCCTTCTCGAGAGATTTCTGGGCTAGAAAATCCGGCAAGATCCCTTACGCCTCAATTGTCAAGATGGCCGGGGGTGGTCGCGATGGCAACAATCGGGGAGGAAGATATGGCTCGGGAAGGGGACGAAATGGTCGCCCTCCCACTCCCTCGCCGTCTGGGCAGGAGGGGGCCGCTCCCCCGCCGATGGTGCCTCCAGCGCCCCAAGCTGCTCCGCCGCCGCAGATGTCGATCTACGCCAAGCCTCCCTTGTTTCCAGTAGGCTCAGCCCAAGCTATGATGCCAGGGGGACAGTTGTATGGATACCAGGGAGGTTGGAATCCTCAAGCGCAGGAGATGCAACAGATGCCACAGGGGCAAGCCAGCAGCAGTTCCCCTTTCAATATTTGCCTCCTCCGCAGGTCTTTCCTCAACAATTCGGCCCTCAGATGCAACATGTTCAGTTTGGGGGGAGTGGTTCATCTGCTGGAGGAAGTGCACAGGTCAGTCAATCGGATTCTAGTAAAAGTAAGAAGAAGAAGAGCCAAAAGAGTAAGCAGACAGTTGCTGCTGCCAATAGCGATGACCTCCTTCAATGTGGACCCTAAGTTCATCGGGGCGATCTGTTACAACTGCGGGCTCCCAGGACACTTTGTGGGTATGTGTCCGATTCCCAAAGCCTGTTTCATTTGCAAGACGCCTGGTCATCACATGGACTCTTGCCCCACTTGGTACAACCCATACCCTGCTGCCATGTATTGGGGAAGTGCCAACAATGGCTTGGGCTTTTTTCATATTGATACTGGTGACAAGGAAGATTGCGAGTGGCTCAACTTTGGAAATGTTGGTTTGGTGTTAATTGAAAAAGGGGAGATCTCTGAAAAGGAGCTGGGGTTGTGTTTCTCAGATATGTGGAAAACCAACTGGCCCTGGCAGATTAGAAAGTATGATGAGAAAAATTTTATTGTCAGGTTCCCTCCTAATAAGAAGATAAAAGATCTGGTGGAGTACCCTTCCATCAACCTGAAAAAAGGAGTCACTATCTCTTTTAGTGATTGGAATGGAGAAATGCCAGCTTACGACATCTTAGAGGAGACTTGGATAGTGATAGAAGGTCTACCTCCAAAATGGATTTGTTGGCACATCATATCTCAGATATCTACTATACTGGGAGTTCTTGTTAACGTTGATTGTCACACCATCTTCAGGAGCTTCTATGAGAAGGTAAGGATTCAGGTGGCTGTTAGAGACCCTGCCAAAATTCCCAGAGACAGGATGGTAGAAATTCACCATGAGCTTTATTTACTGCAATTTTCTATGGAATCTGAGGCTGATAGTGGTCAGGGGTCAGATATTCCTCCAGGACCTGATGATAACAACCCCTCTCAAAACAAGCACACTGAAGATGAGTTTGATTCCAGTGGTGATGATTTACTTGGAGAAGATATTGATACTGGGAACAACAATACCAATAGTAACACTGGCAAAAGCAAGCAGCTGAACACTGGATCTGGATCTGGTGGTACCAAGAACATGCAAAAGTGCTCCACCCCTGCTCCTAGAACTAATGAAGTAAATGCAGGCCCTTCCATCTGTCTGGGTGCTCCTATGACCAAGAGCTACCTTGAGGTAGTGAAGAAAAGAATGAATGACAGCATAGTGTCCCCCCTTCTTGGCAAGTTTGAAGATGCTGCTACTCCTAAGCACACTACTACTCTGCAGAAGTGGGGCCCTGTGGTGGCCACCAGAATCAGCACCAGAAACAAGAAGGATGATAGGCCTGCCCTTCAAAAAGCTCAGGAATTGAAACAAATCAAAAACCTGGAAAAACCTATTGTGAAAAAAGGTACTATTAACTCTTTTGCTTGCTTAGATGATGATTTTCTTATTAAAACTGCAGAGTACTCAGGTATTAACCTGGGTGATAGTAGTGATAATATTAAGGAGAACATCTACACTATTAAGCAGATTGAGTTGGATAGACTTGCTAAATTCAACTCTGATAATCCTGAAGTTTTTCTCCCTGCTAGTATAGATATTACTGGAGAGGAGTTTGGTTTTTCTGATAATAATCTAGGGAGCAATTCTGGGTCACAGGAAGGGACACATATGAATGTGTCCTCTACTTCAGACTCCCCCTGGGTTGAAGTCAAAAGAAAATCTGGCTCCTGTAGGGGGAGTAGAAGAAAAATTGATTTTATAGTTTAATGATAGGTTGTTTTTGGAACATCAGAGGGTTGAATGGACCCATTAAAATTGACAAACTTAAAGAGCTCATTAGAGCCAATAGCCTCGATTTTGTTTGCGTTTCTGAGACTAAGAAAGAAGAATTTACTCTGCTTCAGATTGAAGCCTTTGACCCCAGGTCTACTTTTCAATGGAAATGGCTCCCTGCAAATAACACTGCGGGAGGGATCTTAATTGGGTGCAAGGTGGATATGTTTGAAATGATTCAGTGTGATTTACTCAATTTCAGCATATCATGTTTGGTCAAAAACAAACAAGATAACTCCATTTGGAGGCTGGTCGTAGTATACGGCACTGCTTATGAGTAGTTCAAGATGAATTTCATAAATGAACTTCACTCCTAATTTTCTATCTGGTCAGGACCAACTCTAGTTGGAGGTGACTTCAATTTAATTAGAGAAGCCAGTGATAAAAATACTGGTGTTATTAATCAACACTGGGCTGATCTGTTTAATGACTGGATCAATGGTTTCGGCCTGCTAGAGCTTAAGATCAATGGGAGGAAATTCACTTGGGGTAATAACCAGGACAATTTAGTGCTGGCCACATTAGATAGGGTGTTCATGACCACGGACTGGGCTTCTGCTTTCCCTGGTGTGAACCTTAAAGCACTACCTAGATTGGGCAGTGATCATACTCCTCTGATTATCAATACTTGCGCTCTACATATCCCAAGAGACAAACATTTTAGATTTGAGAAGTGGTGCTTAGAAGTGGATGGTTTTAGAGATGTGGTGAATAAAGCTTGGACTGCCAAATGCCCTTATAATAAGGCCATAGATGTCTGGCAGTTCAAGATTAGAAACTCCAGGAAAGCCATTAAAGGTCGGATGGCCAATTATGAGGCTGATCAAAATAGGAACAAGCAAACCTTGGTGGCTGAATACAATTGTCTAGATATTTTTTCTGAATCCGACCCTCCTTCCCCTAATACTAACAGGAGAATGAAAAAAATTGCAGGGGACCTGGAAGATATCTGGAGAAAGGAAGAAATTAAGGCCAGACAGAGATCCAGGGAGAGAGATATTCTGGAAGGGGACTTAAATGCTGGATACTTCAAAGCTGTAGCTAATCAGAAAAGGAGGAGGAAGCAGATCATGGCGCTGGAAGGTAATGAAGGTATTGTAACTAATCCTGGAGATATTATGAATATTGCTGTGAACTACTACAAAACTCTTTTTGGCTACCAAGATAAAATCAACATTAACCTGAAAAATGATTTTTGGGAAGATGGAGAGAGGGTGACTGATGCACATAATTGCATTTTGGATACCCCCTTCTCAGAAAAGGAGATAAAGGATGTTGTCTTTGGCTCATATGCTGAAGGAGCTCCTGGGCCAGATGGCTTTCCTTTTTTATTCTATCAACAATTTTGGGACCTTATTAAAGGTGATCTATTTGCTTTATTTGATGATTGGGAGAAAGGTGAGCTAGACCTATATAGGCTCAATTTCTCTTTACTTACTCTAGTACCTAAAGAGGCTGATGCCACTAAGATGGAGAAATTTAGGCCTCTTGCTATGATTAATTGTAGTTTCAAGATCTTTGCCAAGTGTGCCGCGAATAAATTTGGACACATTTGCAAAGATTTAATTTCTGTGAATCAGACAGCCTTTATAAAAGGCAGGTATATAGCTGAGAGCATTATTGCAGCCCATGAAATTATTCATTCTGATCACTCTAGCAAGCAGACTGGTTTTGTGTTTAAACTAGACTACGAGAAAGCTTACGACATGATTAACAGAGAGTTCCTGATAGACATGATGTATAAGAGAGGATTTAGTACTAACTGGATGAGGAAAGTTAAATCTCTCTTATACAAAGGTTCTGTTGGGGTCACTATAAATAATAGGAATAGTGATTTTTTTATTGCGGGCAAAGGAGTGAGGCAAGGGGACCCCTATTCCCCTTTGCTTTTCAACCTAGTAGCTGATGTTTTTACAAAAATTCTTATTAAAGCCTCCAGAAATAATATCCTGGAAGGCCTCTTCCCTAGTTCCAATCCTGCTGGCATCATTAGTATGCAATATGCGGATGACACATTACTTTTCCTCAGCAATAATAAATCCCATGCGAAAAACCTTAAGTGGCTACTTTCCTTCTTTGAACATCTATCTGGCATGCGGATTAATTTTCATAAATGTGACCTGGTTCCCATTAATATCAATGATGATGATGCCAATATCTTTGCACAAATACTTGGTTGCAAATTGAGTGAGTTCCCTATTAAATATTTAGGTTCTCCTCTTCATCACAGGAAGCTTAAGAAAAGTGAGCTTCAACCTACTGTTGATAAGATTATCAAGAGAGGGGCTGGATGGAGGGGGAGACTTCTGTCTTCGGGCAAAAGACTCACATTAGTGAAAACTTGCTTATCTACTATTCCTAGTTATCTTATGGGGATTATTAAATTCCCAAAATGGGCCATCAATCTGATAAATTCTCAACTAGCTCACTGCTTTTGGGATGATTATGAGGGTCATTTTAAATATCATCTTGTTGCCTGGAGTAATGTAACCTTACAAAAGCAGCATGGGGGTCTGGGTATTCCTAATATTGCTGATATGAATTTATGTCTTTTAGCCTCTTGGATGAGGAGATATTTCCTGGATGAGGGCAAAATTTGGAAACAAATTGTTGATGCCAAGTATAAGACTCACAGCCCGAATATTTTTACTTGCCCGGAAAATGGCGCCTCCCCATTTTGGAAAGGAATACTACGGGCTGCTAAAGCTGCCAGTGTAGGTGTTGGGGAACGTAGTAATTTCAAAATTTTCCTACGCACACGCAAGATCATGGTGATGCATAGCAACGAGAGGGGAGAGTGTTGTCTACGTACCAACGCAGACCGACTGCGGAAGCGATCACACAACGTAGAGGAAGTAGTCGTACGTCTTCCCGATCTGACCGATCCAAGCACCGTTACTCCGGCACCTCCGAGTTCTTAGCACACGTTCAGCTCGATGACGATCCTCGGGCTCCGATCCAGCAAAGCGTCGAGGAAGAGTTCCGTCAGCACGACGGCGTGGTGACGATCTCGATGTACTACCGACGCAGGGCTTCGCCTAAGCACTACAACGGTATGATCGAGGTGGAATTTGGTGGCAGGGGGCACCGCACACGGCTAAGGAACGATCTCAAGGATCAACCTGTGTGTCTAGAGGTGCCCCTGCCCCCGTATATAAAGGATGAAGGGGGGGAGGCTGGCCGGCCAAGCTAGGAGGCGCAGGAGGAGTCCTACTCCTATCGGGAGTAGGACTCCCCCCCAATCCTATTCCTAATAGGATTCCCCAAAGGGGAAGAGAAAGAGAGAGGTGGCCGGCCCCTCTCCTAGTCCTAATAGGACCAGGGAGAGGGGGGAGGCGCAGCCCTATGTGGGCTGCCCTCTCACCTTTCCACTAAGGCCCATGTTGGCCCATTTGGCTCCCGGGGGTTCCGGTAACCCTCCCGGTAATCCGGTAAAATCCCGATTTTACCCGGAACACTTCCGATGTCCAAACATAGGCTTCCAATATATCAATCTTTATGTCTCGACCATTTCGAGACTCCTCGTCATGTCCGTGATCACATCCGGGACTCCGAACAACCTTCGGTACATCAAAATGCATAAACTCATAATAACTGTCATCGTAACGCTAAGCGTGCGGACCCTACGGTTCGAGAACAATGTAGACATGACCGAGACACGTCTCCGGTCAATAACCAATAGCGGGACCTGGATGCCCATATTGGCTCCTACATATTCTACGAAGATCTTTATCGGTCAGACCGCATAACAACATACGTTGTTCCCTTTGTCATCGGTATGTTACTTGCCCGAGATTCGATCGTCGGTATCCAATACCTAGTTCAATCTCGTTACTGGCAAGTCTCTTTACTCGTTCCGTAATACATCATCTCACAACTAACATCTTAGTTATAATGCTTGCAAGGCTTATGTGATGTGTATTACCGAGAGGGCCCAGAGATACCTCTCCGACAATCGGAGTGACAAATCCTAATCTCGAAATACGCCAACCCAACATCTACCTTTGGAGACACCTGTAGTACTCCTTTATAATCACCCAGTTACGTTGTGACGTTTGGTAGTACCCAAAGTGTTCCTCCGGTAAACGGGAGTTGCATAATCTCATAGTTATAGGAACATGTATAAGTCATGAAGAAAAGCAATAGCAACATACTAAACGATCGGGTGCTAAGCTAATGGAATGGGTCATGTCAATCAGATCATTCAACTAATGATGTGATCTCATTAATCAAATAACAACTCTTTGTTCATGGTTAGGAAACATAACCATCTTTGATTAACGAGCTAGTCAAGTAGAGGCATACTAGTGACACTCTGTTTGTCTATGTATTCACACATGTATTATGTTTCCGGTTAATACAATTCTAGCATGAATAATAAACATTTATCATGATATAAGGAAATAAATAATAACTTTATTATTGCCTCTAGGGCATATTTCCTTTAGTCTCCCACTTGCACTAGAGTCAATAATCTAGATCACATCACCATGTGATTAACATCGATAGTTCACATCATCATGTGATTAACACCCATAGTTCACATCGCCATGTGACCAACACCCAAAGGGTTTACTAGATTCAGTAATCTAGTTCACATCGCTATGTGATTAACACCCAAAGGGCACTAAGGTGTGATCATGTTTTGCTTGTGAAAGAATCTTAGTCAACGGGTCTGCCACATTCAGATCCACATGTATTTTGCAAATTTCTATGTCAACAATGCTCTGCATGGAGCTACTCTAGCTAATTGCTCCCACTTTCAATATGTATCTAGACCGAGACTTAGAGTCATCTAGATTAGTGTCAAAACTTGTATCGGCGTAACCCTTTACGACGAACCTTTTTATCACGTCCATAATCGAGAAACATATCCTTATTTCACTAAGGATAATTCTGACCGTTGTCCAGTGATCTACTCCTAGATCACTATTGTACTTCCTTGCTAAATCAGTGCAGGGTATACAATAGATCTGGTATACAGCATGACATACTTTATAGAACCTATGGCCAAGGCATAGGGAATGACTTCCATTCTCTTTCTATCTTCTGCCGTGGTCGGGCTTTGAGTCTTACTCAATTTCACACCTTGTAATACAGGCAAGAACTCTTTCTTTGACTGCTCCATTTTGAACTACTTCAAAATCTTGTCAAGGTATGTACTCATTGAAAAACCTTATCAAGCATCTTAATCTATCTCTATAGATCTTGGAGCTCAATATGTAAGCAGCTTCACCGAAGTCTTTCTTTGAAAAAACTCCTTTCAAACACTCCTTTATGCTTTACAGAATAATTCTACATTATTTCCGATCAACAATATGTCATTCACATATACTTATCAGAAATGCTGTAGTGCTCCCACTCACTTTCTTGTAAATACAGGCTTCACCGCAAGTCTGTATAAAACTATATGCTTTGACCAACTCATCAAAGCGTATATTCCAACTCCGAGATGCTTGCACCAGTCCACAGATGGATCGCTGGATCTTGCACATTTTGTTAGCACCTTTCGGATTGACAAAACCTTCTGTTGCATCATATACAACTCTTCTTTAATAAATCCATTGAGGAATGCAGTTTTGTTTATCCATTTGCCAGATTTCATAAAATGCGGCAATTACTAACATGATTCGGACAGACTCAAGCATAGATACGAGTGAGAAGCTCTCATCGTAGTCAACACCTTGAACTTGTCGAAAACCTTTTGCGACAATTCTAGCTTTGTAGATAGTAACACTACTATCAACGTCCGTCTTCCTCTTGAAGATCCATTTATTCTCAATTGCTTGCCGATCATCGGGCAAGTCAACCAAAGTCCAAACTTTGTTCTCATACATGGATCATATCTAAGATTTCATGGCCTCAAACCATTTCGCGGAATCTGGGCTCATCATCGCTTCCTCATAGTTCGTAGGTTCATCATGGTCAAGTAACATGACCTCCAGACAGGATTACCGTACCACTCTGGTGCGGATCTCACTCTGGTTTACCTACGAGATTCGGTAGTAACTTGATCTGAAGTTACATGATCATCATCATTAGCTTTCTCACTAATTGGTGTAGTAGTCACAAGAACAGATTTTTGTGATGAACTACTTTCCAATAAGGTAGAAGGTACAATTACCTTATCAAGTTTTCTACTTTCCTCCCACTCACTTCTTTCAAGAGAAACTCCTTCTCTCGAAAGGATCCATTATAAGCAACGAATGTCTTGCCTTAGGATCTGTGATAGAAGGTGTACCCAACAGTCTCCTTTGGGTATCCTATGAAGACATATTTCTCCGATTTGGGTTTGAGCTTATCAGGATGAAACTTTTTCTCATAAGCATCACAACCCCAAACTTCAAGAAACGACAACTTTGGTTTCTTGCCAAACCATAGTTCATAAGGCGTCGTCTCGACGGATATAGATGGTGCCCCTTTTTAACGTGAATGTAGCTGTCTCTAATGCATGACCCCAAAAACGATAGTGGTAAATCGGTAAGAAACATCATAGATTGCACTATATCCAATAAAGTACGGTTATGACGTTCGGACACACCATTATGCTGTGGTGTTCCAGGTGGCGTGAGTAGTGAAACTATTTCACATTGTTTTAACTGAAGACCAAACTTGTAACTCAAATACTCTTTTCCACGATTAGATCGTAGAAACTTTATTTTCTTGTTACGATGATTTTCCACTTCACTCTGAAATTATATGAACTTTTCAAATGTATCAGACTTCTATTTCATTAAGTAGATATACCCATATCTGCTCAAATCATCTGTGAAGGTCAGAAAATAATGATACCTGCTGCAAGCCTTAAATATTCATCGGACCACATACATCAGTATGTATGATTTCCAACAAATCTATTGCTTGCTCCATTGTTCCGGAGAACGGCGTTTTAGTCATCTTGCCCAAAAGGCATGGTTCGCAAGCATCAAGTGATTCATAATCAAGTGATTCCAAAAGCCCATCAGCATGGAGTTTCTTCATGCGCTTTATACCAATATGACCTAAACGGCAGTGCCACAAATAAGTTGCACTATCATTATTAACTTTGCATCTTTTGGTTTCAATATTATGAATATGTGTATCACTACGATCGAGATCCAACGAACTTGTTTCATTGGGTGTATGACCATCGAAGGTTTTATTCATGTAAACAGAACAACAATTATTCTCTGATTTTAATGAATAACCGTATTGCAATAAACATGATCAAATCATATTCATGCTCAACGCAAAAACCAAATAACACTTACTTAGGTTCAACACTAATCCCGAAAGTATAGGGAGTGTGCGATGATGATCATATCAATCTTGGAACCACTTCCAACACACATCGTCACTTCACCCTTAACTAGTCTCTGTTTATTCTGCGACTCCCGTTTCGAGTTACTACTCTTAGCAACTGATCCAGTATCAAATACCGAGGGGTTGCTATAAACACTAGTAAAGTACACATCAATAACATGTATATCAAATATACTTATGTTCACTTTGCCATCCTTCTTATCCGCCAATCACTTGGGGCAGTTCCGCTTCCAGTGACCAGTCCCTTTGCAGTAAAAGCACTTAGTCTCAGGCTTAGGTCCAGACTTGGGCTTCTTCACTTGAGCAGCAACTTGCTTGCTGTTCTTTTTGAAGTTCCCCTTCTTCCCTCTGCCATTTTCTTGAAACTAGTGGTCTTGTCTACCATCAACACTTGATGTTTTTCTTGATTTCTACCTTCGTCGATTTTAGCATCACGAAGAGCTTGGGAATCGTTTCCGTTATCCCTTGCATATCATAGTTCATCACGAAGTTCTACTAATTTGGTGATGGTGACTAGAGAATTTTGTCAATCACTATCTTATCTGGAAGATTAACTCCCACTTGATTCAAGCGATTGTAGTACCCAGACAATCTAAGCACATGCTCACTAGTTGAGCGATTCTCCTCCATCTTCTAGCTATAGAACTTGTTGGAGACTTCATATCTCTCAACTCGGGTATTTGCTTGAAATATTAACTTCAACTCCTGGAACATATCATATGCTCCATGACGTTCAAAACGTCTTTGAAGTCCCGATTCTAAGCCATTAAGCATGGTGCACTAAACTATTAAGTAGTCATCATATTGAGCTAGCCAAACGTTCATAACGTCTACATCTACTCCTGCAATAGGTCTTTTACCTAGCGATGCATCAAGGACATAATTCTTCTGTGCAGCAATGAGGATAAACCTCTGATCACGGATCCAATCCGCATCTTTGCTACTAACATATTTCAACACAATTTTCTCTAGGAACATATCAAAATAAACATAGGGAAGCAACAACGCGAGCTATTGATCTACAACATAATTTGCAAAATACTACCAGGACTAAGTTCATGATAAATTTAAGTTCAATTTAATCATATTACTTAAGAACTCCCACTTAGATAGACATCCCTCTAATCCTCTAAGTGATCACGTGATCCAAATCAACTAAACCATAACCGATCATCACGTGATATGGAGTAGTTTTCAATGGTGAACATCGTCATGTTGATCATATCTACTATATGATTCACGCTCGACCTTTCGGTCTCTGTGTTCCGAGGCCATATCTGCATATGCTAGGCTCGTCAAGTTTAACCTGAGTATTCTGCGTGTGCAAAACTGGCTTGCACCCGTTGTAGATGGACGTAGAGCTTATCACACCCGATCATCATGTGGTGTCTGGGCACGACGAACTTTGGCAACGGTGCATACTCAGGGAGAACACTTCTTGATAATTTAGTGAGAGATCATCTTATAATGCTACCGTTAATCAAAGCAAGATAAGATGCATAAAAAGATAAACATCACATGCAATCAATATAAGTGATATGATATGGCCATCATCATCTTGTGCTTGTGATCTCCATCTCCGAAGCACCGTCATGATCACCATCGTCACCGGCGCGACACCTTGATCTCCATCGTAGCATCGTTGTCGTCTCGCCAATCTTATGCTTCCACGACTATCACTACCGCTTAGCAATAAAGTAAAGCATTACATCGCGATTGCATTGCATACAATAAAGCGACAACCATATGGCTCCAGCCAGTTGCCGATAACTTGGTTACAAAACATGATCATCTCATACAATAAAATCAGCATCATGCCTTGACCATATCACTTCACAACATGCCCTGCAAAAACAAGTTAGACGTCCTCTACTTTGTTGTTGCAAGTTTTACGTGGCTGCTACGGGCTTAAGCAAGAACTCATCTCACCTACGCATCAAAGCCACAACGATAGTTTGTCAAATAGACTCCGTTTTAACCTTCTCAAGGACCGGGCGTAGTCACACTCGGTTCAACTAAAGTTGGAGAGACAGTCGCCCGCAAGCCATCTATGTGCAAAGCACGTTGAGGGAACCGGTCTCGCGTAAGCGTACGCGTAAGGTTGGTCCGGGTCATCTCGTCCAACAATACCGCCGAACCAAAGTATGACATGCTGGTAGGCAGTATGACTTGTATCGCCCACAACTCACTTGTGTTCTACTCGTGCAAATAACATCAAACCATAAAACCTAGGCTCTGATACCACTGCTGGGGAACGTAGTAATTTCAAAATTTTCCTACGCACACGCAAGATCATGGTGATGCATAGCAACGAGAGGGGAGAGTGTTGTCTACGTACCAACGCAGACCGACTGCGGAAGCGATCACACAACGTAGAGGAAGTAGTTGTACGTCTTCCCGATCCGACCGATCCAAGCACCGTTACTCCGGCACCTCCGAGTTCTCAGCACACGTTCAGCTCGATGACGATCCTCGAGCTCCGATCCAGCAAAGCGTCGAGGAAGAGTTCCGTCAGCACGACGGCGTGGTGACGATCTTGATGTACTACCGACGCAGGGCTTCGCCTAAGCACTACAACGGTATGATCGAGGTGGAATTTAGTGGCAGGGGGCACCGCACACGGCTAAGGAACGATCTCAAGGATCAACCTGTGTGTCTAGAGGTGCCCCCTACCCCCGTATATAAAGGATGAAGGGGGGAGGCTGGCCGGCCAAGCTAGGAGGCGCAGGAGGAGTCCTACTCCCACCGGGAGTAGGACTCCCCCCCCCCCAATCCTATTCCTAATAGGATTCCCCAAAGGGGAAGAGAAAGAGAGAGGTGGCCGGCCCCTCTCCTAGTCCTAATAGGACCAGGGAGAGGGGGGAGGCGCAGCCCTATGTGGGCTGCCCTCTCACCTTTCCACTAAGGCCCATGTTGGCCCATTTGGCTCCCGGGGGTTCCGGTAACCCTCCCGGTAATCCGGTAAAATCCCGATTTTACCCGGAACACTTCCGATGTCCAAACATAGGCTTCCAATATATCAATCTTTATGTCTCGACCATTTCGAGACTCCTCGTCATGTCCGTGATCACATCCGGGACTCCGAACAACCTTCGGTACATCAAAATGCATAAACTCATAATAACTGTCATCGTAACGCTAAGCGTGCGGACCCTACGGTTCGAGAACAATGTAGACATGACCGAGACACGTCTCCGGTCAATAACCAATAGCGGGACCTGGATGCCCATATTGGCTCCTACATATTCTACGAAGATCTTTATCGGTCAGACCGCATAACAACATACGTTGTTCCCTTTGTCATCGGTATGTTACTTGCCCGAGATTCGATCGTCGGTATCCAATACCTAGTTCAATCTCGTTACTGGCAAGTCTCTTTACTCGTTCCGTAATACATCATCTCACAACTAACATCTTAGTTATAATGCTTGCAAGGCTTATGTGATGTGTATTACCGAGAGGGCCCAGAGATACCTCTCCGACAATCGGAGTGACAAATCCTAATCTCGAAATACGCCAACCCAACATCTACCTTTGGAGACACCTGTAGTACTCCTTTATAATCACCCAGTTACGTTGTGACGTTTGGTAGTACCCAAAGTGTTCCTCCGGTAAACGGGAGTTGCATAATCTCATAGTTATAGGAACATGTATAAGTCATGAAGAAAAGCAATAGCAACATACTAAACGATCGGGTGCTAAGCTAATGGAATGGGTCATGTCAATCAGATCATTCAACTAATGATGTGATCTCATTAATCAAATAACAACTCTTTGTTCATGGTTAGGAAACATAACCATCTTTGATTAACGAGCTAGTCAAGTAGAGGCATACTAGTGACACTCTGTTTGTCTATGTATTCACACATGTATTATGTTTCCGGTTAATACAATTCTAGCATGAATAATAAACATTTATCATGATATAAGGAAATAAATAATAACTTTATTATTGCCTCTAGGGCATATTTCCTTCAGTAGGATATTCCTGGATAGTGGGGAATGGCAAGAATATTAGATTTTGGGAAGACCAGTGGCTGGGACATACTACCCTAGCTACCCAGTATTGGGACCTATACTCTATTGCCAACGACCACAATGTTTCTGTTAGTGAGGTCTGGGATGGCACCAATCTAAAAATTACTTTTAGAAGGTGTTTCACCCATAAGCTTCTAGCAGAGTGGGACGATTTGTTCAGCCGCATGGCTAATGTAAAATTAAATGACGTTGAAGACACCGTGCGCTGGAATTTTGAAGCCAAATGTGTCTTTACTGTCAAATCTTTTTACAACTTTATCAACTTTAGGGGGATTGATCCGGGCAACCTTACAATTATTTGGAAAATTAACATTCCCTTTAGGATCCAGATATTTCTCTGGCTCGTGGCCAAAAACAAACTTTTAACAAGAGACAATCTGCAAAAAAGATAGCATGTAGATGACGCTACCTGCCTTTTTTGTGGAGAATCTGAATCTATTGATCATTTATTTTTTGGCTGCGTTGTTGCGATAGAGCTATGGAGAGGGATTTTTGACATATCTAAAAAACAAGTTGGTATGTTCATTGAGAACATGCTAGCTTGGTGGTTCAATCACAAAAATCTCTCAGCAGACTGCATGTTACATTCTGCTGCCCTTTGGGCTCTGTGGAATCATCGCAATGACATTTGTTTCAAACATATTCCCTGGATTGGGATGCAGGTGTTGAGGAGGAAAACTGCTGCTATATTAAGCAGCTGGATGGTCTGATGCTCAGGCGGTGCAAAAGAAAGAGGGATGTACTTGGTGAGGAAGATGGAGCAGGAAGCGCGTGCACCCCCCCTCCTGATGTGGCCAGACCCTGGCTAGGACTCCTGAAGTGTTCGGAGTTGCTGTTCGATTGCGGCACCGCATAAGATCTGGGCGAGCGCTTTTGTAGTTTCTCCCTCTCCCTTCGAGATGTTAGTTCTTTTATATGTTTTGCTGGAGCTTAGTCTCTATCGCTGATAGCTGTTCTTTGGCACTTTACTGTGGAGGCTAGAACTTCTATCTTGCTGGGGCAGCGTGTGTTGCTAGATCCCCCCCCCCCCCCCCCCCCCCCCCCCGCGTGCTTGTAACAGGATGTCTGAATGTTGTGGTTTCATTTTGATAATACAAAATGGAGCCGGGGCCGAAAGCCCTTTTTCTCTAAAAAATTGTGGCCATATTTTTTTCTTTGGCTGGGTGGTCCTAGTGACATTGCAAGATGTCCTTTGAACACCCCAGTTAAAACTGGTAGAGCCTACTCAAACAAATAAATGTTAAAACAGGTAGAGCTTTTTTTTCGCAAAACAACTGGTAGAGCCTACTCAAACAATTAAACGTCATTTGAATACCCTTATTAATTTTTCTTCCCCAGTTCCCATGTGAGAAAGAAACTCGGAAAAAATCGAAATCGACCTTGGTCATGCGCGTCGACCGCGCGACGACTCAATCAAACGCGTCTCCCGCTGGACTCGCTCCACGTACGCCATCGTCTCGCCGCCTACGTCCCTCTCTCCACCAATCCAATATTCGAAACCGCTCGCGAAAGCACCATGCAAGATCGAGATAGCCTCTGTCGAACCATCGTACGGAGCCGCGTAAGGAGGAAGGAACTGCGAAACTGCAGTATCTGCCTTCCTAATGGGCCCAGCAGGTGTCCCATCCGATCTGCCCATATAAGTTGAGCACCCGAGCCTTTTCGGCCCATCGTCGTCGCCGTCCCTAGAGTTCCACCAGTTCACGTCGCTCCTCCCGTCCCTCTCGCCTTCCTTCCGCCACACCCGCCAAAACCCTACCTCCGGAGGCGAGATGAAGGGCGGCGACATCGAGGCGGGGACCTCCGGTCGCACTGCCGCGGCGCCGGCGGGGGCGCTGTACCCTGGGATGGCGGAGAGCCCGGAGCTGCGCTGGGCGCTCATCCGGAAGATCTACGTCATCATCTCCCTGCAGCTCCTCCTCACCGCCGTCGTCGCGGCCGTCGTCGTCAAGGTCCGCGCCATCCCGCACTTCTTCGCCTCCTCCTACGCCGGCCTCGGGCTCTACATCTTCCTCCTCATCCTCCCCTTCATCGGTGAGAATTCACACACACCACCTCCATCTTCTCTGCTACGAATTTGATTTCTCCTTGGGGTTTCGATCCCATCCGATTCTAGGAAGGGTTTCCCTCACCGCGAGCGTCACGAATATATTCCCTTCTTATCACTACTGCATCCATAACAAGGGAAACTTGTGTCTGTTAATTATTGAGGGAGGGCCTTGTGAGAGGACAGGACTCTGCTCTGCCTTACCTTTGCGTGCTCTGCTCTGTATTTACATTCGGGATGCCGTCGCTTTTACAACTGCTGAATGTTGCTTTACTACACTAGAATGGGTCGTGGTTGCTTTGTGAATTGCAGCTGGTATAATCGATCTGTTACTTACTAAAATGCTTGTTAAACTTTTTTGTATGCAGTGCTGTGCCCGTTGTACATCTACCGCCAGAAGCACCCAGTCAACCTGCTGCTGCTCGGCGTCTTCACAGTGGCCATCAGCTTCGCTGTCGGCATGACATGTGCCTTCACTAGCGGTAATTGTCTTCCCACCATGTATTCTTTCTGCTCCTAGCTTCTTCTTGAGTCACTCTGCTCTGCTGTTTATGTAAATCAGCATCCTCTAATGCCCCTCTCATTAACTGTGTTGATTTATTACACATGACTAGTAGATACGTATTTTCCAACTATTAGCTTGTTAGTCACTACCATGTCCATGTACGGCAATTGGGTAGTTTCCTACTGGCTGTTGTTGTGAAGCATTTTGCTTGCGTGTGGCTTGGGTTCAGAAATACACATGCCGCCAATTTTCCATGGCCAGGCAAATTGTACACACTCAGGCAGCCCATGTGACTATTGTTGATGCATTTTCCCAGTCTGTGTTCAGGACCAAGTTGTAGCTGTTGGTCACCTTTTTTGATATGCTTGTCTGAGTTAAGCATTTGCAACATTACCAGGTTATAGGATTGCTTTCTGAGAAGACATTGCTTTGCTAGTCTCAGCTGTTACTTTTTGAACTCAGAAATTAGCAACAGTAACCTTCGCCTTTCATAGAACATTGGTTCGATCTTGCATATTTATTTACTGTTTCTTCGGGCCACTATCTGTTGTAAGATACATAGTGTTGTGATAGTATCAATTTGATCTGAAGGGCCGTTTGGCCAAATAATAAGCCAGCCAGCCTTCTTTTCTCAAGTTGACATGGTTTTCGCAAGGACGTGGTTTAGATTGCACCACTAGCTTAAACTTTTATTGAAGTAAAAGGGATTTTCACATGATATGGTGACTTCATAGGTTATTTTAAAGGTACTTCATGCATGTGCTGGTTAAATCTCATTGGATTAAAGCGATTTGATTGAAAATACATAATCTTTTGATTTTGACAAAGTTATGTGCTGTTTCTCTGTCATCCATTTGTGTTTGGGGTTGACCAATTCTGAGGTTCGTTCTAGCTTGTACCACATCCAGTGAGGTTGCTGATAGTTTGCTTCTTCAATGCGTCACTGCCATTTACTTCAGATTTTAGCATGCACGTGCTTTTATTGTTTGGTCAGATGTACATGAAAGTTTCTTTCATAAAGACGAGTTTGAGATGATAAGAAAGCAATTAGTTCATTTAGTAGCTAATTTTCCCTGCTCTTATGATGCCCTCCCTCTGTAAACTCCTAGCTTGTTCTTTCTACTCCTGCTGAAAACTCCTAGCTTGTTCTTGAGTCACTCTGCTCTGCTGCTTATGTAAATAAGCATCCTCTAATGCCCCTCTCATTAATTGTGTTAATTCATTACATATTTTCCTACTATTAGCTTTATGTATGGCAATTGGATAGTTTCCTACTAGCTATTATTGCAAAGCATTTTGTTTGCGTGTGGACTGGGTTCAGAGATACCGCCAAATTGCCTTTTATGATATGCTTGTCTGAGTTAGCATTTGCAATATTGCCAGCTAGTAGGATTGATCTTTGAGCAGACCTTGCTTTGCTATTCTCAGCTATTACTTTTTGAAATCAGAAATTAGAAAATAGCAGTAACCTTTGCTGTTCATAGAACATTGGTTGGATCTTACATATTTATTTGCTGTTTCTTCCTGCCACTATTTGTTGTATGATACATAGTGATGTGATAGGCCGTTTGGTCCAATAATATGCCAGCCAACCTGCTCAAGCTGGCATGGTTTTGGCAAGGACGTGGCTTAGGTTGCACGACTAGCTTAAAGTTTCATCAAAATAAAAAAGATTCTCACATGATATATCAAACTACTGTGGTGACAAGAAAATAGATGCTTCATAGGTTATTTTATAAAGTTACTTCGTGCATGTGCTGGATAAATCGCATTGGATTAAAGTGATTGAAGATACATAAATATTTCAATTTAGACAAGTTATATGTTGTCAGGCACTCTGTGATCTGTCATCCATTTGTGTTTGCATCAGCGTTCCTACCACGGCATTTTAGGGTTGTACCAATAATAATTCTGAGGTTCGTTCTAGCTTGTGCCACATCGCAGGAGGCTGCTGATAGTTTGCTTCTTTTTCAATGTGTCACTGTCATTTACATGAAAGTGCATTATTGTTTGGTCAGATTTACATTAAAGTTTCTTTGGTAAAGAGATGTATGATTTGATAAGAAAGCAATTAGTTAATTTAATTAGTAGCTAATTTGCCCTGTTCTTATATGATATAAAGAAACCGCTAAAATAGTCCCGGCATGTGCACAGGCAAGGTCATTTTGGAGGCAGCAATTCTTACAACGGTGGTTGTCTTCAGCCTGACTGCTTACACTTTCTGGGCTGTAAAGAGGGGCAAGGACTTCAGCTTCCTTGGTCCTTTCTTATTTGCTTCTCTCATCATGTTGCTCGTCTTTGGGTTCATTCAGGTCAGATGCGGTCCATTTGTATCAGTCTTCTCTACTCTTATTACAATCAATACTGATCATGGCTTGTCTAAATATGCAGATCCTCTTCCCTTTGGGCAAGCTTTCTCACATGATCTATGGCGCGCTGGCGGCACTCATCTTCAGTGGCTACATTGTCTATGACACGGACAACATCATCAAGCGTTACACCTATGACGAGTATATCTGGGCTGCCGTCTCGCTCTACCTTGACATCATCAATCTGTTCATGGCCTTGCTCACCCTGTTTAGTGCGGGTGACAGCTAAGTGCATCGCCCTTTCACCTGCTCACGAGTCCTTGACTTGAAGAACTGTATAGGTGCTTATTAGTTTAGTTGAGTTAATCCCTAGAGAGGAAACATATAAGAAAACTGATGTGCGTCGGTTCTATGGATGGTAGTGTAGATGTGATGTTGGATTTAGGGGGTCTTTGATATGCTGGATTGGTGGTGTGCTGCTGCGTTTCTGATATCATTTGTATGGCCACGCGACTTCTGCACGAGGACAATATTGCTTCCCAGCACCTATGAATTGGTCTCATGCCTGCTGTACGTGTGGGTAACAGGTTTGAATCAGGACAAGTCAATAGGTAATGATTTGGTAGTGTACGTACCTTCAAAGAGGATGTTGCTTTTACTCCCTCCATTCCAAATTACTCGTCCCAGAAATGGATGTATTTAGAACTAAAATACATCTAGATACATCCATACCTGCGACAAGTAATTCGGAACGAAGGGAGTAGATTTCATCCAGTTAAGCTTGATGTTAGCACTGATAACTGAGGAACTAGCAGGTGAAGGCGTGCGTCGCGCCCGTCGGTAAGCCCATATATGTGCTTATTTCTTTTTTCTTATGAGAAAAAAGGATTTGAAAGAGGGCTGCCGCTGTGGGAATTTTTGTTTATCTGGTGGATTCATGCAAAGCCATTGTATGTTTTTTGTTTTGTGCATGCGTGCGGGGGTCCTTGTTGCTTCTTTTGTCTAGGTTTTTTGTATGGCTAGTTGATTAGTTTGTTTTCTTGTTTTGACTGAACTGATACGATCATTGATCACATAAGGTTACATAGATAGGAGGGATAAATAAGATCACGCCGTGCTTACGCCTGTTGTTGGTCTGGTCGTGACTTATTTTGTTCTCTTGTTTTGCAAAATCACGTGAAAACACTGTACTAGACAGGCGTAAAAGTTAGTGTGAGAGGCTTTAAAGTATGTAGTTCATCTTCTTGCAATATACAATCTATGCATATGGCATTTTTCTAGAATATTTTCAAATGCAGCAAAGGTATACCCAGAGGTGCAGATCTATTGTGCATTCTAGTTATATAGATTTTAAGTGTGTCGTGATCAAGAAAAAAAAACGAACTGCAAAGGTATAGGTGGTTTGAATGTTCAACTAAGAGGGGCATGGATCTATTCATATATGATGTATTTTAGTTTTTTTTATAATTTTGGTTAAGTGAGGGATAAAAAATGTAGTTAACTTTATTTGATGGTAGCTTAGGATTAGAAATACGACTATTGCTTTCCAAATAGCTGTTTTTGCATTAATTGCGGTTTCCACAGCCTTAGTAATTAGTGTACCCCTTGTGTTTGCTTCTATGGTTGGTCAAATAATACAAATGTTGTTCTTTCCAGTACATCATTATGGATTGGACTAGTCTTTCTCATAGCTATTCTGAATTCTCTCATTTCTTAAATTGCCTAGAAAGCGCCGAGAAACAAATGTATTTCAATGTACAATATGTCAGTGGGAAATGCTTTGCTTCGTTTATGACCAAAGGGTAATGATACAGTACAAAATTAATATGCCTGAGTATTGGCTACATAGAATTAAGAGATGCACCATAACAAAGTTGAAGATAATAATTAGAGAGGACATGAAAAGGATTATTCTGCTGCCAGTTCAGGATTCCAACATAAGGAAATACGTTGTGTGAGAAATTCAATATACAGTGATATTAAACTTTATCTCATAATTATCTAAATAACTACTCAGTTTTTGCTTGTTCACTTTTTTTAGTCGCATGGAGGATGTGGGAATCTTCATTGACTGACTTGTATCAAATGTTGTAGAGATTATGTACCAGTAGAAAGAGGTTCTTGCAATAAATATCTTGCTATGAAGTTCATATGCCCCCAGTGTAATGATAACGGCGGAAAATCTCATCCCCTTTTATGCTATTTCATAAAAAAATATGAAGTGGTAATGATAGAAGGTAGGAATAGAAGTTTCAGATGACTGATCCTTGTCTCTTTCTTTAGCAACATTGAAATCCTCATGGACCTTTAGGAATTCAGACTTGTGTAACAACCAGGCTATATAGGAGACATCCTAATATTGCAGCGGCAGCGTGTTACCGGAAATTCAGACGGAGAAAAAAAGAGCAGTGTACATGGCCGACCAGTAGCGACGTGCGGAGAGCCAAGGAAAAGAGGAACTTTTTTTTTTTGCTGGGAGGAAAAGAGAAACTTGCAGCGGCAGCGTGCGGCCAACGCAATCCGTAATTCTTAACCTGGTTTGGTGTGGACGGTGGACGTGATTACGTGATTTATTTCCAATCCGTAGATGGATGTCTCAATCAATAGGCTTTAAGTACATGGATTATGTGTTTCTTTGTCAATGAATAGGCTTCAAGTAGTATATGGATTATGTGTTTCTTTGTCAGCTAATAGGCTCCGAGTACATGAATCATGTGTTTCTTTATAAAAAAAATGTTTTAGGCACTATGTGTAAAACTATTATATAGAAAAATAAATTTTCACGATGCTTAATAGGAAACGTTTGCGTGCGGCGCGCTGGCCGAACTTTACGTTGGACGCGTCCTTGCATGCACGCTACAGCTACTAAAGTCGCGACATGTGTGGTGGTGTGGGACCCACATACGTTATCTCTTCCCCCATCTCGCATAGGTGTCGCCGAAGGCAGCGAGGCGGAACTTGTCGCTGTCAGCCTCCATCCCACGTGCCAGGTTCTCAAAGGCCACGACCACGGCCGTGAGCGGCTGCTCCATCCCCTGCCGCGCGTCCACCACAGCAACGAGCATGACCGGCGAGTTGCGTCCATGGTGACCCGAGCACCACGAAGCCAACCCCCCAAGAGCTAGCGCCCCCTCCCCCCTTGGTTCACTCTCTAAGCTGCATCGCCATGATGACCGAAGCTACAACGGGCATGGCTGGCGACACGCAACATTGTTTTGCTGCAAACCGGCTATCATAAAGCTGCGACCAGCTCGAGGTAGAGCCGCAACTAGCAACTCCTTTTGCTATGGCCGGCACATTTTTTTTCTGGATCCAGAAAAGTGAGTGTTCTGACCGGCATTCAGTGGAGGTGCAACCAGCATGACAAAATGCTACATCAGGCTTTTTTGTTGCTGCAACCAGAGAGCGGATTGGCTATGACCGACGTGCGGAGGAGCTACAAATGGCAATTTCAAATGCTACAAACCGGCGTCCTGAAAGGCCAAATCCAGTATCTTAAAAAGCTTCAACACCAAACAGGGAAGCTGGGGGCGGCCATGACGCAAAAAGCTGCAACCGACAGATGAAAATGCTACATCCGGCACCTGAAAAAGTAGGATTTAGGATAGATCAGGGGCTTCAACGGACATGCGTCAGAGCCGCAACCCCTAGTGAAAAATGCTACGATCGGCAACTAAGAAAGCTACAACCAGCTTTGAAAAAAGCTTCAACTGGATACAGGGTAGATGGAGGTCGGCCACCGTGCAGCTGCAAAAAGCTGCAAGCGGCGTCGAGAAAAGCTACAACCCGCTTCTAAAAAAGATTCAAACAGAGAATGACTAGCTAACCATGGCGAGCGGCGACGACGGAGCTGCGTTTCGGTGTTGCGATGATGAGCGGCTACCCGGAGATGAGGACGGCGACACCACAGTAACTACGAGGTTGCAAATGAGGTTTTTTGTGCTGGAACTGGCAAGGATTCGTGCCAGAAGCCCCATGGAGGGATTTCTTTCGAACGGTGGGAGGAAGTTGTGCGAGGGCGGCGGCCGGCGATGACGAGGGGTGACCACGGACGACGAGGGCGGTGGCCGGTGCTGACGTGGAAGGCCGGCGAGCTATGACCGGGGGTGGGTTGCGGCGTGCTGTCCTGAGCACTCCTTTTTTTTCTCCCGAGAGATGTGTGAGAGGAGGATGAAGAAGGAACAGGAGATCGTGCGGTTACGCACGCGTGGATCGTGCGGCTAGCGACCGACTGGCCCAAATTTGGGCTGGCGCGCCGGCGCCTAGCACTCGCCATGTTTAATACAGAAGAATGAAGGAAATAAGAAGAACAACGAATGCCCTCGAAGAAAATAAGGAAAAAGAAACAATTTCACAGTGGACTCTACTACCACAATCCTTGCTCACTTGGTAAGGTTGCAATTATGCAATAACGCACGTATAGTAGCACCACCAGGACTGGGTCTAACCTAGAAGCAAGAAGAAAGAATAGAAGACACCCCATTAGCCAAGGCTCTGCCCTACCCTTCACACTTCTTGGGAGTCGTAAACCAACGTTTCATCATGCGCATCACCCCTTCAAGGATCAGTGTGCCTCCCCAAACCAGAGCTACACTATTGCCCGGGCCTACAAGGGTCTATTGTCGGTGGAGGTTTCTGGCACTGCCACACGATGATATGATAAGCAACATCTTGCGTGATGCGGTAGATGGTCATGTCGTATCGTGCGTTTTCACGATAGCGTACATACCATCACGGATCATGTCATGCTAAGGGTAGTCCCGACCATGAGGGTACTGCCAAGATTATGTCCTACACAGATTTTGAGAGGGACAATGACATGCTTACTGTGAGACAAACCTCACGGGTACAAATTATGGAAAAAGTGAGTTGAAAAGTATTATTCATAATCTTTTGAATATGTTTAGCCCATATACCACAAAAAAAAGAGTCTCATATATATACCAGGAGGCCAAGATCCAGCCTCGCAGTGTAGGTCATTATCATTTTAATTCTTAGAAATGCAAAAGAAGCCAAAAAATCATGAGACATTCGTATGGTGTCATGATATGGTCTCCAGAAGTCGTGTTACAAATTTAAGAATGTTTCATAAAAGTTATCATGTAGACTACTTCATCCGTTTCAAAATATAGCACGTCCAGGGATCAAATCCTGATGCTCGCATTTATTTTTGGCTTTATTTTAGGATTTCCGGCGATGCGCATTCAGTGGGAGGACACGTTCCCGTCGACGACGAGGTGCTTACGGTGACTTCGTAAATTTCAAAATGATATGTCGGCTCGGTCTTTCGAAGGTGCTCATAGGAATAGGATGTGCGTGTGTGTGTTTATAGAGATGAGTATATGAGCGCCTGCGTCTGTACTGTGTTCACAAAAAAAGTTTTAACTAACGAGACCGACTACGGGAAGCAAAAAATATATATTTGAAAACTTCTTTTGAATATGAATTTACTTGTATAATTTTTGCTTCCTGCGCAGTTGGTCTCGTTGGTACATTTATTGTCAAAGTTGAATCGGCCTCGCGCTGCTTTTCCTCGAGGTCGCGCTCGAGTATCTCCTCGTATTTGTTGGGACATGCCCGGTCCGGCGATGAACGCCGAGTAGCCTCCGGCGACACGAACACCGGACGAATCTCTCTCTTACACACACTCAGACATACGGAGGTGGAAGAAAGAGGAGGACGCTAGATTTTCCGACGACAAATGCCCCGCCGCACTCGAACGGCGCCACGCCGACGAACGGCGGTTCTTTTTTCCTAAGGAAGCCCAAACTCGGTCGGCACCACACCATACAACAATGGACTGGATTACATGGTTTAAATAGCCAGACGCACACCAGCTCGAGCGATCTGCATGCATCCACAACTAACCACTACCTGCACATCCATATCCATCCGTGCTGCCCGCTAACAAACCAACGATGCGGCCGATTTTGTAGCTGGCCAAGACGTAGCGATCACGGGCTGCTCGGTCATCCCGCGCACCGCGCGTACGCACGCCCGTCCTGATCTTCACGACCTGGTCACCATCACGCGATCGCTAGCGCCTGCTGCAACAACCCTCGATCGCCATACGATCGTGAGCCAGACCACACACCGGCTCGATCTAAGCACACACATGCATACAACCGAAATGCATCGAGTACAAGATTATTCCTAACAGTACTCGTCGCGACGACGCTACTCTGCCAGCCGGCGCTGGCGCCACGTCTCGAGGTACGCTTGCTTCTGCGCCGGCATCGCCCCCTGCCAAACCGGTGGCACGGACACCTACTCGCGCACCATTTCATTCCAGAAAAAGCGCGCGATGGGTTCGGGCTCGGGCTCCGGCTGCGCCTGCGGCTCCGGCTTGATGGGGGATGGCGGGGCCACCGGCGGCACCACGCGGTCGTCCGCGGCGGAGAGGGCAAGGGCTTGCGCCATTGCCGCCTCGTAGCGGGCCTCCTCTTCCCCCTCCGCCGCCTCCGCTCTGCACCGCTCGTCCTCCTCGCTCTCCCGGTAGACGGCCACAAGGGCCGCCTGGTAGGTGTCATCCGTCGCCTGGTCCTCCTCGCGGACGACGAGCGGCGTTGGCCTCCGGTCGACCTCGCGCATGCCCCGTCGCCTCGCCTTCTCGTGCTCAAAGGCGAACTACCTCGCCCAGTTGGGCGAGTCGGTTGCGTGGGCCTCGTCGAGGCGCTGCTCCGGCGTCAGCAGCGCCCGCCGGCGCCGCACCTTCTCCGCGTGAGCACGAGCCGTCCGCGGCGCCGCCGGCACTGGGATCCTATCTGGATCCAGATGCCAGTCGTGCGGCAGCGTCACGTCCAGATACGGCTGAGGCTGGCGGTTCTGCCAGTGCCACTCTGCCTGGTGCACTGGCACGCTCACGCGCTGCCTCTGCCGGCAAGGCGCCGGCGGAGGTGGGAGGAACTCGGAGGGGAAAGGGATGGCGGGGGACTTGCCCTTGGCCTTGCTGCCGCTGGCGCCGGAGAAGAGGCCCATCTCGCTGTGGTTGTGGTGGCTAGGGTTTGCCGGCGACGAGGGAGCAAAGGTGGACAGATGTGGACGACGAGTATGGATAAGGACGGCCCCGCCGCACGGTCGGCTTAAAAAAGGATGAGCGCCATCGCTGACACGTGGGCCCGTCGTCATAAATTAAGCTGACCGCGTGGGCAGCGGGTAGTTGGACGGTTGCCATATGGGGACGCGGCGGATAGCGAGAAGGCGCGCAAAGCGTCCGTTCGGCGTCCGCGCCGACGCATTTGGGCGCAAATTTAGGCCGCAAATGCATCGGCGCGGACACGACGCGGACGTAATTTGGGTTTGAGTCGACGCGTTGAGCCGGCACTTTTGTCCGCGCCGATCCAAACAGACACAGGCGGACGAAATGGGTCGGCCTTTTAAAGTTGCTCTTACTACAAGCCAGACCATTTTCGAGTAAGAAACTAGGTTTGAAGAGGGAACTGGTCCAGTTTGTATGCGATCCAACTCGGTGGTATGAACCTACTTAGGCCTCTTTTGGTTCATAAGATAGGATTATTATAGGAATAGGAATTTTGTAGGAAATGAGATGACATATATCTTAAATCCTATGAGTAGGAATAGGAAACAAGATATCATTTAGTTGACACGAAAGGAATTTTTCCATTGAGTCTAGACTCATTTTTATTTTCCTATGAAATGTGGAGGATAGGAACCAATCCTATATAGGAATAGGAATCTATTCCTACGAATCAAAGGGTTCTAAAGGAAAAAATCTTATAAAAATCTTATTCTTTAAAATTTCTATGAAATTCCTCCAAACCAAAGAAGGCCTTACATGCGAACGTGATGGAAACAAGGGTGACCCTATGGCTCGTGGCCGATAAACCGCCCACGCACTACACCCATCACCGGATAGTCCTTGTGATATTGCACGTTGCCCTTTGAACATCCCAGTTAATGAATAAAACCCAGTAGAGTTTTTTTTATAAGAAATTTTTTTTCACTTCCCAAATAAAAAAGAAACCTCTAGTCTTCAATGTGGTGCTTGCAATTAACTCTCTGAGCACCCACCGGCGCCATCGCTGGTCCACCTCGTCTCTGGTGGCCTTAGGGTCATGGAGGCACGGTGGATCCCGACCCTTGCCGGTGGAAGGGCTTTGTTTTTGAATGTTTCTTTGTGTTTTGTTAGGGTTGTTGTCCTGCTCAGGAAGACAAGATGACGGCGCCTCCCTGAAAAAGAAATAAGGTTCTCCCTGTCTAGACCCGTCTAGGTGGTGCGTCTAGCATCATCGACGAGCGTGTGGAGGTGCGTCTTCAGCGGATTTGTTTTTGGTGAATTTGCTCGGATTTGGTTGTAGTTCGTCTACATTCATATGTCTTCAGGTTGTATGCTTTCGATCAACGCTATTCTTCAACGTCCGCCGGTTCTATGAGGCCTTAACACGCCAACTTTCTGATTGTCTATGACAACAAGTTATGCCTGGCTCCGGCGAGGAAGGGGCGATGACGGCGACGCGCCTTCGGCTCTCGTCGGTGCTTGTAGTCATCGCTACCTGGTCTATGAATCTAAATGCATTTTTTATTATTTTTATGTTCATTTTACCGCCATGATTTAAAATGAATAGATTAAACGTTTTCTTGTTAAAAAACAAAAGAGAACATTTTTTTGAGAGAAAAACAAAAGAAAACATTGTGTGGCTGTGGAGACGGACAGAGCCTCTGTCCAATCTCTTTCCCTTCATCATCGAATCATTAAAAAAAATCATAAAAAAAAGATAGCCTGTGTCCTTCCTTTTGGATTAGTTTGAATTGTCTGTGTCCTTCCTTGAATGAACCAACAAACGTACGGAGCCGCGTAGACCCCAATTTTCCAACAAGGAACCGCGAAACATTCCCACGCCTTGCATCTGCCTGACTAGTGGGCCTAGCTGGTACTAGGTGTCGGCTGATCCGCCCGTTCGCATTGCTCCTCCCCAGTCACCACCAGTCCCCACTCCACACCCGGGAAAACCCTACCTCCGGAGGCATCGCCGTCGCCGGGCGAGATGAAGGGCGGCGACGTCGAGGTGGGCACCGCGGAACCGAAGGGGACGACGGAGAGCCCGAGCTGCGCTGGGCGCTCATCCGGAAGATCTACGTCGTCCTCTGCCTGCAGCTTCTCCTCACCGCCGCCGTCGCGGTCGTCTTCGTCAGGGTCCGCGCCATACCCCACTTCTTCGTCTCCTCCTACGCCGGCCTCGGGCTCTACATCTTCATCCTTGTCTTCCCCTTCATCGGTGAGGCCTCAAACCATTTCTCTCCTCCATCGTCTTTGTTACGAATTTGTGATCCAATTGCAGTTTGCAGGGAGGGTTTTCTTTTTTCTTTTTTGGGAAAAAGAAACAGAGCATGTATGTACAGGGGCTATACAAAATTAAATTGCGACATACAACAAGTGCATTTTAAGTGCCACAAAACAACTACTATGATGCACAATTATAGCAAGCCCCGCACCCGATTTGGGAGATCTGAATAATATTCTTGTTTTGCTCTGTGAACTGCTAGCCACTGAGCTATCTTTCTTGAATTTACGCCTGCAAGCATAAAGACTTGGAGTGATTCCCCTGAAAATAGAAGGTCGTTCTGTGTATTCCAACTGACCCAAGAGGCAAGCAGTGCGAAATTCGGACGAATTTATACACGATACTGCTAGTTGTATGCGTGCGATTTCATTATGGCTTTCGCTTTGCATTCTTTGTGCACAGCTATGGATTACAACTCCTGATTTTTTCAGGAACGTCCCATGCACTCTTAATTTTGCTTTACTACTGTAGAATGGGATGTGGTTGCTGTGTGAATTGCAGTTGGGAGTATAATCTGTTACTCATGAAACGCTTGTCAATCTTTTGTATGCAGTGATGTTCCCGTTGCACTTCTACCGCCAGAAGCACCCAGTCAACCTGCTGCTGCTTGGCGTCTTCACAGTGGCCATCAGCTTCCTGTCGGCTTGACATGTGCCTTCACTAGCGGTAATTGTCTTCCCACCACGTATTCTTTCTGCTCCTGCTGCCAGCTCCTAGCTTGTTCTTGACTCACTCTGCTCTGCTGCTTATGTAAATCAGCATCCTTTAATGCCTCTCTCATTGTGTTAATTCATTACATATACATGGCTAGTAGATATTTTTGTACTATTAGCTAGCTTGTTAGTCACCATGTGCGGCAATTGGTAGTTTCCTACTGATATTGTGAAGCATTTTGTTTGCGTGTGGACTGGGTTCAGAAATACATGTGACTATAGTTGATGCATTTTCCTAGTCTGTGTTGAGGGCAAATTGTAGCTGTTGGTCACCATTTATGATTGATATGCTTGTCTGAGTTAGAAGCATTTGTAGTACTGCCAGCTAGCAGGAATTACCTTTTTACCTTGTTTTGCAAATTTCAGCTGTTACTTTTTGAATTCAGGAATTGGCAAACAGTAACCTTTGCTTCTCATAGAACATTAGTTGGATCTTGTATATTTGTTTACTGTTTCTTCCGGCCACTATTTGTTGTAAGATACACAGTGTTGTGATAGTATCAATTTGATCTAAAGGGTCGATTTGTCCAATAATATGCGAGCTGACCTGCCCAAGTTGACATGGTTTTGGCAAGGACGTGGTTTATGTTGCAGGACTAGCTTAAACCCGTATCAAAATAGAGAGGATTTTCAGTTGATATATCATTACTAGTGTTGTGACAAGACAATAGATGCTTCATGCATGTGCTGGTTAATGCATAATCTTTCGATTTAGACAAAGTTATATTGACACGCACTCTGTAACCTGTCCTTCATTTGTGTTTGCGTCAGCATTCACCACTGCATTTTGGGGTTGTACCAATTCCAAGGTTCTTTCTATCTTGTACTACATCACAGGAGGTTGCTGATAGTTTTCTTCTTCAATGCATCACTGCCATTTACTTCAGATTTTAGCATGCACATGCTTTATTGTCTAGTCAAATTTTTGAATTTTTTTTCTAGTCAAATTTACATGATAGTTTCTTTGGTAAAGAGATGTATGCAATGATAAGAAAGCAATTAGTTCATTTAGTAGTCCTGCTCTTATATATATACATATTTGTTTACTGTTAGTATGATGTGTCTGTGTGTTTTCTACTTTGTCGGTATGATGGATGGGTTTTCTTTGATAAAGAACCACCGCTAAGATAGTCCACTATGTGCGCAGGCAAGGTCATTTTGGAGGCTGGGATTCTTACAATCGTGGTTGTCTTGAGCCTCACTGCTTACACCTTCTGGGCTGCAAGGAGGGGCAAGGACTTTAGCTTCCTTGGTCCTTTCCTATTTGCTTCTCTGATGATTTTGCTCGTCTTTGGGTTCATTCAGGTCAGATGCCGCCCGTTCCCTTCTCTAGTTAGGTGTGTCGCCCATTTATCTATCAGTCTTCTCTCTATTCTACAATGCACATACTGATCATGACTTCTGTTTGCAGATCTTCTTCCCGCTGGGCAAGCTCTCTCACATGATCTATGGCGCGCTGGCGGTACTCATCTTCAGTGGCTACATTGTCTATGACACGGGCAGCATCATCAAGCGTTACAAGTATGACGAGTATGTCTGGGCTGCCGTCACGCTCTACCTTGACATCATCAATCTGTTCCTGGGCCTGCTGACTCTGTTTAGGGCGTGTGACAACTAGGCACGTCTTCCTGCCCCTGCTCTCTCATGCTTCAAATCCCGTCGACGAATTTGGTATCCTGATGAGTCCTTGACATGAAGAATTGTGTAGTCTGGTCTGTCTTGCTGGCACGGTGAAAATGTTGCTTACTTTAGTTCAGTTGATTGATCCCTAGTATAGAGGAAACATAAGAAAACCGTGCGTCGGTTCTATTCTATGGATGGTAGATGTGATGTTGTATTTAGGGGGTCTTTGACATGCTGGATTGGTGGTGCTGCGTTTCTGATATCATTTGTGTAGCCGTGTGGCTTCTGGACGAGGGCTTTCTGGTCTGTCCAGTGGGTGGCGTTTGTCCTGTACTATGAGTAAATAGCCCAGATTCTAAGCTATTCCCTCCGTATATGTCCTTTTAGTCTTTTTGGAGATTTAAATACGGATTATATAGGGATGTATATAGACATATTTTAGAATGTAGATTCACTCATTTTGCTCCGTATGTAGTCCGTATTGGAATCTCCAAAAAGACTTATATTTAGGAAAGGAGGGATTAAAACTAAAGGGACGCACCTTTTTTTGACGAAACGCTGGCGGAGCAGCTTTTCTTTTCAATTAGACGCACGTTTTCATGTATACCACTTAGAGCAACTCTAGCAGAGTCGTGCTGTGATATGACAAAGAGATTGCGAAGGCGAAATGTGTGGTCGCCGTCATAAGGCGAAACGTGTGGTCACCGTCATATTACATATAGAGATTGTGAGGGTGAAACGCAGACTCAGATTAGCTAAGAAGACAATCTTCATATTTTTCGCACACGTGTGTCCTACCTGTAATTGACTGTAATGGTTCTTTTCAAAAAGTCAAAATCAAAACATATTTGATTCAGACTTCAGTTCAAACAAAAGAGAAGCATTGTTCATTGTAGACCTCTTACATCGAATTGTGCATTAAAAATACATCGTGGTAGATCCACCATTTACAAAGCAAAGCACAACAAAACAGTTGACATTTCTAGTGAGACTTTTTCACCTCCCAGTACATCATAATAAGACCCCATGCAAACTTTCACTCTTTTGGATCATAGTTAGGTTGGATTCATTTTTCCAATGAAAAATTCAAATGGTGCCTAAAGACAGGAAAATTAAATGTATGTATTGATTAATTTTCCCAAACTTTCTCTAGAAGTTTGATTAAATCATGACAACAAATGTAGACTATATTGGATTGCTATTCTTACAAGCTGCTTCAAAAGGTACTACTAGTTATGAACTGTTCGAAGAGTGCACGAAGAGAAATCAAGACATGAGAACTGCCAATGTAAGATTATAATTGTCACCATCACGGATAAAATATAGGATCTAAACCACCGCTCATGTGGCCTTTACTCTGAACTCCTCGGTGGCCGTTTTGGCAGCCATTTGGGTGGACAGGGTGGTGGCGTTCGGATTAAAGTCCCGGCGCCGATGAGGTCTCATGGATCTGGGCATCTAGGTCCTGCGAGTTGGGGTCTCCGTTGCACTCATCGTTGTGATGATGATGTCGAGACGGGTCTGTTTCTCTGGCCTTCGGCGTCCGCTGCTTTGGTCTTCGAGGGTGGCGACGGTGTCCGCTGCTCTTTTGGTCCTTTCATGGCTTGGTGCGTGGAGAGGTGTTGGATCCAGCTTGGTTCTTCATCGGGCTCCTGGTTCGTGCTCTAACCCTTGCTCTCTGCTGCTTTGGCGACGGTTCGACGGCAAGATGCCTTCGAAGTGTGTCCCCGGCCAATGGTCACTAAGCGCTGGCTTTCTCTCGCCAGGCGAGCTTCTACTACCGTGTATGTAGCCCTATATGGTGTTTGGGGCTTCAGCAGTTGACCGATGTTCGATCTTGGCGATAGTTCTATACCAATATAAAAAGACCCAAAGAAGCAGATTTATTAAATCTTGGCCATCAGTCCACGTTAATCTAACAGCCCACATCGCTTCAGTGGTGAGCACCTCAACATGTTTACTGCTCTAATCGTGGCCTTTGATCTCTAATTATCAATAAACAAGATTATCTCAGTGACGTATATAGAAACTAGCAGCGCTCGGGCCACGGTCCCGCAATCCCCAACCACCCCCATCCGCACGCGAGAGTGGTTCCCAGGCAGGCGATGTCGACTTTCCGTCGGTGAGGCCGGGGATCCTCCTCGGTGGCCGTTTTGGCAGCCATTTGGGTGGAGAGGGTGGTGGCGTTCGGAATAAAGTCCCGGCGCCCCGATGAGGTCTCGTGGCTCTGGGCATCTGGGTCTTGCGAGTTGGGGTCTCCGTTGCACGCATCATTGTGATGATGATGTCGAGACGAGTCTGTTTCTCTGGCCTTTGGCGTTCGCCGCTTCGGTCTTCGAGGGTGGCGACGGTGTCCGCTGCTCTTTTGGTCCTTTCATGGCTTGGTGCGTGGAGCTTGGTTCTTCATCGGGCTCCTGGTTCGTGCTCTAACCCTTGCTCTCTGCTGCTTCGGCGACGGTTCGAGGGCAAGATGCCTTCGAGGTGTGTCCCCGGCCGATGGTCACTAAGCGCTGGCTTTCTCTCGCCTCCAGAGGCGAGCTTCTACTGCCGTGTATGTAGCCCTATATGGTGTTTTGGGCTTGAACACCTGGCGATGGATCGCAGTGGCGATGCCTGATGACGATCGAGGTACTGGTCCGGCTGTGTTCTTCGTTTCTTCTGTTTTCTTGGTTGTTTGGATCCTTGTACTGCTTGACAAATAATGCAGATATATACATAGGCTGGTTGCGTACATTTAAAAGAAGTTCTGAAACAACTACTAACTCCAGCACCGCACCATCTCATCTCCGACATGGTCCCTGACTCGCCTTGCCGGCAGCATTGACGCCACGATCTGGTTGCCTCAGCAGCTCGACGCCACCCATGATTCAGGAATTAGGTTTGTCAAGGTAGGCTACTAGATACTCATTGAAACAGTATCAAATGATGTTTTTCCATTTATTTTGTAGTAGAAGATGCAACTCCAAATATTTTGCTTTATGCATGACTACTGTAGAAGCTTATTTGGGTAGTACATTTATTTGATTGACTGGATGTGATCTGGAGGTGTGCTCAGTTTTTATTTTAGCATGTTCAAATTGTTCTGAATCTTATATATGTAGCATAAGCCTAATTACTTGGCCGTGGAAAGGGATGATGGCTGTGGAGTTAGTGGTTTATGATGCGCTATGAAACAACACCTTTACACAGTGATATGGAACTTTTGGTAGCAGCTGGGTAGTGAATCGGCTTAGATTTTTGGATATGTCCTTTAGCGGCTTCAAGATGAGGTATGTGCCCCCTCCACTGGTTACTTGCCTGTAAAATAAAGGGAGAAGTATATTTTTCGTCCCTTAACTCTTTCAAGAGTATAGAAATGGTCCCTCAACTAGAAAACCAGCAAAATTTGGTCCCTTAACTATTCAAACTGGATAAGTTTAGTCCCTCATACCGCTTTGACTGTTTTTTTTCTGACGTGGAGTGGTTTTGACTAAAACTAGATACATCCTATAGGCTGGGCCGTCACATCAGCGTGTACAAATGTGCAGGGTCCCACATGTCAGCCTCAGGAACAAAGAATAATAGCTTAAAATAAAATGTATGCCACATGTTTTGAACTTAATACCGGAAGCAGGCCAGATCAGTAGGTAACCACCATACCACGGATACTATGTAGTATTACACAGACAAGTATAAAATCTTTTGTAGTTTTGCATATATTAAGCATGTTCACTGTACAATGATATTAACTCATTTAAAAGTGATTTATTTTTTTCAGTTTCAGTCCTCTGCACATATTTTTTTTCTGTACTCATGTGCACAATGAAGTAGCTATATTTTCTGCGTGTCTTTTATTTTTTTACACCACATAATGTTCAAATTTTGACCACTAACAGGCTGGTCCCATAGTTCCAAACAACAACCAGTCCACGTCAGCAAAAAATCAACCAAAGTGGTATGAGGGACTAAACTTATCCGGTTTTAAAAATTGAGGGACTACAGTTTGCTGGTTTTGGAGTTGAGGGACCATTTCTATACTTTCGAAAAAAATGAGGGACAAAAAATATACTTATCCCTAAAATAAACTACATTCGATTTGGTACAATTTTTAACCCACTTGTAGGAAGAGATGGACCTGCCGCTGGTGGTATATGAGACGGACAATTTCTTTTGGTGCTACTTTTCTAAAGAAGATTCGTGTATGTCTTCAAGCCGTCGTTGCTGCTGCGTCCATGCCAAAAGTGCAGCTGCCGCCACAACTTTGGTCTACTAAGAGGACCCAAACAGCACTCGGCAATGGAAATAGGGGAGGGTTTGGCAACCATGGTGCACTAAAGACCCAAGATTGAAGAACACAGCCACCTCGATCGTCATCAGGCATCGCCACTGCGATCGATCGCCAAGATCGAACACCGGTCAAGTGCTGAAGCCCAAAACACCATATAGGGCTACATACACGCAAGTAGAAGCTCGCCTCTGGAGGCAAGAGAAATCCAGCGCTTAATGACCATCGGCCGGGGACACACCTCGAAGGCATCTTGCCGTTGAACCGTCGCCAAAGCAGCAGAGAGCAAGGGTTAGAGCACGAACCAGGAGCCTGATGAAGAACCAAGCTAGATCAAACACCTCTACACGCACCAAGCCATGAAAGGACCAAAAGAGCAGCGGACACCGTCGCCACCGTCGAAGACCGAAGCGGCGGACGCCGAAGGCCAGAGAAACAGACCCGTCTCGACATCATCATCATAATGATGAGTGCAACGGAGACCCCAATTCGCAGGACCCAGATGTCCAGATCCACGAGACCTCATCGGCGCCCGGACTTTATTCCGAACGCCACCACCCTCTCCACCCAAATGGCTGCCAAAACAGCCACCAAGGAGGACCCCGGCCTCGCCGACGGAAAGTGGACATCGCCTGGGAACCACTCTCGCGTGCGGATGGGGGTGGTTGGGGACTGCGGGATCGTGGGGAAAATAGGGGAGGCTGCGGGATCATGGGCCGAGCGCTGCTAGTTTCTATATACGTCACTGAGATAATCTTGTTTATTGATAATTAGAGATCAAGGGCCACGATTAGAGCAGTAAACATGTTGAGGTGCTCACCACTGAAGCGATGTGGGCTGTTAGATTAGCATGGACGGATGGCCAAGATTTAATGGATCTGCTTCTTTAGGTCTTTATATATATATATATATATATATATATATATATATATATATATATATATATATATATATAGTGTTACTATTCATCACCCAGGGTGCAGAATATGTTATTCTTCACCCGAGGTAATCTTACGATCATTTCATAAATAAATTACATTTAAAATACAAATAGTTACATTCATATTGATTTACTGTAAAAATATTGGCATAACAAAAAAATATAGGTTAAAAAATGTATTTTATCTACATTTTACACTATGTTTTTACATTTGTAATTTTAGGTAACACAAAATATTTTTTACGACGATTGTAGGTTTTCTTACGTTCTCTTTTTATGTCTAAAATAAGACAAAATTTACAAAACGTAAAATCACGTTGCATAGATGTTAAAATAAAGGTGGGTGAAGAATAACTATTTCTCACCCAGGGTGACGAATAGTCAATCCCTATATATATATATATATATATATATATATATATATATATATATATATATATATATATATATATATAGGTATATAGATATAGATAGATGGTGGTGCATGTGCGAGCGGTAAACGTCTTACCCAGCTAGGGCGACGTGTTCCATGTTATATAGTAGGGAGCCAAAACCCTAGATGGCATACAACATGCGGTTACAAGAGATAAGACTTGGGAGAGAAGAAAGGAGAAGATGGTTACATGAATATCTCATACAAACTACCTCCTAGTCTATCTCTACCATATCTCAAGATAAACACGGCAACATGGCCCGGCCCGCATATGTATGATGTTTGACACTCCCCCTTAATCACAACTTCATCAAGTTGAGATTATGCTTAAATTCTTCAAAGTTTCTGATAGGCGGGGCTTTAGTAAACCCATCTGCAACTTGATCTCTGGAATGAATGAACCGAATATCAAGCTGTCTTCGTGCAACTCTTTCTCTGACAAAATGAAAATCTATCTCTATGTGCTTTGTTCTGGCATGAAAAACTGGATTTGCAGACAAGTAGGTGGCACCAAGATTATCACACCATAAACATGGAGCTTGAGAACTTCGAATACCAAGTTCTTTTAGCATTGATTGAACCCATATGATTTCGGCTGTAGCATTTGCTAATGCCTTGTACTCTGCCTCTGTGCTAGACCTAGACACTGTGGCCTGTTTTCTTGCACACCATGAAATCAAGTTTGATCCAAAGAAAATTGCAAATCCACCAGTGGAGCGTCTGTCATCCAGACAGCCTGCCCAATCAGAATCAGAGAAAGCACTGACAAGAGTTGAGGATGACTTGCTGAAGTTTAGACCAATATTCAAAGTATGTTTGACATATCTGACAATACGTTTTGCAGCAGTCCAATGCACAGTAGTGGGAGCATGCAAAAACTGACATACCTTGTTGACAGCAAATGAGATATCAGGCCTTGTTAAAAGTCAAGTACTGTAATGCACCTACCAAGCTCCTGTACTTTGTACTATCCTCTTGATTCAAGAGGTGCCCTTCTGTGAGAGATAACTTTTCTGAGCTAGATAATGGAGTGAAAGAGGGTTTACAACCTTGCAAGCCTGCCTTTCTTACCAAATCTGTGGCATACTTCTCTTGAGAGAGATGAAGTCCATCCTTGTGCTTCTTCACCTCAATCCCAAGGAAAAAATGCAGATCTCCAAGATCCTTGAGAGCAAATTCGGCACTTAAATCCTTCAACAATGATGCAATGGCCTCACTAGATGAACTTGTAACAATAATGTCATCAACATAAATAAGAACAAATATGCATGTATTGAGCTTATTGTAGATAAACAGTGAGGTGTCTGACTTGGAAGGGACAAAACCAAGTGATTGCATCTTGTGACTAAGACGGGAATACCACGCCCTTGGAGCTTGCTTCAAGCCATAGAGTGCTTTATCAAGTTTGCACACAAATGAGGGATTAGACTTGCTCTCAAACCCAGGAGGTTGTTTCATATATACCTCTTCTTCCAGAACACCATGGAGAAACGCGTTCTGGACATCTAGCTGTCTGAGATTCCATCCTCTGGATACAGCAATAGATAGAACAAGGCGAATGGTAGAAGCTTTTACAACAGAACTAAAAGTATCCTCATAATCAATACCATATCTTTGCTTAAAGCCTTTTGCAACAAGCCTAGCCTTGTATCTATGAATAGTTCCATCAGATTTCCTTTTAACTCTGAACACCCACTTGCAATCTATAAGATTTTTACCTTGCCATGGGGGAACCAAATGCCATGTTTCATTTTTCTTCAATGCCACATATTCTTCCATCATTGCTTTTCTCCACTTCTCATCGCCAAGTGCCTCATCCAGGGTTTTTGGTTCGGCATGTCCATCTGTAGAACAAACGAGTCCATATTTGCTTAAATGTTTGTAGTTAAGGGGTTGAGTTACACCTTTTTGTAGCCGTGTGCGCCTTGTGGACTGTAGTACAGGATCAGCCGGCGCAGAGGATCCAGTGCCGCACACAGGAGTCCTCGGTGCAGGTGATCCCGAGGCAGATTCGCCTGATACCCGCACCGGATCTTCTGTGGCTTCAGCATGTGGCGACGAGGTTATTTCAGCCGCAGAAGATCCTGGCGCACCTCCTGTGGCGCCGACGGGCTCATCATGAGCCAATGATTTCGCGGGGCCACGAGGATCAGCACCGAGACCCGCGCCCTCCTGGCGGATCGGATCGGTACTCGAGTCCGCACCCATGCTGGTCGGCCGCGCCTGGGCCCGCCGCTTGTAGTAGCGCAGTTGGTCGGGGAAGCGCGCGCCGCTGGGACGCCGCCGCGTGGCATCAGGTGAGCCATCGACCGAGGCCTGGTCCACACGCGTGACAGATTCCGCCGCTGGCCGATCTGGCGTGCTTGCCAGCGCAGATCCCGGCGTGGATCTGCTGGCCTGCAGCTGATTCGGCGCCGATCCCAAGAGGGATTTGTTCCCCAAATCTAGACACAACAAATATGGCACTTGGGAGCCAATTTCTTCATCATTTTTTTCGCTGGTTGTTTCTGCAACATCACAAGGAAACTCAGGTGCACCATCAGGAGGGTTAGTCAACATTGAATCATCACAAGTAATTCCCCCATGATCAAGGCCTGTGAGAAAAGAGGGTAGAAGCAAAATTTCTTTGCGAAGTAAGGCACCAGCGTTGGGATGAAGATCAGCGAAAGGGAACTTTGTTTCGTCAAAAACAACATCACGGGAGATATAAACTCGCCCCGTAGACACATCTAGGCACTTAACGCCTTTGTGTTGAGCACTGTACCCAAGAAATACACATTGCTTTGATCGAAACATAAGTTTGCGTTGGTTGTATGGACGAAGATTAGGCCAACATGCACACCCAAAAACACGTAGCGAGGTGTAGTCAGGTTTGGTGTGGAGTAGCCGTTCTACTGGAGTTTCATTATTAATAACACGACTAGGGAGCATGTTAATGATGTGAACGGCAGTGAGAAAAGCTTCATCCCAGAATTTCAAGGGCATGGAGGCGCCAGCAAGAAGAGCTAGGCCGACCTCAACAATATGCCTGTGCTTGCGTTCAGCAGAGCCATTTTGTTGGTGAGCGTGGGGGCATGACACATGGTGAGAGATGCCGAGAGTTTGAAAGAAAGAGCTTAATTTCTCGTACTCTCCCCCCTAGTCCGATTGGACAGCAAGTATCTTGCTATCAAATTGGCGTTCAACGAGTGCTTGAAAGTTCTTAAAAACTTGAAAGACATCAGATCTTTTCTTAAGAAGATAAAGCCAAGAGAATTTACTGTAGTCATCGATAAAGCTCACGTAGTATGTATGTCTACCTACGGAATTGGGTGCAGGACCCCAAACATCTGAAAAGATTAATTGCAAAGGTTTGGTAGACACACTAGTGGATATTGGATAGGGTAACTGATGACTCTTAGCTCGTTGACAGGAATCACAAATAGTTTCAATATTGCGCTCACCAACAAACGGGAGCTTATTCTCTCTAAGCAATTTTTCAACTAAAGAAAAAGAAGCATGTCCTAAACGATCATGCCACCGTGTGGAAGAAAGCTTGATAGCACCACAAGCTTGTTTATTCAGTCTCCTAAGCTCCGGAATCAACGGGTAGAGTCCATGAACGCATCTACCTCGATAGAGGATTCTCTTCGTCACCTGATCCTTGATCAAAAAGAAGTAAGGGTGAAATTCAAGGAAGACATGATTATCAAGAGCAATTCTATGGACGGAGAGAAGATTCTTGTGGGTATTAGGAACATGCAATATTTTCCTAAGATGGATTTTACGGGAAGGGGTACTAAAACTTGAGTGACCAATGTGACGGATCTCCATACCTTCACCACTAGCCGTGTGAATTTGGTCTTTGCCGCGGTATTTCTCCTTCATGGTCACCTTCTCAAGCTCGTTGGTGATGTGGTTGGTGGTGCCGCTGTTGACATACCAGTTGGTGTCGATGCTGTAGGATCCATCTGCAGCCGCCGCCATCTTGTCATCATCTTGAGAGGAGTCATCATCCTCTTCGTAGCGGTACCAGCAATCTTTTGCTGTGTGTCCCAACTTGCCACATATCTGGCAGCGAGGAGCATCGGGGCGTGCACGAGGGTTGCCGCCGCCACGACGAGTGTGGTTGTTGGAGGAGCCACGCCCGCCGCCGTTGCGGGAGTTGGAGCCACCGCCATTGCCGCCTTGTTGGAAATATGCCCTAGAGGCAATAATAAATTGATTATTATTATATTTCCTTGTTCATGATAATCGTTTATTATCCATGCTATAATTGTATTGATAGGAAACTCAGATACATGTGTGGATGCATAGACAACACCATGTCCCTAGTAAGCCTCTAGTTGACTAGCTCGTTAATCAATAGATGGTTACGGTTTCCTAACCATGGACATTGGATGTCGTTGATAACGGGATCACATCATTAGGAGAATGATGTGATGGACAAGACCCAATCCTAAGCCTAGCACAAAGATCGTGTAGTTCGTATGCTAAAGCTTTTCTAATGTCAAGTATCATTTCCTTAGACCATGAGATTGTGCAACTCCCGGATACCGTAGGAGTGCTTTGGGTGTGCCAAACGTCACAACGTAACTGGGTGGCTATAAAGGTACATTACAGGTATCTCCGAAAGTGTCTGTTGGGTTGGCACGAATCGAGACTGGGATTTGTCACTCCGTGTAAACGGAGAGGTATCTCTGGGCCCACTCGGTAGGACATCATCATAATGTGCACAGTGTGATCAAGGAGTTGATCACGGGATGATGTGTTACAGAACGAGTAAAGAGACTTGCCGGTAACGAGATTGAACAAGGTATCGGGATACCGACGATCGAATCTCGGGCAAGTATCGTACCGATAGACAAAGGGAATTGTATACGGGATTGATTAAGTCCTCGACATCGTGGTTCATCCGATGAGATCATCGTGGAACATGTGGGAGCCAACATGGGTATCCAGATCCTGCTGTTGGTTATTGACCGGAGAATGTCTCGGTCATGTCTGCATGTCTCCCGAACCCGTAGGGTCTACACACTTAAGGTTCGATGACGCTAGGGTTATAAAGGAAGTTTGTATGTGGTTACCGAATGTTGTTCGGAGTCCCGGATGAGATCCCGGACGTCAGGAGGAGTTCCGGAATGGTCCGGAGGTAAAGATTTATATATGGGAAGTCCTGTTTTGGACACCGGAAGAGTTTCGGGGTTTATCGGTAACGTACCGGGACCACCGGGAGGGTCCTGGGGGTCCACCAAGTGGGGCCACCTGCCCCGGAGGTTTGCATGGGCCAAGAGTGGTGAGGGACCAGCCCCTTAGTGGGCTGGTGCGCCTCCCATAAGGGCCCATGGCGCCTAAGAGGTGGAAAAGGGGCAAACCCTAGAGGATATGGGCCTTAGGGCCCATATTGGTGCGCCTCCCTCTCCTCTCCCCCTCTTGGCCGCCACCTTTGATCCCCATCTAGGGCTGCCGCCCCCCCTAGGGGTGGGAACCCTAGAGGGGGCACAGCCCTCCCCTTCCCCTATATATATGAGGCCTAGGGGGCTGCCCACACAGGCGATTCAATCTCTCTTGGTGCAGCCCTGCGTCTCTTCTTCCTCCTCTTCTATGGTGCTTGGCGAAGCCCTGCAGGATAGCCATGCTCCTCCACCACCACCACGCCGTTGTGTTGCTGTTGGATGAAGTCTTCCTCAACCTCTCCCTCTCTCCTTGCTGGATCAAGGCGTGGGAGACGTCACCGGGCTGTACGTGTGTTGAACGCGGAGGTGCCGTCCGTTCGGCACTAGGATCATCGGTGATTCGGATCACGACGAGTACGACTCCATCAACCCCGTTCACTTGAACGCTTCCGCTTAGCGATCTACAAGGGTATGTAGATGCACTCTCCTTTCCCTCGTTGCTGGTTTCTCCATAGATAGATCTTGGTGACACGTAGGAAAATTTTGAATTTCTGCTACGTTCCCCAAAAGTGGCATCATGAGCTAGGTCTATTGCGTAGATTCTATGCACGAGTAGAACACAAAGTAGTTGTGGGCGTTGATTTTGTTCAATATGCTTGCCGTTACTAGTCTTATCTTGATTCGGCGGCATTGTGGGATGAAGCGGCCCGGACCAACCTTACACGTACTCTTACGTGAGACTGGTTCCACCGACTGACATGCACTAGTTGCATAAGGTGGCTAGCGGGTGTCTGTCTCTCCCACTTTAGTCGGATCGGATTCGATGAAAAGGGTCCTTATGAAGGGTAAATAGCAATTGGCATATCACGTTGTGGTCTTTGCGTAGGTAAGAAACGTTCTTGCTAGTAACCCATAGCAGCCACGTAAAACATGCAAACAACAATTAGAGGACGTCTAACTTGTTTTTGCAGGGTATGCCATGTGATGTGATATGGCCAAAGGATGTGATGAATGATATATGTGATGTATGAGATTGATCATGTTCTTGTAATAGGAATCACGACTTGCATGTCGATGAATATGACAACCGGCAGGAGCCATAGGAGTTGTCTTTATTTATTTATGACCTGCGTGTCAACATAAACGTCATGTAATTACTTTACTTTATTGCTAACCGTTAGCTGTAGTAGTAGAAGTAATAGATGACGTGACAACTTCAAGAAGACACGATGATGGAGATCATGGTGTCATGTCGGTGACGATGATGATCATGGAGCCCCGAAGATGGAGATCAAAAGGAGCAAAGTGATATTGGCCATATCATGTCACTATTTGATTGCATGTGATGTTTATCATGTTTATACATCTTATTTGCTTAGAACGACGGTAGTAAATAAGATGATCCCTCATTAAAATTTCAAGAAGTGTTCTCCCCTAACTGTGCACCGTTGCTACAGTTCGTCGTTTCGAAGCACCACGTGATGATCGGGTGTGATAGATCCTTACATTCACATACAACGGGTGTAAGACAGTTTTACACATGCAAAACACTTAGGGTTAACTTGACGAGCCTAGCATGTACAGACATGGCCTCGGAACACAGAAGACCGAAAGGTCGAGCATGAGTCGTATGGTAGATACGATCAACATGAAGATGTTCACCGATGATGACTAGTCCGTCTCACGTGATGATCGGACACGGCCTAGTTGACTCGGATCATGTAATCACTTAGATGACTAGAGGGATGTCTATCTAAGTGGGAGTTCATAAGATGAACTTAATTATCCTGAACATAGTCAAAAGGATTTTGCAAATTATGCCATAGCTCACGCTATAGTTCTACTGTTTAGATATGTTCCTAGAGAAAAATTAGTTGAAAGTTGATAGTAGCAATGCGGACTAGGTCCGTAGACTGAGGATTGTCCTCATTGCCTCTTAGAAGTCTTATGTCCTTAATGCACCGCTCAGTGTGCTGAACCTCGAACGTGGTCTGTGGATGTTGCGAACATCTGACATACACGTTTTGATAACTACATGATAGTTCAGTTAAACGGTTTAGAATTGAGGCACCAAAGACGTTTTGAAACGTCGCGAAACATATGAGATGTTTTGAGGGCTGAAATTGGGATTTCAGGCTCGTGCCCACGTCAAGAGGTATAAGACCTCCGACGATTTTCTTAGCCTACAAACTAAGGAGAAAAGCTCAATTGTTGAGCTTGTGCTCAGATTGTCTGAGTACAACAATCATTTGAATCGGGTGGGAGTTGATCTTCCAGATGAGATAATGATGTTTCTCCGAAGTCATTACCACCAAGCTGCTAAGAGCTTCGTGATGAACTATAATATATCAGGGACATATATGATGATCCTTGAAATATTCGCGATGTTTGACACCGCGAAAGTAGAAATCAAGAAGGAGCATCAATTGTTGATGGTTGGTGAAACCACTAGTTTCAAGAAGGGCAAGGGCAAGAAGGGATACTTCATGAAAACAGCAATTCGGCTGCTGCTCTAGTGAAGAGACCCAAGGTTGAACCCAAACCCGAGACTAAGTGCTTCTGTAATAAGGGGAACAGCCATTGGAGAAGAATTACCCTAGATACTTGGTAGATAAGAAGGCTTGTAAGGTCGATAGAAGTATATTGGATATACATTGTGTTGATGTGTACTTTACTAGTACTCCTAGTAGCACCAGGGTATTAGATACCGGTTCGGTTGCTAAGTGTTAGTAACTCGAAATAAAAGCTATGGAATAAACGGAGACTAGCTAAAGGTGAGATAACGATATGTGTTGGAAATGTTTCCAATGTGGATATGATCAAATATCGTACGCTCCCTCTACCATCGAGATTGGTGTTTGCGTTGAGCATAGACATGATTGGATTATGTCTATCGCAATACGGTTATTCATTTAAGGAGAATAATGGTTACTCTATTTATTTGAATAATACCTTCAATGGTCTTACACCTAAAATGAATTGGTTGTTGAATCTCGATTATAGTGATACACATGTTCATGCCAAAAGATAGTAATGATAGTACCACCTACTTGTGGCACTGCCACGTAAGTCATATCAGTATAAAACGCATGAAGAAGCTCCATGTTGATGGATCTTTGGGCTCACTCGTTTTGAAAAGTTTGAGACATGCAAACCATGTCTATTGGTGTATATGCATGAAGAAACTCCATGCAAATGGATCGTTTGGACTCACTTGGTTTTGAATCACTTGATACATGCAAATCATACCACATGGGCAAGATGACTGAATGCCTCGGTTTCAGTAAAATGGAACCAGAAAGCAACTTGTTGGAAGTAATACATTTTGATATGTGCAGTCCAATGAGTGCTGAGGCGTGTAGTGGATATCGTTATGTTCTTACTTCACAGATAATTTGAGTAGATGTTGAGTATATTTACTTGATGAATCACGAGTCTGAATTATTGAAAGGTTCAAGTAATTTCAGGGTGAAGTTGAAAGATCGTCGTGACAAGAGGATAAAAGATCTATGATATGATCATAGAGATGAATATCTGAATTACGAGTTTGGCACAGAATTAAGACATTGTGGAAATTGTTTCACAACTAATACAGCCTGGAACACCATAGTGTGATGGTGTGTCCGAACATCATAACTGCACCCTATTAGATATGATGCATACCATGATGTCTCTTATCGAATTACCACGATAGTTTATGGGTTAGGCATTAGAGACAACCGCATTCACTTTAAATAGGGCACCACGTAATTCTGATGAGATGACACCGTATGAACTATGGTTTAGAGAAACCTAAGCTGTCATTTCTTAAAAGTTTGGGGCTGCGACGCTTATGTGAAAAAGTTTCAGGCTGATAAGCTCGAACCCAAAGCGGATAAATGCATCTTCATAGGACACCCAAAACAGTTGGGTATACCTCCTGTCTCAGATCCGAAAGCAATAAGGGATTGTTTCTAGAATCGGGTCCTTTCTCGAGGAAAAGTTTCTCTCGAAAGAATTGAGTGGGAGGATGGTGGAAACTTGATGAGGTTATTGAACCGTCTCTTCAACTAGTGTGTGGCAGGGCACAGGAAATTGTTCCTGTGGCACCTACACCAATTGAAGTGGAAGCTTATGATATTGATCATGAGACTTCGGATCAAGTCACTCCCAAACCTCGTAGGATGACAAGGATACGTAATCCTGTCTTGGAAGTCATGTTGCGAGACAACAATGAACCTACAAGCTATGGAGAAGCGATGGTGGGCCCGGATTCCGATAAATGGCTCGAGGCCATATAATCCGAGAGAGGATCCATATATGAAAACAAAGTGTAGACTTTGGAAGAACTACTTGATGGTCGTAAGGCTGTTGAGTACAGATGGATTTTAAAAGGAAGACGGATAATGATGGTAAATGTCACCATTAAGAAAGCTCGATTTGTCGTTAAGATGTTTTCCGACAAGTTCAAGGAGTTGACTACGATGAGACTTTCTCACTCGTAGTGATGCTAAGAGTCTGTTGAAATTATATTAGCAATTACTGCATTATTTATGAAATCTTGCAGATAGGATGTCAAAAACCATTGTTTCCTCACGGTTTTCTTGAGGAAAGGTTGTATGTGATACAACCGGAAGGTTTTGTCAATCCTGAAATATGCTAATAAGTATGCAAAGCTCCAGAAATCCTTCTAAGGACTGGAGTAAGCATCTCGGAGTTGGAACGTATGCTTTGATGAGATGATCAAAGATTTTGGTTTATACAAAGTTTATGAGAAACTTGTATTTCCAAAGAAGTGAGTGGGAGCACTATAGAATTTCTGATGAGTATATGTTGTTGACATATTGTTGATCAGGAATGATGTAGAATTTCTAAGAAAGCATATAGGGTTATTTGAAAAGTGTTTTTCAATTGAAAGCCTGGATTAAGCTACTTGAACATTGAGCATCAAGATCTATAAGGATAGATCAAAAACGCTTAATGGTACTTTCAAATGAGCACATACCTTAACATGATCTTGAAGGTGTTCAAGATGGATCAGTCAAAGAAGGAGTTCTTGCCTGAGTTGTAAGGTATGAAGTTAAGACTTAAAGCTCGACCATGGCAGAATAGAGAGAAAGGACGAAGGTCGTCCGCTATGCTTAAGACATAGGCTCTACAATATGCTATGCTCTGTACCGCACCTGAAGTGTGCCTTGCCATGAGTCAGTCAAGGGGTACAAGAGTGATCCAAGAATGGATCACAGGACATCGGTCAAGGTTATCCTTAGTAACTAGTGGAATGAGGAATTTTCTCGATTATGGAGGTGGTAAAAGAGTTCGTCGTAAAGGGTTACGCCGATGCAAACTTTGACACTAATCCAGATTATTCTGAGTAGTAAACTGGATTCGTATAGTAGAACAGTTATTTGGAATAGCTCCAAGTAGAGCGTGGAAGCTACATCTAGGAGATGACATAAAGATTTGTAAAGCACACACGGATCTGAAAGGTTCAGACCCGTTGACTATAACCTCTCTCACAAGCATAACATGATCAAACCCAGAACTCATCGAGTGTTGATCACATGGTAAATGTGAACTAGATTATTGACTCTAGTAGAACTCTTTGGGTGTTAGTCACATGGGGATGTGACCTTGAGTGTTAATCACATAGCGATGTTAACTGGATTATTGACTCTAGTGCAAGTGGGAGACTGTTGGAAATATGCCCTAGAGGCAATAATAAATTGATTATTATTATATTTCCTTGTTCATGATAATCGTTTATTATCCATGCTATAATTGTATTGATAGGAAACTCAGATACATGTGTGGATGCATAGACAACACCATGTCCCTAGTAAGCCTCTAGTTGACTAGCCCGTTAATCAATAGATGGTTACGGTTTCCTAACGATGGACATTGGATGTCGTTGATAACGGGATCACATCATTAGGAGAATGATGTGATGGACAAGACCCAATCCTAAGCCTAGCACAAAGATCGTGTAGTTCGTATGCTAAAGCTTTTCTAATGTCAAGTATCATTTCCTTAGACCATGAGATTGTGCAACTCCCGGATACCGTAGGAGTGCTTTGGGTGTGCCAAACGTCACAACGTAACTGGGTGGCTATAAAGGTATATTACAGGTATCTCCGAAAGTGTCTGTTGGGTTGGCACGAATCGAGACTGGGATTTGTCACTCCGTGTAAACGGAGAGGTATCTCTGGGCCCACTCGGTAGGACATCATCATAATGTGCACAGTGTGATCAAGGAGTTGATCACGGGATGATGTGTTACGGAACGAGTAAAGAGACTTGCCGGTAACGAGATTGAACAAGGTATCGGGATACCGACGATCGAATCTCGGGCAAGTATCGTACCGATAGACAAAGGGAATTGTATACGGGATTGATTAAGTCCTTGACATCGTGGTTCATCCGATGAGATCATCGTGGAACATGTGGGAGCCAACATGGGTATCCAGATCCCGCTGTTGGTTATTGACCGGAGAACGTCTCGGTCATGTCTGCATGTCTCCCGAACCCATAGGGTCTACACACTTAAGGTTCGATGACGCTAGGGTTATAAAGGAAGTTTGTATGTGGTTACCGAATGTTGTTCGGAGTCCCGGATGAGATCCCGGACGTCACGAGGAGTTCCGGAATGGTCCGTAGGTAAAGATTTATATATGGGAAGTCCTGTTTTGGACACCGGAAGAGTTTTGGGGTTTATCGGTAACGTACCGGGACCACCGGGAGGGTCCCGGGGGTCCACCAAGTGGGGCCACCTGCCCCGGAGGTTTGCATGGGCCAAGAGTGGTGAGGGACCAGCCCCTTAGTGGGCTGGTTCGCCTCCCATAAGGGCCCATGGCGCCTAAGAGGTGGAAAAGGGGCAAACCCTAGAGGATATGGGCCTTAGGGCCCATATTGGTGCGCCTCCCTCTCCTCTCCCCCTCTTGGCCGCCACCTTTGATCCCCATCTAGGGCTGCCGCCCCCCTAGGGGTGGGACTCCCTCTCCTCTCCCCCTCTTGGCCGCCACCTTTGATCCCCATCTAGGGCTGCCGCCCCCCTAGGGGTGGGAACCCTAGAGGGGGCGCAGCCCTCCCCTTCCCCTATATATATGAGGCCTAGGGGGCTGCCCACACAGGCGATTCAATCTCTCTTGGTGCAGCCCTGCGTCTCTTCTTCCTCCTCTTCTGTGGTGCTTGGCGAAGCCCTGCAGGATAGCCATGCTCCTCCACCACCACCACGCCGTTGTGCTGCTGTTGGATGAAGTCTTCCTCAACCTCTCCCTCTCTCCTTGCTGGATCAAGGCGTGGGAGACGTCACCGGGCTGTACGTGTGTTGAACGCGGAGGTGCCGTCCGTTCGGCACTAGGATCATCGGTGATTCGGATCACGACGAGTACGACTCCATCAACCCCATTCACTTGAACGCTTCCGCTTAGCGATCTACAAGGGTATGTAGATGCACTCTCCTTTCCCTCGTTGCTGATTTCTCCATAGATAGATCTTGATGACACGTAGGAAAATTTTGAATTTCTGCTACGTTCCCCAACACGCCTCTCCCCTTGCCACGGGAGGAGCCGCCACACCGAGAGGGGCCGCCACGACCGCGAGAGGCGGAGTTAGCGGAGGACTTGAAGCCACCGCCGCCGGGCCCATGGAAGTGCACCATCCTCTGATCGAAGTTGGAGAGCATAGCGAACAACTCGTCGAGAGTGACCGGGGTTACGCGAGCGTCCAGAGCAGAGATCAGAGGCTGGTAGTCAGCATCAAGCCCGTGGATGATGTAGGAGATGAGCTCATGGTCGAGGATCGCCTTGCCCGCCGCGGCCAGCTCGTCGGCGTAGCCACGCATGGTGGCGAAGTAGGAGGCGATGGAGAGGTTGCCCTTCTGCGCATTGATGAGAGAGGTGCGAATATTGTTGATGCGACTCACCGATTGGGACGAGTACATGCCGGCGAGCGTCGCCCAGAGCGCGCCCGCGGTGGTGACCGTGGTCACCGTTAGGAGCACCTCCTTTGTGAGGTTGCCCAGCAGATAGCCAAGGACCCGCTGGTCCTCCCGGACCCAGGTAGGGTGGAGAGGGTTGGGCGTTGAAGTCTGCTTGCCTTCCTTGTCGGTGGTGACGAGCAGCTTTGCCGGCTCCGGCTTGGTGTCGTCGACGTAGCCGAAGACCCCGGCGCCACGTAGTTGGGGGATCATCTGCGTGCGCCATAGCACATAGTTCGTGCGGGATAGCTTCTCGGTGACCTGGCCATTGAGAACAGCCGGGAGGGAAGCGCCGGAGGAGGAAGACATGGTGGCTTTGGCACAGATAGGTTTTGGTAGCTAGATGAATTGAAGAAGAGGGGCTCTGATTACCATGTGCGAGCGGTAAACGTCTTACCCAGCTAGGGTGACGTGTTCCATGTTATATAGTAGGGAGACAAAACCCTAGATGGCATACAACATGCGGTTACAAGAGATAAGACTTGGGAGAGAAGAAAGGAGAAGATGGTTACATGAATATCTCATACAAACTACCTCCTAGTCTATCTCTACCCTATCTCAAGATAAACACGGCAACATGGCCCGGCCCGCATATGTATGATGTTTGACAGTGCACAATAGGATGTTGAGATAGATAAAGATTCAAAGGAGGCATTTGATGTCTATGAGATTAAAATAGCCAAATAGGTCTCTTGGAAACTCTTCTCGTTAGATCCAGATTTATTGTGTATTATATTACCAGCCTTGCTAAATCATTGTTTGGAACTTTATCTCATCAAGTGCATTCCACCAAGTAGTGGATGGTTCTACAATGGCATGACACAAGAAGCGTACCAAAGCCGATGTACCTTCCTCATTGATTCAACAAAGAAGTACAGTAAACCCAACTGTCTACACGATACAACTTTGCTTGCTGAATGCAAATGCATCTCTACTATGTAATTCTACCGTAACACATATATTTAAACGTGCACTGCTTATGTTGTAACATCCATGGTGCATGATTTCTGAAAGGAAATCTTAATATTGACTTAAAGGATGAATTTTGCCGCACAAATGTGCATTGGTATTTTTACAGGAAAGTGCTCAACAATGTAAATATCACACTAGGAACATATTTTGGAACGGTAATCCCTTACTAAGCCTACTCAAGCAATCTCCCATTAGCCGCGCTTTACTTTATAGTCAAGCGATTGCAAACTCCTTATTTAGGCTAGCTACTTTGCCGATTAACAAGATTATCGCATTCGAGTTGTGACAATTCTCTAGCAAGTAATGAATCTGAGGTCAAAGCCAATGAGTACGCCAGATGTTGCATTTTCGTGGTGAGGGAAGGTTGGCTTGACAGGCTTCGTTCTGGATGTTGTAACCTCTTCTAATGGTCTTTGTGTGTGCTTTATTATCCCGTTGTGAGAATGGCTAGGACTATGGATCCACACGCCCCTCTAGTCAGTACTTTCCGAGTAGAGCAAGGATTCTTCATTGGCAAATAAATGAATTAATGAATTAATTTCCTAATATGAAGTGAACTTAACTAGCATTGATCAAGTCCATGAGATAAGAAGGAGTTCTTCACGTGAGGAAGTCCACAACTTAGCTTAATTCAATAGAAAAGAAAGTATAGTATCCAATCGAATTTAGGAGCGCCATATGTTTCTATCTGAAACGGTAAAGCGAGGCTCGCTCTAAGGGTCATACTAGTTTAGGATTGGTAAGAAAGTAATACAAATGACTGTAATATGACAACCCCCAGGGGAGCTAGCCTTTGTGTTAAGATTAAAAAGAAGAGTCCTCTTTTCATACGACCCGGTGATTCCATTGCTCTATCTGGCCGCAAGATTCGGTCGCGTACAACACGAGCACGAGATGGGTTGGGGACTTAGAAATGAGCCATGCTCCAAGAATTGACCCCTGAACTACCTTTGTCCTCCTTTTCTTGTAGAATACATTCCCCCTCTTTTATATATTTCGAATGCTTTTCGAGCTAGTGGAATGAGGCTGGAACCCATCAATATCGCTAAACCGGGAGAGTTTCTTGTGTTGGGTTCAAAGTTTCGCTCTGCCAAGGCAAGATATAATATAATATGCATCCAGCTTTAGCTGAATATAGTGAGTGTTCAGCGAAGTATGTTAGCCATTGGCCTTATGTTCAGGACACTCCTGTCTGTCTTTGTAATGTTTGGTTATAAGAGAATGTCGCTCTTTAGAAAACGTGTATAGCGGCCTTCATCGATGGGACAAAAGCTCCAGTGTATGAGTTACAAGGCAACTAACATTTTGCCGCAAACTAAGGCATAGCCTAGTGGTGGGAAGGGGTTGATGCCTTCCCACCACCCAGGTTCAAGCATGGTACTTGCAATTTGGGTTTGTTACACCAATTATACTGCAGGGCGTTCCCTTACAGTATTTTTGTAAAAAAAACTAACATTTTGCCATGGAAGTTCGTGAAAAAATGTTCTTGTTTTTCATAGGAAAAACCAAAGACGACGTCAAGATCAGTCTCCTTTCTCTTTCCGGGAGCAGAGCTGAAAAGGATAGGAAATTCCAATGAATCTTCGTTCATTAGAATGTCGGTTCATCACAACCGCTCTTTGTGATGATGCAAAACCATGGCAATTCAGATCTCAAGACGCGGCAACACCTATGATGCAAGGAATCATTGGCTTACATCATACTATCCTTTTCTTCCTCATTCTTATTTTGGTTTTCGTATCATGGATGTTGGCTCATGCTTTATGGCATTTCAATGACCAAACTAATGCAATCCCACAAAGGATTGTTCATGGAACTACTATCGAAATTATTCGGAACATATTTTCAAGTGGCATTCTTTTGTTCATTGATATACCATCGTTTGCTCGATTATACTCAATGGACTGTGGTATTAGTAGATCCATCCATTACTATCAAAGCTATTGGACATCAATTGTATCGAAGTGCGCCTCTTAACGATGGTCATTTAAGTGCAACAAAATGTACCTATCGTTTGCGAAGCATCTGGCTTACTGGTCATCTCCTATTCCCGTCGCCAAGAGACTAAAAGAACTATAGCATGCCAGAAACATGGAGTTGAGGTGGTTATACCTATACCCTGAAATGCTCCCGGCATAGGAGCCTATGGTTCCATTCTTGTTATTGCTAGAGGTGCACATACCTCTTCTCGGTGTGGTGGAGCGATATATGAAAAATAGATGCTAAGCCTGCTGCAATGTCCGATAACGGGGCTTCAGTAGTGAATCTATCAGGACCACAATAGTGGCATACAACTTTGGACCTAAGGGTTGGTACCATTACCTTTTGGAATGGGGAATCCCCGTCGGCAACACCCATGGTAGTAGTTGCAGAACTATTGGGCCAAGAGAGGACAACCTGTTGTTCCTGCTCCTCCTTCTTCGCTTCAGGGACGAAGGTCCTACGGTAGGTAAGAGAACGCAGAAGCACTTGACCGAAGGGGACCAACGCTTCTACTCCTTCATCGAGGAGCCGTTCTTGCAAGAAGCAAGGGATGTTGTGAACGATGGGAGGTCAAAGAAAGAGAATTGACCTCTGAATACAGTGATCCTATGATCCAAATAGACTCCGTCCTTTTTTTAGATAAGGGTAACTCAAGAAATTGGGGGTGGGACGTGCTGGCATAATGCAGGTTGGAACGTGGGAATTCGAGGTCTCATGAACAAGTTTTTTTCATGGACAAACATACTTTCCGGTCTTTTTTATGGATCCTTTTAGATCTACGAGCCACTACTTCCTTCGTTGGCCATCAAATTTTGGGCGCACTCAGTATTACAACGAATATGTCAAAATTTGGTAATTTTCTCGGGCCATTTGCTATATTTATAAGACATTAAGTGCATTTTTATGCATTTAATGAATATCATGAAACTTTGAATTTCCTCTGCATGAAATGATGGCCGAAACTGGATTAAAATATATTGTTGATGGTCGTTCATATATGTTTAGCCCAAAACGCACAAAATAAAGGAAGTCTCATACAATAGTTGCCAAGACCCGACCACCGAAAATATAGGTTATTGCGATATGAATTCTCATATTCAAACAAAATCAAAATTCCGAGACTTGGCATGGTGTCATTATATGACCTCTAGAGGCTGTGATAAAATTTAAAAATGTTTCACAGAAGTTATCATGTAGACTGCTTACAGGCTAGGCCATCCTCGAAGAACAAACTAGGTTTCGAGAGGGCACGGATCAGGTTTGTATTAGGAGCAATGGTTGTTTCTCCATTGGCCTTCAATTTTTTCTTGCGCTGAACATACACCATTACATGTAACATGTCAAAAGGTGTCATTTCCGAGGGTCGTTTGCTATATTTAAGCCATTATGTGCATTTCTAGAAATTTATGAGATATAATTCAATTTTTAACTACATATACACGAAATTATGGACAAAAGTGGGTTGGAAATATTACTTGTGGTTTTTAGTATATGTGTTGCCCATATACAACAAAATAAAAGATGTCTCATACACCATTTGGCCAAGACCCCGCCATAGCCATGTAGGTTATTCCAATTTTAATTGTCACAAATTCAAACAACGCCCAAATTTCCAGAGACTTGGCATGGTCTTTGATATGATCCATAAAGGATGTGGTAAAAAATTGAGAATTTTTCGCAGAAGTTGTTATGTAGACTGCTTACACACCAAACTAGCTGCAAGGAAGGAACTAGGTTTCGAGAAGAAAAGAACTAGGTTTGTATGTGAACGATCGCTGCTTGCTCGGTTTGTCTTGAAACTCATTCCACTCTCAACAAACACCATTACATGTGATATGTCAACATTTGACATTTTTTCAAGTATGATCTATATGTAAACTTCATTATGGCCATGTACCTCCAGTAAATACCTAGAAACTTAATGTCCTAAAAATAACTAATTAACCGTAGGAAGTGTCAAATGTTTAGACATATACAACCGCATAATGTTGAAATATGACACCCTACATGTCCGCGGACGCGTTCGCGGTCCGAAGTTTACCACCCCTTCATTTGTCCGCGCTGCAACCACACCCCTCATATGTAAACCCCTTTTTCATATGAATCCATGCAACCTAAAATTCATCACACGTTCATCATCATACATAGATAAAACAAGCTCCATTCGAATGAAAACTACCTTACTTGTACTCATCGTCAAAGATGTATAGGACCCCGTGCCGGTCGAACCAGCCTCATGGTAATTTGTGGCAGGACACAACTTTGTCTTATTTTCCTCGTCATCCTTGTTGAGATCCATGAAGAGTTGTTCCCACCTCATGTCAGCGAGGTGGATACGATGGAGGTTCTTCGCCATCTCCTGATACTTGGATTCGATCGAGTCCAAGAGGGCGGCTTGCTTCGTCATGAACTACGTTGCTTCCTCTGCGGCTTAGGCGTGTAGGAACTCCGCCTCGTCCATGCCAAAGCCGTCGGCCTCAACCTCCATGTCATCCATGCTTGCCTCTTCCTCCTCCTTCCCCAGTACATCCTTCTACTACGCCGCAATTTAAGCGGACGCTCTTCGGCAACACACATATCGGCGGCAATCTTCGCCCAACGCTTGGGCGTGAGCATCTTTTTAGTAAATTATCTTTTCCCCAACCATAGCGTAAGTTGAGTTTGAAGTTGCCCATGTGTCAATATGTTTTGGCATGTCTCATCCACACTTTTGTTCATACATTTCTCATGTCTACACTTGCTTTACTTAAAACATGGCAATTCTTTTAATTTGCCATGATCACATGACAATTGATTTTTATGGCATGTCACCCCTCTTTTGCCATGGCAATTTTAGTTTTTCTGAAATCTGATGTTAAAATTCATATATACTATAATGGCAAAATTTCGTGTAACATTCCATGGCAAAACTCTTTTTCTTCAAAATGGCATGGTAAAGTCTTTTTTTATAGATCATGGCAAATTTCTTTATTTGTAACATGTCAAAAAATTACTACCTTCGCTCGATAATGTAGTGCATATATATTTTTTAAGAAGTCCAACCTCACAAACTTTGACCAAGTATGTCAAGAAAAAGATTTACATCTAGAATGAAAACATATTTCATCAGATTCATCATAAGATATAGTTTCATATTTTATATTTTTTATATTGTAGATATAAATATTTTTTCTATAAACTTGGTCAAAGTTTACAAACTTTGACTTTTCAAAAAATTTATACGCAGTACATTATATAACAGAGGGAGTAATGTTTAATGGACCATGGAAATTTAAGTCCATGAATCATGGCAGGTTTTTATTTATTTTTGCAAGTAAAAAAAGAAAAAGTCCATCCGATCCAAATTTGATGCACCCTATATACAACATTGTATAGAGGTTGTATAGTGGTCACGTCAATTAATTCGGATAGGAGGGAATACTTTTTTGGGGACCATGGCAATTTAAGTTCATGGATCATGGCTATGTTTCACTACATGAATGATGTGGAAAAAATTATTTCACATGCATTTCAATTTTCTTATACAAAAGCATAAAATTATAATTAAAATAATACGGAAAATTTTAATATGCATCTGCCATGGCAATTTTTGTTCATATTTTGTGTTTGTACCGGTTATTCTATTCTTTCATGTCAATTTTTGCCATGGCAATTTCAGACACCTAAATTTTTGCCATGGCAATTTTAGACTCGTAATTTTTTGCCATGGCAATTCTGGGATATTGCAATGAGCATTATAAGAGATTGTTAGAGTATTTCCCATGTTTTTAAAGAAATCAAAATGTTGTGAAACTTGCCAATGTAAAAAAGATAACATAATGACAAATTGTAAAATAAATTTTTTCTACTCAAATAGCATTTTTAAAATTCCATGTTATAAAAAATCATGGCATTTTAAAATTGAATGGGTGTAATATAGTCATGTGGACAAAAATCTATTTCCTGTTATTCTATTTGTGCCTTGGCATTTTTATGACTTACCACATGGCAAATTTCCCCTTGTACATCATGGCAGTTTTGTTGGATTTTTTGTTCAAGTATCCAAAATTAGGTCCAAACACAAGTTTTTAAGTCTTAATAGAGGTGTCTTCCAGTTTGAAGGTTTGTTAGTACTCAGCAGGAATCCTGGACTTTTTTTCTTGTTGTGGCATAACGATGAAGTTGTGGTGAGGCAAGCGCCATTTAAAAGGCCAAGGCTTGTAGGGGTGATGAGAAGATCGAGCGTTCGTTTGTTACTTATTGTGGTTAGTCTATGTACCTGGATTTAATTAATTCTGGCCCAATCCCGAGATCAATTCACATTTGGAAAATTAAAGTGCCGCTCAGAATCAAGATTTTCATGTGGTTTGTCCATAATGAAGTGATTCTTACCAAGGACAATCTCATGAGGCGACAGTGGGTTGGCAGTTCTCGATGTTGTTTCTGAGACCATGATGAAACAATACAACATCTCTTCATTGGCTGCCACTAGCCAAGATACTCTAGCGCACAATTCATATAGCCTTTAACATTAGCCCTCCAACTAGCATATCCACGTTGTTTGGGACTTGGTTAGAGGGTGTGGAGCCTAATACTGCGGGACGTATTCGAATTGGAATATGAGCTTTACTCTGGGCTATATGGAATTGCAGAAATGATATGATCTTTACTGGAAAAAAACTTTACTAACTTTTTTGCAGGTCATCTTCAGAGCTACTGTATGGATCCGTACGTGGTCGTTACTCACTCATACAGACTGCATGGAGCTTTTGTTACTTGGTGCAATCGGTGGAAGACGGTAGCACGGGATATCTTCAACCGGTTTGGATGGCGGTCCACTAATAGAATAGGTGTTTAGTCACTGGGTCCTATGATCTGCCGATTGTGGCTTGATGATTTTTTTTAGTTTTTCATTTGGTTCGTTTGCTCCTTTTGCGAGCTGTACTAGATTGCAGACCTGGCTACACTTTATTTCGTGTTAATAAAATGGCCGCATGCATCATTAAAACCATTAAGCTACGCGTGAAGGGCGGCCAACCAGCTATGCCATGTGGCGCAACCTGGTTGGCCGCGGTGGGAAATCTTTTGCAAATTTTTTAGATGAAGCTGTGGATTATTTTTAAATATATTCTTTTTTAGATGGAGATGGAGACCTTTGGTATTTTTTAAATGCAGGGTTATGCAAAGTGGCACTCGCTGATAGGCTGGTTTGGTAAATTTTTATTTTTTACTTCTTTTTTAGATGAAGGTGGGAATTTTTTTAGACGGAGGCGAGGACTCTATGTATTTTTTTAATGAAAACATGCACACAGCTTCCTCTTAAGCGGCGCCACAGGGTGGCGCCCCAAGCACTAGTTATGATATATATGTGCACAAGCAAGGTCATTTTGGAAGTTGCGATTCTTACCACGGTGGTTGTCTTGAGCCTCACTGCTTCCACCTTCTAGGTTGCAAGGAGGGGCAAGGACTTCAGCTTCCTTGGTCCTTTCCTATTTGCTTCTCTCATCATGCTGCTCGTCTTTGGGTTCATTCATGTTAGATGCAGTTTCTCTAGTTAGGTGTGTCATCCATTTATCTACCAGTCTTCTCTATTATTCTACAGTAAGTACTGATCAAGTGATCATGGCTTCTCTTAATATGCAGATCCTCTTCCCGCTGGGCAAGCTCTCTCACAGGATCTATGGCGCACTGGCGGCACTCATCTTCAGTGGCTACATTGTCTATGACACGGACAACATCATCAAGCATTACACCTATGACGAGTATGTCTGGGCTGTCGTCTCGCTCTACCTTGACATCATCAATCTGTTCATGGCACTGCTGAACTTGTTTAGCGCGGGTCCCGCCCACCAGTCCCCTGACTGTTCACGAGTCCTTGACTGAAGAACTGTATAGGCGCTTGTTAGTTTAGTTGAGTTGATCCCTAGCTAAGAAAGGAAACATAGGAAAACTGATGTGCGTTTGTTCTATGGATGGTGGATGTGATGTTGGATTTAGGGGGTCTTTCATATCCTGGATTGGTGGTGTGTTACTGAGTTAGTGAGTTGACGATATCATATCTTACTATATGACTGATATCATTTCTTACTATGAATGACTGATATCATTTGTGTGGCCACATGACTTCTGGACTGGTCTCTTGTCCCGCCGTACGTGTGGGTAACACGTTTGAATCGGAACTACTCAATGGGTAATGATTTGGTAGTGTACCTACCACTTCAAAGAAGATGGTGCTTGTAGATTTCATCCAGTTAACCTTTATGTTAGCACTGATTAATGATGTGACTGATTCAACCTCATGGGAGCACGCCCGCGCATCATTGTGACAGTGGACGACAAGCTCGAACGAGGACGCGAGGCAGCAACACACGGATGGGTGGAGAAAAGGGGTAAATGAATATGGCTATGGTTTGGGGTCTGCCAATTGGTTTTTACTAGATGAGAGAGGCTCCTCAGACGGCGCGCCGCCTGTCGCACAATGGGGGTGCACTGGTTCCCCATGTGTACGGATTGTCAGTCCGACGTGGCGGACGCGTCCGAGCAGCCCCAAATTTGCTGCACATATGGGCCGGGTTTGGGGGCGCTGGACAACTTGGACAAATGGGTTGCGTATGGGGGCTCTACAATACCACACGGGCCTACGAGGGTCTATTGTTGGAGGAAGGTTTTTGACATTACCACACGATGATATGATGAGCAATATATTGAGCGATGCAGGAGATGATCATGTCTTATCGGGGGTATGCACGACGAGGCAGCTACCGACATGGATCATGTCACGCAAAGGGTAGTCCCGGCCTTGAGGGTACCACCAAGATTATGTCTTACACAGATTTTTAGATGGAAATGGTCATGTTTCCCATGAGACAAACCTTGCGTTTACAAATTATGGCCAAAAGTGGGTTGAAGAATATTATTGATGGTCTTCACTATATGTTTAGTCCATATACCACAAAAGAAAATCATTCTCATAGACCATGGGGCCACGACTGGCCAACGACGTGTAGGTTATTATCATTTTAGTTCTCAAAAATTCAAACGAAGCCCAAAAGTCCCAAGGCTTGACAGCGTGTCATGATATGCGCCCTAGAGGTAGTGGTAAATTTAGTGAATATTTAAAAAAAAATTGTCAAATAGATTACTTACAAACCAGATCATCTGCAAGCAAGAAGCTAGTTTTCAAGAGATAATGGCTTCAGTTCGCATGCGAAGTGACTACTGCTTCCTTCATTGGCCAGCAAATTGCGTGTAGACTCAACACATACCATTGCATGAAACATGTCAACATTTCGCATTTTTTCTGAGGCTGTTTGCTATATTGACATTAAGCGCATTTCTACGTATTTGATAAATATCATTAAAATTTAAACTACATGTACATGAAATTATGGCCGAAAGTGGATTGAAATATATTATTGATGGTCTTTCGTATATGTTTAGCCCAATAAAATAAATAAAAGCAGTCTCATACAAAAGTGGGCCAAGACCCGACCACCAAAATGTAGGTCGTTATCCTTTTAATTCTGAACTTCAAACAAAGTCGAAAATTCTGAGACTTGGCATGGTGTCCTTATATGGCCTCCAAAGGCTGTGATAGAATTTGAGAATGTTTCACAAAAATAGTCACGTGGACTGCTGACAAACCAGGCCATCTTGGAGATGAAACTAGGTTTCGAGAGGGCACAGATCAGGTCACATCGAAAGCAATAGCTGCTTCTCCATCGTCCTTCAAAATTTCCCCAGACTGAACACACACGACTACATGTAACATTTCAAAGTTGGCATTTTCTGAGGGCCATTTGCTATATTTAAGACATTAAGTACATTTCTAGGAATTTACTCAATCTAATTCAAGTTTGAACTGCAGATACATGAAATTATGGACAAAAGTGGTTTGAAGAAAATATTTGTCGTCTTTAGTATATGTTTTGCCCATATAACACAAAATAAAAGTTTTCCTATACACTAGTGGGCCAAGCTCCCGGCCACGGACATGTATGTTATTCCCATTTTATTTCCAAAAATTCAAAAGAAGCCCAAAATTCTAGAGATGGTCTCATGATAAGGTCCCTAGAGGACGTGGTAAAAATTTGAGAATGTTTTGCAAAATTTGTCATGTGGACTACTTACAAACTGGACCAGCTATGAGGAATGAGCTAGGTTTCGAGAAGAAACGAGCCAGGCTTGCATGTGAAGCAGTAGCTGCTTACTCGGTTGTGCTGAAACTCATTCCACTCAACAATAACTACTACGTGAGATATGTCAAAATTTCGCAATTTTTGGGTCTACGATCTATATTTAAACCATTACGCACATTTACCTCCAACAAATACCTAGAAACTTAATGTCCTAAAAATAACAAATTAACTGTAGAAAGGGTAAAACTTTTAGAGCATCTACAACCGCGTAATGTTCAAATATGACCCCTATATATCTGCGGGCATGTTCGCGGACCAGAGCCGATCGGCTCTCATATGCAAACCCCTATTTACATACGAATCCAAACAACCTAAGATTCATCATACGTTCATCATCATGCATATATGGATAAAACGAGCTCCATTCAAATAAAAACTACCTTACTTTTACTCGTCTTTAGAGATGTATATGACCCCTTTGTCGGACGGACCGGCCTCGTGGTCATTTGCCGCGGGGCATAGCTCCAACTTCTTGTCCTCAATGAAGTGTCGTTCCCACCTCATGTCGGCGAAGTGGATATGATGGAGGTTCATTGCCACCTCCCACTTGGATTGGGTCCAGTCAAGGATGACAGCTTGCTTCACCTCGAACTGTGTTGTCGCCTCCATAGCTTGGGCATGTTGGAACTCCGCATCCGCCTCTTCCATGCCAAAGTTGTCGGCTCAACCTTCGGGCCCAACACCTCCTCCACCTCCTCCTGCATGTCCTCCATGGCCACCTCCTACTCCTCCTTTGGGACCTCCTCCCATGGCGCTGCATCCTCCTCCTCCCCCTTCCCTAGTACGTCCATCTACTACGCCGCAATTTAAGCAATGCGACACTCTTCGCGACACGCATATTACTGGTGATCTCGATTGGCGCTAGGGCGTGAGCATTTTGTAGTAATTTGTCTTTTGTCAGACCATGGCATATGTCGAGGTCGAAGTGGAAGGGGAAGAGGGGGTGGGAGCGCTAGCAATGCGGATGAGAGGGAGATGAGGGGAACGAGGGCGTCTAGGGTTTACCCTCGTTGTCCGCCTTAAATAGATGGTTTTGGAACTTCAGACGGTGCATCGGAGGGGCAATCTGAATGTGTCCTCACCAAATCAGAGGCAGAACCCAAAGGATCGACGTGTTTTTTCGCGGGTCCCGCCCACCAGTACAACATGGTGGACGTGTCCGGGCATGCTCGAGCGTCCTCATATCTGCCTCACATATCGGATGGCTAGTTGGACAACCTACACATTTGGGCTGGATGTGGGTAGGCAGTTGGGTTGCGATTTTTTGATCGACGATGTTACCATTGGCGTCACGCCGTGCGTTGTTGCAATGCGCAAGAACCATCCTGCAAATCTCAGGGCGTCTGTGTGCTTCCTCACTCACTGATGTTACGAAGGGTGGGCTCGCAACAACACCAATGATGTGAAGGATGGGCTTGCAGCTGGGCCTCTATTGCGATGACTTGTTGTGGCACGCGAGATCTGGTGTTGCGGTCGGTGCTGCAGGGAGCACCACCGGACTTACGGGAGCATCGTCGGTCCTCAGTGCACTACTACGATGAGACAAAGGCAGAGCTGTGAGCAGAGGGGGAAGGGTTTACTACGGAGGCACGACAACAGGTCTTCTCGCAAGGTAGGAGTCGGAGGTGGGGGAGGAGGGGAGGGTTCTTTCTCGGTGGAGATGACGGCCACACAACAAGAATAGACTGTTGTCAAGCCAAATGATTTCCCGTAATTTCAGATTGTTGACGCCTGGTGCCTGCCCAAAAGAAGGCCTTGCAACTCAGCTAGCTTTGTCATGTTGTTTCCCTTTTGCTTGGTTTTTGAATAGGGGTTATCGGTTCAAAAACTCCCCAATTGAATCTCGTTCTACAGGCACCCTAATTGATTTTTTGAAAATAAAGAAGACAAAAAGAATCTGATTTTTTAACGAAAATGGTCTAGTATACTCACGTGTAAAGTTTTGCGAACAAATGGCTTCCATGACAATCTGTGCGAAAAATAACAAAACCGGATCCACATAAAAGTTACTATTTAAGATTTTTGAAAGTGCAATTTCGTTTCCCCCCAAAAAAACATAGTCATTTCTTTGCAGAACCTATCTTGTGTGGTTGTGGAGGCGGACAGAGCCTGTGTCCAATCTCTTCCCCTTGAACTTAACAAAAAAGAAGCCCTAAAAAAATCTCATCAGAAAAGAAAAGGGCAGCACTATGCGTCAGCCGGCTGATCTGACATATAGATCAGCCGGCTTGACCGCCGTAGGATTAATCCGTTAGATCGCTTCGCGGGGCTGCATGCTGCCCCAGATCTCTAGTTGCTTTCAAATGGCATTTCCACCGGCTCGCGAGCTGTTCGCTTGAGTGATGCGAGCCATCAGTTTCTCCTTTCTAATTTTGTGCAACAATACTTTTGTTGCCAAACCTTCTCTTCTCTAATTTTCTGCAACAAGATCTTTGTTGCGGAAACTTCTCTTCTCTAATTTTCTGCAACAAAAACTTTGTTGTGGAACCTTCTCTTTTCTAATTTTCTGCAATAAGACTTTTGTTATAAAACCTCCCGTTCACTAAATTCCTCTAACACGTCTCATCTTGCAAAATCTTTTCTTCTTTAATTTTCTGCAACAAGACTCTTGTTGCAAAAATTCCAAACACATCTTCCGCCGCGTCTAATTTTCTGTAACAAGATATTTGTTGCAAAGATTACAACAACATCTCTGTCCGCATCGCGCACTAACACAATCGTCCTATGTTGTCGCCATGTCGCCGTTGCAACAACGTTATTGTTACAAAAACTTGGAGTGGACATGGACGTACTACGTGGTTATATGGTTGCTGCTTGCGCCGGTGGTGCCAGGATGATGGTGAGGTTGATGGCGCTCCACATCGATGGTCCAAGAAGAGCGTACACATGAGACCATATGATGCGTGGCGCCTGAGCGAGGCTGCTGATTTCCTCAAGCAAATCAGCCGGCTGTTTAGAAGCTTTTCCCAAAAGAAAATGGTAGCATCTGCCCTTTTTTTTCCAAGACAAGAAGGAAACCGCGTAACATTTCCACCGTCCATGATTCTTTTCTGCCTGGCCAGTGGGGCCAGCAGGTCGGTGTCATCTGATCTGACTATATACTCGACTCCGTTCGCTTTGCTCCTCCCCACACCCCAGTCCCCACTCAGCTCCTTCCGACACACCCGTGAAAATCCTACCACCTGAGGCATCGCCATCGCCGGGCGAGATGAAGGGCGGCGACGTCGAGGCGGGTGGCACCGGCACCGCGGCGCTGAAGGCCGCGCTGTACCACGGGGCGACGGAGAGCACCGAGCTGCGCTGGGCGCTCGTCCGGAAGATCTACGTCGTCCTCTGCCTGCAGCTTCTCCTCACCGCCGTCGTTGCTGTCGTCGTGTACAAGGTCCGCCACTTCATTGTCTCAGGCTACACGGTACCCCTTATCTTTGCCATCCATTTATGCATCAAAATCCGTACAAACACATTTGTTTTTTTTTGTTTCTCTTAAACGACACAACATATGAACTTTAAATTTTGCAGAACAACAATACATTCTAACTACAATATAGGAAAAAACTTTCAGATTTTTTCATGTATTTTAAATACTTGAAATAATATTTTTATTCAAAGAAAATCTCATTTTGTATATTTATATCAGACCAAAAAATCTGAAAGTTTTTTCACACATTGATGTTCTAATGTTTGTTCGGTCTGCAAAGTTTGAAGTTCATATATTGTTTCATTTTCGAGAAAAAAAAGAAATCTTGTTATTAGTTAGTTAGTTGGAGAGTACGGATCTCAAAGCAAGGCTGGAGGGTTGAGGATAAGATGTTCCATGTAGCCTGAGCTACAAAGAAACTTTGTGTTCTACATCTTCCTCTTCATCTTCCCCATCACCAGTGAGACCTCAAACCATTTCTAATTTGTGATCCAGTTGCAGGGAGGGTTTTCTCTTTTTGGTAAAAGAAACAGAGCATGTATGTACAGGGGCTATCCAAAATTAAATTACAACATACAACAAGTGCATTTTAAGTGCCACAAAACAAATACTATGAGGCACAATCATCGCAAGTCTCGCACCCAATTTGGGAGATCTGAATCTGAATAAAATTTTCTTTTTGCTCTGTGAACTAGCGACTGGAGCTCTTCCTTGAATGTACGCCTGCAAGCATAAAGACTTCGAGTGATTCCCCTGAAATTAAAGGCCGTTCCGGGTATTTCGACGAATTTATAGGCAATACTGCTAGTTGTATGCGTGCGATGTCTTTCCCGCAAAAAGAAAAGATTTAATTATTTCTGGTTTTGAGGGCCTTGGTGAGAGGACAGGAATAGGTTTCCCTTTGAGTTCTCGGGCCTTGGTGAGAGGACAGGACTAGATTACAACTCCTGATTTTTACAGGAACGTCCCATGCACTCTTAATTTTGCTTAACTACTCTAGATTTGACGTGGTTGCCTTGTGAATTGCAGCTGGGAGTATAATCTGTTCTAAAATGCTTCTTAATTTTTTGTATGCAGTGCTGTTCCCGCTGTTCATCTACCGCAAGAAGCACCCAGTCAACCTGCTGCTGCTTGGCGTCTTCACAGTGGCCATCACCTTCTCTGTGGGCTTCATGCGTTCCTTTTATAGTGGTAAATGTCTTCCCACCATGTATTTCTGCTCCTGCTGCCAGCTCCTAGCTTGTTCTTCAGTCACTCTGCTGCTTACGTAAACCAGCACAATCATATCATCAAAATATGATAGCTCCTGCACCATCAGATTCTTGAGTGACATCTGCCAGCTCCTAGCCTGTTCACCATGTGCCTTTAATGCCTCTCTCATTGTGTTAATGCATTACATATACATGGCTAGTAGAAATTTTTCTACTATTACCTTGTTAGTCACCATGTGCCTTTAATACCCCTCTCATTGTGTTAATGCATTACATATAAGTACATGGCTAGTAGAAAATTTCGTACTATTACCTTGTTAGTCACCATGTGCAGCACTATTGTGAAGCACTTTGTTTGTTTGTAGACTGGGTTCAGAAATACATGTGATACCAATTTGCCATGGCCATGCAATGGTAGGCTCGGCCAGGCAGCCCATGTGACTGTAGTTGATGCATTTTCCCAGTCTGTGTTGAGGGCCAAATTGTAGCTGTTGGTCACCGTTTATGATTGATATGCTTGTCTCAGAAGCATTTGTAGTATTGCCAGCTAGCAGGATTACCTTTTTAGAGGACGTTGCTTTGCTATTTCCAGCTGTTACTTTTTTAACTAAGAAATTGCCTACAGTAAGCTTCGCTTTTTTCATAGAACATTGGTTGGATCTTGCATTTTTTTTATTGTTTCTTCCGGCCACTATTTGTTGTAAGATACGTAGTGTTGTGATAGTATCAGTTGATCTGAAGGCCTATTTGTCCAATAATATGCCAGCCGTCCTGCCCAAGTTGACATGATTTTGGCAAGGACGTGGTTTAGGTTACTGGACTAGCTTAAACTTTTATCAAAATAAAAGGGATTTTCACTTGATATATCATACTAGTGTTCTCACAATACAATAGATGTTCAAAGGTTATTTTAAAGGTACTCCATGCATGTGCTGGTTAAATCTCATTGGATTGAAGTGATTGAAATACATAATTTTTCGATTTATATAAAGTTATGTTGTCAGGCACTGTGTGATCTATCATTCATTTGTGTTTGCCTCAGCGTTCATACAACTGCATTTTGGGGTTGTACCAATTCCAAGGTTCGTTCTAGCTTGTACCACATCGCAGGTGGTTGTTGATAGATTGCTACTTCAATGCATCACAGCCATTTACTTCAGATTTTAGCATGCATGTGCTTTATTGTTTAGTCAGATTTACATGATAGTTTCCTTGGTAAAGAGATGTATGTGATGATAAGAAGGCAATTAGTTCATTTTGTAGCCTTATGGATGGCGTTTGTCCTATACTATGAAATACCAAACGGACGCCTGTTCGCATGTACTCCCTTCGTTCACTAAAGAGTGTAAGTTTGGCTTCAAAATTTGTCCACAAAAAAGTGTATTTCTATCTTCCCAATGCATTTTAAACTAGAAACAAAATACTTCTCTCTCATCACACGGTAATCAAGACCAATAACAATCTACACATGGTCTTCTTAATTTCTACATGCACTTAGCTCATTGGGGGTTGGTTAATTAAAGAGAAGAGAGATGATGGCTTGCACTTTTCCAATGCATTTTTTTACTTCACTTCATAATTTGTCCTAAAATCTCTAGATGTATACTCTTCTCTATTCTACCACATAGAGAAATCTAGCAGAGTCTGTCATTTGTGTGGTTGCAGCCATATGACATGTAGAGGTTGCAAAGGCAAAACACAAACTCGGACTCGCTAAAAAGACATTTTCGTGGTTTTGGTACATGTGTGCCCCACCTGTCATAAGTTACAACAGTTCTTTTCAAAAGATTCAGACTTTAGTTCGAACGCAAAGCCAAGCATTATTCATTGCTGACCTTTTACATCGAATTACGCATAAATAACACATTTTGGTAGATCCACCCTTTTCAAGGCAAGAGCACAAGCAAACAGTTGTCATTTCTTGTCAGACTTTTTCATCTCCCAATACACCCATAATAAGAACCCATGACAAATTTTATTTGTTCGGGCCATATTTAGGCTTGATTTATTTTTTATTTTGTGAAAAATGCAAGAATACAATCGTTGCCTAAATACAAGCAAATTAGATATAAGAATTGCATCTAAAATTTAGACAATGTGAGATTATTATGTCACCATCAATGATATAATATATGATCTAAACCATTTCTTATGTGGCAGGTAGACAGAATGATTGTTCTGCAACCGTCTTATATCAAATTGTTAATAACACACATCGTGGTAGATCTATCCTCTTCAAAGCGAAGCACAACCAAATTGTTGCCACTTCTTGAGATACTTTTTCGGATGTCTAATACACCCATAATAAGACCTCATTCAAATTTCACTTTTTTGAACCATATTTTGGTGGGTTTAATATTTTATGAAAAATGCAAATGGCGTATAAATACAAAAAAAAATATTGTACAGTATATACCCATACAAATTTGTACAACAACGTAAAACTGCATTTCAATCATGTTTTTGAAAGTATAACCAAAGATTTAGAAAGTGCTTACATATTTTATAAAATTGTTCCCACCAATTTCAAAAAGTTTGTCATTATCGTTCCCTCAATAATTCCGACCACTCCCAAGTTATCATACCCTCAAATTTTTCGTTCCCTCCAGCATTTTCAAATGTCACGCTCAACTTTCCCCAGCATCCCTAAATACCTCAGATTCACAACATTTTCCCACGACCCGAGTCACGCCACTCCCTCCTCCCTCTCTTCTTCTGCAGATCTGGAGCCCTCCCTGGAGGAGTATGGTTCCATCTCCGGCATACGACATGGTCGGCAAACTAGCAGCTGGAACATCCGCAAACCTTCTCGGCCTACTCTAAAACCTAATCTTAAATGACCGAGTGCCCTCTCCCTCCTGCCCAACCCACCGCCTCTAAGATTGACGTGCGTCTAGATTTATACATGTTGTTCATTTTGTCCTGTTGATGTAATTGCATCTATGTTACGTGTGCAAGAACTCCAACTTTGGATTTATATTAGGGTACAAACTGCAAGTCATTCTATCTAGGGTTCTAGTTAAGTTCCCAGGTTCTTAATTAAATTGTCGTACTAATAATGTATTCTATTTTAAGGAATTCATGAGTACACCTTCATTATGTATCATGTCTAGTGTATCCAATCTAGAAGTACATTACATGATTATTTACTGATATTTGTATTTGTGTATTCTTTGATAACTTATACATATGTATTCACATAAATAATGAATGGCATATTGAGAGGACGTGGATGTCACCAATGGGGGGGGGGGGCGAATAGGTGCTTTAAAATAATTACGATTTAGGCTTGAACAAATGCGGTATAAAATTGGCATTTAATTTTTCAAGCACAAAACCTAAATATATTAGGCTCAACTATGTGCACCAACAACTTATACTAAGTAAGATAAACAAGTATGTGATAGCAAGATCTATAACTTGAAGCACTAAGGCCATCACAAAGTAAGTGCATAAGTAAAGGGCTCGGGTAAGAGATAACTGAACACGCGGAGATGACGAAGTATCCCAAAGTTCACACCCTTGCGGATGCTAATCTTTATTAGAGCGGTGTGAAGGCACAATGCTCCCCAAAATGTTATTAGGGCCACCATATTCTCTTCACGCCCTCACACAATGCAAAATTTCGTGATTCCACTAAGGGAGCCTTGAGGGCGGTCAACGATCCAGTACAAATGGAAACCCCTGGGGGCGGTAACCGAACTCGTATAAACTGCTAGGGGCAATCTCCACAACTTAATTGGAGACCCCGAAGCTTGTCCGGAGCTTTACAACACAATGATTGAGCTTCGCGGCAACACCAACCATCTAGGGCGCCCAAGCACCAAGGAGGCACAAGCTCTAGGGTACCCAAACACCCAAGGGTAATAAGCTTCTCAACTTTCACTTTCACGTATCACCGTGGAGAACTCAACCCAATGCAACTAATGCAATGACAAGAACACACGAAGTGCTCAATTCCCTCACTCTCAAATCCCACCAAAGCAACGAAAGCTATGGAGGAATATGAGAGGAAGAACAAGGAGAACACAAAATAACTCCAAGATCTAGATCCATAAGGTTCCCCTCGCAAAGATGAGAGATGGATTGGTGGAGAATGTAGATCTAGATCTCCTCTCTATTTTCCCTCACGAAGATGCAAGAATCAAGGGATAAATAGAGAGAAAGCAAGCTCCAAGAGGTAACAATGGTGGGGGGAAACTTGCTCAAGAACATTGGGGGCATTGGGTAAGAAGATCCCCTTAAAGGCCCCCACGAATCTGCCTGTTACGCTACAGAAAAATAGTAGAGCAGTAAAATTGGACCAAGGTCTGGTACAATCTACTCAAGAAGGATTTGCCACCCCAGTGCTCGGTGTGGTACAACCGCTGGTGCCGCCTGTAGTACCGATGAATAAATTCAGCAGGTACAATCGGACGGATACCGCCATGTCCCGCCCTAGTACCGGAATAGAATCACCCGTGTGCAGTACAAGGGTTGGTACATGGACCGGAACAACGCTGCGTTCGGGATCCTGTAGTCGCTAAGTCCAGGGAGGTACGACCACCTCAGACTACCGATTGTACCGTTGTAAAATTTGCAACTGGGCGACTACCGCCAAGTACCGCCACGACACCAGAATGGAACCACCCTATTCCGGTGCATGGGGTAGTACATCAGCCGGAACAACCTCCCGGCAGTGCCCATTAGGGTGGCCAAGTCCCTGGCGGTATAACCGTAAGAGAGCAGTGATGCAACCGCACCACCCAAACCTCGAGCACTACCTGGCCCGAGGGAATCACCACTCAGGCGGTAGTTGCTCCTGGACCACCAGAAAGTCGGTACAACCGCCAAGGTACGCGGTACAACCGCCTTGACAGCAACAGATAGAGGAAACATCTTAGACCAAAAGTGCCATAACTTTAGCAGACGAACTCAGATTTTTGACAAACTCAATCTTGATAGAAAGCTAACGACAAGAGTGCCAAATCATGACGATGATATCAGGTTGTTTGGTGACATGGGAGAAGAGGACGGGGTAGCGATGCAACAGGGCACCATCCAGGAGCCAGTGGTCATGCCAGAATGCAACACGCCGATGTCCCCAAGTGACTGTGATGGAGTGGTATAGGGGAGTAGGGCCGCCATCGAGCTTCAGTGATCACTGACTAATGAGGAGTATTTGATGTTCCAAACTAGCGAGTCATTGAGCAATGATGACCACACCCAACGCTCCCAAGAGACGTCTAACTGGGTGTGAAGATGAGGTAGAAGCTTCGTGTGGAACCAGTTATTCTGGACTGCGAAGGCACACACTATCTAGTACAAAAATGGACATTAGCAGCAAGCCCCAGAAATAGTTTTGTCACCATGTTACAAAGCCACCTATAATACACACATCGGAGGCGTTTCTGACATAGGAACCGCCTGTAATAAAGTGTGCAGTTGGTTGTTCTATGAAACCGCCTGTAGTGGGTAAGCTTTTTGGAGGGGGTTGTTGATCCAGACTGCATGTAGTAGTTCCAAAAAATGTAAATAACGTGTGCCCCCTCCCCCGGGTATTCTGTCGCCGACATTTCCTTTTGCCCGTATTACTCGAAAACATGTCAGTTGATCTACGGAGGGCGAGGGCATCACTGGTAGAAAACGAGGCTTCCATACGCCCCCATTAGTCCCCAAAACAATCGAACCGCGACCAAAGGGGTCTTTAGTCGCGGTTCGGGAGAAGACCCGCGACCAACTACCTGGGCCCAGCGCGCTCGGTCGACAGCTGGCGGACGGGAGGGGCTTTAGTCCCGGTTGGCGTGGCCAACCGGGACTAAAGGTCCCAGAAGGCCTTTAGTCGCGGTTGGCCAGGCCAACCGGGACTAAAGCCCATCCAGCTGGCGGACGGGAGGGGCTTTAGTCCCGGTTGGCCTGGCCAACCGCGACTAAAGGCCCATCCCTATATATACTCAGCTCACTTCACTTCACTCGGCTCACTTCACAATTTTCAGAAGGTGGTGGTGGGGTGGTGGTGGGTTTGCTTTTGGTTTCTCCTATGCACACAAGGTGTTTGATGAAATGCCCGAGAGCCTGAAACAAGCCACACTTGAGCTTTCTCATTTATTTTTCCTCCGCGATCGCGGTTAGCAACTCGAACCTTTCATGTGTCATTGATAAAATACGCATGTGTGTAGTTCATTGTTTAATTTGTATTATTTCTAGCTAGTTAGTTTAACAAATGCATGATGGTTAATTATATACTTTATATAATAATAATGCAGATGAATCGGCAATGGATGTACGGTTCCCGACTCTCCGGCGAGTTCACTACGGGTTTGAAAGATTTCCTCGTAGTGGCAAATGCGAACAAGCAGCAAGGTTTTATTATCTGTCCATGTGCTGTCTGTAAGAATGAGAAGGGTTACTCCTCCTCAAGAAGAGTTCACATGGACCTGCTTAAGCATGGTTTCATGCCAAGCTATTATTGTTGGACCAAGCATGGAGAAAGAGGGGTTAGAATGGAAGAAGATGAAGAAGGGGATGATATCGATGACAACTATCGTGATCTTTTCGGTGATACTTTCATGGAGGATGATGCTGAAGGTGTGGAAGGGTTAGGTGAAGGTGAAGAAGAGGCACATGATGAGCCCGCTGATGATCTTGGTCGGACCATTGCTGATGCACGGAGACGCTGCGAAACTGACAAGGAGAGGGAGAATTTGGATCACATGTTAGAGGATCACAAAAAGTCGTTGTATCCAGGATGCGATAATAGTCTGAAAAAGCTGGGCTGCACACTGGATTTGCTAAAATGGAAGGCACAGGAAGGTGTAGGTGACTCATCATTTGAAAATTTGCTGAAAATATTGAAGAATATGTTGCCGAAGAATAATGAGTTGCCCGCCAGTACGTACGAAGCAAAGAAGGTTGTCTGCCCTCTAGGTTTAGAGGTTCAGAAGATACATGCATGCATTAATGACTGCATCCTCTACCGCGGTGAATACGAGAATTTGAATGAATGCCCTGTATGCACTGCATTGCATTATAAGATCAGAGGCGATGACCCTGGTGACGATGTTGAGGGCGAGAAACCCAGGAAGAGGGTTCCCGCCAAGGTGATGTGGTATGCTCCTATAATACCACGGGTGAAACGTCTGTTCATGAACGAAAAGCATGCCAAGTTGTTGCGATGGCACAAAGAGGACCGTTTGTCCGACGGGCAGTCGAGACACACCGCTGATGGAACACAATGGAGAAAGATCGACAGAGTTTTCAAAGATTTTGCAGCTGACGCAAGGAACTTAAGATTTGGTCTAAATACTGATGGCATTAATCCTTTTGGCGAGCAGAGCTCCAACCATAGCACCTGGCCCGTGACTCTATGCATCTACAACCTTCCTCCTTGGTTGTGCATGAAGCGGAAGTTCATTATGATGTCAATTCTCATCCAAGGCCCTAAGCAACCCGGTAACGACATCGATGTGTACCTAAGGCCATTAGTTGAAGAACTTTTACAGTTGTGGGCGAAACCTGGTGTACGTGTCTGGGATGAGCACAAAGGAGAGGAATTTGACCTACGAGCGTTGCTTTTTGTAACCATCAACGATTGGCCTGCTCTCAGTAACCTTTCGGGACAGAAAAATAAGGGATACAATGCATGCACGCACTGCTTACATGAGACTGAAAGTGTACGTTTGGTTAATTGTAAGAAGAACGTGTACCTGGGTCATCGTCGATTTCTTCCCCGAAATCATAACGTAAGAAAGAAAGGCAAGCATTTCAACGGGAAGGCAGATCACCGGCCGAAGCCTGCGGAACGTACTGGTGCTGAGATATTTGATATGGTCAAGGATTTGAAAGTCATCTTTGGAAAGGGTCCTGGCGGACAATCAGTTCCGCGGGGAGTTGACGGGCACGCACCCATGTGGAAGAAGAAATCTATATTTTGGGAGCTAGAATATTGGAAAGTCCTAGATGTCCGCTCTGCAATCGACGTGATGCATGTTACGAAGAATATTTGCGTGAACCTGCTAAGCTTCTTGGGCGTGTATGGGAAGACAAATGATACAAAGGAAGCACGGCAGGACCAGCAACTTTTGAAAGACCCAGATGACCGGCATCCGGAATGGTTTCAAGGTCGTGCCAGCTACGCTCTTACCAAAGAAGAGAAGGTCATTTTTTTGAATGCCTGAGCAGTATGAAGGTCCCGTCTGGCTTCTCGTCGAATATAAAGGGAATAATAAACATGCCGGAGAAAAAGTTCCAAAACCTGAAGTCTCACGACTGCCACGTGATTATGACGCAATTGCTTCCGATTGCTTTGGGGGGGCTCCTACCGGAAAATGTTCGAGTAGCCATTGTGAAGCTATGTGCATTCCTCAATGCAATCTCTCAGAAGGTAATCAATCCAGAAGATCTACCACGGTTACAGAACGATGTGGTCCAATGCCTTGTCAGTTTCGAGTTGGTGTTCCCACCATCCTTCTTCAATATTATGACGCACCTCCTGGTCCACCTAGTCGAAGAGATTTCCATTCTCGGTCCTGTATTTCTACACAATATGTTCCCCTTTGAGAGGTTCATGGGAGTATTAAAGAAATATGTTCGTAACCGTGCTAGGCCAGAAGGAAGCATCTCCAAGGGCCATCAAAATAAGGAGGTAATTGAGTTCTGTATTGACTATGTTCCTGACCTTAAGCCGATTGGTATTCCTCAATCGCGGCACGAGGGGAGACTAAGTGGAAAAGGCAAGATCGGAAGGGATACCACGATATGTATGGACGGTCATTCTATGACTGAAGCACACCACACAGTTCTGCAAAATTCCAGCTTGGTGGCTCCGTACTTCGAGCAATACAAGAATATTTTACGCTCGGACAACCCGGGGAAGCCTGAATCCTAGATTAGAAAGGCCCACATGGAGACTTTCGGCAGTTGGTTGCGAAAACATTTAATGAATGACAATGATGTTGGAGATCAGCTGTACATGTTGGCCAAGAAACCATCTTCGACTATAACGACTTTCCAAGGGTATGAGATAAATGGGAATACATTTTACACCATCGCCCAAGATAAAAAGAGCACCAACCAAAACAGTGGTGTCCGCTTTGATGCAGCAACCGAGAATGGGCAAAAGGTCACATATTATGGTTACATAGAGGAGATATGGGAACTTGACTATGGACCCTCCTTTAAGGTCCCTTTGTTCCGGTGCAAATGGTTCAAGCTAACAGGAGGTGGGGTAAAGGTGGACGAGCAATACGGAATGACAATGGTGGATTTCAACAATCTTGGTTACCTTGACGAACCATTCGTCCTTGCCAAAGATGTCGCTCAGGTTTTTTATTTGAAGGACATGAGTAGCAAACCGAGGAAACGGAAAGATAAGAAAACGATCAGTACATCATGCGATGATCCAAAGCGCCACATTGTTCTTTCAGGGAAAAGAAACATCGTGGGAGTGGAGGACAAGACAGACATGTCAGAAGATTATAATATGTTTGGTGAAATTCCGCCCTTCAAAGTGAACACTGACCCAAGCATTAAGTTAAATGATGAGGATGCTCCATGGATATGGCACAATCGTAAGCAAGCAGGGACGTACAAGGGAAGAATTGATGTGTAATAATTTATTGTACCAAACTTTGTATTTGGTCGAACCTTCAAGGGATTTTAAAATGAATTAGTTTTATTTTTCTGATTTTTTTGATATATAATTGTATTTTTAAGATTTTAAAATGTCAGAAGATTTTAAAAAAGGAAAAAGGAAGAAAGGAAGAAAAAAAGAAGAAACACAAGAAAAAGGAAGAAACAAACAGAAGAAAAAAGGAAGAAAAAAACAGAAGAAAAACAAGAATTTAAAATGAATTAGTTTTATTTTTCTGATTTTTTTGATATATAATTGTATTTTTAAGATTTTAAAATGTCAGAAGATTTTAAAAAAGGAAAAAGGAAGAAAGGAAGAAAAAAAAGAAGAAAAACAAGAAAAAGGAAGAAACAAACAGAAGAAAAAAACAGAAGAAAAAAGGAAGAAAAAAACAGAAGAAAAACAAGAATTTAAAATGAATTAGTTTTATTTTTCTGATTTTTTTGATATATAATTGTATTTTTAAGATTTTAAAATGTCAGAAGATTTTTAAAAAGGAAAAAGGAAGAAAGGAAGAAAAAAAGAAGAAAAACAAGAAAAAGGAAGAAACAAACAGAAGAAAAAAACAGAAGAAAAAAGGAAGAAAAAAACAGAAGAAAAACAAGAATTTAAAATGAATTAGTTTTATTTTTCTGATTTTTTTGATATATAATTATATTTTTAAGATTTTCAAATGTCAGAAGATTTTAAAAAAGGAAAAAGGAAGAAAGGAAGAAAAAAAAGAAGAAAAACAAGAAAAAGGAAGAAACAAACAGAAGAAAAAAACAGAAGAAAAAAGGAAGAAAAAAACAGAAGAAAAACAAGAATTTAAAATGAATTAGTTTTATTTTTCTGATTTTTTTGATATATAATTGTATTTTTAAGATTTTAAAATGTCAGAAGATTTTAAAAAAGGAAAAAGGAAGAAAGGAAGAAAAAAAAGAAGAAAAACAAGAAAAAGGAAGAAACAAACAGAAGAAAAAAACAGAAGAAAAAAGGAAGAAAAAAACAGAAGAAAAACAAGAATTTAAAATGAATTAGTTTTATTTTCTGATTTTTTTTGATATATAATTGTATTTTTAAGATTTTAAAATGAATTAGAAACAAAATAATATAAACTTTAATAAAATAAAATAATTATCATAAAGTAAAATAAATAAGTAATTATCATAAAGTAAAAATAAATAAGTAATTAGAAACAAAATAAAATAAAATAAATAAGTTTTTTGTTGTAAGTAGAAACAAAACAAAATAAATAAAGCAAAAATGAAAACAAAAAACAGGCAAAAAATAAAGATTATGCCACCTACTGGGCCACCACGGCCTGAATACGACTAGAAACCCATTAATGGGCCAGGATTCAGGCCCGCAGAAGGCCCAGTAGGCCCACAGGCACATAGTAACAGAATAGGCCCGTAAGCCTGCATTCGAGAGGAGCTCGAAGTGGTGAGCGCAGCCGCGCTTATAAACCACTGTCGAAGCCTCTCGGCTAGCGAGGTGGGACTAAACATCCCACCGCACCGCGCCAGTTCAGCACAGACCCTTTAGTCCCGGCTGGGGAGGCGGACCGCGACTAAAGGGTACCCTTTAGTCGCGGTTGTTGTCCCCAACCACGACTAAAGGGTCTTTCTGCGCGGGAAAGGAAGCGGCGCCAAAACCCTTTAGTCCCGGCTGGGGAGAGGGACCGCGACTAAAGGGTACCCTTTAGTCGCGGTTGTTGTCCCCAACCGCGACTAAAGGGTCTTTCTGCGCGGGAAAGGAAGCGGCGCCAAAACCCTTTAGTCGCGGTTGGGGAGGGGGACCGCGACTAAAGGGTACCTTTAGTCGCGGTCCTCCTCCCCAACCGCGACTAACGGTGCGTCTATATATACTGCACTTAGCAGTTTTGCCGCGGCATTCTCCTCTGTCTCCCCAACGCCGATCGACGCCGACGCCGACGCCCCCGTCGCCGACGCCGAAGCCCTGCCCCGACGCCGACGCCGAAGCCCTGCGCGCCGCCGCCCCTGTCCCCAGTGAGCGCCGCCTCCGCCCGTGCCTGCCCTTGCTCGCCGCCCTTGCCCGCCGCCCTGCCGCCCGCCGCCCGACGCCCTGCCGCCCGCCGCCCGACGCCCTCCGCCCGCCGCCCGCCGTCCGCCGCCCTGCCTGCCGTCCTCCGCCTCCCTAGAAGAAAAAGGAAAGAAGAAGAAAGAAAGAATAGAAAGGAAGAAGAAGAAAGAAAGAAGAAGAAAGAAAGAAGAAGAAAGAAAGAAAAAAGGAAAAGGAAGAAGAAGAAAGAAAGAAGAAAGGAAGAAGAAGAAAGAAAGAAGAAGAAAGGAAGAAGAAGAAAGAAAGAAGAAGAAAGGAAAAAGGAAGAAGAAAAAACTCAAGAAAACAAAAGAAAACAAAAAAACAGAAGAAAAACAAAGGAAGAAGAAAAAAACAAAAGAAAACAAAAAACAAACAGAAGAAAAAAACAAAAAAAGGAGGAAGAAGAAAAGAAAGAAGAAAAAAAGGAAGAAGAAAAAACAAGAAAGAAAAAGGAAGAAGAAAAAAATGAAAACCAAATAAAAACCAAATGAAAACCAAAAGAAAGAAGAAAGAAAAAGGAAGAAGAAAAAAAGAAGAAGAAAGGAAGAAGAAGAAAGAAAGTAAAAAGAAAAAGGAAAGAAGAAGAAAGAAAGAAAGAATAGAAAGGTAGAAGAAGAAAGGAAGAAGAAGAAGAAAGAAAGAAGAAGAAAGAAAGAAGAAGAAAGAAAGAAAAAAGAAAAAGGAAGAAGAAGAAAGAAAGAAGAAAGGAAGAAGAAGAAAGGAAGAAGAAGAAAGAAAGAAGAAGAAAGGAAAAAGGAAGAAGAAGAAAGAAAGAAGAAAGGAAGAAGAAGAAAGGAAGAAGAAGAAGAAAGAAAGAAGAAGAAAGGAAAAAGGAAGAAGAAGAAAGGAAGAAGAAGAAAGAGGAAGAAGAAAGGAAGAAGAAGAAAAAAAGAATTTTTACTTAAAGAATCTTATTTTTTAATTCCTCCTCCTCTATGTCCCCTTAATCTTATTTTTTAATTCCTTTATACTTAAAGAATTTTTACTACATGCAGGAGTGACATATGGCGGACGACAGAACCGAGCCGCTTAGGGATCCGGAGGCTGAACGTTATTTAATGGACATCATCAACAACGAGATTCCTTATGTGCCGGGCTCCGAATATGAGCAACAAGAGGATGTAGTCTCTTCTTATATGAACCTTGACGGTGACGATGATCGAGAAGGTGAAGGAACGGACATTGTCGACGGAGGTCAACCGTCAACAACCGACGATCTCCAATTGCAAGTAGCAACCACCTCCGGCGAGGTATATATATACATTGAGAGCCTCTCGTGATACAAACTTACTGAAATGTGAATACATATGTATTAACGCGCGCGACTCTCTTTCTTTTTTTAGCCCTCCGGATCGAGTACGACAAAGCAGCGTGGCAAATCCAAGGCGATGAAAACAGGAGAAACATATGCCATTGAGTCTGTCAGTGAAACCGGCAAGCCCCTACAGCACACCTCAAAGTTTGTCAACCAATGCGGAGTCGTTGTTAGAGACAACGTCCCGATCACCGTCCAGGAATGGAAAGAGCCAAAGAAGGCACGTCTTGGTTTCAGTTTTGTCGACAAGAGAACGAAAAAGGATTGCTGGAGAAAGCTTATGGAACATTTCATTCTACCTCCGGAATACAACAAAGTCGATGAATTCGGTAACGAGGTTCCGGGTGGACGTCAGAGGAGGAGGCTAGTTAAAGAGTTCGCTCTTCAGAAGATGGCCGATGCATTCCGGAACTTCAAGAAAAATTTAACCCGTGACTATGTCAACAAGGGCAAGACTCCGGATTTCAATGGACAATATGAGAAACTGAAAGATGATTGGCCAGAATTTGTGAGGCAAAAGCAATCGGACCATTTCAAGGAAATATTGAAAAAAAATAAGGATAATGCGGCTAAGAAAAAGTACCATCATATTATGGGGCCAGGAGGATACCGCCTTGCGGACCCTAGGTGGCAGAAGATGGAGGAGGACCTGAGGGTGCGAGGAATCCTTCTAGGTACAGAGGGATGGGACCCAAGGGCCAAAAGCTGGTGGTACGGGCATGGGGGATCGCTAGACCCGGAGACAGGGGTGTGTGTTCACCGGCATCGACGCTTTGCTCCGACCCAAGCCCTTATTGACGCAATGACCCAAGCTCAAGCGGGCTTGATCAAGTTCAACAGAGAGAAAGACGCACTGACTTTAGCCCTCGGGAATGATGAACACGGAGGACGTGTATGAGGCAAAGGCAAAGTTTCGTGGAAAGTAGGGTTTTCCCAGGACAATGACCCGTACGGTTACAGAAGCCGTAAGAGAAAGACGGACCGGGATGCAGATCTTATGATGAAGTTTGCATCGGAACTCCATGAGTTGAAGCAGACCGTGCATGAACTAATGAAAGAAAAATCGGCTGCAAGGCCGCATGAAGATCATGAAGCGGATTGCGGAAGCCAGCAGCGGAGAAGCAGTGTGGCTTCCACGGATGCCCCGCCTGGTGCTAGTGCACCGATGATCGAGATTCGTGCACCGGAGCCTCACTACCCCGTGGATGATGTAAAGAAGATGAAAAACTGTGATCTGCATTATCCCGTGGGGAACGTTTCCACGAAGGTAGCTAGCGGCAATGCTTTACCCTGTAAACCTGGAGCACTCCACCACAACAACCCCATTCCATATGGCTATGCTTGTGTCACGGTGGAAGACATAGTCCAAGGGTTTGAGGACCTGGAGATTGACAAACCTACACCCGAAGGGGATAGCAGACTTGGAGATGTCAAGCGCCAGTTCATTCTATGGAAAAAGAAGTACATAGTGTTTCCAGACGAGGCGCCAAGGCTAGCAAGTCCACCCCCCTCCGATGGTGGTGGTGGTGGTGGCGGTGGTGGCGGTGGTGGTGGTCGTGGTGGTTCACCTACACCTCCTTCACGCCATTCGATGCCGTCCCCCGATCCACAACCTCCGGCGGGTACGACGCCCCCCAATCCTCCTTCGGCGGGTACGACGCCCCCCAATCCACCTCCGGCGGGTACGACGCCCCCCAATCCTCCTCCGGCGGGTACGACGCCCCCCAATCCACCTCCGGCAAAGAAGCAGAAGCAGGCGGACAGCAAGGAAACCTGCTCCTGGACTATTAACCCGGACCCTTATGTACCTAAGACCACAAGGGTACCGGAGCCATCGCTGAAGCCTCTCCTCCCAAGGCCTGGGGAACTTAGTGAAGCTGACCTCACATTGGCCGCGTCTACTGATTATGAGAAATGGAAGGCGGATATGAAGGCGAAAAAAGTGCCTGAGCCCAAGCAAGTATTCACTGAGAAGCAAAAGAAGTGGGCTAAGGATTTTTTGACGACACCGTCCCAAGCCGAGCTGAATATGCCTGACGACTATGGACATGAACTTCGTAGGCAAGCAAAAATATTGAAGGAGGAAGAAAGTAAAAAAAGCGGGAAACAAGTTGACCAGCTCGGGATGCAGAAGAAACAATCGATCCCCCCGCTCATAGTGAAAGCCGGTCCGGAAGAGGACCCCGAGATCATAGCAGCTGCGGCAGCACTTGGATTGACTGTAGCGGCTGCCATGAAACAAGCGTCCGAGATGGGTTTGACTGTTCGTGCCTTCTTAGACCTTGAGGATGCGCCTGCAGGTGAGATAACATTACAATATGTGCGGAAGGGGCCTCTCGTCGAGCCTGAGAAGGAAAATAGTCTACCAACACAAATGCGAAATCTGCTACGTTGGTACAAGCAATTCATAACATGGGCCGACAAAGAATATGTTTATGCGGATGTTACACATGAGCATCACATCAAACGGTACTCTGTAGAAGTTCATATGAGTGAATTATTCCAGCTGTTCAATCTGCGCGCCCTCGACAAATCTATGCTGAGTTGCTACGTTCTGTAAGTGATTTATTTCTACCTCATCTCGTTCTTCATTGCCTGCACTATATATATATTGTCCTAACTATATTGTTGCGTACGCTAATATACAGATTGAAGATTTGGGAATGCAAAATAAGAAACATCCATGATGTTGGGTTCATTGACCCACATATCGTTAATGGACATGTGTTAGAACATCACCACAAAGACATGGAGAAAGACCTGTACAAGTTTCTTAGAAAGCATCAACTCAAAAGTCATATTCTATTTCCTTACCATTTTGGGTGAGTGTTTCTCTCTTGTGCCCATTCTATTTTGTTTACTCCATGCATGGTATGTCTAATCGATGAGTTATGCATGACTGTGCATGTAACGTGTCCGCAGGTTCCACTGGATTCTGCTAAATATTGAACTTCACACCTCCACAGTTCTAATCATGGACTCTAAGGATTCGGATCAAAGCGTTGGGCCGACATGAGAAAAATGCTGCAAAAGTAATTATTTTCAATCATTTGAGCTCTATATCGATCGGTCTCTTCATTTCCTAATATCAACTAACTAATAAATCCCTTATTCATTTAATTTTCTTTGCCCTGTAGGGTTTGGAGACGGTTCTCAGAAGAAACTGTCGGTGAATTCAAACATGAGCTAGATTTCAGAAAGTTAGTTAATGTGGATAAGCAGCCATCGGGGACCGATCTATGTGGATACTATGTTTGTGAGAACATCCGGAGACAAACCACTGAGCGGAAGGCATCAGCTAGCGTGCGGAACGCGACGGATAACTTGCGGAGGAGGCTTAGTCCAGAAGCTCGCTTCCGACCAATTCAAGAAGAATTAGCAGGATTTTTCATGAGGGAAGTCATCAATCCTAAAGGACAACACTATACCGAGGACGAAGAAATTTATATGCATACCCGAGATTGAAACTTGTTCGAAGTTGTATATGGTCATCCATCCTAATTGTGTATGGAAACTTGTTCGAAGTTGTATATGGTCACCCGAGATTGAATATATATTATATATTCCTCTTGAATTCTTCTTGTTTGAAATTTCATATGCATGTATATAGAAGCGTAGAATATGTGTACTGAAACTTCATCAAAAATAAAATAAAACACAAAATAAAATATAAAACAAATAAAACACTATAAATTAAAAAGAAACCAGGTTTAGGGGGGCTAAAACCCTAAACCTGCGGAGGAGGCCTTTAGTCCCGGTTGGCCACGAGAGCCGGGACTAAAGGTCCTCGGCCCCGACGGACCACGGGCGCCCACGTGGCGGGCCTTTGGTCCCGGTCAGCCACAAGAACCGGGACTAAAGACTTTTGTCGCGGTCCGTAAGAGCCGCGGCTAAAAGGGGGGGTCTTTAGTCGCGCTTATTTAGTCCCGGTTGCACAGCCGGGACTAAAGGCTGTTGCGAACCGGGACTAAAGGGCTTTTTTCTACAAGTGCATGGCTAGAGTCACGTGTCGTAGCACCACCTCTACATGTACATCCGTGCAGGGTATGAGAGCATCTCTAGCCGTTCGCCCCCCAGGGTGCTAAAAAAGAGCGGTCTTGGGGTGAACCGGCATTGGTTCGGCCCCTGGGGGCAACCTAGCTCCCAGTCATACCCCCAGGCGCTGCCCCAGAACGCGAAAAATTCAAACTTAGTCGTTCCCGCTCACAAAAGAGGCCACAAGTTGGGCGATCGCAAGCCACAGTTCGGCGTAAAAAAAATAGAGCGGCAGAAGTTCGCATGCGCAACGCATCACTCGGCGGGCTCTGCCCCAGGCGTCGGCGGAGTTGGCGTGCGCGGGCTTGACGGTGTCGGAGCTGCTTCTGCGCTGGGCGGTGTCGGCGCGGCTTCGGTGGTGCTGGGTGTCGTGGAGGCGTCATCACGCGGGCTTGGTGGCGGCGTCGGTGGCCTTGTCGAGGGAAACTGGTTCAGGATGAGGCCGTGCTCCGCCAAGTACCACACCTTGACCGCCTCGCCGGTGCTCTGGAGCATGTCCGCCCCGCCCAGCAGGAAAGCCAGGTCGATGTTTCTCTTCTTCGCGGCGACGTTCGTCCGGAGCAGGTCGAGCTTGACGGCGCTGCTCGACATCAACGCCGACCACCGCACCTCGGTCTTCTCTTCACGAAGGACGGCCCGGGCCTGCGCGTCGGCGAGGCAGTGCTCGATGTACTCCTGCACTCGAGTGATGGCCGCGTCGGCGTATTTCCCCTTCTTGGCAACTTTGTTGCCATCCGGCCGCCCTTCCGATGCGCCAGGAGTCGGCGCGTCCGGCTTGTAGGTCTCCTTGGCATTGTCGAGGGTGCGCCGGACTTCCGCCCACTTCTCGTACTTGTCAATGCGCTTGTAAACGTGGAGGTACTTGAATTCGGTGTCGCTGTTGCTCTGCCGGTACAGGGCGAACATGCGCAGCAACTGCGCGGAGGAACAAACAATTGGCGCGCGTACATTGCGAAGAGAGGCGGGAGACCGGCGTGGCATACCTGATCCTCAATGCTGGCGCCGCTCTCCAGGCAAGCCGTGACCTGCTCGACGACCCCATGCCATTTGTTGCACGCCCCCTGGATACGCCCCCAATGGTTCGCCATCGCCTTCGAGCCGCGCTGGATGTAGTCGCCTCGGCCTCGGCTTGGTCCGCCGATGAGGCAGCCGCAGCCGAGCGCGCCGTGTTGTCGCGGGCCTTCTTGGCGATGGCCCTGTTCAGCCGGTCGGTGGTGACAGCCTCCCGTCGCTGAACTTCTGCCCTCCACTCGGCGTTTGACATGCCCGGTGGCTTGATCGGCGGCGCCCTCGGCTTCCTCTGCTTCGGCTGGGCGACGGAGGCGGTCGCGGTTGCCGCCGTGCGGGGGGCGACGTACTTCTTCGGTGGCATGGCGGCCGGCTGGGAGGCGAGCGGGAGGGGGATTGGCGGGAGGAAGGAAGAGTATGGGAGGGAAATGGGAAAAAGCGGGAAGAAATGGCAGGAAGAGGCGCCCGCCTGGCCGACAGGGCGGACCCACGCGCCCTTTTCGCTTGTGCCGGCGCCCCAGGCGCCCCCCAAGGCGCCGGGTTCGGCCTGCATCCGCCGGCACCAGTTTCGGCTCGAGCCGACGAAAAACAGGCTTTTAGGGCGCGACTGGGCCGTTTTTTCGGCGCCGGCGCGGCAAAAACGCCTGGGGAGGGCCTGTTGGGGGCGCGGCTGGAGATGCTCTGAGGGTGTCCGTAAGTGTGGTCTCCCCACCATTGATTAAAATTAGGTCAAGATATACTTATGAATGAATTTGCAAAGAATAATATGATTTGGATTTTTTTGAATCCTATGTGCAAATTGGGTTTTAAATTTGAATTCAGATAGGTTTAAATTTCTTAAAGTCAGTTTGGATAAAAAATTTCAAAAGTGTGATTTGGACTTCTGCAACACAAAGCAAACAAGAATTAGTGAGTTGGAATCCTGGATCAAAAGTTAGGATTAATTCAAATGAGAATTTGAATTGGATTCCAAAACCTTTGCCATGGAAGCAAAAATGGTTGCCATGGGAGCACTTCTGAAAACCATGCCATGGCAGTAAAAAAGGTTGTCATGGCAGCATGTTTAAACAACTGTTACAGTTCGTTCGAATTTAATTTTAATTTGCTCGGATTCAAAATATAGTGAGCATGTTTGAAAGTTTAAGTTATAAGGTTCATTTTCAAAAGGAATCACTCAATTTAGAGTTGCGGTTTGTATTTTAGAGCCTAAACAAGTTTGAATTTACATTGTGCAAAATTGAATATAAAATGTTCTGGTGGAAAAGGTATTTTATAAGGTTCATTTTCCAAAAAAACCCATTCCATTTGAACTTACAGTATAAAAGTTATGACAATTTGAAGTTAGAGGTACTTTTATGCCAAGTGGCATGATCTGGGTCAGCCTGTTCAATGACAACGAACAACAGTGGCTGATCAGTATTGATTCAGCAAAATTAAAACACAACCATCTGATATAGCTTGATGGACAACCCTAGGCGTGACATGTAGCTAGGTTTTTTGTGTGGAAATGTAGCTTATCGGCTTGACCTGAATTTTCTTGCCAAATCGAGACCGACGACGATGGTGAACGGCAACGATGCTACAATGGGTTTCCAGACCTGCTTGTTACCCTTCGACTTGGACGGTTCCGGTGATGACGAGGTTCGCAACGACGGCCATAGAGCTCATGGAGTAGGCCAGGGTTTCTCGTCGGAGTTGCTTCAACGCTCGGGAGTTGTTGGGTTCGGTCATTGATGTCGCTCTGGTGCTCCTAAGTTCAAGCCAATGGGTTAGCGCGACGCACAGCAGCATGACGAACTCGTCGAGCAAGGTCTGGGGCGCAGTTCAACTCGTTGGAACGGTTGACATTGCGGGGGTGCAGTTGGGTGCAGATTGACTCACGCCCCAAGCTTGATGTGGACAGGTCAAGGTGTCAAAACGGTGTGCTAGACCACGTGGATGAAGTGAGAAAGAAATTGGCCTAGGGGTTCACCTGTGCTCGCCGAAAATGCTCGTGAGAGTTGCTTCCAGTGACAGCGTAAGGACAAATCCGGGCAACCTGGTGGCGTAGGGGTGCACGGTTGCTGGGGGGTTGAATGAGGGGGTGGAGGGGTATTTGACGGCAGGGTTGCGGTGGCAGTTGAGGGGCTCGAGCTCGCGACAGGGGGTCAGGGGCATGGTCGTGGGAGCGGGCGTGCTCCGAGTTCTTCTGGTCGAGGTGAAGAACTGAAGACGATGGGCTCGGGCCCCCTCTGCCAACGATAGACAGAGCGCGTGGGGGCGGTTGTCATTCGATCTAGCACAGACAGCTGCGATTTACTCCTTCTGTTTCTAAATATTTGTCTTTCTAAACATTTCAAATGATTACAACATAAGGATATATATAGATATATTTTTGAGTGTAGATTCACTCATTTTGTTTTGTATGTAGTCACTTGTTGAAATGTCAAGAAAGACAAATATTTAGAAATGGAGGGAGTATATCACAACGTATCGTTTTCTGTTTTTTTAGGGATAGTATCGTTTTCGTTTTCTACTTTTACTTTTTTTAGACAAGTTTTCTATTTTTACTGGGCGTACGAGGGGGTGAGTTTTGGGTGGGCTTCTTTTCACTTTTTCTTTTTCTTTTTCTGTTTGTTTTCTTTTTCTTTTTTAATCCAGGGTTTGAACCAAATTTTAACTAGCACAATTTCATAACAGTGCAAATCCATTGAACTCACGAAAATTAGAAACAAAATACTATGGCTCATATGGATCATAGGGAAAATATTTCCAACCCTGATGCGATTTTTTAAATACATGTTATCCAAATGGACTTAATATGAGTATTAAATATATCTCAAACTTAAGTAGGGTTTCTGGAATAGTCAAATTAATTCCAAACAACTTCAAAATGCACCGAAGTCATGATATGCAAGTGTATGCTATGTTCACATCCTAGTTTAAAAAAAAATTGGATATGACACGACCATGTGGAGGAGTCCTTCCCGCTTCTGCGGCCATTGTTGCATCAACATCCAAGCAGAGTAAGGGGGTGTCAATAAGTATGTTGGTGCCACCACTGCCTCTGCCGCCAAGCCTTGCCGAGGACCACGTGAAGGATTCCTTCCCGTCGCCATCGCCACCTCCTCGGTCGAACCTTGCCGCCTAGCTAGAGGATTGGGGGCAGTCTTTGCCGGCGACCAGTTGCGGAAGGACACAACTACATCGAAGAAGCAATGGGTGACCCATCAGACCAAGTCTAGTGGGTATGCGACACTTTTCCATAAAATTATGCGACTAGAGGTAACGAAGGTTCAGTATCATGCTATTAAGGAGCGTGGAGTGGGATCCCTCGCCATCGCCGGAGGATTAGAGTAGTAGTAAAACTAGTATTAGTTTGACTGGAATGTTATCAATTCAATTTATCCTATGATTAGTTTAGTATTTAGATGCAATTTATCTGGAATGCTTTAAATGGGATGTTATCTGGAGTGTATTTATATGCAATTTATCTTGACTGTTTTACATGAATGGTATTTATATGCAATTTATCTAGGATTGTTTACCTGGAATATATTTATACACAATTTATCTGGAATGCTTTAAATAGAATGTAATGAAAAAAATATGCAATGCTTTAACTGGAATGTTATTTCTCTTATTTTCACCCAAAAAAGCATTGGAGGTGGTTTAGCTACACCCTAACTAAATAACCTGCACCATCCATTCGTCCCGAACACTAGTCTATCCTCCCCATCGCACTTCGGCTTCCAAAATAGATCTGCTACACCGCCTCCAACTACCTCCCTCACCGTCGACATCTTTGGTCGATATCGACCACGCCGTTGGACACGACCAGGTCAGCGCTTGCAAAGTGCTACACATACACAATGTGGTGTGGTCGTGCTTCCCACACCGCCCCAACTCTCCCTGACACTCCCGATGTCGGCATCATCGATCCAAATTGGCTACTTCTTCTTAAACCTCGCATTGCGTGATGTCAGCAGGAGTTTGTAGTAAGTAAAAAAGTTTCCTCAATGAGAACTCAAGATATCAATCCATGGAAGTGATGGTATTCTACACATGAATCATTTTAGAAACAGAAATAGAACTTCGCTTGTGTCCTCAATAGTTCTAATAAGGGTATCTACCTTGCTAGTCTTGCTAGTTGCACAAGACCGTTAAACCTAGGTGCCTTAGATTAGGAATCATACAGATTAGCCGATATTAAGAAACTGGGCTATAGATTAATGTTAGTTGTATAAAATACATAGAAATTAGCTATACCAATTCATCGGACATATTAAAAATTCTTGTTTCCACCGGTGGAGAGGTGTTGACTGTGCTTAGGGGAGGAGCTCGGGGACGAAGCGCCACCGTTATTGTCGTCATCTCCATGATCCTGGCGAAGGGTCAAGCTTGGCGGCTAGCAGCTACTGTGGTAGGCGACAGACCGGATGGAGAGGATGCAATGTTCGGCACAATTGGTTCCGGGAAGATCGGAGGAGTGCCTCAATCACGGACTCCACCACGGAGTAGTACCCCGGTAGTGGCCTGTGGCGGTGTCCACCATGGTGCAGTGTCCTTGCGACAGCTGGACTGGACGCGGCTCCGCACCATCTGGAGCCTTTCCCACGACGTTGCTCCACCATGGGTGCCGGATGCCGAGTGTTCCTAGATGGTGTCGGATCCTTGCATGGGTGTAGACCAATGTTTCTTATTCTGGTTTTATTGGGGGCGCGACAGGGGAGGGGGGTGCGCGTACCCCGTTCTAAAAAATCCAGGGTTTTCGCCCAAAAATCTCCAAATGACTTTGGAATTCTATTTTTCAACGTCCATATATATTTTCACTTAACCCATTGCGTACACGAAGTATTTTCTATTCAAGTAGTCGATCAACTATAGAAGGTTGAGATTTTTTTTGAGGGGAAAAAAGGTTGGGATAAAAGGTTGAGAGTTTGACTTGGTACTTTCGCACCACAACTTTTAATTTTAATAAGCTTTGGATGACGCGATAATACTTTATTTATTTTACAAAACGGGGAATAGAACCAGTGACGTGACCATATCAGGTCAAGCTCCCTACCGCTAAGGCAAGTGCCTTGTTGCCATAACGTATACATATTGAATTCCAAAATTTTGGGTGGTAACAAATTTTCCCGGGGCATAGAAATTTCCGGCAACCGGCGAGTTACCTGAAATTCGCACCGAAAACAAAAGGCGGAACTTGCAGCGGCAGCGTGCGGCCAGCGCCTCGAGGAGGACATACATATTTTTGTTTGGTGTGGACGGTGGATGTGATTTATTTCCACTAGTAGTAGGTCATGTCCATGTCAAAAAAAGAAGAAGCAATACGCCATTGTCCATCTCAAACAAAAAAGCAATAGGCTACGCCATGTCATCAATCCGTGGATGGATGTCTCGACCAATAGGCTTCAAGTACATGGATTATGTGTTTCTTTGCCAATCAATAAGTTTCAAGTACATGGATTGTGTGTTTCTTTGGCAACCAATAGGCTTTAAGTACATGGATCCTGCGTTTCTTTATAAAAATGAGTGTGTTGTATGCACTATGTGTAAAAATATTACATAATAAAAAGGAATTAGCATGATGCTTAAAAGAATGAATGGAATAAGAAGAACAAAGCTTGTCCTAAAAAAATAAGAAAAAAGAACAATTTCACGGCGGACTCTACTACGACAAATCTCGTCCACTCAATGAAGTTGCAATTATGCAATAACGCACGTATAGTAGCAGCACCAGGACCCGGCCCAACCGATAAGTAAGAAGAAAAAAGAGAAGACGTCCCATCTAGCCCGGGCTCTGCCCTCCCTCCGCATTCCCTGGGAGTCAAAAATCACTGTTTCGTCACGCTCATCAACCCTTCAAGGATAAGTGTGCCTCCCAAAACCAGCCCTACACTATCGTCCGACCCTACGAGGGTCTATTGTTGGAGGAAGGTTTCAAGCATTACCACACGATGATATGATAAGTGACATCTTGCATGACGAGGAGATGGACATATTGTATCAAGGGTTTGCACAACGCCATAGATATCTTCACGGATCATGTCATGCTAACAGTAGTTCGAGGCATGAGGGTACCGTCAAGATTATGTCCTTTGCAGATTTCGAGAGGGAAAATGTCATGTTTCTCATGAGGCAAAACCTTGCGAGTAGCAATTATGGACAAAAGTGGGTTAAAAATATTATAGATGGTCTTTAGTATATGTTTAGCCCATATACCACAAAAAAAGAGTCTCATACACCACGGGTACAAGATTCGGCCATCAAAATTTAGGTTATTGTCATTTTAATTCTCAGGAATTCAAATGAAGCACAAAAGTCCTGAGACTGGACACGGTGTCATGATATACTCCCAGAGGCTTTGGTACAAATTTGACAATTTTTTGCAATAGTGTCATGTACACTACTTACAAATCAGATCATCTACGAGCAAGAAATTAGGTTTCAAGAGGAATCTGATCCGGTTTGTATGTAAAGCGACTGCTGATTTATTCACTGGCCTTCAAATTTTGCGCACACTCAACATGTACTATTACATGAAACATGTCAAAATTGATTTTTTGGGCCCGTTTGCTATATTTAAACCATTAAGTGCATTTATTTTATCTAATGGATATCACTAAAGTTTCGACTGCATGTACATGCAGTTATGACCAAAATTAAATAAAAATATACTATGATGGTATTTGTATGTGTTTAGCCCAAATACCATAAATTAAAAGCAGTCCCATACACTAGTGGTCTGAGATCTGGTTACCGGCATGTGGTTATTGCCAACAAGCAGGTTATATAAAAAACGCTTTTTTTGTCGATTATTTATCACGAAAGCAAAAAGGGTTCTTATCAAATCCACCATAAAATTGGAAAGAAGCATAAAGTAAGTAGACCTGACTCCTTTAATGATGCCTCTATCCGCTATTCTGATATATAAATTCGATGTAGATGAAATTGTATAAGCGAATTTTTTTTTATTTCCTTAGACTTAGACCGCGCAAGACAAGAATTTTTCGCTATTTACGATTTCATATTCTTATTTTCAGGAATTCAAACGAACCAAAAATTCCAAGACTTGGCAATGGTGTCATTATATGGCCCTCAGAAGCTATCGTAAAAAAAATTGAGAATGCTTCACAAAATTTGTCATGAATATTGCTTACAAACTAGACCATTTTCGAGGAAGAAACTAGATTTCGAGAGGGCATGGGTAAGGTTTACATCGGAAGCGACCGCTGCTTCCTCCATTGTCCTTCAATTTTTTTCTCGCATTAAACACGCACCATTGCATGTAACTTGTCAAAATTTGGCATTTTCGGATGGTCATTTGTTATATTTAAGCCATTAAGTACCTCTCTAGAGTTTACTTGATATAATTCGATTTTGAATTACATGTACATGAAATTATAGACCAAAGTGGATTTGGAAATATTATTTGTGGTGTTTACTACTTGTGGTGTTTACTGGGATGTAGGTTACTGCCATTATAATTATAAGAAATTTAACGAAGCCTGGAGACTTGGCAGGGAGTAATGATATGGTCACTAGAGGATGTGGTAAAAAATTGAGAATATTTTGCAAAAGTTTTCATGTAGACTGCTTACAACCCGCACCATCTCCCATGAAGAAAATTATGTTTCGAGAAGGAACAAACAGGTTTGTATGTGAAGCGATCACTGCTTCCATGATTGTCCTTGAAACTCATTCCAATCTCAACAAGCACTATTATGCGTGCCATGTAAAAATTTGGTTTTCTGTGCCCGTTATCTATATTTAATCTATTATGGGTATTTATTTTCATTAAATACCTAGAAATGTATTTAATGTCTTCAAGATAGCAAATAAACCATGAATAACAAGTGTCAAACTTTAGAGCATCTACACCTGTAAATTTTAAATCTAACCCCTTATATGTCCACGGCTGTGTTCGGGCATATCGGTGGACCGGTGCCGGTCACCCCTCATTTGTCAGTGCTTCAACACACTCCACATGTGCAAACCCCTATTTACATAATAATCCATGCAACTAAAATTCGTCGTCATCATCATACATAAGTAAAACGAGCTCCATTCGAATAAAAACTATCCAAGTTCTACTCATCGTCAGAGATGTAGATGACCCCGTGCCAGACAGACCGACCTCGTGGTCATTTGTGGCGGGGCACACTCCAACTTATTTTACTCATGGTCTTCTTTTAGTTTCACGAAGACTCACTTCCGCCTCATGCCAGCGAGGTGGATTCGGCAGCAATTCATCACCACCTCCTGCTCTGAGTGGATCGAGTCGAGGCTGGCAGCTTGCTCCACCTCGAACTGCACTCTTGCCTTTACGGCTTTGGCGTGTTGTAACACCACCTTCGCCTCGTCCATGCCAAAGACACCGGGCTCAACCTCCATACCCATGCCTCCTCCTCCATATCCTATAGAATCACCTCCTCCTTCTCCATTACCTCCTCCTACTATGCCACAATTTGAGAAGAACGATTATATCTTTGGTGGCACGAATCTTGGTGGCGGTCTCCGTGGCATTGGCGTGTTGGAACCCTGCGTACACCTCATCCATGCCAAAACCACTGGGCACAACCTCCATACCCACACCTCCTCCTCCATATCCTACAGACCCACCTCCTCCTTCAACACCTCCTCCTCCTCCTCCTCCCATGGCACTACCTCCTCCTCTTTCTCCGTTACCTCCTCTTATTACGCCACAATTTGAGAAGCATGACGTGCCTCCTCGGTGGAGGTCTCCTCTCAACACTTGGTTGTGATCAATTTGTAATACCTTTTGCCAGACCATTGCAGACGCCAAGCTCACTTTGGAAAGGGAAGGGGAGGTGGAAGCGATGGCGGCGCAGACTACATGGAGAGGAGGGGAATGGGAGCACCTAGGGTCACCTTCGTCACCCGTCTTAAATAGCATATTTTGGTCTCCTGTGTAGTGCGCTAGAGTGACGACATGAATGTGTCCTCACAAAATAAAAGGAAGAACCCAGGGGACTGATGGTTTTTTGCACATTCCCCACCCATAAGTCCGACGTGGCAGACGCGTTTGGGCACGCCCGAGCGTTCCCATATCCGCCCCGCATATGAGATGGACATGAGGGATGTCGGACAACCCATACGTTTGGGCTGGGTGTGTGGGGGACGGTTGAGTGGTGATTTTGTGGCCAGGTTGTGTCCCGGCTATCCGCCCAGACGTTTGGGGGGGGGGGGCTTGAGGGGTTCGGTTGTAGAAGCTCTTACATGGAACTTCCAATGATGTAACTTTAATGTAGAAAAACTAAAGCATAAGCCTAAACCTAAACACTAAAACCCAAACATTCTAGAAAACTAGCAAAAACACCCGTCACGGGCTAGCCAAAATGCCCGCACTGGTACTTTCCATAAGTCATCTGAAAATTACCATTGGAGGCCACAAAAGTCGCGACCGCCACTGATACTTTTGTTACTAGTGCCGGGCTGCAGTCCGTGTCAGCCACTAATATTTTCATCCACAAAAGCCATGAGCCAAAATATGAGTGGCAGGCACATTTGCGAACGCAAAGTCACGTCCACCACTGGTACTTGAGTTACAACTGGTAGGGACTGCGGGGTATGAATCCACGCCAGTGATTACTTCCTTTGGTGATCCAAAAATAGGGTAGAAAGGATTCTCTCCTTTTTTTCCCAGAGATGACCCTGAGTTATTGATCCCATGGGAGGATGATGCCCTTTAAGCTAGGGTCTTAAGCAAACTTTTGTTAAAGAAATAATTCTAGCTTTTGACCGGATCGAAACCAAACAACTGTTGAAAGACAGTTATAATAAAAAATAGGCATGGTTATGAGGTCTTAATGCTTACAACCATATATTTGTGTTATGATTAGATATGATCTTAATTTGTGCTCTTGAAGTCACCCATCAAGATGTGCTTGTTATGTACCGAAGTGGGGGATGTGTCCAAATTATGTCTTGACCGACACGCGTCTTGCATCAAAAGTTAGTTGTCCAACTGAATGCCCTATCTGTTGCACGGGGTTGCCTCGATAATTAAGATTGCTATAATCAGACAGAAGCATTGGGCATTTATGACTACATGTCTTGTGTCCCAGGGATAGGATCCGTGTTACCGTACTAAACCTTTCTGTCACTAGTATTCACAATAACACTTCATGGTCTCCCTGCCCTTAGCCTCTCCATGGCTCGTCCTACGTGATTCTGGGTACCTGCATGGATGAAGAACGCGAACGAGGCAAGAGACAACTATGGAACCATTTTATTTCACACATACGAGATGTTAATTCAAAACCCTTCCGTTGATCCCCACAATAAATACTTCTGGTTGCAAGGCTTTTGCCTCAACCCATACCTTACCGAACTACTCACACATGAAGATCACACAAAGAACACATCATGAAGATTGATATGTTGATAATATGTCTTACAGTAGATGTCGTGTGTGATACACGATTACAAGTATGACTACATTGCTGAGAGCTATGGTGGAGGTGAAGGTGATGGCTATGGAGATGGGAAATGGCGGTGGCTAGGGTTGTTGAAGATGGCTACGGTGATGATGAAGATTGGTTGTTTCGGTGGCTCTCTGTTATCCATTTGGTGAAGGCACGTTTATAAAGGTTATTCAGGTGGATGAGGAGCATCGGTTTCCATGTCATACTGCCGGTCATATGAGCGGACACGGTTGTATGGAATACCGTCTTTTCTGGTATATCTTTTAGTGCACCTCCACTTGTTCCCTCTCCACAAATCCAAAATTCGAAACCGCTCGAGAAAAAACCTATGTTGTTTTTTCCTCAAAAAAAATAAAAAACCTATCTTGTGTGGCTATTGAGGCGGATAGAGGCACAGAGCCCCTGTCCAATTTCTTTCTCTTCATATCTATACCTAATAATAAAGGGCCTATTGCTTCTGGCGGTATGTCATTAAAATTGCAAAATATTACCCAATGCCACCTATAAGTGACAAAAATGTTTTGCACGGGATCCCCCGCCTGGGTCGGCCCAAGCATAGGAACCTACTATACCGCGCTCTGCGCGCTCGAGAAGACACATCGCTCCTGTTTGGGCCGGCACATGTGCGCACGCCAGTTTTTTAGTTTCTTTTTTATTTTTATTTTTTTTTACTTTAAATAATTAGCAATTTCCAAAAGCTTTTGAAATTTTAAAAAACTGAGTATTATTGAAATAAAATGTCCAAGAAAACATAAAATGTTTGTGAATTTAAAACATGCTCGGGATTTTTCTAAAAATATTCGCATATTCAAAGAAATGTTCGTGATTTTGGAAAAATGTTCGTAAAATAAAAGAGTATATCAGTTTGAAAAAAGTCCGTGTATTAAAAATTATTAATTAAACTGAAAAAATGTTTGCTAATTCGAAAAATATCCTAAAATTTGAAAAACATTTCTTGAATTACAAAAGAGTTTATTATTTCATAAAATGTTTGTTGATTCAGAAAATATGCATGCATTTCAAAAAATGTTCGTGGATTTCAAAAAATATCCAACAATTTCGAAAAAAATGTTCGTCTATACTAGAATTGTTCGCCGGTTCAAAAGAAAATGCTTAAAAACCGTCCGCAATGTAAAAAATGACACAATTTTTAAAGTTTTTTTGTAAATAGTAAAAAATGTTCCCAAATTTGTGAAGTGTTCACGAATGATCGAATGCGTAGTTAAACAGTAATGCTTCTGAGTGTTTGTGACTGTATACCCGCGTGAATTTTGAAGAGTTAACTGCCGGGTGGATTGGAATATTATACTAGTATGCTTTTAAAACAGCGTTTTCTGAATTTCATAATAATTCTTTGAAGTGCCAAGTTTTTTCACAACCACGACATTTTTTCGAAAATGTGAACATTGCTTCAATTTTGAATAAATTTCAAAAAAGAAACATTTTTCTTGTATTTGTGAACAAATTTCCAAATCATGCGATGATGAGATGTGAACAGAATGTGACCATCGCCATTGAAGATTATGACTTTTTTTTTCTCCCGTTGCAACGCATGGACTCTCTTTTGCTAGTCATCAAACAGAAAAGAAAAAGATAGCATCTGCCTTTCTTCCAACAAAAAGAAACCGCGTAATTTTCTGCCTGGTCAGTGGGCCCAGCAGGTTGATCGGTGTCATCTGATCTGACTATATACTGCCTCCGTTCGCTTTGCTCCGTCCTGCCCACTCCCCCACTCGCTTTCCGCCACACCCGCGAAAACCCTACCTCCGGAGGCATCCTCATCGCCGGGCGAGATGAAGGGCGGCGGCGACGTCGAGAAGGGCGGCGACATCGAGGCGGGCACCGCGGCACCGAAGGGGACGACAGAGAGCCCCGAGCTGCGCTGGGCGCTCATCCGGAAGATCTACGTCGTCCTCTGCCTGCAGCTTCTCCTCACCGCCGCCGTCGCGGTCGTCTTCGTCAGGGTCCACAGCATCCCGCGCTTCTTCGTGTCCTCCTACGCCGGCCTCGGGCTGTACGTCTTCATCCTCGTCTTCCCCTTCATCGGTGAGGCCTCCAACCATTTCTCCTCCATCATTTCTGTCACGAATTGGTGATCCAATTGCAGGGAGGGTTTTCTCTTTCTGGTAAAAGAAACAGAGTATGTATGTCAAGGCCTACAGGGGCTGTACAAAATTAAGTTACAACATACAATAAGTGCATTTTTAAATGCCAGAAAACAAATATGTTGCACAATTATCGGAATCCACAGTCCCAATTTGGTAGATCTGAAGAAGATTTTCGTTTCGCTCTGTGAAGCAACTAGCCACTGGAGCTCTTTCTTGATTGTACGCCTGCAAGCATAAAGACTTGGAGTGAATCCCCTGAAAATAAAAGGTCGTTGCTTCCGGGCATTTCGACGAATTTGTATGCGTGCCATTTCATCATGTCCTTCCCGCAAAAAATAAAAGATTTAATTATGTCCGATTTTGAGGGCCTTGGTCAGAGGACAGGACTAACTTTCCCTTTGCTTTCTTTGCATTCTCGTCCCTGCAAAGCTATGGATTACAACTCCTGTTTTTTGCAGGAACGTCCCATGCACTCTTAATTTTGCTATACTACTGTAGATTGGGACGTGATAGCTTTGTGAATTGCAGCTGGAAGTTATTCTGTTTCTAAAATGCCTGTTAATTTTTGGTATGCAATGCTGTGCCACTTGCTAAAATGCTTGTTGTTTTTACGCAGTGCTGTGCCCACTGCACATCTACCGCCAGAAGCACCCAATCAACTTGCTGCTTCTTGGCGTCTTCACAGTGGCCATCAGCTTCTCTGTGGGCTTGACATGTGCCTTTACCAGTGGTACTCTTTCTGCTCCTAGCTTCTTCTTGAGTCGCTCTGCTGCTTATGTAAATCGGCACATGCTATCATCAGAATCTGATAGCTCCTACACCATCAAATTCTTGAGTCACATCTGCCAACTCCTAGCCTGTTCACCATGTGCCTTTAATGCCCCTCGCATTGTGTTAATTCATCACATATCCATGGCTAGTAGATATTTCCGTACCATTAGCTTCCTACTGTTTTCGTGTGGCAATCGTGCTAGTCACCATGTGCGACAATTGATAGTTTCATACTGTTATTGTGAAGCATTTTGTTTGCGTGTGGATTGGGTTCAGAAATGCATGCGCTGCCAATTTGCCATACCCGTGCAAGTGGTAGACACGGCCAGGCAGCCCATGTGACTGTAGTTGATGCATTTTCCTAGTCTGTGTTGAGGGCAAATTGTAGTTGTTGGTCACCATTTATGATTGATATGCTTGTCTGAGTTAGAAGCATTTGTAGTATTGCCAGCTAGCAGGATTACCTTTAGAAGACCTTGCTTTGCTATTTTCAGCTGTTACTTTTTCACTAAGAAATTGGCAAACAGTAATCTTTGATTATCATAGAACATTGGTTGGAACTTGCATATATTTTTACTGTTTCTTCCGGCCTCTGTTTGTTGTAAGGTACACAGTGTTATGATAGTATCAGTTTGATCTGAAGGGCCGATTTGTCCAATAATATGCCAGCCGAGCTGCTCAAGTTGACATGGTTTTGGCAAGGACGTGATTTAGGTTGCAGGACTAGCTTAAACTTTTATCAAGATAGAAACGATTTTCAGTTGATATATCATACTAGTGTTGTGATAAGACAATAGATGCTTCATGCATGTGCTGGTTAAATCTCATTGGATTAAAGTGATTGAAAATACATAATCTTTTGATTTAGATATAGTTATATTGACAGGCACTCTATGATCTGTCATCCATTTGTGTTTGCGTTAGTGTTCTTTCTATCTTGTACCACATCGCAGGAGGTTGCTGATAGTTTGCTTCTTCAATGCATCACTGCCATTTACTTCAGATTTTAGCATGCATGTGCTTTATTGTTTAGTCAAATTTACATGATAGTTCATTTAGAGATGTATGCAATCGTAAGAAAGCAATTAGTTCATTTAGTAGCCGTCCTCTTTTATATATATATTCGTCACCCTGGGTGAGGAATAGTTATTCTTCACCCCCTCTATTTTACCATTAATGAACCGTAATTTTACGTTCTGTAAATTTTGCTTTATTTCCGAAGTAAAAAGAGACCGTAAGAAAATATATAATCGTCGAAAAAAATATTTTATGTTATGTAAAATTACAAATGTAAAAACATAGTGTAAAATACACATAAACTGTAAATTTTTTTGTCTTATGACCTATATTTTTATTTTTTTTATGTCAAATTTTACGTCGTGAATCGATAGGAATGTAACTATTTGAATTCCAAACGTAATTTAATTATGAAATGATCGTAATATTACCTCGGGTGAAGAATAACTTATTCTGCACCCTGGGTGATGAATAGTAACACTATATATATATGTGTGTGTGTGTGTGTTATATATATATATATATATGTGTGTGTGTGTGTGTGTGTGTTTTATACTTTGTTGGTATGATGGGTTTTCTTTGATAAAGAACCACCGCTAAAATAGTCCGCTATGTGTGCAGGCAAGGTCATTTTGCAGGCTGGGATTCTTACAATTGTGGTTGTCTTAAGCCTCACTGCTTACACCTTCTGGGCTGCAAGGAGGGGCAAGGACTTTAGCTTCCTTGGTCCTTTCCTATTCGCCTCTCTGATGATTTTGCTCGTCTTTGCTTTCATTCAGGTTAGATGTTGTCCGTTCCCTTCTCTAGTTAGGTGTGTCGCCCATTTACCTATCAGTCTTTTCTATTCTATAATGCAAGTACTGATCATGACTTCTGTTTGCAGATCTTCTTCCCGCTGGGCAAGCTCTCTCACATGATCTATGGCGCGCTGGCGGCACTCATCTTCAGTGGCTACATTGTCTATGACACGGGCAGCATCATCAAGCGTTACAAGTATGACGAGTATGTCTGGGCTGCCGTCACGCTCTACCTTGACATCATCAATCTGTTCCTGGGCCTGCTGACTCTGTTTAGGGCGTGCGACAACTAGGCACGTCTCCCTGCCCCTGCTCTATCGTGCTTCAAATCCCGTCGACGAATTTGGTATCCTGATGAGTCTTTGACATGAAGAATTGTATAGTCTGGTCTGTCTCGCTGGCACGGTGAAAATGTTGCCTACTTTAGTTGAGTTGATCCCTAGTAGAGAGAAAACATAAGAAAACCGTACGTCAGTTCTATCCTATGGATGGTGGATGTGATGTTGTATTTAGACGTGCTGGATTGGTCGATTGGTGGTGCTGGGTTTATTTAGTTGGGTCTTTGACATGCTGGATTGGTGGTGCTTGGTTTCTGGTATCATTTATGTAGCTGCGTGGCTTCTGGACGAGGGCGATATTGTTTCCTAGCACTTATGAATTGGTCACTTGGCTTTGTGGATGGTGTTTCTCGTGGACTATATATGAAATAAATGAACAATCGGACCTATTCTACGCCAGAACTAAAGGGCACCCGTTCTCATGTAAACCACTTAGTAAATCTATCAATTTTCATATCTGTGGCCTCCGACGTACGACATATAGAGGTTGCGAAGACAAAAGGCAAACTCACATTACATGTGTGTTCCACCTGCCATTGACTACAACGGTGCTTTTTCATCAATAAACTAAATCAGAACATATTTGATTCAGACTTCAGTTCGAACACAAACTGAAGGATTGTTCATTGCAGACCTTTCGTATCGAATTGTGCATAAAAAACACATTGTGGTAGATCCATCCTTTTGAAAGCAAAGCACAACCAAACAGTTGTCATTTCTTATCAGACCTTTCACCTCCCAATACACCCATAATACCACCCATGCCAAATTTCACTTTTTTGGAACAAATTTAGGTTTGATTCATTTTTTATGAAAAACGTAAAAATGCAATTGGTGCCTAAATACAAGAAATTAGATATAAGAATTGATTAAAAAAATTAAAAGCTTCTCTAGTACTAGGTTGCTTTAATCGTGACAAGAAAGTTAGACAATGTTGGATTGTCATTCTTAGAAGCTGCTTCAAAAGGTCCTAGTTATGAAGTATTTGAAGAGTACACCAAGAGAAATCAAGACACTATGAGATTATTATTGTTACCATCAAGGATATAATACATGATACACTAGTGTAGAAAAACCTACCTAGTTGTGACGTGTCAAAAAGCATCTTGTTGGCGCGTCGACCCGACGCCCCTAATATGGTGCTACTGATAAAAATTGTTGGTGGCATGTGGATCTCCACGTCACCACTAACATTTACTGGTGGCATGGGTTCGACATGCCACAACTGAATTTTCACAGCACACCACCAATATAGATTCTAGGCGGAAAAAAAAGTTGATGTTCCCTACCGTCAACAACACTTAACGACAATTTACGTAACAACATAACTGAACTAAGCATAGTAGATTAACAACTTAGAATAGATTCAACAAGTTAAATAGGTAATCAATTGAGCACATAGCAGTTTTGCAACTAACTACAAAATATAAGTTCTCGGTCAACGTCAGCTGGTCCATCTCCTTCTTCAGTTGATCCCTCTCATCGATCAGTTGAGCCGTCAATTAGTTGATCCCTCTCATGTACAGCTTTGTGATGATAATTTTTGAGAGGCCAGAAGCAACTTGTTGAGCATGTCCACGTCATATTTTTTTCTTCAGCTTGCACAGACCCCCCCCCCCCAACCCCCCGGGTCTGAATCCTATGTGACCTAAAGAATGTAAAGATGAAATGTTTGGAATCAAATGATCATAAAAATGATTTAGTTGTACACCTATGAAAATAATAAACATATAAAACGAGAGCAAGATTATAAAAAGGGAAATGATGGCCATCATAACCTACAAAAGAATGAGGTTACATTATATACAATGAGTGAGGCTTAACCTGCAAAAATTGGCCTAACAATCTACCATGGATTACTTCCAATCTATCATCTTCAACAATGTTCTCATGGCATCATAAGACTACTATTTATAAAGAAGAAATTGGCATCATTACTCCATGGCATTACATGGTTGTTTGAGTTCAAAAGTTGTACATGTTGTATTTTTGTCTTCTTTTTTCTTATTGGCTCAACATTACAACTAAATTAAAATCAAACCAAGCACTAATCAGTACAAATTGACAAACCAAGTGGAGAACTTGCTCGGTTGTTGCTTATCTCTAGCTATATATTCTCATGCCTCAAATTAAAAGACTACTATTATGAAACTTACTCGGTTGCTGCTCATGTCGGTGTCGACGGCCCTCATATTGACGTCGTCGTTGCCATTGCCGAAGCTGCCAATCGGCACAGATGAACTCATGGTGGCGGCGGTCGCAGCGGTGGCGCCGACGTTCGTGCGCAGAGGGGAGGGTGACGAAGAAGAGGGGTGGAGATGGAGGCGGCTGCAATGGTGAGGAGGGATGGGGCATAGCAAGGCGATATCGACGGAGGGTATCGACGGTGTGGCGACACGATAGATTTTGGGAAGGGTTAGAGACTACATGTGTGTGAGAGAGAAATTGAGAGAGGGGATAGCGAGGGGCCGCGTCGACGGTCTAGGCCCACAAACTGGTGGTCGGGGCGATGGGGCCAACACCACCCGTAGTTTTTATTTAGCTTATTAATTTGTATTTTATATATGTTTCATTTAGCTAATATATATTTTATTTAGCTTATTTTCCAATTTAGGTTAATTTTGAAATTATATTTCATTTAATTTATGTTTCATTAGATTATTTTTTAGTTTAGATTTAATTTACAGATTGTATTTTATTTCAATTAATTTGTATTATATTTACCTTATTTTTCATTTATGTTTCATTTAGCTTACTTTTAAAATTATATTTCATTTAATTATGCTTTAGTTAGGTTCTAAATTATTTTCTATTTAGTCTATATATATGTAGAAACTATATACAATAGAGATGTTGTCATATGCTTACTGGTGGCGTGTCCAAATAGTACATGTCAGGACAACATGGGTTCGGTCAGGATACTTCGTCCCGCTCACTTGTGGTGTGTACAAACTAATCCACGCTACCAGTAACCTATTACAGGTGGTGCACCAAATGTACCCAGGCCACCGATATTTCGAAAAAATTGCGGTGGTAAGGATTGAAAATGGCACATCGCTAATTAGGATTGTGTATAACCATTTCTACACTACTGATCTAAACCATTGCTCATGTGGCAGGAATGATTGTTCATTACAGCCCTCTTACAAAGAATTGTGCATAAGACACACATCGTGGTAGATCTACCCTTTTCAAAGAAAAGCACAACCAAACTGTTGCTACTTCTCGAGAGACTTTTTCAGATTCCTAATACACCCATAATCAGACCTCGTCATACCCTCGAGAGAATTCTCCATGTCTTCTGCTTTAGATTTGGTCCCCTCTTGGAGGAGTATGGTTCTATGTCTGGCTCACGACATTGTTGGCAAACTCCGAAGTGGGAATGTTCGCAGACCTTCTCCTGCTAGCCTAAAACCTAATCATAATCCTAACCCCCGTGTAGATCAAATCTACAAGCCCTTTTCATTGCATTTTGTATCAATGTTAACTAAAGTGAAACCCATAGAGTCCGAAGCATTACTTTGGTCAGACAACCAGCATACTCAGAAGCATAAAAGGACCGTGGAAAGGAAGACCTTGTAAGAAAATTTTCATTAAGCCGTCAATATCAAAACAATTGCAAATTCGAGGGAAGCAAAAAGAGCATTGAGTAAAATCCAATCTAATACTAGCACACAAAATATGTTTGATGTTTGCACATCACTATGTGCTCTTGATCGTACATGCATCTACTCATAGAAAGCTCATGAGGCCACTATTGTGGAACATAGTACAAAATATAAAAATTTACCGCACTAACATGCACGCCCAGGAACACTATGAAGATGCATATAGTTAAATCAATCTTTACCAACACAAACGCATCAGAAAATTTGATGTTGTTGAAGACGCGCAAATTCCTACAACTAGGTTAAACCTCCTAGCCGCAAGCCTTTCTCATGTCTAGGGTCGAACGTATGATCCCTCTATGACATCCACGTGTTACGTGTCAGCGATTCAACAGCTCTTCACCATCCAGTACAAAGTGCAGTCTAGCAGCATGGAGAAGAAATATCACACCGAGAGAGGGAGAGTGCAACCAAAAATTGGTGTGTTTGGAGGGCAGCATCTCCCCTCTATTTATAGGCGGTCAAGTGGTATCACAGCCTTGAACAAGGGGCTGCCCTCCTAGGGCCAGTATACCAAATAGGGAGATTCTCCCAGAGGATCCCCTCCCAATCCTAGCGTCCCATTCTTTCTTTCCCATGGAGGGGTGGGGCTCACCAACTTGGCCCATTTGGCCCAAGGGCTGCCATCCATTGGGCCAGCCAAGGGGCAGCCCACTCGGGCCACTTGGAACCTTCTCGTGCCTTCTAGGTACGTCCATATCCTGATTTTTCCGGAATGCTTCCGTCACTTTCCCGAAACACTTACCTTGAATACAGAACATTTCTCGTTCCTTTCTCATTTACTCCTAGTACCCTCTAGTATTCTATCAAACTGTTGAGTATTAAGTGTGTGGCCATGCATGTTTGGTAATATATGGACATGAGCCAGAACAACTTTGGGCCAATAAGGGGTCTAGATACCCATGTTGATTCCCACATACACATAAAGATATTTATCGGGTGAACCTTTTCTTTGCGTAGACAATTCCTTTTGCTTCGCGATACTTAAGAAAACCCGATGCGAGATTTTTATCACTATGCTTGTGAAGCAATTACTTGATCACAATACCGAGTTATCTCCGCTACCAGTTTGTTCTGTTTTCTCATTTCCTTATTCCAGTATCTCTGAGATCATATCACGCTGTGTCTGGCCAGACATGATGGATACCGTAATATTGAGAGGGCACGAGGAGTATCTCCTCATCGGCGTAGGAGAAAATCTTGGTCTTGAACTATTGAGTCCCTTGGCATACTTTTTTTATGTACCCGACAGTTACCATTATGATCACCCATTCACGAGTAAAGTTTAGCAACCTCAAAGTAACCGTCCAGTATGAAGGAACACGACACTCTCATTCTCTAAGGATGTGAGTACATGTTAACTCTTCACATGATAAAACCGATAACAACATGAAGATGGGATCTCGTGTATATCATTAGCTGGGTCTGTCCAACACAATTGTTCTGCCAATCATGTGTTCTTATTGTTGTCGGCATCCTTGTTACTTAACAATGCCCTATGATCTGAAAAATAATACCATCATGCAGCACATGAGCTAGTATTAAATCTCATATTCAAGAAATAAATTATACTATATTATTACCTTTAGGGCATATTTCCACCACAAAATTCCCACCACTGGTACTTCATATGCATGGGTGAGTGTGCGAAATTACTGGTGCTGGGCACAAACAATGCCCGACACTGGTACTTCAGTTGCCAATGGCAGACAGAAATACGTGCCCGCTACTGGTATTTTAGGCTAGAATAATCCCGGGGCCCAAAATTATTTGTGGCGGACAGAATATTAAAGGCGTGTGTTTATGCCCACCACTGGTAATGTTGGCCCACATCTAATCTGGGCTGATTTTACCATTGGCATTCACGACTTTGCGTCTGCCACTGGTAAGTGGCTAGATTACCAATGGTAGGCGCAAATGCATTCCCATCACTGATAAGGATCCACCTATAAGCAGTTTTCTAGTAACGTGGGATAGTAGCACATACGTGATCTCAAGACATGAATGACTCAGGTCACCTCTAAAGCCACTGGATGCATAGGAGGAGAGAGCCGACAATCCCGTTGTCCCCTTCTTTGTAAGCCATGCGGGCTTTTCCCAGTTGGCTATTCCGGTGGCGGCGTATGCGGGGATACAGGAGGAGGACGGGTTGGGGCTAGGGTAGAGCCATCTGTGAAAAAAGCATGGTGCTCGGAGAAGGAGTGTGCTTTCCTATAAATTCCACCCTTGTGGTATAGCCACAAATCTGGAGGAAGAAGCTAGCTAGCCTTGTTATGTTACTTATGTTTGCTGAAAATTGAACCGTGAGATAGAATTTGAAAATTATGCAATTTTATTCGCAACAATATGTATTGGCTACTTGGTGGTAGCTTTTCACAATTGATTTTCTCGTTAGATTATGGTAAATAATTTTATGTTGTACTCAGAATGTACCTTTTTACATCGGTATTGGAGATTTTGTTGAACCTGAACATGAGGCGACGAGGCGGGCAACCTAGTAACCCTACCAACTACTTGGCATCTACCCATCTCGCTGCCATCAAGGCGTGTCACCGTGTAAATCCCACGTGGAGGCGACGAAGGTTGGGAGTCTCGATTGGGGGGCTTTTTGTGATGGCAGTGGAGGGTTGTTGTGGGACAATGAAGGAGATGTGTGGTCGAGCAGAGGTCTTTGTTGGGCGGTGCGCGACGCCCGAATTGGAGAAGCCAAAAGGATCTATTGTGAAGATCATCAGTTGTCCGGCCCGGTTGGATCATCAGAGAAGAGGGCATCAGTGAGCAGTTCCGTACGACAGCGAGCTTGATACAAGACCCGGGCATGTCCTGCCATGGATGAATTTTTTCCAGGTTTTCTTAGGAAGTCTTTGTATTTGGTTTTCCAGGCACGACGAAGCAGCGACATTGCCCCAGGGAATAATATTCTCCCCATATATCCATGTTCCATTGATGCGCTTTTCACTAGCGGGGGGGGGGGGGGGGGGGGTCGAATTGTGTCGCCGACGTGTCTTCTGGGATCCACTCGGGTTAGGTTTCGGGTGGATCCGTTTGGATTTGATCGGCTTTTGTGGTATTTAGAGTTTCTACGGACCCTTCTTGACGGTTTTTTTTCTCCGGGGCGGCGTTTTGCTTCTCAGGTCACGGGCGCTAGGCGTCTCCTGGTCTGCATCGATGACCTCCCACCCCTTGCATCTACAAACTCTTGGGTTCAAAAAAATTTGCTCTAGCTAGGCAGAGGCCAGAGGCGGCATTAATGTAGGTTCACGACACACCATTGATGAATGCAGGAGGAAGAAGACTTGGGTGCCCCCAAGATTTTGAGTGTTTCCTATTTTTTTGTAAAGTTGTTTTTGTAGGGCCGTTTGATACTTAATATGGCCTTAGGCCTTTTCGCAGAAAAAGGAGATTTTGCTTAATCTTCACAAATTTGCACATGTTTTTTCTTTCATTTTACAGTTTTTAGCATAACTTTATTTCATAGTTGACACCCGCTCCATGAAGCTTCTTGGGTCAGCATGCGGCACCCGCCGAACGTGCATGGGGGTACACAACCTCCTAGGCCTTGGTCGCGGCTAGAATAGACTGCTCTGACCTGTAGGCCTATCCTAGCTGGTCTCTTCCCTTTTAAACTGTGGTAAATCCTATTTCACACTTATAGTTTCAAACAAAGTTCATAAGGTAAGCAGTGCTCACACACAAGCGCTATGTCTCATATTAAGCGAGACAAATGGATCTCTCGCGTCGAGCGCTACAGAACAGGCTGACCCATTGACGCAAACCTAAAAGAAGAAATAAGTTGGAGATAGCGCTACTAGCCACCTACTCCACGCCGGGCTCGTGATCAACTAGTACGGTGTGACCTAGTTGAACTAGAAGAGTCGGGTTTTCCTAGTTTTCCGGGTTTTGAAAAGTGTCGTGTGATCAACTAGTAGTGCGTGAATAACTACAAGAAAAGATCCTTTTTTTGTTTTCTCTGTTTTTCTTTTCCTTTTTCTGTTTCTTTTGGTTTTCTTATTTCTTCTTCGGTTTTCTATTTTCCCATGTTATTCTTAGTTTTTTTATTTTTTTTCCTTTTTCTCTCTCTCTTTGTTTCTTTCATTCATTATTTTATTCATTTTTTCATTCTCATTTTTCTTGTTTTTCTTTGGTTTTTTGTTTTATTTAATAGTTTTGAATTTATTTTGTTTTCCTTTGTTTTCACAGTTTTGAATCTTTTTGCATTTGTTTATTGGTTTTCGTATTCTTCTATTGTTCCTTTTTTGATCTTCATTCGTTTTTTCTTTTTCTTGTTCTCTTTTGGTTTTTACTCGACATTTTTTGTATACGTCAAAACATTTTTCTAATACACGTTCAACACTCTTGAATACATGGTCAACATTTTTAACATTTTTCAAATTCTTGATTGACAATTTTTGAAATTCAAGAATAACAATTTCTGAATACCCGGTCAATATTTTTCATATATATATATTTTAAACATTTTCAAATACTTGATTAACATTTTTTGAAACAAGATTCACATTTTCAAATACTTATTCAACATTTTCACAAATGCTTGATTAACTTTTTCATAAACATGACCAAAATTTTCAATCATCTTTTAATAAATGGTCAACATTTTTTGTACACTCTTTTAACATTTTTCATATACTTGTTCAACATTTTTTCAAATGATTAATTAACATTTTCATATACATGATCGTCAAAAAATATCATTTTTTATACACTTTTAAAACATGGTCAACATTTTATCGATAAATATGTTTAACATTTTTCAAATGCTTGATTAAAATTTTCAAACAATTGTTGAATATTTTTTCAAATGCTTGATTATCATTTTAAAAATAGATGACAAAAAATTTTCATCATTTCTGTAATACATGATCAACAATTTTCTATACCTGTTCAGCATATTCCTAGTGTTTGATTAACAATTTTTAAATATATGTTCAATATTTTTTATTACATGATCAAAAATCTTTTGATACAAAATCAATATTTTCCGAATGCTTAATTAATTTTTTAAAATACTTTTTAAACATTTTTTAAATACTTGTTGAACATTTTTTCTCACATATTTTTCATTGAGTGTTTTGCGTAATATATATATATATATATATATATATATATATATATATATAAATATTTTAGAGTATCAATAAAAGTACAAAATCAAGCATAAAACGAAAAGATAAAAGGTAAAGAAAAAGAGAAAAAGAGGCTGTGGCCTCCCGCGCGCGTGAGGTGGCCCATATCGCTCGTCCCTTCAGCGTCGGAAGCTGGAGTCAGTGAAGGCGAGATATAGGGGCACATGTGCTCAACCCTTGCCATGGTTTCGAGAGTGGGCCGGCCCATATCGCGTGTTCTCTTGCACCGTTCTTGCAAATGGATATGAAAAACATAAAGTATGTGCTTTTATTTGTTGTTTTCCTACGTTTTTCTACTGGGTTATTGTCTGTTTCTTTTCTTTGCCATTTTTCTTTTTCAATATTTGAGAAAATTTTCCATATCCATGAATAATTTGTTCAAATTCACAACTGTTTTTTGACCTGATGTATATTTATTAATGTTTTAATATTTTATTCATTTTGAAATATTTTTAATTCAGGAACATATTTTGAATTTGTCATTTGTCCAATTTGTACAAAAATGAAATTTTGAATATTTTTAACAATTCGGTGATATTTTTCGAAATCCATAATAGTTTGTCTTTTTTCAATTTTTAAAAAATTCACAGACTTTGTTTCTTCTAAAACAACGGACCAGTAGCAGCAGAAAAAGGGCGAAACAAAACAAAAGCAGCGTGCAGCAAGTTGACCGGTGAGCAAACGATGCGAACTGACAAGACTACTAGGCCGCGGCCTACGCGCACACAGTGTGGGCGATACCCTCAAGTTAGTGCTTAAAGAGCTGTATAGGAGCTCTGGCACTGTGCTGCCACTCGGTTTCGGGTTTCCTCTTTGGTTTGTGCCGGAACTGGAAGGTAACACTAGCCATACACTAGTAGAAAAAGGGGCTATGGTCCAGGCCGCCTCAGCCCATTAGTCCCGGTTCAGTCTTGAACCGGGACCAATGTGGGCATTGGTCCCGGTTCGTGAGCCCAGGGGGCCGGCCGGGCCACGTGGGCCATTGGTCCCGGTTTGTATGGACCTTTTGGTCCCGGTTGGTGGGCTGAACCGGGACCAAAGGGCCTCCCTCCTGGCCCACCACCATTGGTCCCGGTTGGTGGCATGAACCGGGACCAAAGGCTCCCCTTTAGTCCCGGTTCATGCCACAAACCGGGACCAATGAATTGCTTATATATACCCCCTCGCGCAAGGGCAGAGCACAGTGCTCTGTTTTTTCTGGCCGAGGGGGAGAGGCCTTTGTGGTGCTCTAGCTCACCTCCTATGCACATGAGGTGTTCGATGGAATGCCCGAGCCACACTACTTAAGCTTTCTCCTCTCGAAGCTCGACCTCCAAGCTCCATTTTCCTCGAGATTTGTCTAGATTTAGCGGTCCGTCACGCCCTGTCCCCGTCTTCACCGCCGTCGATCACCCGCGCCGATCTCATCACCGACACCACCGTGGTGAGCCTCTTGTTCTTATCTTCTTTCTGAAAGGAAAAATATTCTTACTTGTATGTTTAGATAGATACTTGTATCATTTTCTTACATTTATTATTGCATCTTATATAGTGCGATGGTTTTGGTATCCGCCCCCGTCGGCCCTCGTCCTGTCTATGATTCGGATGTGGTATGTATATTATCTTTATAACTATTGGTTCATTTATTGTTTATGAAAATTATGCCGACCAACGTGACATAGATTTTATTTATCTAGGATGTATGTGAATCGGAAATGCCAATCGACCCTATTGTCGAGAGGTTAAATTTAGTTGAAGAAGAAAACAATTTGTTGAAGGAAAAAATAAAAAAAATTGAGGAGGAGAAGATGATATTGGAGTTGCATGTTGCGGATGTCGTCGATGATCACAAGATCAAGATGGATGCAATGCGCTTGAAGATTAGAAAGATTAGAAAATATGCCATTCATACCGAGGCTTGGTATCATTATGCCGTTGGATCAATTGTTACCTTGGTTGCGATTATGATCGCATTTGTTTTCGCATTGAAATGTTTTACATAGTTTCAATGTATGGTTTAATTAATTAGATGCTCTGGAGAGCTATATGTTGTTAGATGAGAACTATGTATGTACTTTGGTTTTAATATGATGATGAACTTCTATTAATTTGGACACTTAATTATATATAATGCACGCAGATGAACCGGCAATGGATGTACGGTGACAGACACACCCGCGAGTACATTAAGGGCGTGCATGAGTTTCTCGATGCAGCTGAGGCAAACAAGCAGAATGGTTTTATGTGTTGTCCATGCACTGAATGTGGGAATACGAGGTCTTACTCTAACCGGAAAATCCTTCACTCCCACCTGCTTTACAAGGGTTTCATGCCACACTATAATGTTTGGACGAGGCACGGAGAAATAGGGATTATGATGGAAGACGGCGAAGAAGAAGAGTACGATGACAACTATGTGCCCCCTGAATACGGTGATGCTGCAACGGGGGGAGCTGGTGAAGATCAAGAGGAACCAGACGATGTGCCCAATGATGCTGCCACGGGTGAAGCTGCTGAAGATCAAGAGGAACCAGACGATGTGCCCGATGATGATAATCTCCGCCGGGTCATTGTCGATGCAAGGACGCAATGCATTAGTCAAAAGGAGAAGCTGAAGTTCGATCGCATGTTAGAGGATCACAAAAAAGGGTTATACCCCAATTGCGAAGATGGCAACACAAAGCTCGATACCGTACTGGAATTGCTGCAGTGGAAGGCAGAGAATGCTGTGGCTGACAAATGATTTGAGAAGCTACTGAAAATATTGAAGAAGAAGCTTCCAAAGGATAACGAATTGCCCGACAGTACATACGCAGCAAAGAAGGTCATATCCCTCTAGGATTGGAGGTGGAGAAGATACATGCATGCCCTAATGACTGCATCCTCTACCGCGGTGCATACAAGGATCTGAACGCATGCCCGGTATGCGGTGCGCTGCGGTATAAGATCAGACGAGATGACCCCGGTGATGTTGACGGCGAGCCCCTCAGGAAGAGGGTCCCTGCAAAGGTGATGTGGTATGCTCCTATAATACCACGGTTGAAACGTCTGTTCAGAAACGAAGAGCATGCCAAGTTGATGCGATGGCACAGTGAGAACCGAAAGAAAGATGGGAAGTTGAGAGCACCCGCTGACGGGTCGCAGTGGAGAAAAATCGAGAGAAAGTACTGGGATGAGTTTGCAAAGGACCCAACGAATGTATGGTTTGCTTTAAGCGCGGATGGCATTAATCCTTTCGGGGAGCAGAGCAGTAATCACAGCACCTGGCCCGCGACTCTATGTATGTATAACCTTCCTCCTTGGATATGCATGAAGCGGAAGTTCATTATGATGCCAGTTCTCATCCAAGGCCCTAAGAAACCCGGCAACGAAATTGATGTGTACCTAAGGCCATTAGTTGAAGAACTTTTACAGCTGTGGAATGGAGACGGTGTACGTACGTGGGATGAGCACAGACAGGAGGAATTTAACCTGAAGGCGTTGCTGTTCGTGACCATCAACGATTGGCCCGCTCTCAGTAACCTTTCAGGACAGACAAACAAAGGATACCACGCATGCACGCACTGTTTAGATGACACTGAAAGTATATACCTGGACAAATGCAGGAAGAATGTGTACCTGGACCATCGTCGATTTCTTCCGACCAACCATCAATGTCGAAAGAAAGGCAAGCATTTCAAAGGCGAGGCAGATCACCGGAAGAAGCCCGCCATGCGCACCGGTGATCACGTGCTTGCTATGGTCAATGATTTACCCTACGTCATCTTTGGAAAGGGTCCCGGTGGACTAGCTGTTCCGAATGACGCTGAGGGACACGCACCCATGTGGAAGAAGAAATCTATATTTTGGGACCTACCCTACTGGAAAGACCTAGAGGTCCGCTCCTCAATCGACGTGATGCACGTGACGAAGAACCTTTGCGTGAACCTGCTAGGCTTCTTGGGCGTGTATGGGAAGACAAAAGATACGCCGGAGGCACGGGAGGACCTGCAACGTTTGCACGAAAAAGACGACATGCCTCTGAAGCAGTATAAAGGTCCTGCCAGCTACGCTCTTACGAAAGAAGAGAAAGAAATCTTCTTTGAATGTCTGCTTAGTATGAAGGTCACGACTGGCTTCTCATCGAATATAAAGGGAATAATAAATATGCCAGAGAAAAAGTTTCAGAACCTAAAGTCTCATGACTGCCACGTGATTATGACGCAACTGCTTCCGGTTGCATTGAGGGGGCTTTTACCGGAAAACGTCCGATTAGCCATTGTGAAGCTATGTGCATTCCTCAATGC